>OY987265.1:12541154-13190462 GCA_963920665.1 Straminergon stramineum
GAACCTGAGCCTTGGAGTTACAAAACCGTTTGCAAACACGTGGATTGGTGCCACATCAGCAAATTATTTCCCTTGTGTGGGCACAAAGAGCATTTGAAGCAAAACAAAGTAAATCTTGCATACTCCAAGGATGAGGGCTTCATACTTAGATGTTGTGAGGTGTGGAAGCACTTGTATTTGGAGGACTCAACTTACCGAAACGACAATTTCTGTTTCTTTCTTGTGAGAATGGTGTATGCTGAATATGTGTTGAAGAAGGAGGTGGATTGGTCAACATTGAAGGAGGTCCCTATTGCGATCATTCCAGAGACTGCAAAAATTTTACCACCAGATGAACCTGTGGATGTAAAGAAGATGTTATCCAAGGTAAAGCGTGGGAAGTCATTTGTTCGCGATGAAAGCATGGTTTGGTGAGAGACTTCTAGCTCTGATCTACACACCCATGAATACGATGGACATTCTTTCCACAGCGATGAGGATGAGGTTGCCATACAAGAATCTAGGCTGGCTGTGGATGTGGGAGTCGACCAAAGTGGACAATCAGCTCAAGAGCCCATCATAGTACAAGATACGGATGAAGACGGCATGGATGATGGGGTGGCTAGGAGAGTGGACCCCGTTTTGCGAGAGGGTGACGGGAGTGGTGGAGGAAGCGATTCAGAAAATGAAGAGGCAATGTTGCTTGCCAAAATAGAAAGTGCAAAATTAGCATTGCGTGCAAAGAACGAGCAATTGAAAACTTTGAAGGAGCAAGAAATGAATCCCACTTTCGTAGAGGTGTTGAAGCAACGGTTGAAGGCCATAACGAACGTCATCGAAGAGAATGACAAGGGCTTCCATTCCTTCAAAAGAAATCGCGATTTTTATTTGAAGGAAATGAAGAGTGGGAAGGTGCATAAAATGGACCATTATTTGATATGGGAATCAAAACTCGAAACCCTTGTCCGCAAACGTCAGCAGGCAGAGAATGAAAGGCGAAGCCTAGAACTTCAAATAATAGAGAAGAAGAAAGAATATTACGAGGCTGCCGTCCAGCACGTTCCAAAAGTAGAGCTTTTGGCTTCTTCCTCAACATATGGTAGTGTTGCTGGAGAAGTAGCAACGCTTGAGAAGTTGGTGAAGTTCCATGAGCAAAGATTACCATTGATGGTATCGGAGTTGGAAGGTTTGAGGGCAGAAAGTCGGTTTTTTTCGGATTGGTATAAGTGGAATAGAACTAGCATAGGGAAGTCTGATGCAGAATTACAGCAAATGGGTCCGGAGCCCATTTTGAAGGACTACCTCAACACAAAATAAAATACCTAGGAATACAATGAGGATAAATACTTTCATCATGATTATTTTGTATTTTGCCTATCATGGTGTTATAAAGAAATGCAATGTTTTGAGATAAAACAATGTATATGGTGTCTTGAAGCAATGTGTGTACTAGAATAGTTAAATTGGTGTGGGCACACTAGTGGTGTGCATGGAAGGGAGAAAATGCCACACCATTTTTGGATCTTACAACTTTTTTATATGGATGAATATGTCTTTCTCATGTTTTGGGAGAAGGTGATGGTATGATGAATGGAATGGGATTCTTGCACATAATTACAATCGAATAGGAACATGGGATTGATGGGAAGTTCTTGATTCTTGACTGTAAAAGTTGACATAGTATTTTCACTATTTTGTGAGAATGTCGTCATGAAATCTACAGTACAACTTGTATTAATGATTTTCATATGAATAGTGGAGAACGAAAAACCAATTATGCCCCAAATACCATATTAATCGAGGAAATTTATTGAGCTTATTTGTCTCAGGTGATTTGCTGCATTGTTCCTCCTTGTATATAGGATTTTTTAGAATTCTAGCTTTAGCGTAATTTGAAGAAAATTACAATGGATATTGAGGAATTAGGTAGGTTTTATATGTAAGTTGGCCTACTGATGTTTTTTATGAATTTGAATTTTGACCTCCAAGGACAGGGTGAACCATTTGAAGGTATGGTAATGTGAAGTCAACAAGTCAACATCCATGAAAAGGGGCATGTTGTATTTGAACCCCTTTTATTCCTTCTTTGGCCAAGTATCTTGAAAGCTTAGAGGAAAAGCTTCGTATAATTAGAACCTCACGATTTTAAAGAATATGAAAGGAAATATCCAATTGGACAATGATGCTCCACTCTAGTGAGTAGTGACCTAGTTTTCTTCTCAATGCAAGTGAAATTAATTTGAAAAGTTAAACTTTAGGAGCTTTGTTGATTTGATTCATACAAACTATTTTTGGAAGAACTCGAAAAGATCATTCTCGACATGATTTCAGAAATTGGTGCTTTGGTAGAGAGGAAAAAAAGGTAGTATTAAATAAAAATCAATGCCATATGGAATTGCCGTACATAGGTATGCTAGGAAGTCGTAGAAGTGGAATGAAAGAAGCAAACCCTAAACCACTCCATCATACTTGCCAAAACAACTAGAAACATAGTGTAACTAAAACCTAACCCTTACTTGTCATCTATTATGATGTGAGGTAAGGCTAAATTGCATGATTCCTACGAATGTCTAGTCAATTACATTTGGGTTGTTTTGAGAGCCACTTCCTTCACCTTCTTCATAGGTCGATGCTTCCCCAACCCCTAGCTTTTGCTTTGCACGGGTTCGTGAAGCTGGTCCGTCTGCCTTCAAAATTGATTGCAACACGTTGGAGTCCTGTAGAGCTTGGAGGGTCCTTGTTGTTTGCGGAGAATGTGCTTCCAACAAGTAGTCAAGTGCTTGACTTTGGTAATATGGTCCGTACGTAGAGTCCAGGTAAGCCATACTAGTCAAGTCTTCTAGGGAGGCACTATCATCTTGATTAGCCACCCTTTCTCCTTCTAAATTCCAACGGTGTCGTTGTAGATGAGGACCCCACTTGAAGGTTGAAGAGGTCTTGTCCCAATATCCACCAAGGCATTGGAAGAAGAATGCCCTCCTCCCTTCGTTTTGTGGCCCCTTTCCCATGAGCCTTGGTGCAACTCTGGCAATTTCGTCTGGGTCTGTTTCCCAATTCAATTGCGAGCTAGCAGGTCCTTTTTCTTGATCATGTTGTCCTTCTCGCCAACTCCAAACCAAATCTCGGCCCTACAAGGTTGTGTCAGCCGTAGTATCACATGTGTGTTCCCAAGAAGGAGGCATGTAGGTCGTCAAGTTGAACATGGTATATAGGCGATCATGGAATGGTGCTGAACAAATCACACAACGTCGTCTAATCAAGCATTGTGTGATGAGACATTGGGGGTGGTATACATGCGCACAAGATCCTAGTGCCCAACCCCCTTCGGGGCCAAATTGTTCAAGACATATGGGGCATTTGGTATGGTCCAAAACAAAAGGTGCAGGCTTGGGCCACAATAGCATTCGTTTCTTCTCTTCTATGTGGCTAGACATTTGGTTTTGGTGGTCCCAACCATTTTTGCTCCAATCTATGACCTCCTTTTGTGGCAATTCCACCATGCACATGTTATTGGGAAACATGTCCTCCAACAATGCCCATGACGTCAGTCCATTCTCACGTTTAGGAGTATTTGCAACAAAGTTTCTAGAAACTTTCTCTAGCTCCTTCGCAACTTGTTGGGATCTATCCACGAAGAGAATGCAGGCGACCTTCCAATGGTAGTATGTGGTAGTCAACTTAGCCAACTTTCTTCGAAGCATCTTATTTTCTTCTTGAAGTCCATGGTCTTTCTCCAATTGAATAATTGATGGAACCACAGGAAACGAAAGAGAGTCTTGGGTCCCATTGAGGTCAATTGTGTCATTGGTAGTATATCTTGTGACAATAGTAGGAAGTGTATTTGGAATGATGGGGGAGTGTCTAGTGCACTTGGCAAGAGGAGAACGCTGAAGGATATGGTTGGTAAGGTCCCCCACAACCTTGTCCACATTTTGGAGGTTTTGCTCAACAAGGCGTCATTCATATCCGACAAAGTGAAAGTGTCAGGGTCTTTCTCACGGAGGCGTTGCAGTTTTGTAGTTTGTTGAGAGATGAGTGTACTTTTTTGTTCACACTCACATCACAATTTCCTCATTTCATTCTGTAGTGAAGAAATTTCAACATCTTTGGTCTTGAGGAGGTCCAGAGCTTTTGCCAAAGTCATAATGTCATGGCTTGAGCCCATTGTTGATGGAGAAATGGGAACACGGTTAGTTTCTTCCATAGCCGTGTCCTCATCGGGCCCAAAGTCAAAGACGTCATTTGTGCGCTGTGTTGGCAGTGATGGGTTAGGAACTATAGTTGGAATCGATGCGGGTCCCACTCGTGTTGTTGAACGCCGTACTCTAGATGGTTGCCTTGGTCGTTGTCCCGTGGATGTCGCAGGTCCTTCTACAACTTCATTTTGAACCTCATTGGGGCAAACAGATTGCTCCACGATTCGTATGACCCTATGGACGCGCGTACCATCAGAGTCATCATCTTCTTCAGACTCCTCAGTGTCAACCTTAGTGGCAGGGGTTTGCATTTTGTATGCACTTCGAATAGGACCAAGTCCCCCCTCAGGAAAAGCTAAAACTCCTTTTGGGATGAAACCACTCTCTGGACGAGTGACATACGTACTTCCCTTGATTGTGCTCCAATCAACCTCCTTGTTTAGAGCGACCTCAGCATATGCTCCTCTAGCAAGGAAGAGGGGGACCTCGTTCCTATCTACAAAGGCAGTTTTGTAGAGGACTTGCCACAATTCAATGCATCTTTGAAGGAATGCTAGATTCTCATAGTACTTCAAGTTGGCCTTATTGGTGTGCCGATTATAATGATGACGCCATAAAGGAAAGAACTTGCCGATGTGGCACCACTCGATGTAGTCTTCACAGGTTTGTATTGTCCAAGGCTCTGGTTCTTCATTCCAACCCTTAAAAGCAAGGTGGGCTTCACTATTGAGCACGTGCAATCGCTTCTGATGAATAGTGCCCCTACGCTTGCGATGTTTGTCTTTGGCAGCCTTCCGTAATGCCCCGGCAGTCTGTGCAGCTGCGGAGATAGGCAATGCCCTGGCATTGTTAACTCCAGTGGCCATCAATGATTGTCGTGTCCAAGGCTCAAAAAACTCTTTTGGGAGTTTAGGTGGTCCACAACTACTAAGGTAAGAAGGGTGGATGAATGTAATAAATAGTAAATAGTCAAGGTTCACACATGTAGCCACTAAAGGATACAAGACAAGAAGCCTCAATGAAAGGTGCCCAAAAGGTCTTGGGCGAGTGGATAAATAGATGGGGCGAGCGCGGGTGAGAGTTGGTCATGGGGCGCGTGCGGGTGGGCGACCACCGGTTGAACCCGCGGTCTCCAGGGGGCGCGCACGGATCTCGGGGAGCGACTACGGGTCTGGTAGGGCGCATTCGGGTTTGAGGAGGCGACTGCGGGTCCAGGGGCGCGTGCGGGTCTTGGGAGGGGCGACCTCGGGTACAAGGGCACGTGCGGGTCTTTTGGGGGGCGACTGCGGTTACAGGGGCGCGTGCAGGTCCTTTGGGGGGCAACTGCAGGTCTTTGGGGCGCGTGTGGGTGCCTTGGGAGGCGACTGCGGGTCTTTGGGGGCGACCGCGGGTAATTGTGGGGCGTTACTTCTCTTTGGGTTCTCACTTCGTGTCTTTGCTTCACAGCTTGCCATGTACTCGACACCCGCGGTCGCCCACCAGCCTAAACCCGAAGTCGCCCTACCCATGGTCGCCCACACCCATGGTCGCCCAAACCCGAGGTCGCCCACACCCGCATGCGCCCCTTTAGAATGCTACGTGGAAGACACGTGTCTGCCACATGGCATCCAGGTGGCCTCATGGGCAGGGTAAATTTTTTTTTAAAAGTCAAAGGTAAGTTTGACTCTATGAGACGGACAAGAGGGTCTACTTGACGTGTTGGACGTTGTGTTCGTCGAGTTGTCGAACTGTCCGCCGGAACAACCATGCTTGGAGTTGGAGGCACTGCAAGAGATGTAGGAGGATACAATAGGCGAACAAAATGAAGGACAACAAGAGGTCACTGCTATTGTAAGAACCTAGCAAAATCATTCCTTCTCTTCAATTTGTTCACTATCATTTCATTTCATGTAAGTTCCTCCCTAAACAAGAAATGTTTTTTAGAGTTGATTCAACTCTTCATGTTGTTTACTATTCCATCTTCTGTCTAGAAGTTGTTATGAAGCTTCAAGTGATTGTAGTCCTTTAGTAGATGATGCGTGCATTATATAAAGAATCCTTACATGAGTGCTTTGAAGAAGTCACCTTTCACTAAAATGAGCTTTGGATATTTTACTTATCCAATTTCATGTAGGCCATTTTGCCATATTGAATATGCTATTGTTAGAAGTAGGACTTCAAAAACATTAAATTTCATAGTCAAGACAATACTAGCATATTCATTCATTCCCGTAGTAGTTTTTTATAATCAAAATCCTCCAGTAAATGTATTTCTTTATTACAATTTTATACTATATCCATTATATCTTTATTTAACTCTGAATGAATGAAAGCTCTTATTTAAGTAAAGCTAGAAATTTCCCATATAATCCTAGACTCACAAATCTAATTAGAATATAATAGAGTCTATACTATGTTGAGCAATATACTTTAGATTGCTTTTTAAAACTCTACTAGTCATTGATCCAACAATAGGTCTACATTATATTGAAACAAATAAACACTTTCAGGGACCGAATTTCTATTCAATTTGTTCTAATACACATACCATAAGCAATTTATTCCTATAGCATATCAGAGAATTTGGAATGTCTAATGTGAGGATATAAGAATTGAGACACCTCCTGTAGATTAATCATATATTCTATATTTGTTGAAGAACTTGAATTCTTGCTTCAAAGCTTCTATAGGATTCAATTCAAATTCCATGCATGTACTTTCAGTATATAAGGATCACCTTTTTAGTGTTTTATTTGTGCCACATTCTCCAACCTTAATTTCCAAAATTCATGTATATTCTAAAAATCTAGATGCTTTTCTTCTTGCATTCTATATTATGGAAGTAGTTCAACATTGATATTATTTTAGTATTATTTAACACCCTCATCAATTGAGTAGGGAGAGAGGAAATAAAAGATTATAGGAGTTAATTTGAAGACGGGCTCAACGGCTATGTGATGCTTAATTATTTGCATCATTTGCAATGTTCAGCTATCCTTCAAACAACAATCTAACTAGAAATTTACACCATCTCTTTTGAACTACAGAAATCCCAATACAAGGTCAGAGCTCAAGTTACATTGGTGAAAATTACAACATTAGGATTATTGCCACCAAGGAATGTGTAGACCTACATTGATGCATTGGAGCACACCAAGAATCAACATTTTTCAACAAAGGGTAATAATTATAAATGTAACATATTTAAACAACATTAAAGAGATTTGTTCTTTTAAAGAACTTGTATTTGTATATTTTAGTGAGTTTGCAAGAAAGCCTATAGGTTTGTAATTGCAATAAAACAAAAATGTCAGATCCTACTTCTATTCCTCAAATGACATAGACTTTTGAACAACTGATTCCTAGTTTCATTAAGAAGTCCCAACTACAATAGTACTTAGCCACCATTGAAATAAATTCTTCTAAGTTGGTAGTGTCTCCCCTTTTGGAGTAAATAAACACAACATATCCATTTCTTGTACAAAACATGAAGAAAGCAACAATGCGCTTTAATAGATAAGGGAGCCAACCCCTGACTAATCATAAAGTAATTTCAATGAGGAGGTGATTAGGAACCACTAAATGTTGGCACAGTTCCCAAGCAATTATGGTGCATTATGATTAGCTACAAGATTTTCAATATTGGAACCAACCCTTGTGAGATTTTGTAACCAGCCCTTGGTCAAAAATAAAAAAATCTATATAACCAATATGGGTAGAATGGAATCTTCAGCTTAAACATTCATAGAAATTATTTTCGTAGGAAAAAAAATCTGAAAAACTATAGAAACCTTATGAACTATATTTCTGCTCATGGGAAAATTTCCCCCCTCTTGAAACCTCTCTTGCAGAATATGTATCTGCTTAAGTGGTTAGGAATGGGTCGGTTCCCTTAATCATAATGTCATATGGTGCAGAATAACCTAGTCTTTCACTTAGTTCCATTCCTCAAAAAATAAGTTATCAAGCTGGAAAAAGAAAGTGGCTGAGAAGCAATTTTAGAGGGTCCTTTCAGTTTTGAAAGTATCTTTAATTGTTCAAAGAAAAAGCCTCGTCAACTGTCGAACTTCAGTGCTAAAAGGTGCATCGATTAGCGGAGGCATGGACATGTCACTTCTGCTTTTCGAGAATAGAATGTTCTCGCTTCATGTGCCATGAACTCTCAGTTACAAACAATCCAAAAATGCATGATAGCATTCTTCATCGCGTGCCATTTCCGAAATCGTGGCCTGGCTGTTGTCCAATGCCTAAACTACCTGCCTTATCTTCACTTTAGATTTCAAGGATTGGAAACAAGCCACCGCTACATGCATGCCTACTTTCGAAATGAGCCATCGCACAGGTCTTCTTCATTTTCTCATTTGCTTTGTGTGAATTGTGGACTTGGAGAAGGTGACAATGATGTGCAATACAAGAAGTCGAGCCTGCGAGGATGCCAACTTTGAAGAAACTGGCCGCAATCCACGATGAGCTCGGGTGGCTGATGAGGTCTTTTCTTCTCTAATCGTTGTTCTTTCCTTCATTCTCGCACTCCTTTGTTCAGCATGTTTGAGTTTGCGTAAACAGGCTGCATTTCTTTTTTCCATAGAGTTCAGGTACTTCGTCTAGCATTCGACTTTGATTGAATTTAGAGGAGGCATAATAGCCATGCGCTCCTTGATTGATTTTTTATCATTTGTAAGAAGCTGTAATTTCTTCGCGTAGCCAAATCTTCTACAAATATGGAAGTTCGCAATTCCTGTGTTTTATTATCCATAGCCGATAGTTGCAATCAGGTTCTGTGAGACCCAATTTCTCAACATGTTCAAGGATGTCCAAGCATGCACTGACGTGAATCGATTTATCCGTGTGTCTCCCTGTGAATCCATTTCTAAGCGTGTCTTCACGTAGATCGATTTATCAATCTGTTAGTCTGTGAATCCATTTCCGTGTGTGTCTTCACGTAAATCAATTAATGAGCATGTTCGAGCGAATTTCTGTGTATGTCTTCACGTAAATCAATTAATGAGCATGTTCGAGCGAATTTCCGTGTGTGTCTTCATGTAAATCAATTAAAGAGCAAATTCTGTTTCAGTTCTCAAGGGACTGTAATATTGTATCCGATTTGCGTAGGTCCCGCTCAGTGGTTTCGTATGACTGTCGGATTCAACACTAACTTCGTGGAAGCCAACTGGACCCCCGAAAATTGGTCATGCCAAATTTTGATCGCTGCCTGATCAGGTTCAAGATGTGTAATCACAAATTCTATTTCAGTTTAATCTGAAAGTACTATAATATGGAATCCAATTAGCGTAGGTCCCGCTCAATGGTTTCGTATGACTGTCGGATCCGACACTTGCTTCGTGGAAGCCAATTGGACCCCCGAAAACTGGTCATGCCAAATTTTGATCATTGCTTGATCAGGTTCAAGATGTGTAATCGCAAATTCTATTTCACTTTAATCTCAAAGTACTGTAATATGGTATCCGATTAGCAAAGGTCCCACTCAGTGAATTGTCATGACTATCGGATCCGACACTTGCTTCGTGGAAGCCAAAAGGACCCCCAAAACTGGTCATGCCATATTTGGATCGCTTCCTGATCGTATTCAAGCGTGTGTAAGAGCAAATTCTATTTCAGTTCAATCTCAAAGTACTAGAATATTGTATCCGATTAGCGTGGTCCCGCTCAGTGAATTGGCATGACTGTCGGATCCGACACTTTCTTCGTGGAAGCCAAAAGGACCCCCCAAAACTGGTCCATCGTTGGTTGCGTTCCAGACATTCCTTGAAGAATGTGAACACTGAGAATTGAATGTACTGACTCTTAGCGAAGTCTACCAACTCAAAGTGATTTATTATGAGAGGCCAAATTAATCTCATATGGAATTGACTGTCTTTGCAAATTCTCGTAAACACAGGGGACTAATTACTAGATCCAATTAGCGTTGGTCCCGCTGAGGCCAAGTTATCTCATGTGGAATAGACCGTCTTTGCAAATTCTCGTAAGCACAGGGGACAACAAGTCAAGGAAGTTAAATTATGTACGATATTCGGTGAATTCTATTCTAGTGTAGTTGCTAAGATGCACAATTAAGGTAGAACTTTAATGAATCTGCCTTTTATTGAGTATTGGAAGCTTTTGTGTGTGAGATACAAAGCTGGGCATTTGATTCAGTTCATGATCTCATGATTGAGAGTTTCTCTGTCAACTAAACCGAGTACAGTGAAAACGTATGAGTGGTTACAATATTTTATTTGGTTGGTTTGTCGTTGGCCATGGAGTCAACCATGGCCAACTGGTTAGACAATTTCATATACGATACATTAGGAGGCATCTCAACGTTGCTACACCTCGGATGAAGTTCCTCTAGTGATGACACGCTCAGATGTTCTAGTTGGTAAATGCCGTGGTGGCCCAAGCATCGCTTCGTAATGTGCTTTTTTGACTCCCAAAATCTGTAGAAGAGTCTAATGCATGATTTGGAAATTCAATGGATAGGTGGTCATTGGCATTGACTGTTTATTTCTACTGGACTTGAATCAATTTTTTGTTTAATTTCTGGAGTCAATCTAATGCATTCCTCACTTGTCTTGATTAGTTGGCATGGACTCTAGAAATTCAAAGTGATATTGGTCATATCGGTCAAATTTAATATTAGTTCAAAGTGCATGCAAGAGAAAGTGGGATAATTTAGAAAATCTTTAACAGAAATAGGGGGTCCAGTAGAGGTATATTATATGAGTGTCGGATCCGACACTAGTTTCGTAAGTTCTCTTTGGACCCCCACAATTTTGTTCCCTAAAACAAAAGTCGTCATTCTCTAGAACTCTAATACAATAAGAGAAGCAGAAGATGAAAGTGATTGCTATAGTTTGCTAACGCAAAAAGAAGTTGCAATTTTATAACATAGAAAGAAGCAAATGAAGTATTAGTGAAGTCTCACATCTTGGGGGTCAAGGAGAAGCTCAAGAGTGGACTGTCAGATCCGACGGTCTAGTATGAAGCATTTGCTTGACCCCCAATATATGGGATTATTTTTGAGTGATCAAAAAATTAGAATCTTCAATGTGTGTTTTCTAGCTTTTCTAAATTATGTTTTGGATATTTATTTGGGGGTCTTTGGATCATTTCTTTAATTGTGAAAGTACTATATGTAATTGATCCAGAGTTTTTTTAATGTCTTCATTGAAAAACAGGGAGGACGTAGAGGGAGCACATTAACACATATTGTTCAGCCTCAAAATCTCTCAATTGCTCACGAAGCAGGTCCTTCTCAGCCTTTGACACCGGCAACTAGAGCCTTAGAGGTCTCTAGTGATTCAAAAGAAGAGGAAGCGAAAGGAGAAGACGTGGTAAGTTTCAATGACATTATGGATGCCGCTGACCGTGTTGCAGATGCATTTGAGATCTCACGTATGAGTCGGGTGAGTGACACAGATGCGCATAGACGCCGTGAACGTTTTGCTAGAATGATAGAGTTTGCTAGATGTAGGACAACTGTAATGTCTCCTGAGAGTTCTGAGATAGAGTATAGCTCAGAGAGTCAAGTATCTATTACTGTTGATGGGCCAATGTGGGAAGACACATGTCAGTGTCATTGTACCTCCATTCAAGGTAGACAAGAAGTAGTCATCATTCATCTAAGTTCCGACTCAGAGGAAGATGTACAAATTGACTGATTCCACTCACTGTGAATCATTTTCTGGCTATATTGATTTAGACCATTGCATATCTAATATACTTACTTCTTGCGCCTATTTTCCAATCAATAATGGTTTAATTGTATCACGTTATTGCATTTGTATCTCTTGGGTTCATGTTATAAATTCTAAATGTGCATCTTTTCTTTTAATATTCATTCCATTATCCTAAGTCCGTGAATGTTGATTATCTTTCGTTGTTGCACAAGCAGATGGATGTGTCTCCCACCTTGTTGTCACAAGATGAGACTATACTAGAGACTCAAATCAACAATGACACCCCTCAACCGGACATTGAAGGTGAAGATGAAGAAGAGTTCATAGAAGAAGAGGTGGCGGTAGATGTCTTGGAAGAAGAAGACAAAGACATGGATGAGGATGACTTGCGCTCGTATCACAAGGTGGATTCCGTGAAGACTATTGCTTCTCTGAGGATGAAGCCCGAGCACGTTTTTCGATTGCAGATCCCATTGTGTCGAATGGTGGCCATGCCTATGGTGAGGCCAACCCTTACATGCAATTTGAAATTGCTTGAGCAAGAGTTCAACAAGGGATATCAAGATGGAGCCGCAATATTTTATGTGACAACAACAAATGAGGCCGGAGAGAGTTCAGCATTCACAAAGGAGGAGATGGAAGAATGGGATCCATTATGGAAAAAGAGGAATGCCATTTTCAATGTCCACATTGAGTCCGTACCAGAGCTAAGATTTTTGAAGAACCTGAAGTTCTTTGTTTGTGACGGTAATCATAGGCTGTTGTCGTGGATGAATCATATTAGTAGGAGGCACTCGAAGGAATGGGATTGGCACTATGCTGTGGACTCTATTATTCTAGATACAAAGGGGAAGACAGAGTTGGTCATGCATGTAATGCATGATATAAATAAGTAAGTAATTTATCTATATTTTAAGGATCTCACATTCAGTTTAACTTTGAATGTATTTTGGAAATCATGCACTCAACCTACAAAAAACTAATAAGTATTGTCTCCATAAATTGCAGGTCCACAGAAGAGTCTCATGTGAAGACCAATCTAGTCCATACTTTATACCGAGTTCAGAAGTATGGACTTCTTCCCATCGAGCACTTCAACGAGATGTTGAGGCCATCAGAGCTCAGACAATGTGGAGCACCCAAAACCAGAAAGACTTGGTACTCTATGCCACTAGAAGTCTTTACAACATTTCTTTTTCGGGTGAGAAATTATTTGATTAAGTTAAATCTAGTTTAGTTTGGTTTTTATTTGAATAACCCTATTCTATTAAATTTTGACATTGACTTGAATATAATTGTTGTATTTTATTCTGGCTTCTATCTTTCTCATTATATGAAGTTATTCTTCTCATTTGATTTGTGCAGCAAGAGATAGCCCAAGCAATGGATGTTGCCCTTCGAAAGTACAATGAAATCACACCAGAGGAAGAAAAAAATCCCGAAGGACTTGCGCATGCCATGAGAGCTGGAGCAAAGGAGAAGACAAGCAAACTAAATGTAAAAATGATGAAGTTGGTTGCAGTGGCCAATCCCACACATAAGCTTGAATTTTTGGAAGAGGTAATTTTCATACAAGCATTATCAAAGCATGACAATAGTCTTAGATGGAGTTAAAATTGTAATTTACATTGTGAATATTTTTGGGGCAGGTGGAGAAACATTGGAGTACAAATGAGGTCCCTGAGATGACTCTCAAAAAACTTCAAATGGTGGCCACTTGCAACACCACTCCTAATCACAAGATCAAGTTTTTGAAGTGGTGGAACTCCTCGATGCCTTCGCGTGATGCTAGACGGTTTCCGCCGAGGCCTATATCTGAGACACTATTGGGCGCTTTCTTGAATAGATGCATTTGGTATGTTGGGGTAAGCGTTTGGATTCCAATTATTTTGATTTTGAGAATGTAAGAGTTTTCAAATGATGAAATTTTTAATTTTGAAAACCCTTATAGAGCAATATGTATGTTTTGAATGCTACCTGATTCAAGATTTTTGCAGATTGAAGAAGTAGCTGTAGAATACTTCGAGAACATGGTGAAGCAAGATAATATCAACGTCAACATGAATGTTCCACTACAACCTGAGACCTTGCCTGAATATATAGAAGGTTGGAGGAGGAAGATTTGGGATCAAGGCTTCATGGCTCACCTGAGAGGAATAAACTACTTCAAGAAAAGTGACAATTTTATGACTTATGAGGGGTCAAAACAAGCGGTGCGAAGGGTTCTTTTCCGGTATGCCTCTGTTAATTTTTAAGAATTTGATTTATAATATGATAAAATCTCAGCACTTTGAATTGTGGAATGTCTTGGATTTTAAGTGAAATAATTATGAAAAACAAAATTGGGAATGAAGGAAAGGACCAGAAATGGAGGGTCCTTAAGGTACCTCCCAAAGCACTATTGGATTCCTTAGTGGTTTGGGAGGTACCTCAAGGACCCTCCATTTCTAGTCCCTCTAAGTTCTACAATGTAATTTTTTCAACAAAATTATTTTTTAAATTGAAATTCTGGTTTTCATGTAGTACTATATGAGGTTGAAATAGCATCTTTGCCTTCATTAGTATTTAGCTACTGATCATCAATGTTGTGTTCTCTTATTCGGAAGATACTTCAAGCACGAGCTGGAGGCAAAAGGGGCAATCGAGAGAAAGGACTTGCCTCCATTCATCTCAAATTTCCTTGACCGTAGTTCAGCAGAATGCATGTATACGGCAAATCAACTCCGAACATTCACTACGGCTCACCTTAGTGGTGGTGGATGGTACATTAATTGCCCCATCTCGTATACGCATCCATCAGAGTTTCAACTGTAAAACTCTTTGGAGGGGATGGGAACTATTGATATGGATGTGGATGAGTTCGCAGGGCTTACTGATAAACAGAGGGAGCGGGCCATTGCAAGAAGGGAAACCAATGACAAGAGGAAAGCGGCTCGAATCCAAGTTGCTTTGGATAACAAATCAAAAAAGGAGGTAGAGCATGTGGCCAAGTTAGCAGAGAAGGAGAAGGAGAAGGAGGAGAAGGCCAAGGCGAAAAGGAAGAAGGAGGATGGAGAAGGCGTTGTTTCCGCATCATCAACGGTAGATCAAGGCTCTCAGATAGAAGCTGGAATACATAGTGGGATGAAGAGGAAGGCTGTATTACCAAAGTTCACCGAAGAGATGGTCACCCAAGGCACAGAGGTGATTTCCATAAGTGATGATGCTGACGTGACATCGGAGGAGTTAGTGTTGAACGTCTCCATTGTAGATGTTGTTGACAATGAAAACAAGGAAGGTCCGAATTGCTACACCGAGGTCATGGACTTTCTCAAAAAGGTAACTTCATTGTATTATTTTGTACTTTAAAGTTCTATTATATTATTACATTATAACACCTTCTACACAGTAGGTACTGAAGCATTCGAATTTTGTTTGGCAGATGGTGGTAGGAAAGGCTAGAGTGTACAATGGAGTGGTCAATCGCTGGCCGGGATTTGACCTTATGCTTTTCAACTGCCAAGAGAATTTACCAGTGCCGGGGGTGTCATTTCCCGAAAATCATGTGCCTTATTGGAACTCAGATCCAGAGTACAACATGATCTTTCAAGCTTTTTTCTTTGTAGAGAAGCATTTGCACGATCACGGTTGTATTGTGGTGTTCCATTCTTGGAGTATAGACGCCAAAAGCACCATTGCCGGACTATGTCAAGAGTACCCCAACATGGTAAAAAAGAAAGAGTGGATGGGCATGAATCAAGTGCACTTAACGTCTGCCATTGACTAAACCAACACGGTATGATTTAATTTATTCTTCATAATTTTGTTTGGATTTCTCATCTCGTCATTTTCTTAAACTTCTTCTTCATAAATGTGTTGTTTTATAATTGTAGACTTTGAAGTTCGGCATCACACTCTTGGTGAAAGACCTTGGTAAAAGAGGGAAGTCTGACTT
This sequence comes from Straminergon stramineum, assembly GCA_963920665.1. Lineage (NCBI taxonomy): Eukaryota > Viridiplantae > Streptophyta > Bryopsida > Hypnales > Calliergonaceae > Straminergon > Straminergon stramineum. The sequence goes on from OY987265.1 coordinate 12,556,922, forward strand.
TTTTTTCAAGTGCTCGACAATGATGTTGAAGGCCAAAGTGGACCTCAAGTGTGATGATTTGCTAATCAACTATACCACAGAAGACTCCATGTTGATAAACGACATGGATCAAACGCCGTGGCGTGGGGCTCGAGAAAAAAACGATTGTTTCATCCAGTTTATAATTGAAGGGACTACTGATGAGGGAGACGTGGTCCTTGACTGCACCACATCTACAGGTGAGTTAGAATTGTCACAAGTGTATTTTCAATGTCTACGTAATATAGAAAATCATTGAGGTACTAATTTATAGATTTTTTTCCTAGGTGCCTCCATTACAGCATGTCGTGCAACGGGACGCCACATTGTGGCGCTGGAAGCAGATCAAACCATTTTTTCATGCATTCTTGAGTCCATGAAGAAGACCACTCTTCCAATCGATAAAGCTGCAGTCACTGAAGCGCCTGCAATTGTAGCATCGCAGGATCCAAATGCCATGATCATAGTACCTCGCAAGTTCAGTAAACGAGATAAACCTAGTAAGTAAGTTTCTTCAATTCTGAATTATTGGTCTACATAGTACCTATAATGCTTTAGAAATCTAACCCTTAATCATTTGTATTTGCAGTAGTGAGGGATTGATGTCAACGGATGCATTGAAGAAGAAACAAAGACTTATCTTGAGTCCAGAGAAGTCCTTCGATCTTCCAGTGTATGTAGAGCAGCTAGCTTCGGTATTTGCCGAGTTTGGTACTTTAAAATCCAAATGTCGAAAACCGTTGTATGCTTTAAATGTCTTACAATTTATAGACGGATCAGCATCTGAGGGGAGAGAGACTTCGGATTCTTCTAGTGACATGGATTCTACAACAGAGTCTACTGCAGCTTAGGCTCATGAGATTGACATATCTTATGAGTCAATTCATTATGTTTTGATTTTCATTATGATTGGATTTGTGTGTTTTATGGCTACATGTTGTGTAATTCATTTTCCTTCACTCTCACGCATTCTTGTATTTTCTTACTGAAAGTCTTTCCAAATAAAAGTAGATAGGGGACCCTCAAAAATCATTCCAATAAGGGACCACAAAAATCTTCTTCAACAAAATAGAGTTTGAGAAAAAAACCCTAAACCAATCATAGTCTCTTACCAAGAAATAGATGGTAAAAATGGAATGTCCATATATGTATACACCTATCTTTAAACATTAAACAAACCAAATGGGTGTGAGGAAGACAATTACATTTACAACAATATAGTCTTCATGAAAAAAATAGGGAGTGAAAAAGAAATTACAACAATAGAAGTCTTTTGGATAAAAACTGGTGGGTGAAAAATTATGAACATAATAAGAACCCAAGAGTCTTGATAAACAAAAATAGAGAGGGAAAAGAAAATTACAACACCACAGTCTTCATGAGAAAAAATAGGAAGTAAAAAAGAAATTACGACAATAAAAGTCTTTTGGAAAAAAGCTGGTGGGTGAAAAATTATGAACATAACAAGAACCCAACAGTCTTGATAAAAAAAACAAGGAGTAAAAAATAGTTATCATACCATAGTCTTCATAAAAAAAATAGGGAGTGAAAAAAAAAATACCACACCATAGTCTTCATGAAAAAAATAGGGAGTGAAAAAAAAATTACAACAATAGAAGTCTTTTGGAAAAAAGCTGGTGGGTGAAAAATTATGAACATAACAAGAACCCAACAGTCTTGATAAAAACAAATAGGGGCTCAAAATAACATTAGAACACCACAATCCTTATAAAAAAAATAGGGTGTGGCAAAAAAATTACAATAAGCAATGGTGTGAGAAAAAATTATAATAAGTATGAAGAGTAGTGTAAGTAAATGAAATATCTTACCAAAACTAACCCGCTATGAGCAAGTGATAGATGGGTGGGTATAAAACTAACTCTAAACCCTATACCAAATGCAAATGTCGAAGCATGTTCTTTTCTTTAAATTCATAAGTCACTCAAAAATTGAGAAAACAATGAACTAATCCTTCGGGAATTCCATATTCTCTGCATTCACGGTCATAGGTACATCCACAGTCATGGGTACCTCAATACTTTTTCCCACTTTTTTTTTTCCCGCTCACAAGCTCTTGCTCACAGGCTCGCACGCTAGCAACCCTGTTGTCTAAACCACCTACAACTGCCATTTGTATTCTTGTCATATTTTTTTACCTCAAAATAGCAATTAAGAGTAGAAGTTGAAAGACAAAGTTTAGAGAACTTGAAAACCACAACAATTTTGGGAGTTAGCATTTGAATCCTTTAAAAAATACTTTAAAGATTAGGGTCCTAGTTTAACCTTGAAATTTGAACTAGCATTGAAGAAGTTAATGTATGATATAGTTTTCATTAAAATTATGGTGAACTTTGATGGAAGTCAAAAATAGCTCTCCAAATGTAGTGTTTTGCAAAACACATGTAGAAAATTTAAAACAAAATAGAGTCAAAAAATCTACAATCCATTTTTATAAATTGACTATAACTAATCAACAAATGAAGTTTATAGTTTAGTATGAAGACCAAACTTCATCTTTACAGAACTTTCAAAGAAAGAGTCGGATTCAACTGAATTTCATCATTTTGGAAAAGGATACAAAGAAACCCATATCTTAAGGTATTTATCATCATGGTAGAAGCAATCCTCATTGATATTTAGTTGATTGTTGTTATTAAAAATGATTAAAATTAGGATGATTGCCACCTTTTTGAGCATGATCAAATTGTTAAAGTCTCTATGAAATACTTTATATTTTTTTATGAATGTATATCAATTTCCTTCTTTATTTTTTATTTTTTGGAGTCTTGTGCAATTATAAGACTTGGAGGACAACACCTTAGTCCTTAGTTGATAGAATCAATGAAGATTACATACATTCAAGACAATGCATTGCTTTTCAAATCATACTAGGGAATATATAAACTAGTTTTTGCTAAATTTGATTAGGTATTATGATTTCCGCTTAACCAAAAAAATTATTGAATAATTTACTAAAGATGATATCATTAGTGAATATTAAGAAAAGATGGTCATGTTCATTGTACTTCCACAAAATGCATGGTTTGAGACTTTAATCCCATTATTTAAGACCTTCATTTTAATGAATCAACCTTTTTTTTACAAATTGAACTTTACCAAATGAAAGGTATATGAATGTACTAATATATGAAGGACTCCCTTAACAAAATTCTCTCCATATTCAATACTTATCATCATCTACATATAATGTCAAGAGTAATATGAGATTACATGTTCTCTTATTTTTACAAATATAGCCTTAATCAATCTTGGTATAGATGTTTATGTTTGTGATGTTGTGTGGGAGAAACGATTTAGTCCTTAAGTTCTACTTGCTCCAAAGTCCAATACAACTTTGTATCCATATTGTTTCCCAGTCCGATTCTATTATTGGAGCGGAAATGAAGCCATATACTTTCCTCCCCATTTTTTTTCTTTGGGTGTTATAAAATGGGCAAACAATAGAAGGGAAATAAATGAATGATGTATGCATTGCAAGATAATAGTTGAATGGAATGGCTACATGAAAACTGTTGATGAATGTTCATATATTTGTGGACAATTTGGGGTATACCCATGAAAATGAAAGCTAATTGGTATTCAAGTGTAGGGTAAAAGTAGTGTTATTAACCCGTAAATGTATTTGACTATGTTTTCACCAAAAACGCTCCAAAATTGTCATTTCAAGTACAAGTACCAAATTTTAGAAAAATAAAATTTTTGGACACATGTAACCATAGGATCTTGTAGTACATTGTTTTGAGAAGATGTGGAAAAAATTTCAAAAATTTCCACTGTGTAGATTGCAATATATTATGTTTGAATTGACAAAAATGATTTTCTTGGCCCTGCAAAAACTGAGGCAGCTATACTTCACAAGGTCAACTCATTATGAAAAAATGTCCAAAATGTTTGTAACTCTTTGGATTCATTCTCCAAGGCAAGTTGGCTATATGCTTGAAAATTTTTAGATCATTTGAAATTGTACAACATATAGGAAAAAATTAGTAAGTAGAAAGAAGTAGAGAGTGATTCAAGATACTAGATTTTTAACAATTTATTTATGGAATTGAAAAATGCCAATCCCAATGGTTGTAATGTTGTAATAAACAATTTCCACTCACTATTTTAAAGAATTTCCAAAAATATTGAAAATTGAGTTAAATAAAGGTCTTCAAAGTTTATTTCAGGATGGAGATTCCATAACTACCCACAAACTACCCACAACTAAAACTCTTCATAACTCTCATCTTTCAAATCAAAATGGAATGATTAAAAGCTTTCCATCTACATATAAATCCAGAAAACCAATTTCAAATTTTTATTTTCAAAAAAAGTGATTTTAAAAGAAGATTTTTTTGTTGCCTAAGTTGCCCACCGAGCAATGAAAGCTACATATCATACAATAACTTTTTAATTGTGTATTCAAAAGTTATGAATATTGTTGGGCCTTTAAGATAGTCCTCGGGCACATGTTGTGTGAAAATTTCAAAGAAAAAAAATAAAAATTCCATTTGTAGTGAACTGCCCCAAATCGCTATGTTGCCAGAAAACACCGTTTGGTCCTTCAAGGGTTGAAACCCCAAAAGAAAACATTTTACATTTCCATTGCTATAGAAATTACTAATAAAGAAACAGAATGAAGAGCTTGTGAATTAAAATGAAAGACACTTGTACATGTAAAGTGGGCATATTAGAACATATAGAATGTAATGTTGACATTGATTGAAATGAAGCATGTTTTGTTATTGATCCCCTCAATGAGTTTGAACCCATTTTATGGATTGCAACGACGCTAGCGTGTGAGCTTAGAGCCGTGAGCCTGTGAGCTGTGAGCATAGAGTATGTGAGCCTAGAGCCTCCAAAAATTTTTGGAGGCAATTTTTTGCCCCCAAATTTTTTTTTCATTTTTTCTCCCAAAATAGACAAAAATTTCCTATTTTTAGTGAATATTATGACCTATGACCGTGTCCCCTAAAACCGTGGACTTTGGAATGAGTTATTTTTTATTCCTCTGAAATTGTTTATTACGATGGGAAAAGATTGTCAAATTTTATTGGAAGGTGAAGCACTTAGTTCAATGATTACAACGGGAAATATGCTAGATGGTTTCAGTATTACAGATAGATGCCATTTAGACACAACTTAGTTGTGATGTTTTCACTAGCTAATTTGAATATATAGGATTTGGTGTTTGAATTTCCTCAAACAATTGGGATTTGTCATGTGAGTTTGTATAAGTGCATATGTTTAGGGTGAGTAGAAAACCTCAAGGTTTGTGTGAACTGATGAGTAGAAGCCATGATGGATTAAGGGTCGGCATTTGACTCGAATCTTTAGTTTTTGTGGTTTACATAATTTACAATTATAAAATTCATTTCTCTTCATAATTGTAAGAACTACCAAAATGTTGACATCCTCCCCCTAATTGTAGGGAATGGAGAAGATAAACGAAATGTGAAAAGGAAAAAAAAAGAGGAATCCAAAGGAAGAGGAAAGGGAAAAAATGGGGAAAGAAGGGAGAAATGGGAGAAAGATAAGAAAATGGATGAAGCCAAAAAATGGAAAAAGGAAAAAAATGGGGAAAGAAAAAAAAATGGGGAAAGGAATAAAGTTGGGAAAAGAAAACTCGGGACAAAGAAACTAAATAAAAATAGAATTTTAAAAAATGGGAAAATGAAAGGGAACACATGGGAAGTAAAAAGACTATGAAGATGTTTTGAAACTAGGAAAAATACTTGGAAATATAGTCATCTATATAAATTGGCAACAAAGCACTTCACTTATAAAACATGCTTCTATATTTCATGAATGCATTAACATTTTCCCTTAGTACACTGCAAATCATTTCAATCGCAATATATGTGAATGAATACTATGTAATTGAAGTACATGGATAAATGTAGGGTTGCCTATATTGGAACTGTAATGATTCCTGCTCAAACTAGGAGTACCTTCAGTTCATTGAAGCTATAACTAGGTGCATGAATGAATTTATCTTCATGGATGTCCATCTTGCAGAAGTACCTATACAAGTAGTATAGGTGTTTGCAATTCATGTATTGCTGTCGACCTCCAATAGCTGAAACAACCATATTCACGAAGTCTGGGCATGTGCATGTGGGGAACATACCCACTGTAATTCGATAGATGTTTTTGTTAGTGTCTGTCCCTGTCTCAAGCGCCACTATTGCACCAAGGCCTGGGAAGGGGAGCAAGGTGACTCCCACTATTTGTCCTCTAACATTTGCTGCACTTTCCCACTTGTTTCGTTGTTCTGTAGTTGGTGCATTGGCTATCCTCCGAATGGTTCGGTTGTTCCTAACCGTTGGATATGCATCCGGATTCTTGGGCGTTGGTTGGTCATATAAGACAGTTTGGAAAACCTTTGACATGGTGAAGAGTCGGCGTGGGGACAATGTCGGCCTTTCTTGAAGGTGGAAGCCTGCATGTTGTAGCAGTAGAGTCTCCTCCCTATTGAGGTTGGTCCCACTGAGAACGAGCCACACCTCTCGTACCTCAGGCCAATCAATGACCCACTTCCTTTTCGTACCTTTTACACATCGTTCAATGTCATCCCAACAAAACCAAAAGTCGACCACCACCTCCCACTTGCTCCCATAATCTTCTTTTCGGCCCCGATAGGTTGGAGCCGGTGTTCCCTTCCTTCCCCTTGCAATTTTGGAGGCGCACCTAATGTTGGTGGTCCGCTGTTGAGCATGGCATTTTGCATTGGACTTGTGGCTGATCCTAGCAATGTGCCACTTGGAGGTGTCACAATCACTTTCAAATGCCGTTGTGACATGTTTAGGGATCTGGGTTTGAGGTTGTTCACTTGGGCCCTCCAAAGATTGAAGAGAAGCCGTTGTGGACCTGGTTCTCACACGCGGCTGAGAGAAGTTCACTTTGTCTGGTCTATGTGAATCTCCAGTATCACTGATGGGTATGTCTAACTTCCTCTTTGTGCTCCCAAAGATTTCTTCTCCTTCTAAGTGTGGTATTCTTGTTCCCACCCCCTCTGCTCCAGGCAACGTGTTCAACGCTTCTGCGATTTTCTTGGGACATCCACTTCGTCTTGTAGCTCTGAGTTTGAGCTCCCCCTTGGATGGCCCCGATCCAGATGCATGTCCTCTGAGGTATGCTCGATAGTTGGTCATTTGCATCCATGCACGAATGCTGTCATCGCAGGTTGCGTCGAAGAGGTTGTTTCCTCGCTTTCCCGACATTTGAAGCCATTTGTTGTGAACCGTTTCGGACAAATTGCAGAAAGGTAGGTCGGTCATCTCTTCCAAACTCAATTTCTACAAATCCATCCATCCATAACACATGAGTGAGGACATCCAATTTCATATTCGAGGGTTAATAGCCCATGTGATCATCCTGGACTCATTGCAAATGTATGAACCTCATTTGCTTACACACCAAGATGTTTGTGAATGTAAAAATATGAAAGAGATTCTTCTCTCTACGAATGAGCACTAGACGGGACGTCTACCAGGGAGGAAAAAGACTAATATGAGATTTTGAGGAGGGGGTCTAAGAGCTCCTTTTTGAGTGGGAGTCCTTCAAAAAAGAGTAACATTTGGGAGCCTAGAACCTTCAGTCGGATCTGACTAAGGTCTAGGTGCCCTATCCTTGAACCCCCCATTTGGGTCCCCCCTCACATGCTCATCAATAATTTTGTAGAAGTTAAAAGTAATTCCTACTCGAATATTCTCAATCAAAGTCGCCATGTACATGCCTCTAAATTTGGAGGGTACACCTCTATTCTTCAACAACCACTTTAGATAGGGGAGGATGGATACTTCAAAATCAACTTAGGAAGTCACTTACCATAGTCATGAAGCCTCCCCACTGTAGGTATCGAAAATGCCAGAAGGCTAGCCAGTGGTCCAAGTGATGAAGATCTTCTTCACTTGCAGCACCCGACGACAACCACCAGGATCGAATAGCGAGGTACCGCGTCTCTGCTTCTTCAATAGTCTTGGATTCTTTGTATTGTTTGCAGAGGGTAATGTGTTGTTGTTGGAATGCTTCTTTGATGTGCTTTTGGGTATGCTTGTGGAGCGAACTACTCCAATGCAGCAAACATGTTCTCTCGCGATTCTCCATTTTCTCATTGGGCAACCCACTTCCGTAGACAATTTGCGCCGCATTCCAATTGGCCATCGCGCTATCTGCCATGAATCCTTTGAAGTTGGTGTGCTCCACTCCGTGTCTTGCCATGACCGTATTTAGAGATCTCCAAAATTGAACTTGGATCTCTGTGTTCTCTGATTGCATGTCACAGGTGGCCACGGTCATCACTTTTTTGTACTCTGCATCGTACACGTGGCATGCCATGGTGCTCCACTCGTTGACGTGTCTGACGTGGTCAAACATTATCCATGCGTTTTGTAAATCCCCTCCTGGTTGCATTCGTTTGACGAGGTCCACTCCACTTCCGGGTCCTTCTGTGAGCATTTTGAAGAGGTAGACCTTCTCCCTTCCCTGTCCTGGGAAGACACTGTCATGTATGAACTCGAACTTTGACTCTTTCTTCATTGTCATGATGTTGTCGATGACCCCTCCCTTGTTGTTGGAGCGAAACGATGAAATGACATTCCTAATGTTCGGATTGCTAAGATATTGGAATCGATCATGGTTGTTCGGCCGAACAACTCGACAACACAATGAACACGACGTCCAACACGTCTAGTAGACCCCCTTGTCCGTCTAATAAAGTCAACTTTAAGGTTGACTTTCAAATAAAACACTTTCTATTTCCAATCTTGACATATTTGAGTTTCATTTTATTGAAGTGTCTCAATTTAATAATCATTTATTTCATTCTTAATTATGGATCATAAATAAAATGAGATTTCAAATTATCTCTGTTGTTAGGATAAGGCTTTATTCGTCAAAATTGTCATGTATACACGACACTCGTCTTGTACGACACGTGACATTAGACGAACAACTCGACACCCAACCCCCAAATGTGTTCGACAGAACAACCCTGGAATCGATCCATGACTTCCTCTAGTTCCTCTCCCTTCAACATCTCTTTTTCCCCTTCACCATTTTGAAACAAATAGTTCGTGAGGAACTCTTTGCTAGCGGAGAGCACAATTGCAGAGTTGGTGGCCGTGGGTGTTTTGGCCACCTGCTGTGCAATGAGTCCTGAGATTTTCTCTGCTGAGTCTCTATACACACCCTTCGCTACAGGGTGCGCATGATCTCCGAAGTGTATAGCGGCCCTAGTCATTTTTTCATTCTCGCAATATACGTAGTATATTCTAGCATCACATGTATTCAAGCACAAGGGGGGGCTTTTGCAAACTTTGCATACTAGAATACAATCATTGGGAGGACTCCCCCCTTTAGTAAAAGGACAAATCGTGTAACCGGTCCACTCTGTTTCATTCATTTTGGAAGCCCTCTTTACATAATCGCAGTTAGGATTTTGGCAAGCAAGGTGTCCAGCGCAGTATGACTTACGGAACTTGAGGTTGTCGGAGTTGTGAATGTTCGTGGTCATTAGCTTACACCATGGGTGTCCGTCATACCGCCTATCCATTCCTTCAAGGTTCTTGGCCGCCGAGGATGAGGACACGGATCGACACGGAGGCAATTCAAAGATGACATCGCCCTTGAAATGTGTAGGCAAGTACTGCACACGATGGTGCTTCACGACGTCAACATCCATGTTGGACAGTTCATTCTGCGAACGCCGTACAGTCGCTAGTCTCTTCAAGCACTCCATTATACTGACTTGGTGAGTTGAAGATGGGGGCACTGGAGGACGTGACAATAGAGATGGGGTTGGACTATTGGAGGGTGTGTTTGGTTCTGAGTGTGTAGAAGCCTTTTCCCTCGACTCAAAAGGGATCGGGAGTTGTTGCTTTTCAAGAATCACATTAGGTGACTCCCCTTCCGATTCACTCGACAATTCTATGATGGATTCTAATTTCTCTACCTTGACTGACCGTAGAATTGTATTGCCGGTTAGTACTGGGGAGACTACACGAGGTGGACTGGGTGACACCTTGCGTGCAACATATGGCATGTCGACTGTGGAGTTATCCGACTGTCGAATCCAAATTTCTATTGAAACCCCAAGCATGGAGAGCGGAAGACCATAAGCCTTGTAGTTCCCTGGGGCTAGGTACCAGCAATGGCTATCTCCATCTAGACTCTTGACAACCGAAATGGATTGCACCAATTCACTTGACTGGGACAACTTTTCCTCTTCAATGTAGATGGAGGACTCTACAAATCGAAAGCGAATGTGTAGGAGGTGACTCATGACTTTGGCACATTCTCCCTTGTTGACAAGAAACACCAGTGGAACATCTTGACCATGCACTCGAACACAAGCCATCCTCACAAAGCAGGGTCAGGAGGTGGTGGAATTCTGACGGGTTTAGGGTCTTTGAAAACAATGAAGGCAACCAAATTTTAGTGGCCTTATGTATATTCTATTTTCATGAAAGTGAAATTTAGGTGAGCAATTAATAAATTGCAGTAGGTGTGTTAATTTTTCACCTTAATGGAGCAAGAGAATCCAGCCCCATAGGAAACCGTAATTTGTGCACCGCCATCTCAAGTTTCATTTATTACGTGTTGGGGACTGTGGACGCACCGAAACGGCTTGAGCATTGAATTCCAACCGTCCTCTCAAAACATGCTCAAGCTGCCGCCCCTCGACATTGGAAGTTGGGCTAAGTTAATTTTTGTGTGTGGTCTTAAAACCTCCAGTTTGATTTAATTGCCCTTTCCCAGAGCATTCAAAGCTGTACGATGAAGTGGAGTGAACGTCCTTGACGGTTGCGGGCAAAAATTATTTAATGGAATTCACATCCTAATGTCCCATGCCTAGGGAAAATTGTAGAAGACCTTGGACCATTTGACAAGTCTATTGTGGCATCATACTTGATTCAGTTTTAGTTTGTTTATTTCACATACCTTGTGTAGAGGAGAGGGAGGTTGTATGTCAACTTCATTCACCCCATGCTTGTGAACACCCAGAGAGTGGAGCTTGAATTGATTGACATGAGGAGTAGAAAGAGGCGTCGTAGTTTTTATTTCTCATCCTCCAAGGCTTTGAAGAAGTCGAAGATGAACAAGAAGAAGGTAGTGTCCAAGGTTTCTCAGTCCACCCCTGGAGAGTTGAGGAAGTCCCTTCGCTTTGGTGGAGGAAGTAATGTAGAGGAAGAAGACTCTGCACCAAAGAATGCTCTTCTAAATCATGAAATGCCACAGAAGTCTGGAGGTGTCCGAACCCAAGAAGAAGACAATTGCATTGCCACTATGAGTATTTCAATCATTTCTTGTATTTATGTTATTGACTCTCATCTCTTTTTAGTGGTCCTATATGTAAAAGAGTGATACAATTCCAAAAATCAAAGGGTCTAACATGTGCGTCCAAGCAAATGATTAGAGTTGTCAAACAAAAGATTTGCAAGAATACAATTCTAGTTGGACCTCAAATTGGAACGAGGTCACTGAGATATGTTGGGATGGAATTAGAGATAGAGAGAGGAGTATACGAATAGGACTAGGAATTTAGAAAGATTAACTACACCCAAATCAACAAGTTCTCCACGAAATTTCCTCTAAATACTTTCTCATGCCATCAAGGACCATAGATGAAATTGTCAATTGGATTGTCTCATATCCACCACCGCTCGTAGAAGGGGTTCACAGGAATTAATCCAAGATTCATTTTAAGAAGAATAATTCAAATTTAGCATTGAGATCATGAAGATGTGAAGTAGAAACCTAGAGAAATTCACCCAAATCGCATATGGTCGCGGCCACTGCGTGAGGCAGCCACATTCTCTCTCTGCCTCTAGATTACCCCGTGAACGACAAAGCATGGCACGCCTTCATTGTGGCACGTGGTCGCAACGCCGACAGTTCACCACTTCGACACGACGAGAGCACCATGTTTCGTTGCCCAGCATGGCCTCTTCCATTGGGCCAGTTCATGATCAACACAAACCCAAATAGAGATTGGTTCTTGTTGAAGCGGATGGACTTTCGAAATTGAAATGCAGGTTGAGGCAAAAATAATGGACGAAGGGTGGACCACCACGAATTTACCTTCTTCAATGCTGGGCCACCCAAAGTATCCGAATTCGAACCTCCACACCTTGTCATCAACTGGCTCGCCGTGTGAAACTAAATATAGCACCCGGGACTTGAGCACCGAATGGGTAACGAAGGCTGCCTAGGATAGCACAATGCACACTGCGATGGCCGTTAGGAAAGACTGTAGATCCCAAATTCAGAACAAAGACAAACTGGATTTTATTGATCAACAGTTTCGTAGTCTTTGGTCCCCGGTGTTCGGACACCCTGGACTTAATGTTTGGTATTTCAGTTTGCCCTCCACTTCACTGTATTTTTTTTCTTTGCTTGTGGTAATTCGAAGGGGCCCTGAGCCTGAGCCCAATTGCGGGTGGCCATAACAGCAACTAGCGGCCTTAACAGCAACTAGCGGCCTTACCGCAACTGGTAGCCTCACAGCAACTGCCTCGCTGCCACCCTTTGCGGGGTCACCTCGCCGCGCCCATCACGGAATCCGAATTTAGAAGATTCCTTCCTCCTCTCCCCGCATGCCCAGGACACTTATTCACTGATCTCCTTCACTGGACATCGAGGGTCTCCGCCATCTCCAACACCAATCTTCCATACTTACAGCTAATTCACACATCCGCAAGCTTGTGGTCCTCAACATCTAGGTTGCAAAAATTTGGTACTTCAGTCACGAATTTGATCTCGTGATGAATGCACAGAGGGAGGAAGTGTTGCTCCAAACGAGGACCACACGAAGCCGCGCGAAGGATGCAGACAAGCAAGAAGTGGAAAGCTCCACACCACAACCTCAAAATCTCGTCAGCATTCGCAAGGTACACATCTTACGCAATCCTACAACTATTCTGATGAGGCTTGATTCACCTCACGCTCTTGAGAGTCACCGCAAGCTCACAATGTGGGTGCTCAGCCCAGCACGCGACAGGCGCAAGGCTCGCGGTGGGCGCGGCCAGCCTCTTGTTGACCCGCGTTGTGAGTGTGTGTGGCGTCCTCGCTGTTGGATTCTTCCAAGCCTGTGTGTCTGGCTCCTAGGCCGCACTGGTGCGCCCAGGGCCACTGGGATTCTCGGTGACTCAGGGGACTGTGAATTCGCACTTGAGAAAAAAAAGGTCCCACTTTGAGGGGGTCAAGCCCAGAGACCTGAAGGTCAAGTTGGATCCGATTGATATCTGGGAGGGCTCGGCTCGACCCCCTCAAAGTGGGCCCCTTGATTTTGTGTTGGCTTTCATGAGAGTCACCGCAAGCTCACGATGCGAGTGCTCAGCCCAGCACGCGACAGGCGCGAGGCTCGCGGTGGGCGTGGCCAGCCTCTTGGTGACCCACGTTGTGAGTGTATGTGGCATCCTCGTTGTTGGATTCTTCCAAGCCTGTGTATCTAGCTCCTAGGCCGCACTGGCGCGCCCAGGGCCACTGGGATTCTTGGTGACTGAGGGGACTGTGAATTTTCACTTGAGAGTCACCGCAAGCTCACGATGCGGTTGTGTATGCGCAAGTTCGTTTCTTGACCAGCTCTTCATTAGACCAAATTATTTATCCCTTATCTTTGCTTCAGTATTTCTAGTCTATTGGTTTTTTGTCGTACTTCTGAGTGTATGCCTTGATAGTTTGTTCGGAATCTGTGAAATTCTTGGAATTGATCGTTTTTGGTTTTGCCTTTGAATCTAGGGATTCGGTGGACAGAGTAGTGTACCATCCACCTTGATGGAGCCAATGGTGCCAATTGGTGTTGGAGTTGATGGAGATAAGTTTGAGCCAAAGACTCCTCTTGATGTGGATGTCGACGTATCAAGTGAATCTGAGGAGGAAGATGAAGAGGACTTGGTAAGGATTCAAGATTCTAAGATCCCAGCTTGTCCTCCTGTAGGTGCTTCCATGGACACCAAGCTCAGTCGCAACACCGACTGGCCCGACCACCTTATAGCAAAATATTCTCAAAAGCGCAGGCACCCGGAATTTTCCCTCAAGAGTTCAGAGACCGAGTACAGCTCGGAGCCTGAGATCTCCATGTCCATTAATAGCCCTTTCTTTGAAATGTGCGATTGCAGTGATAGTGTGGGGTGGATGGGAGAGGTGATCATTCTCTTGAGCTCGGACTCAGAGAGTGATGTGGAGATTCTAGAGGGTTGAGTGGACTCTATTCAAATATGTACTTTTTCATATATGATGGTCGGGGCAACTAACATTTGAGTGGACTTGTTTTGGGAGAACTACCGTCATATTAAACACAAGTATTGTTGGAGTTCTTGTTTGAAGTAAAACATTGACATTATTGTGTGTTACAATTTTCATATTTTTCCTACATCATTCTATTCGTTCCATGACAAGTGTGTCATATTCTTTTGTCGTTGCCTTGACAGATGGATGTCTCGCCAGTGAATGAAACTCAAGAAGAGAGAGTTGTTCAAACTCTAGGGACTGATGATACTACTCAACCAAAAATCGGAGGGGAGGAAGAAGGGCATGCAATGGAGATGGATGTCGTGGATGACGAGGAGAAAGACCTGTTGGAAGATGACCTCCGAAAGCTACAGAAAGTGGACTCCGTATCCACTATCAATTCGCTCAGGATGAAGTCGGAAAACATGTTCCGATTTCCGATTCCACTTTGCCGCCTTGTAGCCATGCCTATGGTGAGGCCAACACTTTCATGTGATGTGCAATTTCTTGAGCAAGAGTTCGTGTGTGGATACCGTGATGGGGCAGCAGTCTTTTACATTTCCACCACGAATGAGGTGGGCGAGACGTCAGAGTTCATAGCGGAGGAGATGGATGAGTGGGACCCTCTTTGGAAGGAAAAGAATGCCACCTTCGAGGAGTACGTGGATTTACAACCCGCTCTCAAGTTCCTCAAAAACTTGAAGTTCTTCGTTTGTGACGGAAACCACCGACGCTTGGCCTGGATGAACGTCATCTCTAGGATGTATTCCACAAACCTTGAGTGGCACTATGTAGTGGATTGCATTCTTCTGGACACCAAAGGCAAAATCGAGATTGTCATGCAGGTCATGCACGACATCAACAAGTAGGTTCACTAATCCCATTGGTCGTTCATACGGAGTTTGATTCCATCTCATGCCATCCGTGAAAATTGAATTACTCATAAGATTGTTTTCTTCTCACTACGCAGATCTACTGAGGACTCCCACGTAAAGACAAACTTGGTACACACATTGTACCGGGTGCAAAAGTATGGTCTGCTTCCCATGGAAAGGTTCAACGACATGTTGAAGCCATCAGAGAGAAAACAATGTGCTGCATTGCTATCAAGAAAGACATGGTACTCTATGCCAGTGGAGGTCTTCACCTCATTTGTCTTCAGGGTAAGAGAAACATTCTCCACATGAATCAATTGTATTATTTTCTGTTGTTCCAGTTTTGAGTGAATTATTGATTCAAGATCCTCGTGTGTTTGCATCAAGAGATTGCGCAGGCGGCAAATGTAGCACTGCGAAGATACCATGAGACCACACCGATGGAGGAAAAGATAGTGGAAGGGGCGGCTCAGGCCATGAGGGTAGGGGCCAAGGAAAAGAACATGAAGCTCTACGTGAAGATGATCAAATTCCTCACAGTGGCCAATCCCGCTCATGGGGCGGGCTTCCTTGAAGAGGTAAGTTCTAATGTTCTGTAAATCATGCAATGATTTACAAAAATCTTTTTCTTCACGTACGCTCATGACACATTTCATTTTGGCTAGTGTAGGTGGAGAGACATTGGAGCTCTAACGAGGTGCCAGAGATGACACTTGAAAAATTGCAAATGGTGGCCACCTGCAACACAACAGCAGAGCACAAGACCAAATTCCTACAGTGGTGGAACTCCTCCATTCCATCACGGGATGCGAGGAAGTTCCCAGCTAGGCTTGTCTCCAAAACACACTTTGGGCCTTTCTTAAACAAATGTGTTTGGTTTGCAGGGGTAAGTGTCTCACTCAAATTGATTTGTTGAATTCCAATGTACTGTAGAAGCTATCAAGCACGAGATAGGTCAAACGGTAATTTGTCTTTAATCTTCATGATGGACTAAAAATAGTACTTAACCTCGTCCATTTGTACAGGTCGAGGATGCAGCTATGGAGTACTTCGAAGCTGTTGTCAGAAAGGACAACATCAAGATCAATATGAATGTCCCACTACAGCCGGAGACATTGCAAGAGTACATTGAAGGATGGAGGAGGAAGATCTAGGACCACGGATTCCATCCCTATCTTAAAGGAGGAAACTACTTCAAGAAGGGGGACTCCTTCTTGAATTCTGAGGGGTCTAACTTGGTGGTTAGGAGGATCCTCTACCGGTATGTTTGTGTAGTCGACATTATTCTTCGATTTTGAAAATGGTCTTCCAATCAGATGATAGAGTATGCCTCGTTCTTCATTTGATCTGCATTCTCTACATACCTCTATTGACTATTTCTTATTCTCTACAGCTACTTCAAGTATGAGCTTGAAGCAAAGGGTGCCATCGAAAGAAAGGACCTGCCTCCCTTCCTCGCGTCATGGTTGGACCGCAGCTCTGGGGACTGCATGTTCTCAGCTAACCAACTGCGCACATTCGCCACGGCTCACCTCAGTGGAGGAACGTGGTACTTGGATTGCGCACCAGCATTCACTCATCCATCAGAGGTGCAGCTACGGGCATCTTTGGATGGCAAGGGCGCCATCGATTTGGATGTGGATGAGTTTGCGGGAATGACAGACAGGCAAAGGAGGAAGGCCATCGTGAGGAGGGAAGCCAATGACCGGAAAAAAGAGGCCCGGTTCCAAGTCCTTCTCACCGCCAAGGAGAAGAAGGAAGCGGAGAGACTTGCCAAGCTCGCGGAGAAGGAGAAGGACAAGGACAAGGACAAGGAAGAAAAGGCCAAGACAAAAGGCAAGAAGAAGGCCGAGGCTGGAGGCCAAGTTCCAGATTCATCAACGGTGGATCAAGGCTCAGAGATGCAAGTCGGATCTCAGAGTGGAGTGAAGCAGAAGGCCACTCTCTCTCAACTCACGGAAGAGGTCATCACTCATGTGACCAAAGCAATTGTCCTCACTGAAGATGAACTCTCCAAGTCTGAGAATCTCATTCTCAACATCTCTATTGATGACCTCGTTGATGACATGGAGTCCAAGAGAAAGACATGCTACAGAGAAGTCTTGGACTTCTTCAACAAGGTGTGCAGTTTTCATTTGAATTTGAACATGTGGATCTAAGTTCTCATTCAAATTATTGTAGACTGAGTTTATTCCTTATCATATTTGGATGCACAATTTGTTGGTAGGTGTCGACGGGGAAACCATCCATGTTCCATGGTGTCCCTAAAGGTAGGCCAGGGGTGGACGTCATGTTCTTCGACTGTCCGGAGAACTTGCCCGTGCCAGAGGTGTCTTCTCCGCCAGATGAGGTGCCGGATTGGAACGAGGACGTGGGAGATGAGGCTCTGCAATTGGCATTCAGCTTTGCTTCCAATCATCTCCAAGAGCACGGCTGCGTCATTGTATTTCATTCGTGGAGTGCCAAAGCAAAGTCGGATATTGCAGGATTGTGTGAAACGTACGATATGCTAAAGAAGAAGGAGTGGATGGGGATGAACCGCATGCACTTGACCTCAGCTATAGACAAAACGAAGACGGTAAATTTCATTCTCTTTCTCTAGATTTTAAAAGAACTTCATAATGCATTACATTCTTCTCATTTCTCATAAATCTATACCTGTCTTGGATGCTTGTGTAGACGCAAAAGTTTGGAATCACCCTTGTCGTGAAGGACTTAGGCGCGAAAGGGAAATCCAATTTCTCTTTCAAACGCACAACCACGATGGTCAAGGCTGGTGTCGACATTGCACGGGACGACATGGTCATGAACTACACCCACCCGGATGACATGGCCATGAATGACAGAAAGCCTTGGCGCGGGGCTCGCAAAAAAGATCCAAGGTTCTTTCAAATCTTCCTTGAAGCTACGAGTGTTGAAGGAGATGTGATTCTTGACTGCACTGCATCCACAGGTCAGGATTCAATTCATTCACTCTACCATCTCTAGGTTTGGTTGTAATCATTCTACCACTTTCATTTCTCAACTAATGTACTTGAATTTCCTTGCCTCCAGGTGCATCCATTATCGCTTGTCATGGAACGGGCTGCCACATTGTGGCCTTGGAGGAGCACAAGGATATTTTCGATGCCATCTTGAACCCCATGCGGAAGTCCACCATGGCGAACGTGGTGACACCTCCCTCGCCACCAAGTGTAGTTTCTCAGGATCCGGATGAAATGCCCGTGGTGCCTCGAAAATTCACTCGGAAGGGAAAATTTAGTAAGTAAGTTGGAACTCTTTTCATTTTTTCTTTCTATGGTGACGTCCACATAACAAAACTCTAACCTGGTGACCTTTTTGTTTGCAGTCATCCAGGATTGAAGTTAGCAGATGCTAGCTTGAAGAAACAAAGTCTTCTATTCAGTCCGGAGAAGACTTATGCCCTTCCTCTTTATGCACAACAAATGGCAACGGCCTTTGCGGATTTCGGTTGCTCCAAACCAAAACGCCATAAAAACACTTATGCTCTAAATGTCTTACAGTTCATAGATGGATCTGCGTCTAAGGGTAGAGAGTCTTCAGGCTTGTCCGATACATCAGATTCCTTGACCGAGTCCACAGCCTTTTAGACTCATGAGATTGACATATCTCATGTGTCATGCTATTGTTTCTTGATTGGTATTGTCATTGGATTTGTGTGTTTTATGGCTATATTTTGGACATGCATTATTCTCATTTTTATTTTTTATTGTATGAATTTCATCTATTTTGAATACATTTTGTTATGGGAAAACCCTAGAATCAAAAAAAAGTATAAGAGCTTCAAACTTTGAAAAATAAACTCTACATTCTATGCACTTTTTACTTTCTTATATCCACGGTCATAGGTCCCTGAGTCATTTTTCCTTGCAAAAAACTTTCCGCTCACAAGCTCACAAGCTCATGCTCACATGCTAGCAACCCTGTTATGGATTGTGAACAAATTGAAACTCAAATTTCATCTTCTTTACTACTTGCATGGAAGTCTTCCTCGTTTGTGAACATAATTTATAAACTTCTTGTTGTATGTAGTGGTTGGAGGTCATGTTACATGAGTACATATTTTTATGAAAATTAAAAAGTGCAAGGATGCCTTCTAGTTCAGTCAATAAAAATTGCATTAACTATAGTTTGAAAAAGAATTTGTCAAAATGAAGTCGTAGATTGCAAGTACACGGAAATGTAAAGAAATAACCACGTAAAGAGAACCTCTTCTCAAAAAACTATGGGCATGCACGTGTTCTATCCAATTTCGTTTTAATGTCAGCTACGTCGTCTAGTACACATCTTTTTTTTTTTTCACCTCCGTTGTCTAATTCAATTTGTTTAATTCCTATTGCTGGCTTCACAATGGAATTGTGGGATGAATGACTTTTATTCGTTCATAGTGTCGAATGCCTATTGGCCTGTAATTACATTTTGTATCCAAAACAAAAACTAAGGACCTGGCCTAAACAACAAGTCATTGGAATGACACACTTGGCATTCTTGGCACAAAAAACGGAAAGTAGAAGCACCAAATTCCAAAGGTACTACATGAGGCAATCAAATTCCCATAGACAACGTGATTAGTCATGGTAGCCACGGTAGCTTAGTGATTGGGAGTTAGTTTTTTTTTGGTGATTATTTTAGACACTACATCAGAGTTTGCTATTTTTCTCTGACATTGTCCATCACTTGTGACAAAATCCATAATGACATGCCGAACATGCTCTGTCATTTGTGGAAACTATATTTGCCCAGCTTTATTTGTTAGGTGGAACTTTTATCCGGGAAAACTGGCATTCCTTTAAGAGAACATTTTCACTTACTTGTGTAAGTGAAGAAATGAAGTTTCATAACCCTAACAAAGGTGAGACAGAATTGTTGCATAACTTGTTTGCAAGGTTGCTTGTGTCATCACTATTTTCTCTTTTACTTGCTCCAATGGATAGGTGTTCCAATTCCAATGGTTGTCACTCTCCACCCGTTCGTCAGTGTAGCGCAATCATTAATTTTGAAATATATATGTTCATTTTGTTGGGTTCCATTAGTTTCTTGTTGGCCTTGTTTATTCGAAGCATTACCTTGAGTTTTCTATGTTAACTCCAAGGTTCTCAATTATAGAGCTTCTAAGCACCTTGTTCCGACTTGTTGCGGAAGACTTTCCAATGAATGATGTTCAATTCTTTGCAGTGCACATTTCCAACAACAGCCTTCTAGACAGGAGGAAAATTTTGACCAAGGAAGGGGAAAATGTACTGGAATTGGAGAACTTTAGGTTTGTAATTGTAGTCCTTATTTTCCAAGATTACAGCATTTGCTTCCAAGAGCCAAGTGTATAACATTGTGGTCTTCGGTACTTCTGTGTGTATAACTCAATTGCACTACATGTACAGAAGTACTAAATTTCAAAGGATTTTATTGTTGAAAAACAGGTCAAGCGATTTCTGGGAAGGTTATAAACTATACTGCTTTGCCCGTTATTCACAATGCAGAAGGTATAGAGGTTGTTTTCTAGCAAGTAAAATGGGTAAGTGTAAATTCGCATATGCCTTTTTTATATATACGTTGAATGCTTTAGCATGATTGCAATTGGAAATGTGGTTTGGTTGACCAATTGTATAAATATGTAGGTCAGTGAAGGTGCAAAATGTATTAATTCAAATACATGAGGATGCTAATATATGGAGGTTCAAAGTCTCTTGACCAAAATCATTTGGTGAACCTACTTTGCTGCAAAATTCTTTTTGTATTTGATCTTCTATTGTCGCAGGCCGAGTGGTCAATGTCATTCACGATGAGAAGCATGTCCGATGGGGGTCACTTTTTGATGAAAGAATTAGACAAGTGTGGGCCATGATGGAAGAGTATGCACAAGTTTTCTATGGCGAGGACTAGACCAATCTTAGGTAATGTAATTTTATTTTTTTAAATTACATGTTGTTTTTAGTGTGGTTAAAGCTAATGATTATATGTTTTCAGCCCTGGGCTCAATAAGTAGTGAATTGTGGACTCACATAGTTTTAGTGCATTTTTTATCGTTAGGAAGCTATTACAAGTTCCATTGAGGAAATAGGAGAATTCATAATCTGGAGTACATTCCTTGTTGTAGTCATTTAGAATTAGACATTGCCTAGGAAAGAGTTAGTTTGTTTAAGTAATGCTTTATAATTTTCTTTTTCTCATTTCTTTTATTAGAAGTGTGCAAAGCGTCATGTGACTGTCTAGTGTGTCTCATTCCTTTTGTGTAGGAACTATCATTTGCAAATACTGTAGCAACAATTAGTGAATTAAATGAAATGTTTTCTTGAACAATGGTTTCTTTATCAACAAAATGAAAAGCTGCTCACATGTATTTTTCAGTTTTGATGAAGTAATGTATTGGATTTAGGGCTTTGATGGAGCAATTTGATGATGTGAAAGAGCTTTCTAAGTCAAAGAACGGGTGCTTGTTGCTACAAGTAGTTGAGGTGAGCCTAGGTTATGTTTAGTAATTGCATCATATAAATGAGTAATTGCCATTGTTGAAGTGCAAGAACTTATTTTAGAAAGCCATCAACAAATTCATTTTGTTAATAACACACTTTTGGATTTCACGACAAGGCATCCATTTCTGTTATAGTTGGTGAACCCATTGTATTTGTGTGGATTTAGAATACGCTTCTGCCATCGCATTAGAAGATGGAGTATGAGGTCTTCAGAATTATTGTAGAGCTGTTTATTTTAGTTGCACTAATGCATGTCTCATCTTAGGATGACGATTATAGGACAGAACGACTTTATAGGAAGTCTCATGCCATTCAAATAGACTACACGAATGTCTTTGAAGAGTTGCAGGGAAGTTTGAAGAGAGTGGGTTCCAACTTGAACAATCTAATGGAATCACATGGAGCATCATCGAAAGGACACCGAAATGCCATAGGGAAGCGTTGCAGTGTGGAACGTACAATGCGTGAAAATGTTCAGAGGATGTAGCTTCAAAAGAGGTAGCATCGATAAGTGTTTTGTGTTTCTGCAAGTGGATTTGGACGGCACGAACGTCTGTTGCGCAACGAATTGCACATTGTAGTCATAGTTACAAGTAAGCTCTACATGGAGGCATTTTAGAAAATTAAATTGTATTGCATGGTAGAGAAGGTTGGGAACTTTGTATGACACTCTGCTCAATTACTACCCTATAGGATTGAAACGGAAAACTAGAATGTGGTTGTTTTCTTACATACCTTTATTGACTAGGTATGTCGCGCCCCTTAGTGACACTTACCACCTTAAGCTCACTTTCCAAACACTTAGCACCTTAGTGCCACTAAGGTTCACGCTCTCCTAACACTGCACATGCCACGCACCCACAATGTTAGGTTCCAACCCAAGTCACGGGGTTCCCCATTCCTCCGTGACTCCCAATCCTTTCCTTCTAATCCTTAACTCCCACAAGACACCGGGCATGTCATTTGATGACATGGGGCGGAACTTCCATTGATGTCCAAGCAATCGGTGAGGCACTACTCCCACCGGTGCTAACTGCCCTTGAATGGGACCCAACTCCCCACTAGGCCCAACCCAACTCATTTCGGGACTCACTAATCGGGACTCACCCAACGGGACTCACACCATGGCCTAGTGTAGAGTGGGACACCACCCAACCGGTATCAAGGAGTGCACAAGCACTCCATGGTAACACACAAGTGGTGGTGAGGCTCCAACACTAACCTCACCACCCGGGGCCACTTAGGCTCACCATGGCACCATCCGGGAGTGAGGAGGGAGACCACCCCTCCTCATAGTACTCTCTGCGGGATTCGGCAGCCCCCCCCATACTAGAGGTCACCGGGAACCCCCAAGATGCACCCCATCTTGGAAGACCACCCATTTCTCCCGATTCGCGCTACTTTGGGACTCCCGAACTTCCACCCGGCATAACTTTGCGGTCCGGGATCCAAATCGCACATGCGACCCCATTTTCGACATCTACGCGACGCGTAGATGCCGATGGACTACTCACTTGCTCCATTCGGACAAGTACTCGCAAAGATATCGCCCTCCAAAGATTCGGGACACTCCCGCCGCGGCCGGGACACTCCCGGCGCGGCCAGAGCACTCCCGGCGCGACCAGGGCGCTCCCAGCGCGACCAGGGCGCTCCCGGCGCGACCGGGACACCCCCAACTTTGAATGCCCATAACTTTTGACTCGCAAGTCCAAATCACGCGTTCTTTGGACGGCTAGAAGCGTCTTCTCAAGACCTTTCCAAGCATGTATCACACGCCCTCAAATTCATCCGGATCAGAGCGCTACATCGCTCTGATCGCTCGGGACTCCTAGTCCCCCTCACCTCATCTCTTGCAAGGCTTGGGGAGTCACCCCCAATGTCCCCCTTGCTCACCAAGGTGGCACGGGCACGCCTTGTGATGAGGGTCGTGACAAGGTACTTTGCAATGGAGTTGTTAATTGCAGTCACCTTCCAATACTAGTGACTAATGCAACATATTGTGTCCTTTTCATGTATTACTACTATTGGTGGGAGTGGATTAATGAATCTCTTCTAACATCATTGTCTTTGTTGTTTGAATTTGAGGAAACTAGAAGCCCCTATCAAAGTTATAAATCATGTGGAATTGTGAATTAGTGTATGTTTGTCAATTACTCATTTTTTCTAGGAGTTGAAGGAGTACAATTCTAAGGTAGCAATTGTATAATTCAAATGTGATTGTAGTGTCTCCAATTTTTTTGGTGTTGTTCATAAGGAAATTGGTCTTCAAGCACTGATTGTTTGCATGATTGTAGGTTATGGTGTATTGTTTTTTCATTGATAAAAAATTGAGCTTAGATTGAGTGGAAGACTGAGCACGTTTCTCAATGTTTAACCATTCTTTGACACTGTAATTTGTTCAAAGTTTGCTTCAGAAAAATGTGTATACCAATAGTACAAATGCTTGCGCAAGTGAAAATTGTTCATCATTCATGTACAATTCTCATACACTAGTGACATTCATGTTTGTGGATTTTGACATATTCCCCATGCTTGTTTGAAACAAGTCTACATCGGGGGTTCAAATGGAACATCCACTGGAAATAAGTAAATTACAGTACTAAGTAAATTATGCTTTTATTCGCCTGCCATGGAATGCTAGGATCGTGTACGAGTTTGTATATCGCACAATGCCCATGAGCCCATCAACCTATGGTCTTGTGGTTAGGAAAGATAGGTGAACCTTAGTTAGAAAATGAAATATCTCGGACAATCGAATAGGCGGTCATGCGGCATCCACTGAAATGGTACTGCATTGTAGAGATTGTATATGAAGAATCATCGACGACTATGAAGAGGGTTGCCTAGAAACCATGAAAGTGGGGAAGTCTGTTGTATAGGTAATACGCAAAGCGATTACATGCATGTAGTCACTTCTGTGTGAACACGTCTCGAAGGTTTTATAGGAATGACATGTCACCGTCATTGGCTTATTGAAAATCCTTTGTCAGAAAAGCAGGAATTTGGGCATGGAATGGGTGTCATGCCACCCTTCTGCTCGGCGGGGTTACTTGATATAAGTAGTGAATTAGCTGTCATGTATGGCGACTTGCAATTACTGCATTTGAGGGCGCTTCGTCTATTTTAAGGTAAAAGTTTACGTGCTTGCATGTGCACGATGTGCACCTGTATCCTTGAAATGGGCTATGCATGGAGTCTAATTTTGGTAGTGTTTGAATAGTGGAGTTGCAAGTGTGTTGCTTGCAGTGGTCATGACGGCTACATTGAATGACAATTTTCCAATTTTGAAGAGCAATCTTGTTTGGAATGAGGAAATAGAAGGTGAGATTCCTCACTTTAAAGAAATTGCACTTACTGAGCACTTGCACGAAGTATGTGACTTTTTTTTTACGCTTCCAGTAAATTGGTTGATGGTGAAGGGTGTTACAAGGTTCATGTATAGTAGACTTCTTTAGGTTTTCGTTGTGTGAGTTATGTTTGTAGGTTCGCTGCGGAAGATTGATGACATTAGGTCTTCTTCAAGTCTTTGAAGGTGTGCACTACTGAAGGCCATTCGTGGACATCATCTTCTTCAATTTACAAAAGTCTAATTAATTACTGTTATTTGGAGAAGAAGCGATGGACAACTTTAAAGATGCTGTGAACCTAGGGGACGAAGACATTGTGAAGAATACACAGTTATTTTCTGATGACTACAATGTCTCGCAGGTTCAGTCAACGGCCGAGGTGAGGAATTTGTTTCATTTATTGACGAGTGGTGATGATGACCAAGTCCTTGCATTTGCATATCATCTTTGGAAAGAGACATTCTTTTTCAATTAACCGTAATCTGTATTTCTCTGTGGCAGCCGCACTTTGTGTACGGAGCGTCTCCGTCCAATGCTTATGGTCACTCTACGGTAAGCTAGTCGACGTGCTACATATGCCATTAGCATTGCCTTGAAATGTTTTTGTATAATGTTACAGGGGTATGCATAACAAAACATTCCATTTTTCAAAGACGGATTGTAGGAATTTGACTCTATGACTGATGTTGTTGTCCAGTATGTCCCTTATTCAAGCATGCGACCACCTCAAGCAAATAATCTGTAGGTGAGTAACAAAAAAATCTTTTTGTTTTCTTTATAAATACAGTAGTCAGAGATTGAGGTGGACATAGCTATTGAGACACTAATTGGATGATTGGTTTTTGTAGGGCTAACTCCATGTGTAAACAGTGGAGAACTTTGACTTTCAGTGTACTGGAAATGTTGTATTATGAGTTTCATCATGTAGAGTTTGTTGGCCCCCTTGTTACTTGTACATGTAGACTTGGGAATCATTATTCCAAACAATGTGACAATTCTATAGAAATTACTCATTTGCCTAATGTTTGCCTATAGGGAAAACCATGACAATCTCATTAAGTGTTATGCTTGAATGATGAGCACCTCAATTTTTAACATTTGTTGTGGTGTGTGGGTCATTAATTAATTTGGTTACTGGTTGTGCATTTATCATTTTCTATCCTAGAAATGGATGGAAGTGATAGAGTAGTGGTCGTTGACGATTCCATTAATGTAATTCTATAGAACTTATGCTAGTTTTGAGATTGTTATGACTTAGTGTAGTTCAAAAATATGTCTCCCAAAGTTTTCACCCAACATTTGTTGCTATTGAGTCTGGAAGCTTTTGGACTTTCAAGTAGTGGACTCAGCAATAATCTTCATAAGTACATCATTTCGTTTAGTTGAAGATATTGACGAAGTAACGAAGTAGACTTGATTTCTAGAAAAACACGAAGAAAATTGAGTGTCCACTTTCAACTATGTGTATTATTTCATGTTCCTACTTTCTAGGAATACTAAGACTCCTAGCTCGGACGACGTTTTATGTGTATATCATTGTTGTTACTCTACGGTTGCATTGCAAGATGAAATTTTTTTCTATTCTACATTTGTGTGTACATACTAAAGGAGAGTTCTACGAAACTGGATGCTCTATGGAAGTTGTGCATGCAGTGGTTGCAAGGTCACCGCTGCAGCTTCTTATTTTTTTAAGATAGGGTAAATGAGTGAACATTAGAAGAATCGGCACTTTACACCCATTACCAGGATGGTCTTTATATTGCACTTTTCCTATGTGATAGTCTCAAGTTTTGTCCCGAATCTTATATATAAATGAATTGTGATGTCAGTAGAATTGAGAATTGAGTGCAAAGGTGGATTGTGTGCTTTGTACATGCCGGTTGATTTATTATGCAGCTCAAAAGTTAGAAGTGAAGAAATGGCATTTCGATTATCACTAAGTCTATTGAGAGCTCATTCTGAAAAGTGACTCCATTATTGTCAATGTAGGGCAATAGATGTCCCTCCATGTCCCAGATTTCTTATAGACAGCAAAATGCATGGCCGAATTATGGACCTGGTTACGGATCAACAGTGCATCCGATGCAACAATTGTTAGGAAGTGGAATGTATCCTACATTCCCAACAGGAAACTTCAGTGGCATGCTGCCAACGTATATGGCACCTTTTCAAGAAGGACCACCGGATAACTTTTATCTTTCTCAAGCAGGACACGGAGGCGGTGCTCGTCATAATGTTGATTGGTTTAAAACGCAGAACATGAATCCAATCATGGCCGAACCTTTTCAGAGATCGGCAAGCATGGCAGATTGCCAACAGACTCTTGACCTGCATCTGTTGTCTACGAGGACTCCTACGAGCAGTGGAGGGCCATAGTTTTGTCCTCGTTCTAAACAAAAGGAGCATCACGAATCTGAACAAAGTAATGGACATGAGGGGCATGTTCCGAGTGGTCACCCAGGGCCTGCACGTAATGGAATGAATAGACCACATAGCAAATCAACTTCGCAGCCATCAGAGTTTAGGCACTCACCACCTCCTAACTCTACAGAAACTCAACAGGGACCACTTCGGAGCGATAGCGTAGACGTTGGGAAGTCTGTTGGAGTTTCCAAAGATCGTAGAGATCACAGTCAAGCAACAACTCCTTCCCAAACCAACATTGGTTTGCCACGAGGCACAGAGGATTCAAGTAAGTCATTTACTCCTGATTCTTTAAAGCAACGAAAAGCTCTAAGAGAGGATGAGAAGTCGTATTTGAAGGAAGTGAAAGTTGCTATCTTGGAGGGAAGGGTACCGCAGGTGACGATAGTTCAGGATGGGATTGGCAACATTATTCATTATAGATATCAATTTCTAAATGTTTTGAAATTGGCAGCTCATGTCGTTGTCCAAGATGCTTATATAAACGTCAATGAACAAGAAACTATGAATGAAATAATGGAGGAGGTGAGGAGACAATTTATATGGTCTCGACCATTGCTAGTGGGAATGGTGGAAGGGTATTTGAAGGCATATTTCAAAAGATGTAGATCACAATACCATCAATTTTGGATTAAGCATGGAGAAAAAAAAAAGACCTGATGGTTGTAAACAAGCGGCATGGTTGCAATTGGTAGAGTATTGGAAGTCACCAAAAGGAAGTAAGGAGTGCGAGCAAAACAAGAGGAATGCATCAGCAGAGAAATCAAATTCGGTACATTTCTTCTTCTGTTGACGTTTCTTGTTTGACTTATTAGTATCCTTCCGTTCACCATCATTTGTACATCAGTGACAGTCACCATGACGTGTGCAACCTCTTCAGAGAAATGCAATGCCAAATTGGGAGCTATGCTAGTTTTTGTATGCATTTTGATGTGCCTAAATTTGAGGGCATATGCAAGTAGTACTAATAAGTGGGGAAAGTTCTGAATTGAACAATACTAACAAAGAATGAGCAAAATTTTTAGATGAATGAAGAATGAAATGAACAGAAGTTAGGGATGTTCCATTGAAAAGATCCTAAGCACTATGTGTTCATTAGTGCAACATTGGAAGTGATGTGGAGTGATCGGTGAGATGAAAGCATCATTGAACATTGTATACTTTATTCCCTGATTGAACGAGCACTTTATCCATAATTATTGCATGAATTAGAGCTTAGCAAAAGTATAATACATATAGAGTATTTTTTGTACTAGGGTTCAAGCTGCACAATTCTTCTGTATGTGTATGGCTATCAATGCAAAGACATGTGTGAGCGACAGGAAGCTCATGCCAATGGACTTGTAATGTGTCCAAATATGCACACATTATAGTCTCACTAAAGAAGTCCTAAACTGGGTACTCTGTGGAATTCATAATGAACTCACGACATGGAAGTATTATCATGCAGTGGAGGAAGTTTTGTTTAGAAGAGAGCATACGGAGGGGATGAAATGATGAATTGAACATTATTTTGAATTTGTACATATAAACCCTCAGAAGCGAACAATGTACACAAGCAAGTACCATTGATGGTTGCATGTTCATGTCGTTTGCATTTGCAAAGTTTTTTTAGCTAATGAATTGAATATGTATAGTTTGTATTTGTCAATTCTGAAAGATTTGTTGTTGATGGATGGACTATAGCAAAAGAAGAAGCAGAATTTTGACATTGAATACCTTGTTGAAGATTACAATGTGGATGAAGCAGTAGTGAATGGTTCACCAGTTGACCATGCACGCGGTTCGGTAGGTGCAACATCCATTTAATGAGTAATATTGCATGATCTTGGTATAAGGAATATCCTATATCCTAAAACAGTGGTTGAATTGGAGAATGATAATTGTGAATTTAAATATGCCCTCTCTGAGTGCATGGCAGGATTCATTGGGTTTCAACTATGTTACTCCCACAGTAGCGAGAGCAACATCTCCACCTGCAACAAAAACAACGTCTCCACCTGTGGTGAGAAACCCAATGGTGGACATTATTTAGCAATAAATTGCATGATGCGGTGGATAACATATTGTCGTCTTTCGCATCAAGGTGTCATTCGTTGCCATTATCAAATAATGAGACGGGTGACGGCACACCACCACTCCAACCACTGAGGAGTCAGACTATAAAGAGTAGTAGAGTTGGCACTCGAACAACAACTGAGGTCTTGGGGAGTTTGTAGCGGAAAGAAGTTGAAGACAGTAAGAAGGAAGTAGGTCGTTTGTCGATACTCAATCCTGAAGGTCACTGCCGCATGACAATGAAATCCAATAATAATGTGAAAATAAGAAGTGCGGAGTTTGGATTAAGAGAAGTGCAAGGGCCCTTTGATACAAAGGGTTCATTGAATGATTCATCATGGAGAGGAAAAATTGTCTTTACAAGTGGCAATGAAGAAGGTAGAGATACTACGCAGACCAATTGGGGTGCTCACAATAAGCTCGGTATCGCCAAAGAAGAGGTCTTCGTATTGTCGTCTGATGCGTCATCAGATGGACCTGAGTTGAGGCGGTTACAGAGAGTAAAGAATAACAAGACCGATGACATTGTGAAGAAACCGAATCGAGTGTACACAGAAGAAATCAAAGTATGGCCTCGTCTGGCGACTGAGAGTGCGACCATGATCAAGCAAAAAGGAAAAGAAGCCATAACCAAGAATGATGAGGCACATAAAAAGCAAAATTCACAAGCAAATGTCTTGCTGCATTCAAAACAAAAAATCATTGTGGAAGAAGAGATCTCAGTCGAGCGTCATGGGCGATAGGAATCTAGTAGAGCTACCTTGTTAAATAATCCCGGAATGTCATCTCGTAAAGCGAACATCCAAGTCAATAGCGACAGGGAGACTAGGTCAGATGAAGACATTGAAGAGGATGGTGACCGTCTTGAAGAATTCCATGGAGTCAGTGAAGAGGAGGAGCCAGTAGTCTTGCCAAGGGAGATTGTGAAGAGAAAACTCGACGGTCAATATAGAAGAAATAGTGGGAATGAAGAGTTGAAAGGCAAAGCCAAGAAGAAGAACAGTAAAGCGGCACTGAAGAAACAAAGGGTCAACCAAATAGACTCTTCTGTTCTTAAGAAGTTGGAGTTCTATAAGAGGCCGAAGAACTCGGTGAGTTCTGATTCTTTGGGAAGGCAAAGGGCTATGAAATTTAATAGTTTTGGAAAAGTAGTGGCAAATGAAGTGTTCAGACTTCAAAGTGTACATATTTTCTGTAAGAATTGGAAAACCTTGTTCGGATATTGTATGTTAAGTATGTTCATTTTAGTGCAAACAAAGAGAATTTACATATTATGTGTCACTAGTGAACATTAAATTGATGGAATTGTTGTTGTTTTTTGTGGCAGAACCCAATCAAGACTAGAACCCGAGTATGGGTTTTGCATCCGAAACATGTTGGGAAGGTTGTTACTGAGGCGAATGCCGAGGTGAATCGAAAATCAAGGTGCGTTGACTTTGCTAATGAAATATGCAAGGAAGGCCAACAAATGATTTCGGTGGTACGAGTTCTCTATAAAAATACTCCTGTTATGTATGATGCGGAATCTCGATTTCCAAAGCACATTAACTACTTGGACCAGGCAGAAGGTCTACGGAATACACCTATATTGTGGTGCACTTCTCATCTAATAGAGATTCCACCATTGGACCAAATTACAAGATTGTTGGGAGACTTCATTCAACCACTATCCCAAGAAACTATAAACAGTGATTCAGATTTCGAGGACAGTAGGAGCAAACGAGAACCGAAGTGTGCCGTATTAACAGGGAAAGAGTCCAAAAGGAAACGGATGACGAATGCATCATCCACTACAGCACAAGGAACAAAAGTGTCACGAACTGTCTTGAGGTCCGCAGACGCATAAGATGTGATGTAGAGTAGTCTAAGGAGGTTGAGCATCAATACATGGCATGAGTCATGATCAAACGATCCGGACAAGGATGAATTCATGCGGTCCACAGTTGTGATGTTATTGGTGTATTAATATATTTTTCATTGGGCATCAAAACGACACGGAAAAGGAATGTAAATAGCATGGTCAAATGTCATGAAGAATATTATAGTATTTTGAAATTCAGTGATGCTTTTAAATAATTATATGTTGTTTTTCTTAGAACTCATTTAAGCAATTTATTTCACACCTATTGCATGAGACTAAACTATACGTAGGAAAGTGGAATGAAGTCATTAGATAGTGCTTACTTGTGTGTGTTTTGGTGAACCTCTCTAGAGTGTGGATGTGCGACTATAGGTAGACGAAGGATATCAGGGTTATGCATGATTAGTTAGAGTTTGGAGTCCTTCGTGCGGTGATTCGTTAAAAAATATTTTAATTGAAAAGAATGTGGTTTTTCTAAGATGAGGGACTGATAAGATGAAACGCATGGGAGAAGGAGTCCACAAGATTATCATGCATGAGGACATGCTTTGTTAGATTGGCGTGTTAATTTTGAGATTGTCTGTCTTGTACCAGTAGATTGAAAGCATGTAGTACTAGAATACCGAGAGAAGTTGCTGAGACATTTGAAGAGAAGGATCGTTTAGAATGGAAGTAAGAAACTAAGTCTCCATGAATAACTTATAAATTCAGCCCATGCATGAGGCTTATTTGAATAAATTTTACACCTCTTGTTGTAGAAGAGTCCATTTATGAATATGAGCTTTGGGGATAAATTGCAGTAAAAGTAATTGTTTCAGAAGATAAGTATAAGACGTCTTTACTCCTTGAAGTACAATTTGTGCTTTAGAATGTCTTGAGTTCCATGTTTGTGTAAACATAGGTGGTAATGAAGGACTGCCTTTGTGATTGAGGAATTCTGTATGAGTAGAGATGTTTTGTTGTGGGAGGTTTTGTTTTTCTAATTTGTAGAAAAGACATTCACTAGTTAGGTGGCTTCAAAGTCGAAATTATGTATTTCGTGTCGTGTTGAACATGATGACAAGTTGAACACTAGGTAAAATTATGGGAGATCAGAAGTGTTTTTTGACTGTGTGGGTCTAGTCTGTCAATTAAAATGTGAATATGCACATGGCAAGGTGTGTGAATTCTCTTCGAAATCTTGTTGGAATGGAAATGAAATGTGCGTTATGTCCAAGAAGTTACGAGACAATGGAAATATGAAGTAGACATAAATTAACCGTACGTCCTAATGTCATATGCATGGAAATCATGAATTCAATTAGTGGGGGTGGATGGAAATGACTAGGATAGAGAAGTGACAGCGGTGCCTAAAATAATGGCTGTTGATCCGATTTTACATCGTATGATGTCCAATGCCCAGTGAAACTATGCAATGCACTTGAAGTATAGGTATGGCTTGTGTCATCACATTTTTTCCTGTTCCTCTTCTGAGAAAGTAGTAGCAATGTCGTCCACTACTTTTTATTGTTTTTCGTATCGCACGTATAGGAAGCTTGGGTGGTGACCAAGGAATGAATTGGGTGCCATATCTAGAGCGCCAGGTAATGTAGAAGCCCATGCCTACCTTCTTACCTTCCCTTTGTTTTCTTTTATTGAGTGATTATGGAGGAGAAATAGAAAATTAAAAAGGAAGCCGGTGATTGGATATGTACATGTATGGAAGGAGTGATAGCAGCAAGCACCTACTCTGCTGGCCTAGTGTTGAAAGAAATATACAATTTTAGTTTGAGAGTTTCAATATTGTAGTGAATGGATAGGGAGTACAAGTGGACATGTTTTTTTGTTGTTGTTTATGACAGAGACGAGAATGTAGTGTTGTGGGTGAGGCAAAGAGTTTCGAAGACTGTGGAAATCAGGAATGAATTCGCAAGAGGGATGTGGAGACTCATCAAACTACAAGGCGCCATGGCAGCCCGACTGCGTGCCATCATGTTTTGCAAGTCATGAAGGATAGGTCGGAAATGTTGAGGTTTTTTTAACAGATGTACTTTTTGAGGAAGTAATCTAGGAGCAGCTGAGGAGGAATTCGGCACTGACGATGACTTTGACAGGAGCATCGAATAGGACACGGAGGATATGCAATGGGGAACTCCCTCGAATCCTTCGACACAATCCTTGGATAACATGTAATTGTAGGATATGAAAATCTAATATATATATTTTAGAAAATACAACAGCATTGTGTGCATTGCAAGTATTTAATTTGGGAAAAAGCAAATGGGAATTTTGTAGAACAAATTTTGAAAAGAACAAATTCATAACAAACAAGACTATGGAAAAGTACTATTTGCATGTTGGACAATAATGAGTCCATAAGTAGAAATGTGCGTCCTTCTTACTTAGGATAGGTATGGCTGCTTGAAGTACTTGTTATTGCTTTAGCGGTTTGTCCTTTTTGTGTACATTGTATTGAGTTTTTTGCAGTGGATGTGATAAAGGTAGAACATTAAATATGCATTATTGCTTCAACATTATGTTAGTGTTGAAGCAGGTGTAGAGGTCAAGTCAAGATACTATGGTGTATGTGCCAAAATATAGCTCTTCAGTTCAGAAGTAGTTGTAGAAATTGCAAGATTTGATGAAACGCATTTTATTTGGAAGTAGCGTTTGGTAAGTGATTACGAGATGGTCTCTCTTGCTGATCCAACAAAAATGTTCGGGTAACTTGAAGTGCAAAGTATATGAGGAAGGTACTGTATTGTAGGCATGTTTGGACATTGGATAAAGCCATTGAAGCGATTTGGTTTTGCTAGTGACGGTGTTCTTGTATGTAACATTCATTAGAGTTTGTACAATGCTTCTAGTATATTCCAAATTTGGTGGCTTATATAGTATCCAAATGAGTGAAATAGTTAGCTAATTTCCATTTCTATTGAAAAGTAGTTCTTTTTTCACATGAAAAACACTTTGGATTTCTTGCTAATTTGCATATAGTACTATAGCCAATTGAAAGAAATTAATGGATAATTGACATTGGCATTATTCCGAACCTGCAACAATGCTATGCTCTAGAATTTCAGGAGTCTTCTTATAGAGTATAGTATACGTAATGTAGGACTTTTTAGCGGACCTGTGATGTATCTCTTTAAGGAAAACTCAATAGGGACATTTGTTGAGTAGAATTCAAAAGTCCCTAGGAAGCCAAAATTTGAGAATTGTAAGAATTCTGGTATTCTAGGTTTGAGTCGATTAGATGCGGTCAAATTTTTTTGTCATCATTTCTCATTTCAGTGTGAGTTTTGAATTCAAAGATAGACGACATGAGCATTGATGCATAAGGTGCTTCAGGGTTGAGTGGAGCAACCCGCGGCCTCAATTCTAAACCATGGTAGGGCTATCCTCCCGTTCTTTGCAGTCTATATTATATGTGTAGTTCAAAATTTGTGAAATATGAATAGGATGAAATATAGCAAAAAGGATATATTGTAATCATTGGGTTCATGAGATACAAATTCAAGATGAAACTTATCTTGGAAGTTGTTACTCTGTGAGGTGACAGGAAGTTATAATTTAAAGTGACATCCCTTTTTAAGCTTTGTATTATAAATTTCATTGTGCATTGGAGGGAGAAGCGAATATTTTTGTGTGGTCAGTGAATGACAAGAGAGTGAGGACAAACCTTGCAATGAATCCACACAGTAGTGTAGCTTGTACATGACATTTATTTCATGATTGCAAAATAGCCACATAGCAGGACGATATGATCACATTGATGCTGAGTCCGTCTATGACTTTTGAAGTGCATAGAGAAAACATTTGAATACTTTCAATTCATCGTAGGGTTAGTGTACTTAACAACCATTTAGTTGAAATGTCTTTCTTCAAACAACTAATTGTTTTTCAATGAAAACCATGCAATTTGGAATGTGTAGTCATTGTAGACTTCAGGGCTAAACAGGAAATTCAATGGGAAAATGGCAGATTCCATGTGCCATTTTAACAAAATGTCCCATGTTTATACTTTAATGTCTATTTAAAGGTACGAGGTAAGTGGAAGGTGGTATGAAGATTGGAGATTGCATTGTAACAATGTTGACAACATTATAGACTTGATGGCATTTCTAATGGTCCCGTTTTCAGTTGGAGTGTTAAGTATTTTGGCGAGTAAATGGATTTTTTTCAGGAAGCCTTCCCTGAATATATGAGTGTTTGTTCTGTGAGGGACAAACTGAAAATGAGAACTTATGAAACGTGTATGCTCCTTCTTGTTGATTCAAACACTTCTGTCCTACAATTAATGGAATGGCTCCTCCCTTGGCATGTGACTAGAAATCAAGTTGACTTCAAATGAAGTCATTGTTTCTGCTTAGTACTGAAATTATTTTGGTTCTTTTCATGCCTTGGTCATGAGATATAGAAGAATATTGAGTACTTTGAAGATGTTTAGTAAAATGACATTCAACCCTGAAACTGAGTTATTAACCAAGGATGCTTGGCCACAGAATGATGCAGAGAATTCAATGGAGGCTGAAGAAGGGCCACTTCTCTAAATGGTCGTTGTTGCAAGAGGTTGGGAGTGAGAGGTATTTCATTCAATAGAGCTAGCCAGCTAGTGAACCTTTGAAATGAATGTAGTCGTTACTTTTCTTCATCTAACTTTTTTCTTATTGCAGTATTGCACAGAGTATAGAACACTATTCTGTGCTAAAGTACCTTCTTCTGCTAATGTTTGATTTGCATTATTGTACTTTGAGGAAAAAATGTGTATGGTAGGATGTGGTACTCTTGCTATACCCTAGGGGAGGACACTCCCCGCACTTTACAAAGTGACCTGCGGCGAAAAATAGGGTGGATTTAATTCATCATAGGTAAAATTTATAAAGATTTTACATTTAAAGAAGGGGACTTAAAAAGTGACATGTCTTTTATAAGTAAAATAGATACCCGAAAATTATGGTCCATTAATTATTTTTTAAATGTAAAATAGGGGCCAAAGAATAGGATCCAAGGAATTCTATTTACTAGGTTCAGTTATGGTTATGCTACAGTACTAGTAAGATACAGGTACTATACAAATCTGAAGTATAACTACAACATATCTTGTAGTCTGTCGATGAATGGGGTAGTTTCCATCTGTTCTGTCTGTTAAGTTTAACGACTACTGCTAGGGTTTAGGCGCGAACGATAATTTCGAGGTTGGGAGGGAGGCGCGGCAGCGTGTGTTCACGAATTTGTTTGCAAATCTGGGTGCGGTTGAGGGTTAATCACGCGATGAGTTCTCCAGCTTCTTGAGTGACGGCAGCGTGTGTTCACGAATTTGTTTGCAATCTGGGTGCGGTTGAGGGTTAATCGCGCGATCAGGGGGGCAGCTTGTTGAGGGACGGCAGCGTGTGTTCACGAATTTGTTTGCAATCTGGGTGCGGTTTAGGGTTAATCGCGCGATGAGTTCTGCTGCTTGTTGAGGGACGGCAGCGTGGAGATGGTGTTTCCGATTCGCGCGATCAGTTCTTCGGCTGAACCGTGGAGGCTGCTCTTGGGGATGGCATGCGCTTGGTTGTGGGTGCGCGATCAGATTGGTGGTGGGCTTAGGGTGAGGAGGTGAACGAAGGGGTCGGCGATTCCTTGTGCGGGGGCGCTTGCTTGTGTGTGCCCGATCAGTTGTTTGTGCGCAATCAGTTGTGGAATTCTGTTTTAGGGTCAGCGGCGTGACAAAGGTGTTCCCGATTCCTGGTGCGGTGTTTGCTTCTGAGGGGTGCGCGATCACCGATTCCTGGCGCGGGGTTTGCTTTTGCGGGGTGCGCGATCAGTTCTGCCTGGTGCGGGGTTTTGCTTTTGCGGGGTGCGCGATCAGTTCTGCCTGGTGCGGGGTTTGCTCTTGCGGTGTGCGCGATCAGTTCTGTCTGGTGCGGGGTTTGCTTTTGCGGGGTGCGCGATCAGTTCTGCTGGGGTGTGCAAGGTTCACCAGCGTGGAGGATGGTGTTCGGGATTGTTTTAGCTTGCTTGTTTGTGCGCGATCAATTGTGGTGGTGTGTTCAGGTCAGCGGCGTCACGGAGTGCGGGTGTTGTTCGTGTGTTTGTTTGTGCGGGTGTGTTTTCTGCTAGTGTGTTCACGACGGTGCGGGGGAATCTTCGGGCGGGGGTTCTGTATGCCTGCGATTTGTTCTGGACTCGTGTTCACGGCACGGCAGCGTGACGAAGGTGTTTGCTCTTGCTTGTGGAGGGGTTGTTTGGGTTTAGGGTTGATTGGTGGATTTGCAGAACATGGTTGTAGGAGTGAAGGAGCTGATCACTTCTCCAATTGGTTTGGGGTGACTATGAGTCTCATGTACAAGTCGACATTTGTGTCATAGACTCTAAATTTTTTTTCACATGTGTTGGATGGCTTAGAACTGCAGCTTGTTGCCATAGTTCTTGTAAATGATTTGTAATGTTTGTGTTTTTTAACACCTTTAGTACATTAAACTCTTTCATTACTTTTTCATTTGTAATGTTCGTGTTTTTTAACACATTTTGTACATTAAACTCTTTCATTACTTTGTCATTTGTAATGTTCGTGTTTTTTAACACATTTTGTACATTAAACTCTTTCATTACTTTGTCATTTGTAATGTCTTGCTTTTATTTAGCATTTGTGCATGTATTTGTCTTCAAGTATGCATTCTAATGTAAACACATCCATTTTTTGCCTTAAAGTTGAATCTTGTGGGTGTACAGGGCATATCTTGTCACTTTAATTCTCATTACTCGTTAAATTAGTTTTGTTCTTTATAAAGAAAATAGCCTCCAATAAATTCAGCCTATGTACGTCTTATAAGTAAAGATAGGCATGATAATATGGGCTCTAGGGGGGTTTATATGTAATTATAGGGGCCTGAAAATTCAAAAAAATAAATAAATACCCCAGCGCCGCACGTGGTACCCAGAAAATACGAAGAGTGTCCTCCCCGGGGCTATACCTTTGTAATGAGAGGCATTAGAGAAGGCTAACATATGCCTCACTTGTTTTTCTTTAGAGGTCTACAGTGGAAGCCATAGGTGCTGTGCAACTGAAGACAGGAATTTTGAAGGTGTCTTTCACTGAATGTCCGAGGAGGTTTGCGGTGGCACTCATTTGCAGTCTCCCATAGTAATGAAAGACAAACTATTTTTGTTTTCCGATTCCAACATTTAGGAGGGAAGAGAATGTCATTGAAGCATCCCAAATTTTTTGGCGGTTACAAGCAGCTGGAATCATTGTTTTGGAATGTACATGAGAAGTAGTTTGCAAGCTGGACAGGTGGTGCTTGCATTTCATCTCATTTCTTTTGTGAATTCTTATTTTTCTTAGTGAAAAGTTTAGCATAATGCCTTCTTTTAGCACAACCAACTTCCAAACTTGAAGAATTCTGTAGGGAAGTCCATATTGAATTCCATAAATGTTGGGAAATGATCTAGTAGCACCCATTGTAATGGTTTGAAATTTGGAATCCACTTGCATGCACGAAGAGGAAGGGATTGAGGTGTACAAATAAATCGGTTGAATGGAGTGCAGTGTGCAGGTATTAGTTTCGAACTGTATTCTAGAGTTCTCTCTCAAATTGCATGAAGACGATAGGTTTTTCATGTATTGCCATTCAGAAAATGGGGATCATATAATAAAGAGTACTAGCTATGTGATAAAAGAGTGTTTGCTCAAAGACGCCAAGTTCTAGTATGTTCAGCACACAGGTATGTATATGTATGCCAAGCCAGCATTAATTTGAATATTGTGTTTTTTTTGACTTGGAAATCAACCAATGCAAGTCCAAAATCATTGTTATGTTATTGACATTGATATGCAAGTGAGCATGCATGTACGTTTCAATTCGATGTGTATATATAAAGGATAGGGCTTGTGGGACTATTTTCATGTATGAGCGAGAGCTAGACCTAGGTAGATTGACTGAGAAATATTTCAGAGACTCGGTGTGCACTCATTTTTTAATCAAGCTTTCATGCTCCAATGGAAGCACATTCTTTTAATTGTAACACGTATATCAAATAATGTACTTAGTGTACGTAGTGCAATTTTATTTTCTATAGAACTGTATGTGAGGGTGGTTTAATTGCAAATGCAAGCTTGCATGCGAATGTGTTAAAGCATGTGTTGTTGTTCTTGTTAATTAATTAACCAGATACATTCAATGCTTCATTACATTAATTGTACAAATGTATGTGCATATGTCTTTGTTTGCTTTGTCCATTGTGTATGTCATCAGTGATGTGCGCCTAAACCATTACCAATTAAGAAGCTTGCATTCAAATGAATGGGTGCGCAAGTATTGTTCATTGTTTGAGCATGCAATCATGTTCCATTGCTTGTTTGCTACAGCTAGGTACAGAGCTTGCACGTGGTAATGAATGTGGTTGTACATGCATGTAAATGAATGTTGCAATGCTTACATGGTCAATTGTATTCTATTGCTAATTGAATAGCTAGATTTGCAATGTTCTAAACCTCAAATTAAAAATGTGCATATGCACACGCGTGCATTGTCAATTAACTATAACAAAACATGGTAAAAAAAACCTGTAGTCAAAATCAACTACGGTTCTTTCTGCCACATTTTTGTGCAAGCCCACTATGCGTGCAACCAACGTTTTTTGCAATTTCCCACTGCAATTTTGAGAATTTTAGGGCGTGTAATATACCATTGGAAAGGTATTTCCAATATCTTCTCAATGGTATATTATACGCCCCAAAATTCCCAAAATTGTAGTGAAAATTGCAAAAGAAGTTAACAGCCTACTACGCGTGCATGCACATGCAATAACGTGGTAAAAAGAACTGTAGTCGATTTTGACTATGGGTTTTTTTTACCATGTTTTGTTATAGTGATTTCAATGCAATTAATTAAGTAATTGTGTTTCATACTTTCATTGTTGAATTGCAGTTGGTTTCGCTCGAATTGATAAATTAATGCACGTGTGCACTATCAAGTACTATATATTGGCATGCATATTGCAAGCGCGCGGAATAATGTTCTAGTGCAATTCATGTCCATATACGTGCATGTTAATTAACATTCTACTACAATTAATTCATGTAAACACAACTACGTACTTAATTTACATTGTGTGCATATGCATATATATATATGGAAGTAAATATTTTTGTTTCTTGAATGTTGACTGTGCAATGAAAATTGATGTATTTAATTTTAATTTTTTTGTATTTTCAAAATTGTTATTTACTATATATAAACTTGAATTAAATCACATGGTGCATATATATATATATATATATTTACATGTACTTGTAACCTATGTAACGTAACGCAATGTCCTTTAGTTTTCATTTTCATTTGTACACGCACACAAAGATTGTCCTTATGCATGTTACTTCACCATAACAGAACATGGTAAAAACTCGCACTCAAAATTGAGTGTTGATCTTTAATTAATTTAGTACACCTGTATGAGATAAAGAAAATCTGTAGTCGAAATCAATGACGGTTCTTTAATATATTTTTGCCATGTTTCTGTGAAGGTCGACTACGTGCACAATCATCTTCTTCTATGATTTATGACTACAATTTCTAGGATTTTGGAACGTGTAATATACCATTGGAAAGGTATTTTCAATACCTTTCCAATGATATATTATAAACTCCTAAATTCCAAAAATTTCAGTGAAAAATGGCAAAAGAAGGTAATTAATTAATTAATAGCATGCCTTCACTACGCACGCATGCACAAAAACATGGTCAAATTAATTAAAGAGCCACACTCAAAATTGATCGAGTGTGCGCACTATAACAAAACATGGTAAAAAAAATCCGTAGTCAAAATCAACTACAGTTCTTTTTACCACGTTTTTGTGCATGTGTGCGTAGTGGGCTGTCAACGTTTTTTGCAATTTCCCACTTCAATTTATGGAAATTTGGGGTGTATAATATACCATTGGAAGGGTATTTTCAATACCTTTCCAATGGCATATTACACACCCCAAAATTCTAAAAATTGCAGTGGGAAATTGCAAAAAACGTTGGCTGCGCACATAGTGGGCCTCCACAAAAACGTGGCAAAAAGAACCATAGTCGATTTTGACTACGGATTTTTTTCACCATGTTTTGTTATAGTATATGTACCTTGCCTTTTTTTGACTGATTGACAACCAAAAAATTGAACAACTACGAAGGAATTCTAATTTCTGAAGTAATGGATTTCATTGTCACAAAATAGTGGTAAAAAAAACCGTATTGGAAAATCCAGTGCGGTTTTTTTTTACCATGTTTTGTTATAGTGAGAGCGCCTCATCATGCACTGATCTTTTGACTATATGTGACCTTTCTTCATAATCAAGTGCAAGGAGTGTAATGTATGTTGTTGTCGCTATCATGTGGAGGTATTGTTTTTGTTGGAGGTGCTTAATGCATTTCGGGATCCACTAACTGGTGCACACTTTGTTCTCCACTACGATTGCCAATGTGTTGTTTGTAGCTTAGGCAATGGTGGCCAATGTTGGGTAGGAGATAGCCAATTTGGTGGTGTTACTGCAATGTGGGAGTCTCTGTTGTGTCTAAAAGTGGACGATGCAGAATTCCATCGCCACAATGTCTGCTAGGAGCATGTGGTAGTTGGGGTGTTATGTTCTTGAAGTTGTATCCAAGTGAGAGGGTGGATGTGCTTGGCGTCAATATGAAGTGGAAGCAATTTACCTACGAGGTTGTTGGATCCACACCAGATGGTAGGGAAAAGAAGCACATTATAGAGATCTCCCGTAGTACTCTATTCTCTAAGTTCCTTGACTTCTTCAAACCTATTGTGCAATGTTTCATACGTCACAATTTTGAGGCCTATTGGCAAACAAATCAAGCCAAGCTACTTTGATTGTGTTTGCAATGGTATACAATTCTTTCCCACATAGACTTTGCAGAGAACTACACTTTCCAGGTCCAAAATGAAATCCAGTCAATGTATTTCAACTCAATACAAATTACTATTTTGGTTCAAGTTACTTACTATATTGATTCAACACTGGGGGATGTTGACGACTTGGCCAACCTTGTGAGGGAGACACATTACTACATATCTAATGGTAGGAGTCATGACACACTATTTGTTCAACATTGTCTCCTATTGCACTAGTGTTGGTTCATGTCTAATAAATTCACACCACACACACACACACTTCGTCTTCAATGATGGTTGTGCGGGTCAATTCAAAGGGGCCCGAGCTTTGTACTTTACTACAAGATTAGTGCCTGTAGTCACTTACTCTATGCATATAGTGCTTCAACATTCATAAGTGCAAAACTCCTGACAAGTCTTTCTATAGTACTTACTATGTACTACTATTGACTGCATTTGTCTTCTAGCATGGCCTACAACAACACTTCTAATGTAATTATGACTAATCTTGTTTATCATGTTCTTCTTCCTTTGTCCAAATATCCATTATTGACACGCGGGTGTAAAATGGTATGGAATTTTTTGGGGTTCAAACATGGAAAAGGTGAATGGGATGGTGTTGGTGTTGTATTGAAGAGAACATTGCATGCTGAGTAGCTACTGAATCCACAAAGGACTCTACAAAATGCTCATGATTGTGTGACATTCTTGGATGCAAAATTGGCTGGATAAGTTTCCAATACACAAGATCGGGTTAGGTAATGTGACTTCATTCATTAATTTACTATGTTTCACATGACATTGTCACTACTATGAATATACAATAATCTGTACTATAATTTCACCCTACTACCCCCTTCTAATGTTCCTACCTTTTTGTACATGTTCTAAGACATACCACTAGCAAATTGTGTCTCGCTGATCGGCTGATATGTCCCTCCTTGATCTCATTTTCTTTTTCTACAGGTCGTACCGTTACTTTCACTACATAGGGATTGTTGTTGTTGGCTGTACAAACCTCCATTCTTGTGACAAATTGCTTGGATCATCTAAACTACATTCCGTATTTGCTTTTGACCGGAATGACCCAACGAAGCTTCTTGTTAGAGAACTATTTTGCTTCTGTGGTCCTTGCTTAGAAGATGATTTCAGCCACTGTGATAACCAATTGTACGTGAAACCTTGGAAAGTTTTGAAGATTCAACCCCATG
Source organism: Straminergon stramineum (assembly GCA_963920665.1). Lineage (NCBI taxonomy): Eukaryota > Viridiplantae > Streptophyta > Bryopsida > Hypnales > Calliergonaceae > Straminergon > Straminergon stramineum. The sequence continues at coordinate 12,600,299 of OY987265.1, forward strand.
TTGCTGACTTTATTCTTCCTACATTAGAAGTTGAAGAAGGGGATGACATTTGGGATTGGGAATACAATGGGCATGATATGGCTAACTTGGTGCAAGAAGGGGATAATTTTGTTGTCCCCGCAACACCCGACAATGATGAAGGCGTATCTTTCTATATACTATAGTGCCAAACTCCCAAACGAATTGTGACGGAAGATTTCGATCACACATAGGGAGGCCACTTCGAAGTTGGTGACTTTGTCGTCTGTGGGACATACTACCAGAAATGGGGTTGCCCAGACCTCTAGAACTATGTGTACCTATCAAATTCTCAAGTTGCCCACATTGATGCCACTATAGTCCTCGCCTGCAAATTTCAAATGCTTCCTCAACAACATCGTGTGAAAGGCAGTCATCGTGTATATACACTCCCTGATGAAACTGTTGATGTGGTTAATAGTGCCCTAGATTGCCTATAAGTCTATGCAATGTCATTTTACTTGGTTCCATGTTTAAGAGTGAAAAAACCTTCTATATTGTATGATCCAAATCAAAGTTGTTTGACTTCTTAATAATCTGGTACCATCATGCATTACAATTCTACAAGACAAGAAAGAAGGAGGTGTTGCTAATTCAAGTATATTTATTCTATAGAGTATAATTCAATGTCACAAAGCATTCCTTGTATACAATACAGAAGGGATGTGCACATATAGGAGCACTATCATAGGACATTGTTGGACTTTTATTTTTCTTGTTGCTATACTAAGTGTATTAACAAGCTCTGCATTATGTGTTTCAGTCATGGAACTCTAGAAACTGTACATTCTATAGTACTCATTAATCTTCACAAACTACTTCACCATGTTGTAATAATATGTTTGTAGCACTTATAAGTACATATATAGTATACTATTCGATCAAATTGCAACTAACCTAGTGGTTTGGCACTAGTACAACAACGCTAGAGTGTGAGCAGGGAGCAATGAGCGTTGAGCAATGAGCAATTAGATTTGAATGCTCGTTGCAAGGATTTTTACTAAAAATAGACATGTCAGAGTAATAAATATTATTGTCAGATCTAAAAATAGTAATGTTAGGAACCAAAAATAAAATAAATTACTAAAGAATTTTGCAAATTTTTTATTTAAAATAATCAATGTTGCAATGAAATGTTGCATGAAGGGACATCCATTCATCCATGTATGAATGAACTTCATCCATGTATGAATGAACTTCATCCATGTCATCCATTCATCATCCATCCAAGAAAAGCTTCATTTGCACATTATAGTACATATTAGACTAGAAAATGGAGTTTAATTTTTTAATTTTTTTTTCCAAAAAGAAAAATTTACAAAAATCCTTGAGATTTGCATTGTTGACCACAAAATCTATTAACTATTTTGAGTCTAGTTTAGTGCTCCTCGAAACCAAATAGCACCTTCATGGTTCATTTTAAATGTAACAACTAATCCTACATCGCAATTTGGTTGCAGTTTAAAGTTCTTTGGAATAGAAGAATACCATTAAGGTTCATCTAGAGAAATGTAACAAACAATTTATAGTGGTTCATGAATTTCTTTTTGTAATTTCAAAACCTTTCATCTAGAAACATTGACTTTATACACCAAATATTTATTTTTTCACCACCTCTTCACGAGCCTCTCCGGTACTAAGGAGACTTCTTTGCACACATTGAATTCAACTTTTTTTTCACAACCTCTTCATAAACCTCTTTGGAACATGACTTTTGCTTCATTGAAGATGTTGGTTTGTTAATTATCCTAATAATATGTACATCCTTGGACAACAACACTAGAATGTGAGCAAGGAGCAACAAGCCAACAAGCAATGAGCATTGAGCAACTAGCATTTAAATTTGAATGATCATTCAAAAAATAAGAATTTTTTACTAGAAATAAACATATCAAAGTCATAAATTATGATGTTAGACCCCCAAATAGTAATTTCTATACTATTGAAATAAAAATTATTCAAGTAGAATTCAAAAAAGTGAATTTATTGTTGAAATTTTTAAATTTAAATTGGTTGATTTAGCATTCAAATGTTGTAGATTGGGCCAAGAATGATAGCCTAGCCTCTCCTACAACAAAAGGTATTGCCATAGAAATGATATGCAAATGAATTTCATCCATGTCATGCATTCATCATCCATCTAGGGAAGGCATTATTTACTCATTGCAATACATGTCCTATAATCCTATGGTTCTCTCTATCCATTTTTATGACTATCTTGGAAGTTGAATGCACAAACCTTACTACCAAGTGTACACTTACTATAAATAAGACACTTTGTTCATTGTATTGTTCTTTAACCTTTGAAGTCCTATTGTTCTTACAAGGGATAAAATAGATTTCAGGTAGGTTTTTTATGAGCTCAATTTCAGGCAAAATTTTTTGAAACTTTCTTGTAAGGTAGAAAAACTTACATTACGTCTAGGAATATGATTTTCATTTCAATTGGTACCTAGGAGTAATAGTTGTACTACAATAACCTCAAAATAGTGAAAATAGGGGAGACCAAGCAACAAAAAAAATCAACAAAATTTTTTAATAAATTTTTAATATTTTTCTCTCATAGATTAAACTTTTGTCTAAATGGGAGTTTTGATTCATTGCATTTGGATAAGGGTGTAAAAGGTATAGAGCTTCTTGTTTTGTTGGCAATTAGAGCATCTTCTTGAAAAAAAATTCCACTTTGAATGCAAATATCTTTCAATCTATATGGTCAAATATCACAAAAATTTTACCATATGATTTGAAATATGTGTAGTACAAGATTCTAGTATCAGATTCTTAAAAACATAAATTTTAAATTCTTGGATCAATGTAGTACAAATGGCAATTTCGATTGTTTTTTGATAGAAAAATGGTCTTGGGACTTTAAGGTTTAATAACAATTATTTATTCTTCATTTTAATTTAAATAATACAAGACCAAATAAAAAAAAATTTCAATAAAAATTCTTATCAAAAGTCCCTCCAAAACTTAGAAAACAATTCCAAACAATTTGTGAATCAATGAATAGAAAATAATGGGAATTTGCTCTTGGGTTGGATATTATGGAATTTTAAATTATTATGAATAGTGCCAATATTTTGGCAAAAGTCTTTTGGTCTTGAAAGACACTTGAGGGACCTAGGAACTTTGGGACACCTTTCAAGTAATTATAGAGAAATAATCCCTAGTATCTTTTTTGGAACTTCCATTGAATTAGGTTCTATTTTTTTTTCTAATTTTTGTTATAGAGATTGCAAATATTTGACTAATGAAAGAAAATATAGTGGAATTGGATTTAATTTAATTCCTAAAGGCTAGAGGGTGTTTGGAAGAGAAAAAGTCCAAAACTACCAATTTCTAAAATCAAAGAAAAATATTTTTTTTTCTAAGATCCAAGGACTAAGCCAATACTTGAAGCTAAAAGACCCTCCATCTATTAATTTGGGAAGGTATTTGAATAGTCATTTAAAAAAAATTCAAAATATTCTTTTTTCATTTTTTTCAATTATTTTTTTATTTCATAGATGGATCCATTTATTGGTGCCAAAGGACCTTCTTTCTATTAATTTGGGGGATTATTAGAATTATGATTTTTTTAAATTCAAATTTCTTTTCAAAAAAATATTAAAACAATAATAATAATTTATCTTGCAACTTCTTGAATGCAAGGAACCATTTCGTGGTGCCAAGGATACCTCTCAATTCATAGGGGGATTATTTGAAGATCTTTAATTCATTGTGATGGTCCCTCCAAGCTAAGGGAAGGCTCCTCAAAGTCCATGGAAGGTTCTTCGGCTTTGAGAAGCCCATCCTTGGGGCAAAAGGGCTTCCTCATAATTTTCTTTGGTATGTCATTAGATATTCTTTAAGTACTACAAAAAGTTCCTCATATCCGAGAAGCCATTTTCTAGTTCCAAGATTCTCTCCCTTAACTTTTTTGGTATGTCATTAGATAACTCTTAGTGCTATAGAAGGCTCATTGGAACCCAACGAAGGCTCTTCAAATCTGAAGAGTCCTTCTTGATGCACACAACTCTCCAAAGAAGGCTTTTTGAAACCCAAGAAAGGCCGCTCCTTGGAACACAAGGAAGCCTTTCTTTGGTGACAAAGGGTTCGCCTAAGGAAGGCTCCTTGAATTTGAGGAGCTATTTCTTGGTACCAAAGGGTTCTCCAAAACAAGGCTTCTCGAAACCCAAGGAAGGCTCATCAAATCCCAATAACCCTTCCTTGTTGCAAAAGGGCTCTCCAAAAGAAGGCTCCTTGAATCCAAAGAGCCTTCCTTGTTGCCAAAGCGGTATTCCAAAAATGGCTTTTCAAAATCCAATGAAGGCTTCTCAAACAAGGAAGGCTCCTCAAATTCGAGGAGTCCTTTAGTACCAAAAGGCTCTCCAAAAGAAGCCTCTTTGGATTAGAGGAGCCTTTCTTTGATGCCAAAGAGATCTCATAAAGAAGGCTCCTTAGATTTGAGAACAGGGTTCCTTAGTGACAAACGACTTTTCCAAAGAAGGCTCCTTGGATCGGAGGAGCGCTTCCTTAGTGCCAAAGGGCTTTTCCAAAGAAGGCTCTTTGGAATGCAAGGAAGGTTCCTCGAATTTGAGGAGCCCTTCCTTGGTATCAAAGGGCTCATCCAAAGAAAGCTCTTTAGAACCCATAGAAGGCTCCTCGGATACAAGGAGCCCTTCTTTGGTGCCAAAGGGCTCTCCCAAGGAAGGCTCCTTGGACCGCAATGAAGGGTCTTCAGAATGCAAGGAAGGCTCCTCGATTCCGAGGAGCCCTTCCTTGGTGCCAAAGGGCTCTTTCAAGGAAAGCTCCTTGTAACCCAAAGAAGGCTCCTCGAATCCGAGGAGCACTTCTTTGGTGCCAAAGGACTCTCCCAAGAAAGGCTCCTCGATTCCAAAGAGCCCTTCCTTGGTGCCAAAGGACTCTCTCAAGGAAAGCTCCTTGTAACCCAAAGAAGGCTCTTCCTTGGTGCTCAAGGTTACTAAAGTATGAGCGTTGAGTAATGATTGTTTTTAAAAAATATAGTGAAATTTTTAAAAATTCCACCATGAGATGCCTATAATTGTGGTTTAGGGTAAACACTTATGCAAATAACCAAGTCTAAAGAGGATGAATGGCGATGAATGGATTTAAATGAGTTTTATATAGTTAACATTGTTCGATGAAATACATATATTATTTAGTGCATTAGATGATGATTGATGAATAATTATTGAATGGAAGTACAAATTTAGTTGTTTAAGATAAGGATTGATGTCTAAGTCCTTTAAATCGAAGGTAGAGACCCTCCTTCTATTAATTTGGAGGGTTATCTAAACCACAATTTGAAATTTCAAAACTATTTTTTTTGAAAAAAAAAATCCAAAAAAAGAAAATAATATAGCTTAGATGGCTCCTTGAATTTGAGGAGCGAATTTGGTTTCATTTTTTTTTTTTTTCATTTAGCACAAGGCTCCTCAGATTCCGAGGAGCCCTTACTTAGTGCCAAGATAAGGCTCCTCGAATTTGAGGAGTGAATTTGGTTTTCAATTTTATTTTTTTTCTCAAATTTTATTTTTCAATTTATTTTATTTTATTTTATTTTTCAAATTTAGCACACAGCTCCTTAGAATCCGAGGAGCCCTTCCTTAGTACCAAAGGGCTCTCCCATGGAAGGTTCCTTGAATCCAAAGAGTCCTTCTTTGCTACCAAAGGCTCTCTCAAGTAAGGCTCTTTAAAACCCAAGTAAGGCTTTTTAAACCCAAGGAAGGCTCCTCAAATCTGATGAGCCCTTCTTTAGTGCCCAAGGGATCTTCAAAAAAAGCTCCTTCAATCCAAGGATCCCTTTGTTGGTGCTAAAGGACTTTTTTTAGGGAAGGCTCTTTGGATCCGAGGAGCCCTTCTTTAGTACCAAAGGGCTCTTCAAAGATGACTCTTTGGAACCCAATGGAGGCTTCTTGAATCCAAGGAGCTTTCTTTGGTACCAAAAGGCTCTTCTAAAGATCGCTTCAAAGAAACCAACAAAGGCTTCTCGAAACCCAAGAAAGGTTCTTCATTGGATTGGAGGAGCCCTTCTTTGGTGCCTAAGGGCTTTTCCTTATTTTTTTTGGTATGTCATTAGATAGACTCTTGGTTCTATAGAAAGGTCCTTGGATTAGAGGAGTCATTTTTTAGTAACAAGGGACTCTCCCTAATTTTTTAGTTATGTCATTAGATAGCCCCTTGGTGCTATAGAAGGCTCTTCAAATTAGAAGAGTCATTTCTTGGTGCCAATGAACTCTATCTTATTTTCTAGTATTTCATTTAATAAACTCTTGGTGCAATAAAAGCTCTATAAATATAAGGAGCCATGTCTTGGTGCCAAAAGATTCTCTTTTTATTTTTTGGGGTGTCATTTGTGAGACTTTTGGTTTTTTGTTAAAGTCTTTTAGTACCGTGGAAGTGTATGTTGGATCTTAGAAACCTTACCATGATGCCAAGAAAATCTCCCTTAATTTTTTAGTTATATCATTAAAAGTACTTTTAGATCTTTGTGACAATACTCAAGAGCCAAAGGAAGGCTTCTCGGATCAAAAGAGACATTTTTTGGTGCCAAAGGGACTCTCTCTTAATTTTTTTGGTGTTAGTTTTTCTTTGTTAAGGTTTTTTGATGCCATGCTTGGGAACCTCCCTTAGTGCTTAAAGAATCTCTTGAAATTTTTTTGGTTGTCCTTAGAAAGATGCTGGGTTCTTTTTGAAGGGCTCCTAGTACCATAAGACGGTCTTTTGGAGCCTAAGAACCTATTCCTGGTGCCAAGGGACCTATCCTCAAAAGAATTTGGGGTATCATTTGAAGAATTTTTAATTCTTTGTGAAGGGCTTCAGGTTGCAAGGGAGGTACTTTTAGATCCTAGGGACCCTTTGTTGGTGCCACTAGCACTACTTGCAAAGCATATATAGTTTGAATATTGATTTAAACACCGTTTGTACTTTTTGAAGTACTAAATGCAATAGAGTCAAAATTCTTGCTTTATTTTGTATTTAAGCTTCATCTTAGTATTTCAACTACTCTTGTTCTTATTTAGGAATGCTTTCACCCCATGAATAGTCATTCATCTTCAACTAATGAAAAATTAGTCCAAGTGTAGGTCTTTAAGTTTAGTCTACGTAGACCATGTTTCTACTAGTAATCATTTAATCAACCAATGTCCATGATTTTTATGAGGATAAAGAGGAAGACACAAATGTTTCAATGGAAACTCAATCAAAAATGAGAAAAATGTAGGAAAAAGTATGGAAAAAAATTGAAGGCATATACAAAAGAGCAAGAGGAAGTATTGGGTTGCATCATGTAACCTTGTTGCATAGATACGCTACTGTCACGACCCTCATCACAAGGCGTGCCCGTGCCACCTTGGTGAGCAAGAGGGACATTGGAGGTGACGCCCCAAGCCTTGCAAGAGATGAGGTGAGGGGGACTAAGAGTCCCGAGCGATCAGAGCAATGTAGCGCTCTGATCCGGACGAATTTGGGGGCGTGTGATACGTGCTTGGAAAGGTCTTGAGAAGACGCTTCTAGCCGTCCAAAGAACGCGTGATTTGGACTTGCGAGTCAAAAGTTATGGGCGTTCAAAGTTGGGGGTGTCCCGGTCGCGCCGGGAGTGCCCTGGTCGTGCCGGGAGTGTCCCGAATCTTTAGAGGGCAATAACTTTGCGAGTACTTGTCCGAATGGAGCAAGTGAGTACTCCATCGGCATCTACGCATTGCGTAGATGTCGAAAATGGGGTCGCATGTGCGATTTGAATCCCGGACCGCAAAGTTATGCCGGGTGGAAGTTCGGGAGTCCCAAACTAGTGCGAATCGGGAGAAACGGGGTGGTCTTCCAAAACCAAAGGGTGTTTGGGAGTCCCCCTTGACATACAAGGGGGGGGCCTGCCGAATCCCGCAGAGAGTACTATGAGGAGGGGTGGTCTCCCTCCTCACTCCCGGATGGTGCCATAGTGAGCCTAAGTAGCCCCGGGTGGTGAGGTTAGTGTTGGAGCCTCACCACCACTTGTGTGTTACCATGAAGTGCTTGTGCACTCTTTGATACCGGTTGGGTGGTGTCCCACTCCACATTAGGCCATGATGTGAGTCCCATTTGGTAAGTCCCGATTAGCGAGTCCCGAAATGAGTTGGGTTGGGCCTAGTGAGGAGTTGGGTCCCATTCAAGGGCGGTTAGCACTGGTGGGAGTAGGGCCTCACCGAGTGCTTGGACATCAATGGAAGTTCTGCCCCATGTCATCAAATGACATGCCCGGTGTCTTATGGGAGTTAAGTATTGGAAGGAAAGGATTGGGAGTCACGGAGGAATGGGGAACCCCATGACTTGAGTTGGAACCTAACATTGTGGGTGCGTAGCATGTGCAGTGTTAGGAGAGCGTGAACCGTGGTGGCATTGAGGTGCTAAGTGTTTGGAAAGTGAGCTTAAGGTGGTAAGTGTCACTAAAGGGCGCGACAGCTACGCCCTCAAGGAATCAAGGATCCTTTAATCTTTATTTCTTCTATCAAAAAATAGCTTTTTTGATGAAGAGATTATTCTATCCTTCATCTTTTTATATTCTTTGGAAAAGATTATTTGAATGCTAGATTTGTATGTGAAGTAATTTTTATTCAATCTTGTTGGTGGCTTAACTTTTGAGGTCTCAAAGCCTTGTTTTCATCAAAAAAAACACAAAAAATTTCATTTCTATTTTAACTCTTCATAAATGAATTCTATGAGTTATTTTTTCTAGAAGATGCTTTGATTCTATTAAAAACAAGATTGTCCATAATTTTCTCAAGTGACAATAGTTTAAATAGAATTAATCCAAGCTTCACATGTATACAAAAATATAATCTTTGAGAAAAAAAATTAAAAATTAAAAAAAATTCAACTTTTTGTGATTTTTTGGGTGCTACCCCTTGAACTACATTTTAGACTTAGAGTGACATAACTTTCGTTCCTAGGCAATGATTGAAATAAGAATTCTATTTCTAGAAAGCTAATGTGATTTTCTATCTTCAAAAAAAGTTAGAAAACCATGATAAGAATTGAGGCCACACAAGCCTATCCTAAGTCTCAAGGACTCTAGGACTTTAGGACTTTAAGGGTCAATGCATATGATTGAGTTTCCATGCACAATGTAAAAAATTATATATTATTAGCTCATAGATAGTAATTGAAATATGTGTGGATTGAATCTATTTCTTTCAACTTTTACTACCAACGAGTTGGTCTATCTAATGGCAAAATATAATTAGAACTCATAAACATTAGTGTTAATATAGGAATAAATTTATCAACCTTAGACCTCAGTAATGCTTGAAGGAAATTATAAATTTTCATTGGAAACAATACCTTCCTTGAAATGGTTTTATAATGCCACGTAAATACAAGTCCCTAGTTTCCAAAAATCTATCTGTTGTCAATTTAAGGTACTTGGACATCACCTCTTATCTTAAACAACTAAGTTTTTAGTCCCATTCAATAGTAATCCATCATGTAATGCAATGAACAATATATTTATTTCATCCAACAAAGTCAACTACAAAAAACTCATTCAAATCCATTCATTCCCATTCATCCTCTTTAGACTCATTCATAGCCATATCTTTTCACAGAACCACAAATATAAACATCATTCTTGTGTTGAGAAGTTTTAAATTTTCCACAAGTTTTTCTAAAAACACTCATCATTCATTGCTCAATGCTTTATGTTTGTTACTCCTTGCTTATACTTTTGCAATGTTGCATCCTTAATTCCAATGATGGATGAAGGACTATAATTTTTTCTCTTTCCTATCTTTGAGCCTTCCATTTAACAAAGTATAGTCTTCAATTTCTAAATTGTTCAACTTTTTGTAACTCACTAAGAGCCTCTTCGGAACCGAGGAGGCTCATAGATCCATATATGCTTATAAGAGTCTTCTCGAAATCAAGGAGGCATTTAGGCCATCCTTACTCTTTATCATCATCTTCTAATGAGCCTCGTTGGAATCAAGTAAGCTTTTAGGGCCCCCCTTGAAAATGTGGTATGTTAGATGATTTTACTACCCAATCAATTTGTAGGAGTGTTTGGAATGATTGTTTGGAAGGGCTTTGCCAATCCAAAGACAAATGCATGTGAGTTTGGGACTTCACCAATCTAATTCAAGCCATCCATACTTATGATTATTGTCTCCCTAAAAGTCTCCTCAGAACTGAAGAGGTTCTTAAGACCCCCCACAAAAGGCCAGTATATATGCATTACAATGTGAACAATTTACATCACTTGTGTTGATATCAAATGAATGCGCCTTATCCGCCTTTAAATTAGATGTTTTATGATGCCACTGATTTCTTTCAATATAAAAATTCTAGGATATAATTTTTTTCATCCAACCACTTTCATCTACTTTCATTTGCCATCATCTTCATCCATCCAAAGCAATGGATGAAATAAGTGACTTACATCCAAATTTTTATTTTTTTCTAAAATTTCATTTCTAAGTATAGAAATAATGGTAATTATGAAATTTAAAAAATATAATAAAAAAAAGCTTACTGCTCAAATGCAATGGCTCATTGCTCATTGCTCCCCGCTCACACTTTAGCAACCCTGGCACTAGTATAATGTCATGTACACCTATTTTTGCTACATACTCTCTTGTAGTCATAGAATCAGTGACTTTCACAAGTCATGCTCCTCTACATAGCTTACTGCCACACTTGCAAATGAATAGGGACAGGTCTTCATCAAATTTTATGCCGTAGTCCCAAGTCAACTTCTCCCCTGCTTGGATAACACAATTTGCAAAAAAAGCCACTTGACAAAACTCCAATCAAATGTGTCAATATTGTTACGGACTACACTTTCTAGAGCACTACGCAAGGATTTACAATTGAACACCCTTCATTCAAGAGTGTAACTATTGTTAATGGCAACATTGTAAATCACAACATGATGATTGCATTTCATTTAGGGTTTGAATACTTGCATGATATAAAGGACTATTGCCGCCAAAACAGACTAGCATGTCCATTAGATTCGCATCCCCACATCTACATCAGCATTCACTATGCATTCAATATTGTAGCCCCTACAACAAAGTCATTGAAAGGGACACAAGTGAAAAAATGGGTATGTTTGGCATATCAATTCACGATACCTGTGATTCAACCACCGAGCAACATTGGTCATGACCATAGCATCAATACACAACAAGGAATCATCATTTTTCTTTGCCTCGGACTCCCAGTTAGCATCTAGAGCGATTAAATACTTAGATCAATCACCTCTTCTAATTAATTCTACATTTGTTACCACTTCCCTTGCATATTCAAAAACAAAATAGCCACACCATAGGTAGTCCATTGTGTAAATGCCCCAGCCTTTATACTTATCCACGTAAAAAACCTATATGCAAATGTAGTATCACAATTTTCAATGATTTTCAATAATTTCATTTGCAAAACAAGGAGAATGGATAGAAGCAGTCATCCTCTGACCTCCAACTTGGTCGTGACTCCTCTCTCGACTACCTTGTTTAGACAATTTGATGCACATTGACACTTCGTAATGCACTCTCTTATATACTGCAATGGAACATGTACATTGCACTTTCCATTTTTTATCTCTGTGCACTTTGGCAAGGCATTTTAATTCACAAAGTGAGTTGTACAGCCACTTCGTTGTTTCAGAAACTACACAATTCCAGACATAATTTCCATTTACTATTGTCAAGTAGTACTACAAGTAGTATTGTGTACTTCATGTACAGTCTTCACAATGTCTTCAGTACTTCAAAGTACCCTATAAACACTCTAAACATACACATTCATCCATATGTAACGCCTTCATAATCACCTACTCTGGAAATGAGGAATACTAGTGCAATTGATGTGGTACCAATACAGAAAACAACTGGCAGTGATTACAAATGCAAATCGACATAGGAACATTGAAGTATGCATAGCTGAATTATGTATTGAGGGTGGAGAAGGCCATTTCTGAGATAATGTCTTTTTCCTTCGTCAAAGTCACAAGAACATTCATTGGCCATATCTATGAATGTGCCATCACTTTGGTGACTGTCTACCATACTCCTTATTGGAGTAGCAGACAATGCCTCAATTGTGATTGACACGTGGATTCCAAGAGATTGCATATATGTGTATGACTTCTCAAAAACCTGGATAGCGTTTGAAGAATCACCCCTATATACAAGAATGTCAACACTTTCTAGACCTCTAGACACGTCAATGTGAATAGAATGTAGAAGCCTTTGTTCACATCAACATATCATACAAAGGCTAGCAGCCAATATACAAAATCTAAAATTTAATTACAAAATGGATTACAATAGTGCAGTGTGTGCACATACTATGCTTCCCCAAAAGCATAGGCTTTGAAGGTCTAATTGTACTAGTAGAAGAAACACATACCCTATTGTCAAAATGTGTAGAGAGGTTGGGGATCCTATAATCCGGATTACAAACCATGACCAAGGTTGATTTGGTGGGTTGGAATAGCTTGCTCAAGACATTAGTCTAGACTTGGTCCCATGGTGTTGTTGTGGGCCTTTAAGCACTCCCTTGGCCCACAATCATGTCCACAGAAATGCCATTGCCCTCCACGACTACAAGTATGTTCATGGGGCCCATTCAATTCTTTGAGGCCACCAATTGTGGTTTTGGCCCGTGGGACTCCCATGGGCCCTCATGAAAACCATAGGCCCCATGTCATATTGTGGGTGTTATGTTTAGGTATGTGAAGAAAAATAGATGTGGAGGCTTGCAATCCAAACTGCCACCACAAGACTATGTCCACATTCACGAGAGCATTGCCAAAAGTAGACTAACACTACTAGAAAATGACATCCAAATCAACAAAAAAACAACAGTTTTCTATTAATGTGGGTATTGTATCGTCCATTTTCACAAATTTTTGTTGATTTTGCAAATCTCAATAAAATGGTTACATTATTTTTGTTGATTTGAATAGTAAAATAACCAAATCAACAAAAATTTGTTGAATCTTACATAATCTTTTTAGAATCTTTTTGGAATCTTTTTGGAATCTTTTGGAATCTTTTAGAATCTTTTAGAATCTTTTAGAATCTTTTAGAATCTTTTGGAATCTCCTAGAATTTAATGGAAATTAGGAATACAAAATTCTAATTCTATTCAAATTTCTGTAGAATATTGTTTGATTTTAATCCCTGAAGGACCAAATTGCTTTTTTTGGCAACTTAGTAGTTTCAAGCAACTCATTATGAATGGAGGTTTTTGTCCTTTAAAATTTGTATACAACATGTGCCCAAGAGGTAGCTTTAAGGTACAATAATTTTCATAACTTTTGACAACATGATATGCAATTTTCATTGATCATTGGGCAATTCAAAAAATTCTTAAAAAAACACTTTTTCCAAAAATAAAAATTTGAAATAGATATTTTCGATATATGTATACATGGAAAGCTTTGAATCATTCCATTTTGATTAATGAGATGAAAGTTTTGAGGAGTTTTGGTTTGCAAATAGTTATAGAATCTTCACTCTAAAATAAACTTTAAAGTCCTTTATTTAACTCAATTTTCAATTTTTTTGAAGAAAATAAAATCATAGGATGCAAATTTTTTATTACAACATTACGACATTGGGATTGGCATTTTTCAATTCCATAATTAAATTCTTAATTTTCTTTGTATTCAAGTTTTCAATTTTATAGTAATGAAATTTGAACAATTCCAAATTCAAATTGAATTGTTGAATAGAATTATTCAAATTTGAAGTTTTTAACACCTATAATTCTTACATATGTTAAGACCTAACCCCAATTTTTTCTAAATATGAGAATTCAAAAGTAGACTAGAATCTTCATATATATTTATTTTTTCAATGAATTCAATCATAGGATCCAACTTGTATATAATTAGCTTTAAATAATATACCCTTCCAAAATTGTAAGATAAGAAAATTCATCATTTGTCACATTATAATGCATGCTTGGATTTCAAAAATAGTTTTAACTTGTGCCAAATGGTTAAATTTCATCATTGAAATCATTTATTAAAAATAAATAAAAATAAAAACTTTTTTGTTCTTTTAACTTACAAGAATTTCAAATAAATTTTCATCATTTGGTTTACATTCCGAAAGTTTGAATGTTGATATAAATCATGATGGTTGGAATTCTAGAATTTCTTATTAACTTAATCATGAACAATTCAATGATCATTAAAATCAGCAGACTTTGGTGGCTATTTTGACATAGTAAAATAACTTTTTCCAAAATACTTAAACTTTTGAAAAGTAGTAAAATGAAGTTAAGTTTCACCTCCAAAAATTCGTTTTCAATTTTGAGTCTTCAATCAAAAGTTATGGACAAAGTTCAAAGAGGGGTTGGAACGAATAATTTTTTGACATTTCAAACATCCTCTCTGAATTTTGTTCATAACTTTTGACTTAAGATTCCAAATTGCAAACGGATTTTTTCAGGTGGAATTTAACTTTATTTTACAACTTTTCTTAGTTCAAAGATTTTTGAAAAAAGTTTTTTTACTATGCCAAAACGGTCACCGAAGTTGGCTGAAATTACAAACCAAAAAAAAGACAATTGAGAAATGAACTAAATAATTTTTTTCCCAGTGTAGTTACTTATCTTGTTCCTTGGTGCAATGGATGGAGCCCTTGGACCTCAACCATGAGGTCCAAGGTTCAAACCTTGTTGGTGTTGGTCCGCCTATGTGGCGGGCTTGCTGCGTTAGTATCGTCCCGGTTGGTGGGTTGTTGGGTTGGTGGGTAGTTGAGTTGGCACAACCCATTGGTGGGCAGTTGACGTGGCGCCGCCCCGTTGGTAGGTTGCTAGGTTGGCGGGCAGCCCAAATTTTTGTTTTGCTTGCGTTTGCCACATGTCAGTTTCTCATTGGCCGGTCATTGAAGGTTTTTTATTTTTATTTAGTTGCCCAAATCAACAAAAAAATTAACAAAAATATTAACAAATTTTTGTTAAATAGTATCCAAATCAACACATCCAAATCAACACATCCAAATCAACAAAAAAAAAACACTTTTTTGTTGATTTGGGCGTTGTTTTTTTCTACTAGTGTAAGCTTATTTCTTAGTACCCACCTTGTTCTTCTTGGACCTTGAATCAATTGTAGGACTTGATGAAGCATTCTCTCCTATTATTGGTCTTATAGTATGTTGACCTCGCAAGACTCTTCTAGACATGTCTCCTATAAAGGCCTCATGAACAACACTGTCTTTCTTTTCTCCCTTGCCTGAAAAAAATAGAACTTGGTCATGTACAATACTGCGTTCTTGTCACGTCAGTAAGAGCACTGAACACTAGGAAAGCAGTCTTCAGCACTACTAAAAATGAAATCAACATATGCAATAGTAAGATAGTTGTAGAATTGTGTTCAAACATAACATTGGTTTCCATCACTTGTACATATGATGAAGTATGGAAGGCACGTAAATTTAGGCACCTGCAGGAGAGACAGAATTGCTCGTTACAGCCACTTTCATTGGAATGGATACTCTAGGCAATTCAGATGCACATTTGTTGTCATCCACCTTTTGCTCTGTAGTAGGCGATGTCACAATACTTGTAGTGTCCACGGCTTTTTTCAAATGTTTTGATGACCTTGGAAAAAACAAGGAGTAAGGGTCTTTTATAGTGCCACCAACATCTTTTTTTGTAGGAGGCAAAGCATCCTCTGAAGCAATAGATGCTCCTAATATTATACTTTATCTATCCACACTCTATAGAAGATACAAAATGAGGTGGTCATGAAAGTATGTTCAAAATAAAGCGACATTGCAGCGAAGAACAATACACATTTCATATGTAAGAAATACAGACCAAGAATATGGACGAAACTAGTGATCGCCAAGGATTTGTGGGGAAATGAAGGAGAAATGAGTGGCTTACTTTTTTGGTTCGAACCACTGATGGAAGAATGATGTCTCCATCTTCTCCAACATCAAATGATTCGTGCAATTGAAGAGTGTCATTTCCGCATTGTAGAAGTGGGTCATCTTTTTGTAGTTCGAAGAACTTTGAAATAGCGACAGTCTAATCCTCCTCAATTGTATGCACTTCTTCCACTCCTGCATTCTCAATAGGAAAAGAGAGATGGGTAGTGTTGTTTTGAGAAGCGTCAGCAGTTGCTGTACTAATTGGAAGATCAATTGCTAGAGGTGACATCTCCACCGTAGACGTCATAGTACAACTTTGTTTTAATTTGCTTGACGGGGTGGAAAAGTGTGACCCAAACGGAGTGTGGGAGCCTTCAATCTCTGTAAGGGATGTTATTGGATTGAAGTCAGAAACGTCCATGCCAAGCTTCAATATCTTTGGGAGGATGTACTCTCCTTCTTCCCCTAAACACTTAGAAAAGGTGTTGTCGCATGCAAACATATTGGGAGCACCTTCACCTACCATCGAAGTACCTACCACTATAAGAAACCCGCCTATTTTTGGATGTTATATTCAAACAAGCATGTTTTTCAAAACAAGAGTGTAAAGATGAGATAGCAGCCATGGAAGGCAGAATTTTGTTGGATGTTCCAGAAAACATGTGGATGTCACAGGCAAAACAAGTTCATGTCCTATGTGACAAGAATGTTCTCTAAAACATTGGATAAAACATAGGCGTGTTTTGTACAACATCCAAGAAAACACAAACCTGCCATGTTGGCAAGTGGTTGCAATTTCACTATGGGTAAGTCTCTAGAAGTTACTGGGGGCTGAGGTAAAATGTTGATCAAATTTTAAAAAACAAGAGAAGCAATCACATGGCACATTTTTGAAACAAACAAACAAACAAACTTTTTGTGGCACTTTACAAGCATGACGTGGTGTACCACATCAACACATTTTGAAGTCATTTGAGATTTTGAACATTGTTTTTTTGGACATCAAATTGAGATGTCAATTGAGACTTCAAGATGTTTTCTATGACATGAACTAGGATGTCAATTGAGATGTTCAAATGTTTTTTGTGACGTCAACTTAAATAATTTTGTACATGTCATATCATTTGATATATCCCATATGGTTTGTCTCCCTCCTTACCAGCCCACTTGTATAAATAGCTTATGTTCTCATGTCCATATACTCACAATAACATATAATTGCCAAATACGGTATACTATATATGGTATACAATGTATGATGTATTGTATGCACTATATTATGTACTATGTATGGCATACAATGTGTGGTGTATTATATATAATGTATTGTATAATGTATATGGCTTATTATGTATGGTGTACTATGTATAGTATATGTCTAAGTTGATGTCACAAAACATCAAGATGTCAAAATTGATGTCTTGAAAAATTGAGACATGCACATTACGCATGTCTTAGAGGACACCGTTTGTATCATTATCACGTCTCCAGAGACATGTCGTAACACATAGCGAATGCTACATGATGTTCCAAAAAATTAACCTCATGTCATAATTGACACCCGAATAAACATGTGTGTGTCATGGTAGACATCCAAACAAATAAGACTTAGGGCACAATGCACCCGCCACATCATGAATTTTCATCTACCACATCATGTTCCATGTCAGCAAAGGCCCAGATGAAAAAGTTGCTAACATGGCATTGCCCACTCGTGTGGCAATGATGTGGCTGCCACATGGCACACTTTGGGCACCTTTTTTGACCATGTCTAAGTAGACGTCACAAAAAAAGCATGGCATGATTTCTTAGATTTTCCCATGTTATCACCACGGCAATCTTGACAAATTTTGTTAGACATTGAAGGTGACAAGACTGATGTCAAGAGAAACATATGATCTTGTTTTGGAGCATGTCCACAGAAACGAGGGTTTCTTATAGTGTACATAGTTCAAAATCAATGGTGTGAGGAAGTGCAGCAATATAAGTAGACTCTCATATACTTGCCTTCACATATCATGATAAATGAAAGTACTAGACATGTCACTAAGAAAGAATATTATAGGAAATAGTATGAAAACAACAAGTACATCGTCTTATATAAGAAATGGATATGAGCCACGAAAGACATAGACTGGTAATAGTATTATAGAACATGCAAATACTCTTGGTAGAACTACTCATTAGGCTTATAGTTCAGACTAGTGTAGTAGTAATTGGCATAGCCATTGCAAGGAGTTAAAGTGGCAACGCACACATGACTTATGCACTGAGGAGAAAGCAACCTATTGCAATCCACTTCTATTTAATTCCATGTATACTTGTAAGGTACATGTGACCAGTACTATGTGCACAAACACTAATTAGGACTGAAACAAACATTGCATATAATATAGCTACTGCAAGTCATATACTTGCAACATATAGTATTAGTATTGCGTGTAGTATTGGTGGACATACCCACTCGTATTGCAAGTACTACTAGAATTGGTGGTGAATGTATTTCTCGTGAATTTCCTATTCCTTTCAATCAATGCACTACACTAACGCAGTGAATTAGGATAAGGAGTAGCAAAGGGAAGCCTTGAAGTAAAATAATACGTATTTCAAGTAACAACAATAATAACAATATTGTATGCAGGTAGAACCTTCATGTGAGAAAGGGAATAGTAAGGTGACGTGAATATGAATCAAATGACTAGATATGACATAATTTAAGACAGACTAGGCAACGACAAGCCTACATTACCTAAAGCTATCTTCAAAGGTCCCGATGTGAACTCCCCGTTAGGTAAGCTACTTTTCTACATGTCATTGTTGTTTGGATGAAGAATTTTGTTGTACTAGCCAAATCCCCAATTATTGTACCAAAGCGAGGGTATCAGTCTACACTATGGCACTATACATGTGACATTATTTTTGAACCATCGCGTTGCACACCAAGGATGATAAACATGCTGGCAGAATAGAGTACGATATCCCCAATAGGAAATCCATCAGAACAAATGGACCATTCAAGAAGAGGGGGGAAGACTAGCTGAGTAGTGTTGAGGACTGCTAAGTCATCATAGTGGATACATGACCATTGAATCTTTCCTTGCGGCTAGCTCCACCAAATATTGTTGCAAGGAAGAAAGACAGCTTGAAATAGCTTTGACGGCTATTGATGTTTGTTGGAGTTCACTTTCCAAGGTTGACTTCGTTGCAACAAATGTAGTGAGCTTCTTGACGTTGGAGTAGTACATCTTCAATATGGGCCCTATCCCTACTTGTTGAGTAGCGGCTACGATTTCTTCTTCTCCTACAAAAATGTTGCAATCTTGACCTGCCTCACTTGAAAAAGACTTGAATTTCTCAACCAAGTGGAAGCAAGCCTCCCATTGGATTGCAACTTGGGTGACCTTAGCCTTCTTATCATTAACCTCTTTTTCATTGTGTTTCAATTGGGGCTTCAACTTTTGTATGAGGTTTGTGACTTCCGTTGTCCTGTAGCACAGATGAAGGCACACATGTTAGCACAACTAGTCCGTTGATGTATAGGGGCAAAAAGATTGTGGTACCACAGTCTATAATTATAGCACCAAGGTGTATGTATTTGGAAAAAAATTGAAAGACACACCCCAGGACTAATTATACTACAATACTTTTGTAGTACTGCCTTGAATTGCACGTATTACAATGCAGTACTGCGTGTATGTAGCACATAACTTTCGTAGAACTATACTTGTACTACCACACAATACTATCCGTGTCACGTAGTATAGAAAGTAAAGCACAGTACTAGGTCTATAGATAGAAGTCTCTAGCAAATGATAACGTCTACAACCAAGTACTAGTAATATCGCCACATTACCCCACTTACAACACATAGAAGAGAATAGTACATGTATAGCACAGAAGGTTATATTTTAGTATAATTTGTATGTATGAATGGAACAAGTAATGTCACATATTGTACCTAGTGCACATTGTTACTACATTTGTAAAGGATGAAGCTCTAGCTGAGAAGTTTTAGCATTATGAAGTTGTACTACAAGTTGCACATACTACACCTGTTCCAACGTAATACATGATTTATACTTGATAGCCTTACAGGTGGAAAATTCTAGTATTAGTGTAATACAAACTTAGAGTACATGCAATAGGGCATACGAAATTGTTTGTATATGAAGGGAATGAAATGAAGGATTGTGAAAGGAAAAAGTACTAGTTGTAATACAGAAGACAGAGAACAAACATAACATTTGTAAATGCAAGCGGTTCATGATACAAGCAATTGCAGTAAATGGAAAAAAATATACCTAGCAACTAGCAATTCAAGGTCACTAGTGCGATCATTTTGACCGGAAGTTCACGTATGCACTTCCTTCTTGGATTCACCTTCCACACATATATGAGATGGAACATTTCCTATTGAGATCTTGTCAGCACGAATGTCTACATACTTGGTGAATCCTTCATCCTCATAAACGTCATTCACTGGCACTTTCAACAAGGTAGCCAAATGTTGGATCCATATCCTAACCCGTCGGCAATAGGACTTCCACTATGCTACATTCGTTTAAGTTGCGACCTTTGTCCAATTGACCTTTTTGTGATGTACATTGTCTAAGACAAATCTAATCGCAAACTCCTTAGCTACATAAGGCTTCTGGTAGTATAAGCAATACAGCTTCTCTGCCTCTTTTTGGAGACTGGGAGTAAGCTTCTCTCCTAAAGAGAAGCCATTTTGGGCTTTCTCTTCCCTGAAAACATCTTCCACTTCCTTTAAATTGATGTCTTTCCCAATCTTGAATTTGTGACTTTTGATTCTTTCATTTGGAAGATGGAACGTAGAGGCAAAAGTCTCTACAGTCATTGATGGAAGGGGGCATTTGTCCTCCGATCTCATGGACGCCAATTGCTTTCGACAATCAAATTCAATATATTTCCAATTTGTCTTTTTGGTTCATCATTGTTGTTTGGACAGGGCTGTGCTTGTCTCGAGGTTCTCTTTGTTGTCATCGTTGTCGCATTGTATATGTGTTCATTATGTCAAAATACATAATTGTTTATTAAACTGGAGGGTTTTTTTCCCTAGAGTCTCAAGAAACAAATAGGGTCATACTTCGCTTGAATTCTTTTTCTTACCTCTATTTAAATAAACATTTGAATTTTTGTTTTTTGATTTCTTCACTTGAAGATGTTTTAATATTTTAGTTTACGTGTTTAAAGTTATAAAAACAAAAGATAAAGCTTGTTTTACCTTTCTTTAGTTGTTTTTAATGGATGAAAAGTCCACGTAGATGATGTGGATAGACTTATAGAGGATATGAGGTGACCCATGAGTGTATTATGGCCTATGTGGTATTTTAGTGGTCAAAATCCACTAGCTTAGGTGGATGGCATGGAGGTTGAAGTGGTGGATGAGGTGAAAGGTCATCTTCTTCCTCCTTTTTATTTGCTTAAGGAGACCCGTCACTTTGGGAAAGCATTTCACTTTGTTCATAAAGGTTTTTGCAATGAAAATTTGAGAGCTTATATATCTTGTTTTTATGATTCCGAATAGTTATCACTCACTAAGTTTGGAGTTAGTATGTCTAAGTTATGAGTTTGGGAGTGAAAATGTGAGAAACTACTTTGGACTTTCAAGAGAGTGAACTTTAGTAAACTATGAAACATGGACAGTATCTTAGTTTTTAGTAAAATTTGGAGAGGTTGTAGATATTCATGTTGGATTTCCAAAATGGTATTATTTTCTTAGTTTGGTGTTATTATGTGAAAGTTATGGGCTTGGGAATGAAGTATAGGTGAGCTGCCTTTGAGTTGGGATGGGAAACTTTGACCGATCATAAAAGTCGGACAGTACCTTAGTTTTGAGTGAATTTTGGAGAGTTTATAGAAATTTTTGTTAGCTGTTTAGGAACATATTACACTTTTAGTTTGGAGTTGTAGAGCATCCGTGGCACTCATTCTTCTATCAGAAACTTCTTCAAGGGGAGTTTTATGGAAGGTATGACATTTTTTCACTATCTTCTACAAACATATGATGTATATTGAGACTTGATGACATCTTGTGAGGAGTATTTAGAGAGGTGATAGTATATTGATTCATATGGCATCATCTGAGGGTTTATTATTATGTTTGTGATTTTATATGACGACGAGATCTTCCATTTTTTGGGCCACATCTAGTTGTAGCTAGAAGCCCCGTGTTTTCCCAAGACAAGGCCTCTCTACTTGACACTGTCAAGGTTGAAAGTGTCTTATCTAAGCATAGTGTCCTCAACAGCAACGGAGGTCTCTAACAAGGAACTCTTGAAGCCGCTTATAAATGTTGACTTCTTCTTCCGTGCATGGGACTCTTTCTCCTTTGAAGATTTGCTACGATTCGTCAAGGCAAAGGAGTTGAAGTGCAAAACTTTTCTTTTCCTCTGCTTTGATGGTAGCACCTGTCGTGAGCCGTAATCTTAGAAGTCACCATGTTAGTACTAAAAGAAGTATAAGTATATAGAATTTTTCAAAATTCTTAACAGGCAAAAAAGGTTAGAACCCTCTTAGCCTTAAACATGTCACTAACACTAGACGGATGCTCCAAGTAATCCGTAACAGAACCCAGGACGGATCCGGATTCCGGAAACCCGGATAGCGACAGCCTAGTACCTAGACTTCCGGTCTAGAAATAGGGACCCGTTACGGGTGAACGGTCCGCTTTACGAACGGTCGGTATTTTGACGGGTACTTAACCCCGCCAGTGCCATTTCCTCTGCCTCTTTTCCCACAACTGTTTTGTGCGTGCATAGCTGAGTGAAAGAGTGGTGAGTTAGTGCTCGCGTGAGAGGTGATAGTATCTACAGATTTCTGAATAGTTGAGATGGCGGAGGGAGATATCCAGAAGACCTTGGTCACCGGCCGGATGGTTTGTCCAACCATTCTGGAAAGGCTGAGAGACAGATCCCAACTAGAAGATGACCTCAATGAGATAGGATGTGTCGGTCTGTTCATGTGGTCGTGGACCGTAAAGAACGACCGGATGATCCAAGAGTTGATAGTCGGTGCTTCTAATCAGTATGAGTTGATCGTGAGAGGAAGGCCTCAAACCTGGACTGATGACGTCTGGGCTAGAGTTTACGGATTTCCTAAGAAGGGATCCGGTTTAGCGTCACGGACAAACAAGTTTGTAGTCGGGAAGTTCAAAAATGCGGCCCATTCTAAGGAAGGGTATGCGATTAGTGATTGTCTAGATGCCCGACAGAGACACGTCTTGGAGTTCTTGATTCCCATCCTGTATCCGGAAAAGCCTACCCGGGTTACGATTACGATAGCAAACACCATATTTGGTGCATTTGAGGGTAGACCAATCAGTTGGGGCAAGGTGATTGGATCCGTAGTTGCCAAGCTTGCCGCCAACATGGGAAAGGGAAAGACGAGTCCAATAGGGCCGTATCTTTTCCATCTGTACCATCACGCAGAACTTCTCAACGATGCGGAGATGGTGGAGTACAACACTGGAGCGACGATCCTGCAATACGGATTGACGGAAGAAGTGACGACAACGCAGCCGCCGCTGGAAGAGGAGGAGGATCCGGAGGAAGACAAGCAACCCCTGGAGCGGAGGCACCGGAAGTCCACGGATCCAACATCACAGGGAAAGCTTTTGGCTCAACAGAGGATCACGGAAGAAGAGGAAGGAAGCATATCCGGGTTCTTCAAAACCGAATTCAACTGGGTGCTCCAAGCGCAAGAGTACCACGAGAGCCTGACGGATCTGCTCAGGAGGATAGGCCGCGAGCTAAAGACGGAACCGGAAGATATCCTCGACACGTTGAAGAAACTTCCAAACCCGGACGTCCTCGAGCAAAAAGATAAGCAGATTGTAGCCTTGGAGAAGGAGAAAGCGGATCTTCAGGCGAGACTCAGCTGGACGTAGGGCAAGATGGCTGAAGCGAAGCAAAGGGAGAAGGAAGCCCTCCAGCTGTTGAAGAATTTATCCGGCTTGGTAGACAAGCTGGCCGATATGGTGATGAAGGCAGCTCTAACCCAGAGCCGGTTGACTGAGGAAGGGCACCTCACCGGATCCAAGGTCATCCAGATACTCGTTGACTTCTCATCCCGGATGGAGCTCACACTGAAGGAGATGAGGTAGCTGCTTAGACGGATCGACCCTGACCGGGTAATGGACTTCTCCAACTTCCCGGAGATATATTTTGACACGGAGACACCCGTCAAGCTCAGCGCCTCGATGCCGCTACCGTCGAAACCGGAAGTTCCGAGGGAGAGTCTCCGGTACTCCACGGAACCTTTCTCCAAACAACTGGAGAAGACAATCCGAGGGAGCGTGAAGTCAGCACCCAAGTCTAGCAAGCAGCCGGAGACAAGACGGAAGTTGGCACCTCCAGAAGTTACAGTGTCTCCACCTGTCCCAGTCTTCAACCTTCCGGAAATGGAGCCGCTACCGACGCCTCACGTCCAAGCCCGTGGCCAACTAATAGAGCGGCTCGGAGGATTGTTGAATTCGGCTCGCTCTCATCCGGAGGAGTTCGAACATATGGGGGAGGAGCAGCAGCAACCAAGGAAGGAGATCGAGTCGATCATGTTGGATGAGACATCTCCAGGCGAGGAGATTGAAAGGCGGATCACGCAAATTGAGAAATCTGAGGAGGAGGAATACCGGACCGGATCGGAGGACGAGGACGAGGAAGAAGCCGACTACTCTCCTCCGGAAATGCGGAAGATACAAACCCGGGTGGCGTTACGGTCAACCCCCATGAAGGCGACCCTGAAGGCAACACCAAGGGCATCTCTACAAACACCAGCGAGTCAAGGCGGAAGCAGCCAGAAGAAAGCGCGGAAGGCGAAGTAGTTAGGACTTTTTCTTAGGCAGATAGAATTTTGATTTTGAACCGGATCCGGATTTCCAGGTGTGGGACCGGGTTCCGGATTTGTAGGATCTCACCTTTCCCGGATTTCTCGGGAAGGTTGTGAGTGGTCACCTGGATTTTCGGGTGGCCTTTCGGCCTTTTTGGCTTTGAGTTGTTTTGTGTTTTTAAAGTGTGAGGCAGGTTGTTTGCCTCTCATTCTATCCTAGCACTATATTTTGTACCTTGACATCCTTTTTTTTTAATCTGAGCCACCAAGTGGACCCTCAGGGATTGATCTGTCGTATATCCAGCTTTCTTGTGTTTCCGTGTAAGTGTGTGACGTGTGAGAAAGGAGGAGAAAAGGAGGAATCCGGATCTGAGGGGACTTGGGTTTGATTTGAGGGGAATGTTTGTGATAGAATCTAGACTAGTGACTTTGGTATTGAGTACGTGCCTTTAAACTACTATAACAGGAATTCGATTAGGAGTGGTAGGGGTGCGAGTCCGGATTACCAGGGAGGGTTCTGTGCGGAGATAAGCAACCGCTAGTGGAAGAAAACCCCATACCACTTACCGGAAGGTCAACCAAACCCTAGGATTAGTTTAGCAAATAACTTACAACCCCCGGATTAGTTCCGGTTTCTATTGGTCTGTCGTTGTAGTGGAGAAGACTTGTTACGGATCTGAGTGACCTGCCTCCCGGGTTGGCCATCCGGAAGGTTGTGAGAGTGTTTCCGGTCTGACCTAGTGCAACATTTGGTCTAAGTGTGTGGTTGTAGTTTTGGGAGAGAGAAGAGTGTGAGGAATACAAGTGGCCAGTCCCTGCCCCTTTATACAATCAAAGGCGGACCCTCTGAGGGTAAAACAAAGGTACCAAAAACCAGTACTTGTGAGTGAAGTAACGGATCCGGAATCCGGAAATAGAGTGAATCCGGATTGGATTCTGGAAAGTGAGAGCTGAAGTGGGTAGAACGGATAACCTAGGCTTGCAACAATATACTAGAATCCCCTAGGACGATATTTCGAGTTAGTTTACACGTTTGGGTATTATAAATGGTATTTACCGCACGCTACGCGTACGACAACACCAATCTTAGTGGAGGTGGCATTGTGGAAATGACCTTCGCTGCACCTTTTTATGTTGTAGTGGTTTTCTTTGCATAAATAATTGGAGCACGCAATGATTCGCCTCCATTGTCATTTGACCCATCTTGACGATGCATTCTGTTTTTTGAACTAGGTCGTGGACATACAATAGTTTTCTTTGTTTTTCCCATTGTTATGACTTGAAAAAAGCACCCCTAGTTGTGGTTGAACACAACCACATTAGTGAAGCATGACAAGAATGGTTGCTTGAACTAGAAGTTCTACTGTGTCACGCCCCTTACTAACACTTACCACCTTAAACTCACTTTCCAAACACTTAACACCTCAATGCCACCAAGGTTCACGCTCTCCTAACACTACACATGCCACGCATCCACAATGTTAGGTTCCAACTCAAGTCACGGGGTTCCCCATTCCTCTGTGACTCCCAATCCTTTCCTTCCAATACTTAACTCCCACAAGACACCGGGCATGTCATTTGATGACATGGGGTGGAACTTCCATTGATGTCCAAGCACTCAGTGAGGCACTACTCCCACCGGTGCTAACCGCCCTTGAATGGGACCCAACTCCCTACTAGGCCCAACCCAACTCATTTCGGGACTCACCAAACAGGACTCACACCATGGCCTAGTGTGGAGTGGGACACCACCCAACCGGTATCAAAGAGTGCACAAGCACTTCATGGTAACACACAAGTGGTGGTGAGGCTCCAACGCTAACCTCACCACCCGGGGCCACTTAGGCTCACTATGGCACCATCCGGGAGTGAGGAGGGAGACCACCCCTCCTCATAGTACTCTCTGCGGGATTTGGCAGCCCCCCCTCCCCCTTGTATGTCAAGGGGGACTCCCAAACACCCTTTGGTTTTGGAAGACCACCCCGTTTCTCCCGATTCGCACTAGTTTGGGACTCCCGAACTTCCACCCGGCATAACTTTGCGGTCCGGGATTCAAATCGCACATGCGACCCCATTTTCGACATCTACGCAATGCGTAGATGCCGATGGACTACTCACTTGCTCCATTCGGACAAGTACTTGCAAAGTTATTGCCCTCTAAAGATTCGGGACACTCCCGGCACGACCAGGGCACTCCTGGCGCGATCGGGACACCCCCAACTTTGAACGCCCATAACTTTTGACTCGCAAGTCCAAATCACACGTTCTTTGGACGGCTAGAAGCGTCTTCTCAAGACCTTTCCAAGCATGTATCACACGCCCCTAAATTCGTCTGGATCAAAGCGCTACATTGCTCTGATCACTCGGGACTCTTAGTCCCCCTCACCTCATCTCTTGCAAGGCTTGGGGAGTCACCCCCAATATCCCCCTTGCTCACCAAGGTGGCACGAGCACGCCTTGTGATGAGGGTCGTGACATAGTGAATGAAAACAACACAAGAAAATGGAAATGCATTACCAACGTAGTAGTAGACAACATAGAAAATAAAATGGCACAACCTTCAGAAGTACTTGTAGTACAACTATAAGTAAATTAAACTGTTACTACTTCAAGATATTATAAACAGAGTGGCACATACAATGGTACAGACAACAACCACTAAAAGCTCCACCTTCGACGTACTTGAAGCAAGTAGTTCCGAGACTTGTTTCATCATATTTTCAAACTGTGAGTACTTGAAAATGAAGCAATTCATATTCAAACCTTTCTAGTAAGCGCATTTTTCAATGTTCCAGTCAATTCTCCTTGTTGTAGTAACTAACTTCCAAAACTAAGGAAATAATGTAAGAAGTTAGAGTTCTAATGGGGCACCTATGTCTTGAACTTCCCCTACTAACACAAGAATGATGACATCATATATTTCTTTCGGAGATTTTCAGAAGTAAATTAAGTGAATTCCATTTGCTAATGTGCTACAACATCACATTTGTTCCAAATAGTAGAAGTCAACATGTCGGATGATGATTGATTTCATACAAAAACAGAGCCATAGTAGAAAAGATGTCTATGTCTTTCAAAAAAATAAAAATAAAAATTGCAAGGCATGGCCACATGAAGGTATCATTGACTACACCTATATACTAATAACACAATAATTGTAGGAAGCATCAGTGCTAGTGAAATATTGGACAACAAAGCACATTCAACAACAATGGCATAGATAGAAAGTTGAGTTGAACCCTAAACCACACTTCATGTCGTTAACTACTTTACTAGCACTAATGAGACAACAAGTGC
The DNA here is from genome assembly GCA_963920665.1 of Straminergon stramineum. Taxonomy (NCBI): domain Eukaryota; kingdom Viridiplantae; phylum Streptophyta; class Bryopsida; order Hypnales; family Calliergonaceae; genus Straminergon; species Straminergon stramineum. Next base: position 12,628,330 of record OY987265.1, read on the forward strand.
ATGTGTTGGGAGGTAGTTACGGGAAAGAAGATGGCAAACAATGTGTATACTCACTGAATTGGAGTTGGCTTCACGATGCATGAATAGAAGCTCGACAATCCGCAAATCTCTACAATTCCGCCATGGCAATGATGACTCCCGCACCTTTCCGTCTTCCTAGTCTCCCTAGTGCTTCTTGCATGTTGCTTGTGAATGCTAGCGTGTGCAATGCACCCTGAAACATTGATTCTAAACCCTAAACCCTAGCTACCTTTTTCATTGTAAATTGTAAATCGTGAACCCAATCACTTCTTAGTTCTGTTTCCTTCAACAACAATGAAGAGCAAATAATTGAAGCGAACCCTAAACCCCTCACGAACTTCAGATTTCAAGAACAACAAGAATCCTCCTCAATGATGTGCCTATGGCAAACCCTAGCATCTACTGCAAGCACAGACAAGATGAGCAAAACCAGAGAGATGACAATCAATTCAACCCACAAACCAATTCCCATCTAAAACATTTTTGTCATAACTCCATCCATTTCAGAAATGGATGAATGATAATTGAATGAAGAAAGGAGGTTTCATTTCCCACATTGAAGTCAGAACCAATACCATTCATCTCCCAACATTCCACATGTCAACAACAAGTGGCAATGTCAGAATTCAAGGAAAGTCGTTGGGCGGCTCTATTTATTGCTACAACTAGAAATTCAAGACACGTGGCGACAATATAGAATATCTGCAATAAGATCAACGGTCTACAATGGATGTGACTAATCCCTCTTAGTACTCATAGTACTGAACAACAAAAGCTAAGTTTTTGACAAAACGCTAAATAAATCATTCGGGCTTTCTTACAACAACCTAGTTGCAGAAAACCGGCATTCCCAACAACAGAGTATTTTTTAACCAAACTTATTGTACTCTAAATCAAAGCATTTGCACACTTAGGGATTAGCTTCTATGGGATCTAATGCATACTCTTGCTATTTCACAATCATGACAATACCACACTCTTGGCTATGTCCATGGTTGAGGTCGCCACTGAAGCAGCAATAGGCTTTACAGGTTGCTTTTGGATAAGGATTGCAATGAAGAGTACTTACATTCTAGACATGAATACAGAGCCCTAAACCTGATCACCATTTCCACCATGATCATGAATGCTAAGTTTGTGGTTCTTGTTTTACTCTACTTTGTTAACCCAAGTCAATGCTTTCTATCATTTTGCTGCAACAAGCCAACAACAAGAAAATGTTATTGGATAAAGTTGGCAGCCCTAATGCCCTATACCCCATATTTTACCGCAAAGTCTTGAAATGGTCAAAAGTGTTTGCTTTCATATTTTCAAGACATAAAACAAATCATTTATGAAGCTTAAAGGAAGATTAGAAAATTTATAAAATCAAGAGACCAAATCACTCCCTACATTTTGAATGAATAGAAATTTGTTTTGGAAGTTGGAATATTTGAATCCTAGATTCCAAAGTGGTCTTTCTGTTTTTAGCTTGGCACTTCGAGGATCAATTAGTTTGTGTCAATGCATCCCATACCAGAAGTGTACTCAAGGCAAATATGATTCTAGCAAGTAATACTAATAACTAGTTTACAAAATCCACACAAGTGTGCATAGCTAGAAATGGCCGGTGGCATACAATTTTAACCTCCCACCTCGTTACAATACTCTTTGATCTCGCAAGCCTCAGCATAAGAACCCTAGCAATCATGGAACTTGAACTTGCACTGAAACCACCGACCAGCTCCAAGAAACCACCGCCAAGCCCTTGTTCCTAGGACAATGTCAAACCATAAAGTGCAAATCGCTAAGTGTTGTATTGAATTTTATAATGCTGAAGATTTGAAAAAAGATATTAAATGATTACTAGTTAAGGTATTGAAGGTTGAATGAGTTGGAATATATTTCCATGCAGCTAATGACAGTGCAATTATTGTAGACATGTCTCCCTGGGTATGCAACTCTTGTATTATATGCAAGGGTCATCAGCATTAAAATGACTTAGAGGACGGCTTTTGTAAAAATTATATCAAATTAAAAAGAACAAAAATTTAGGCGAAGACCAAATTAAAAAAATTAAATGTAGAAAATGTTGGGTTCCATATATATTAGAAAAAATTCACAATATATATGAAGAATTTAAACACTTATGTATAATTTTCAAATATCTATACAAAAGGTTCCCTCCAATTAAAATTAAAATTCATTCATAGTGTCTTATTTATAATAAAAAAAACTTAAATTTTTATTAAAAAGTCCAAAAAGTTGGGTAGCTTGTCCCATGATACATGTATTAAAAAAACTCATATAATTAGTTTTTTAATGCTATTCTTGTCCTCAAAAAATATTCATTTCATGTATATAATTACATTTTTGGATTCCTTGTTAAGAGGGCTACAAGAGTTTTCTACATTAAAACAAATTAAAACCCATGAGATGGGACTAAAATGCATTATAAGTAATTATAACCAAGGCCATATAATATGGGAGTTGCGTACCCGGGCATGTCCCTAGCTAGGAACGTCCATGTGTGTTGTCACACTAATGCGGTCAATCACGGATGCAGAATAAGTAGAATTCGATTTCGGTCGTTGCTCAGCATTCACTTGGCAACAGTAGTGAAAAGTCCAGTTTTTTTCACCCTGGAGCTCAACCAGATGCAGCCGTTGAGAAAGCTGGAACGCAGGCACTGTACACCAGAAATGCCATGCACATTTACACAAACGCGTTCACATTCACGTTCGTACCTTCAGAAAAAAAAAAGTGGCCGGAAACGCTCTCACTCGCGCGCATAGGGACATGGTTAGTCTGGATGAATATGCAAAGAAAACATCTTCCTTTTATTATTAGAACCTCAAAGTCTCTGCAGATTGGCCTGCCAGTCCGTGTAGCCGGGCCATGCAAGAAGACGGAACTGACGAAGTTCTTACACTGCAAAAGTGTCATACATGGCCGTAAGGGTTGTACAACATGCGATAATTACTAACTCCAGAGACACCGCCAGAGGAGACAATTCAGTACTGCAACACAATCTCGACCATGTCCGTATTCTCCAGTGGATTGGAAAAGAGCGCTGGTCGACTTTACACCTTCACCGTTTTCTTGGTTCCTGAGGAGTCGGTGACCTCCCACATAGTGTTGACCACTTGCACACCCTTGAAGATGCCGTCGACGCCCGTGTCCACCGGCAGCACCAGTCCGTCCACCCGCGTGTTCTGGTACTTGTACTTGTAGGGGACCTTGCCTATGGCTTGAGTTCCCAAGAGTCGAACCATAACCTGGAATCGTCCATCAAGGTTCATCAATTAGAATGCAATCAGTAGGCGGAACAGAAAAAAGTTCTGGACGATTTCAACCACATCAGTAGTAGGCACTCGAGTGTCGCACTCATAAACCATCTGGAACCTGCCCAGAATAGAAACAAATAATCCAATTCCCAAAGGTCCGACCTCATCCTAGACGGTCGGAGTTAATTGCACGGGATTGGCATAAATGAAAAAGACTTTTGACGAATACGTTTTGAGTGGACCTACAGAAACGTTGGGTTGCCGAGATGAAACGCAAACTGAGTTATCAATTTCTGTGGGACTTTGGTCAGCTCTGAAGTTTCAATTGGGCACTCGAAATTCCTGGGCACAACCTTCACAACCCTGGGCACATGCATTCCCAGGTAGTCCTCTAAATCACGACAATGATGGCAGTTCAATCCTCACCTCATCGCCGGGGTTTACATCTTTCACGGTGTACGTATTGGAAACGGTAGTGGTCATGCCATTCTCCTTCCCCATCTCAGTTGTAACGCTCAACTCAGTCGACACAGTCGCCGCCACCTCGCCCACCGCTGGCACCCCCGCAGTCACCGTGACCGACAAACCAGTCGTGAACGTCGTGGAGTCGCTCCAAGTTCTCACCTCCGTGACCTCATAAGTCACTGTCACCGCCACATCACCCTTCAGGCTCGTGTTGTTCCTCGCCTTCGTACTCCCCAGCACCAACGGCTTCATATCCGTCGTCTCCATTAGGTCCATCAAATACTCCACATCGAAAACCCTCCGCATGATCAACGCCTCGCTGACCTCCATCTGCGCTGTCACGTCGTTGCTGGAGTCGCGAGCCGCGGCGTTGAGGGCACTGGTTTTCCCCTCGGTGGTCAGGCGCTTGACGAAGGCGTTGTTGCCGAGGTTTTGGAGGGCGACTTTGTTGGGCGCCAGTTGGTAGACTTTGAAGAGGCAGTCGTTCTGGTTCGGCGAGGGGGTGGAGGATTGGTCCGCCCAGATCCAGTTGGGGCTGCGGCGCCAGAAGTTCTGGTTGTAGAGGCATTTCACCATGACCACATCCTCCCTGCCGGGAACGGGGATGACCTCGTGCGCGCCCCAGAGGTCGCGGTTCGAGGAGTTGAAGCAGAGGTACGGGTGGCCTTCTGTGTGGAAGTGGCAGAGGTTGTAGGCGTTGTCGCCCTTGAACATCACTAAGCGCGGAAGCTTCACAGGAGCCATTGTGCTCGTGGACGGAGGTGGACCTGTGGACTGGAGTGGAATAAATAGCACCGGGGATTAGTTGTCAGCGAAGCAGTGACATTGACAAAGCTGATCGATTTCAACAATAATAAGCACTAGCTAACTCCATTTTATGAATGAATTCGGTTGTAGCTACCAACCCCACGCATCTGAATTTCAACAGAAATCCAAGCCACTGGTAAGCAAATGATATGATAACCGAGGTGCCAATCGAACTGCAGTGTGCGTGGGGTTTGGTTGTCAGCGAACTGAAGCAGTGACATTGACATAGTTGGTCCACTTCAGCCAGAGAACCACGAGCAATGATTAGTATCGATTTTAGATGCCCACCCAAACTGGGCATACATAGGCGAACGACCCCGAACAGATTCTATATTCACGCCGGCCAGTACTATTCTTTGACTTCTAGATTCCAAACCCAGACATCTGAATTTCAACAGGAACAAGCACCACTGAGCAAAGTAGCAAGTGAAGGAAATGACGTCACCACTTTCAAACCAGTGCAGCTGATTTCAACAAGCCAAATAAACCTCAGTCTCATCGTCAGATTCGCTGAAACGGCGGAATGTCAAGAGATTAGCAGCTTTCATTTCATGAAGCGACCGTCTGGAACCTCATACCTTCAGCAGTCCAAAGATATTCAATCCTGAAACACGCCAATTGACCAGAACACGCCCATAATAGCTCTGGCAATGGCATCGCGGCCTCGAATATTCACACGCGGCTCCTTCGGTCTCAACAACTTTAGAAATCTAGCTACTTGCTCCGAATGATCCAATAAGGACATAATACATGCGAATCTCGTGCAGCTGATTTCAGCGCAGATTGAAGCCAGTAATCGTCGCTGAGTGGCAGAATGATTTATCAAGAGATTAGAAGGTTTTCAGATGGGCATCTGGAACCTCGGATCTACAGCAACCCTTTTTTTTCCGGAACAAATTTGGCACAGACTCTGAAACACGCCGTTTCGCGTCACAGGACAACAACAGTTTCAGATTCATCGGCAATGACATCACAGCTACCAACCACATCCGGGATCGAATTCCAACAGGAAGACCGCAGGTTCGAACAGAAACTCGTAACCTGGCGGATGCTCACAAAATACAAATGCAAAATCACTTCAGAGATGCTGCTCAAAACCAGATTGGAAATTGATAGAGAAGTACGAGACTTTCGGCCCACCTCTTCCAAAGCGCGGACAACTCGCTTGGTTACTCCTCTGCAAGTATCCGGACGCTGGAAAGCTCACGAACGCACAAACACCCGTGAATGTGATGGAAACACACAGTGCACAACCCCACCGGCTGTCGCTTGTTCTTGTAGCCGCAAATTTTATTACAAGCCGGTAAGAGTAAAAAATTAGTTACGCTCAGCTAACTTGCGACCCTGCGGACGTGATGCGTTGAGGCTGCGAAGCGGAGCCGTGCGTTTAGTGTGCACACTGATCCTGTGGTGGCATGACACTGGAGTCAACGACAGTGTGCAAGCATGCATGCGCTTGGCCATTCGATTTTCGCCACGAGGCTTGAGACTGGGCTTGATGGGATCTTTGGATCGTCGAAGCATGAAAAACGTGGACGAGCTTGCAATCTTTGCTGGTGAGGTGTCACACTGGGCTTGATGGGAGTTTTGGATAGCTTCATGGGAGTTTTGGATCGTCGAAGCATGAAAATCGTGGACGAGTTTGCTATCTTTGCTGGTAAGGCGTCAGAGTGGGCTTGATGGGGGTTTAGGATCGACGAAGCAAGAAAAACGTGGACGAGCTCGTAATTTTTGCCGGTGAGGCGTGAGACTGGGCTGGATGGGAGTTCTGGATCGTCGTGGGAGGCTTTCAGTTTCACAACTTACCTTGTGGTGTCATCTGGTTTCTTTGTCATTGTCAGCACTATACGGAGCTGAACGACATCAAGTGGCGCAGAATAATTGCAAGACATTCCATTAAAATGGCATGGACTATGTCAGAAATGGCGAAATAATACCGCCATTTTCATGAAATTCACCATACACGGGGATATTCACTGAACTTGGTTCTCTCTAAGCCACGTACCGCCCGGTGAAGCTGGTGGAGCATCCATCGCCCCTCCTGTTCTATTGCTCTATTATTGGAAAATAAGACACTGTCTTCTTATCTACTTTCACAATTATATGCAATTCGATATATCATACCGTTAATATTGATATGGTCTGCGCAGGAATGGCTTGAGATAGTGAATTTCACAGTTCCAAGCTCTTCAACTAGAGCAAAAATAGACTAAATCTTTACCTGTCTCAGCTACATCATTCACCAAAGACAGCCCATAGCCATGGGTTAATAATGTCACGATATTCTTAAATGTTTCGCTCTCTCTAGTAAGCACCATTAATTGTACTTCAAAAACGAGAATACTAATTCATAAGTTTCTACCCACAGGTGGAGCATCTGAACCTGTTTGCCGCCCGCATCAACATCCTGTCGAAGCTGATTCGTGTGTGCGACGAGCAACAGAACTGTACATATACATTCAATATGAGGAGTATGATAATGCAGCGGCCACCATACATCATGGGTCATTCCCCTGACGCTTGCTAGCACATCCAGTTTAAGGATGTGTCCAGCAAGGTGGCCAACGTGGAAGTGTACTACAAAGCCGTTCATTTTTATCTTCAAGAGCATCCAGAGCTTATTAATGATCTTCTCACTGTTTTGGCAACGCTTGTTGATCACAGCCGAGTTAAGTTGTGGACATCATGCGAAAGGTTCGTGTAGCCTTCCTCCCCGTTTGTGTTAAATTGGTGCCTCTCAGAATAGCCAAATTTATGGCATTCATGAGTACAATGCATCATTTCTGTTTCATTTTCTTAGTCGTATTGCACAAGCATACAAATAATGCGCGTGACTTCTTGCAGGCAGGGCATTTGCCCCTGGTGAAGCCGTACATGCAAGCTGTTCAAAGTAGCAACTTGAGTGCTGTTAATGAAGCTCTCAATGAGCTTTACATTGAGGAGGAGGATTATGACATGCTTCGGGAATCCATCGACACATATGATAATTTCGATCCAGTTACTATGGCGCAACTTGTGAGCACCTTGTACTTTTCCCATAGAGTTACTGGGTAATCTGAGTGTGTTTTAACGATTTAAATTATAGCAAACCTCAACTGTATCAGATGATTCGTTTCCACTTGGAAGGCATTCCAAATATAAAGTTTCTGGTTTCAAGATTATTTCGTGGTCATATTTGTTACATTGGCGGAATTCCACAATCTTATATCCCAATTCCCATGCTAGTGGTTCACAACAAGGAACTTGGGCTGCTTTGAGTTGTCCAACAAAACCTCTACTGGGTTGAATGAAACTCAAATCATTCCCGGTACAGATTTCAGAGCTTTGGAATTCAGATCACATTAATGGCACTCTGATGTTCACCATTTTATCAAATATGATCATGAATCCTGGCTTAGATTTTGGGACACCTGCCCGGAGCTTTTTGGATTGTGAAATACTCTATTCTAACTATTATGAAGCTTTTTGAACTCCAATAACTGAATTGCTGTGAAATCTAAATAACAAACTGCCTGGATGAATCCACTTTAATTTGGTACTGATTCTCGTCAGTTTCTTCTGCATGCCCCAGGTTGAAAATCATGAGCTTCTGGAAATGTGAAAAATTTCTGCTTACATTTACAAGAAGGCTGGGAAGTGGCAGCAATCAGTTTCCCTGTCCAAGAAGGATAATCTTTACTCGGATGCATGCCATGGAGACCACATCACAGTCTGGCGACAATGAATTTGCGGAAGAGCTGCGGAATTTCTTTGTCAAAAAAGCTAGTACATCATTCTTCCCATTGGAATTGCTGTAGTATATTGTTTGCATATTACCTATTCAATTTCCAGGTTGGCAAAATATTGTTTGTTTAGTAGTGTTGATCAAATGCAGGGCATGCAAGAAAGAGTGTTTTGCTGCCTGCCTGTACACATGCTATGATCTCATTCGAGCAGATGTGGTGCTGGAGCTGGCTTGGATGAACAATATGATGGATTTTGCATATAATCCTTTCCTACTTCAAGTGTGTGGACGTTGGTTTTGACGTTATTATCATAATCATAATAAAAACACGTCAATTTGATTCAATTGGCGGAATTCCATGACTTTGGCACCTTTCAGGGCGTGCATCCTGGAACTTAAATCTATACCAGTCCTAGGTTCATCACTTTGTGCAGAAGAATGCCACAGTTCTTGACCCCCCAAATCGTGCCAAGTTAACAAAATTGACGATTAATGTGGTAGCTTTCGAGCACCCAAGTTGTGAGTTGTAGGTTCTCCAAAGCTCCCAAAACTAGGATTGGTATAGAATCGGAGGTTTCAACAAACTACATTGATCGGAGGTTTCAACATTTTGATTGGAGTCCGAAATTTCTCTAATGCGATTTCACGTGAACTTCCACAGTGAAGGATGCACAGTGACATATATCTGTACTCTGAAATAAGAGGATGATGAGACCGCAATCTGGTAGCAGATTCGGTATTATAATTGTCAACAAATCTGCTTACTTAGAGTCTGCTAGAAAATTAGCAATAACTTCAGTTGGTAAATGGGACACACTTCTTTCTTGCTGCATTTGCCCTGCTTATCATTGTGCTACATTATGCACTAAGTTCAACTCTACCGAGAATCAACAAAATAAGAATTATTTAGGAATTGTGGATTCAGCCTGCTTACCTCATTCAAGTTAGAGTCCTTCAATTGGAAGTTCTAATCAGTAGTAAAATGTGACTTTGCAGAATATGTATGCACAGCTCTTAGGCCATTGGCACTCCCAGCTCCGCCAATGGCAGGGACAACTGGGCCATAATTTGACCCTCATCTGATCCGGGGTTGCCAGCTTACGGTATGTTGCAGACGATTACGGCAGCACATCACCAGCTTAGTTACTGAAGCCCAATGTTTCAAGAAGGTGAATGAAAGTGTGAAATTCTTCAATAAAGTCTGCTGTTAAAGTGACCATGTTCTAAATGCATCCCCTATCTAGGACTACCTCACATGTTCCTTGAAATATCTATTACAATAATTGATGAGTTAAGTAGGTTTTAATGGTTGCTTTGAGAATAGACTACCTTATATAGTTACCAATTCAAATACATGTCGAATTGGTATGTTTCACCAAGGCTTTTGATTATGAACGAGAATGTGGATCTACCAAAACACCGGTAGAGTGTCAAAATGGAAGTGCACTTTGCTGAAAGCATGATATAGTTATTCATAGGCTACATTACATTATTAACCAATCCCTTGTATGTGAAGGATAAGGTATGTGCATATCATGAAGGTAGGCTCCTAGGCTAACATTGTGTTGTGCCTTAAAGCGCCACTTTATGAGATGCTCATGTTGTGTACATCTCCAATATCAATATGAATGAAATCTTTTGAAAACGGTTTTAGAACATCTAGTACCCTAAAAACCTTGACCGTTTCATAACTTTGTATCCAAATGATGCATTTTTTGGTGCATTGAAATCCTCTCTAACTTGCTAGTGGAAAAATAGAATTTTTTGGTCAATCTCATAATAGAAAAGGTAGCAGTTTTGGGTGGCCCTACCTTATGGCCCCTCTTTTAATTGCATCCCATGTCTAAACTTGTAGGTTGAAATGTTGGACGACTAATAATTGGGTATGCGATTATGAAAGGGATTATAAAGGGCATGCCCACCTTTTAGAACAAAACAAGTATTGAAAAAAGAGTCAATGGATTGAATTGTAGAATTCAATTCAATATTTTTTTTCATGATCTTGTAGAAGATTATCCTTCAATTTTAGCCTTAGGACACAGCTATGTTGTTTTATAATGTTGGGCATGGCTTTCATCAATGCTAAATTATTTCAACTAAAGGCATTAGTTGATTAAAGTGTTGATGCTAACTTTTGCCAATTGCATCGATGTCACTCACGTCATCTAAATATATACTACATACATACAAGTTAATTCAATTGGTTCAAGTGTTTTGATAGTAGAGGCCCCTTCATAGTGATTCAGATGAGTGTTGAATGAACATCAATTATGCAGTGTGAACATTTTAATGAAGTTTAGATAAATTGAATAAATGCAGATGAAATGGATGATAAACAAACAATCATACTATTTGAGAAAGTATGAAAATAGTTTAGACCATATTATATTGATTTTGTCTCAAATATTGTGAATGTCCATGAGTAAGTGGAACTTGCAAATTTACGTAATGCAATTTGTTAGTATTATTATTGTAGGTCATATTAATTACATTGAATTGTGTAATATTATATATATATATATATATATTAGCTTTGTAAGCACAAACGCAAAAAACTTTGTTCTTGCATAGTAAAATTTTACATAATTTATTGCATTTGTGAAATATTATTTAACTCCTTGTTATGCTATATTTTCTATGATTATTTTGAGTTGATTAGATTTTTGCCTTCCAATTGCACCTTTTGACCTCTAAAGGTTTGTGAAAAAATATTTTACATTCAAAATATCTATATGAGTATCTTCACTAACAATACTCTATCTCTTGATTTTCAATATAGGAGACATGATTGTATGTTCTCAATATTTTAACTATTTTAATAGGCTCAAAATTCAATCTTTAATGTTTGGTGTTGAAAATATAGTTTGAAATTTAATATCTCACGTTTTTTACAAAAGTAGTTAAAAATGCATTGTTATTCAATATCTCACACTTTATATAACTTTTGCAAATTCACATACTAATTCCCAAATAAGTACAATGAATCTATTAGTTTTATTTTTGGTGGACATACTAATTAGTCCTCAAAGATCTAGTGGAGACTTTGTATATGGTCATGTATTTCACTCTTAGAATACAAAATATATATTAAAGTACAACAAGACATACACCATTGGATTGAAAACTTAGATACTAACATCTTTAACTTGAAAGTCATTCTAATATCTAATCCTTATCATGTTCAAATACAGGACCATATATGCAAAATACATGGCTATTTTGCAACTTCTCAAACATATACCGTAGGAAGTGCAATAACAATCTAAATTGGAAGCACCTTGTGTCATTGAATCCACTTTACCAAGAATACAAACTTGCAAATAACCAATTCATCAATACATCAATTCATGCACCTTCTATGTCATACACAGAAAACACCATGCTTCTCAAACCTTCAGACCTTTAAGGGTTAAATACCATTTGTAGTACCAGATGTTAGCTTTGTAAGCACAAAACAGCAGAACAATCACGAACTCACTTCTGGTTGGTTTGAGGTTTCAAGTTGGTCAACAACGTGATTGGTTACGGAGTTTAACGTAATAACCCTTTGTTGCTCAACAAAGCAAAACGTCACACAATTGCCTTGAAAACTCAACATGGCATCATAGATCAAAATCCTGTAAAAGAAGCAATAAGCACAATCCTTCCTCACGAGTTTTCCAAGAGTACTAACAGCACAGTATCAGACACATGGTCTGGGAGATCTATAATGTAGTCCTCAGAGCAAAGATTGCGTCTTAAAAGCAAGCAGATTGGCCCAAAACATTGTCTGCAAGATTTCGAATTTTCTGAGCTAGCATGAAGACGTAAATCAACAGATGCAAAGTGTAATAATTAGATGTCTCATGGCAACATTCTCAGAAAACTAATAATGAAGAGACAGATGATCTCGCACATTGTCACATTAGAGGGGTTTATCCATACAACTTTTGTATGATCTCCAAGTCCACAGCAACTAATCCTTCAAGGGAAAAACTGAGTCAATCATCATATTAAGACCACCATACGTATTAACGTCGTCTTGCAGATGAAACCAGTGGCATTCCTAATCCAGAGAATCAGAGTTTGATGCTGAAGATCGAGCAGGTCGGGGTGATAGACTGCAAAGAAAATGAAGGCCATTCAGTAAACACACTAAGAGGATTTTTTGAATTCACAAATTAAGTCATTAGTTGCCATTTGGGGGAACTTCAATCATGATCACGAGAATTTTCGCAATGGCGTTACAGAAAGATCCAAAGGAAACACTTGGGTACTGGTCAGAGATATCAAGGTTCAAGCTTAGCCTAGTAGCGGTAAGCATGTGACGATTTCACGTGAACTTCCACAGTGAAGGATGCACAGTGACATATATCTGTACTCTGAAATAAGAGGTACATAAAACAACGGAATCACATTACAACTACGAACCACAAGCGCGAGATAGATACCTCCGCGATCTAGATTTCGCAGCTCCCTGTCCGTTGGCCTCAGGGCTTGAAGCCCCGTGTTTTCCGCGCTTGTCCCGTGCCCCTGTAAGCCGCTCTCTGCAAGAGGTACTGGAACTATTAAATGCGTAGACATCAAAATTCGAGGTTAACTCTCGTCAGCTCAAACGGACTGCTATTTAATATCGCTGATGTATACCTGAATTAGCATGCTGTACAACATACCCCATGCTGTGCATACATTTTCTTTCATTAACGAGAAGCTGACAACCGACTTCAGGATGTGAACGTTCAATAATAATTTGTAAATCATTGAGTTAGAAAACGGCAGGATGCCTTCAGAGAATTTGGATTGCTTACCGCGAGGAGTGGCGTCTAGCGGGCGGCGAACGAGATCGTGACGAAGCTGCAACCCGATAAAGTTCACAAGCATTCAGCAAATCTCGGGTGCCATCAGAGAAAGTACATTACTACCTTTAGCACTAGATCATACAATTTCAAAACGAGTCCTACATGTAGCACTCAATCAAGCGATTCCAAATGATGCACTTCATAACTGATAAGTCAGATTGAAGCAGAACGGGCGCAATGCCCTATTTTCATGCATATCACTTAGCTTTCAGTTGAAATGAACTAAAAAGCAACGATCAGCACTAAAAATATTGAATTGAGAAATTTCATTAGGCTAAATTTCCTTACTCTAGATCCAGACACCTCCTAATACAGAGCAAGATGTTTAAGTCAGAATTCAAGTTCGTACATCTGATGCTGCGACCAATTCTTCTCCGATACTTATCACTTCTGAAACCGCTACCTCTGCAACCACAAAGACCGTGACTCGCACGACCAGTTAGAGAGATGCAACCTCAACGATTTAGTCGGCGAAGGAAACTTACTAAGCATAGATAATTTGATTTCCTATATTTTGATTTGTTGTCTGTATGAGGCATTGACGCGTTCTCGAACACGCACATGACATAGTTCAAGGTTGACTTAAAATAGAGTGGTATCCAGTAAAAGTAGACTATTTTAAGAACTTTTAGACAGCATCGTAACAAGTATTTTCCATAATTCATATGGAGGTCTCCCTACGGTCAGTGATCACACGACGCCTGCCTGTGCATGACGGGGGGCCTCCATCTGATCACCGTGACATCAAGGAGACCTCTCCATGAATCATGAGAAAGACTTCTTTTTCGATATATAAAAGTTCCTGAAATGATCTGCTTTTACTGAAAACATGATTTATTTCTGATCACCTGGAACGCTCCATGACCCGCATTTCGGAAGGTTTCTTTCGGTTATCTTCCGCAAAGACGACTGTAATCTCCCGCCCAGCTATTGTCTGACGATCCATTCGAAATTGAGCATCGGCTGCATCTGCAGGATCCAGATACTGGACGAATCCGAAGCCACGGGGCTCTCTGCAAAAACACACTGAAACATTGGAAAAATGGTGCCTATGATGCCCACATTGATACATCTATTTACACTACAACACCGACAGTTTCCATATTCTTGAACGTCAATATTTTCATAAATTAAAGTACCCACAGGTTCAGAGGGAGCTGCAAATGTCCACCTTGAAGCCAAGTACGAATTCATTCAATTCAAAACTGCCGGAAGAATATTAATCTACGTATATGTTTCTCACATCTACAACTCACGTTCACATTTACTTCACCCGTGAAATTCACTGACGTAGTGACCGCAGAGAGTCGTCGAATCCTGAGGGGCTCAAGTGCCAATTCCACAAGAGCAGGACCTCCTGTGCACAATCTGATGGTCCTCATTGTGGGCATTAAGGCAGTCCCCCTCATGTAGGAACAGAAAGAGAAGCCTTAGTTAAATCATACCTCAACTGACCCTCGGAACAGATAATGTTCTTCTCAGGAGGGGAACAACAATCACATTCTCTTCAAAAATTCTTGAATTCAAACCTCCGTTCGTCTTCCTCTTTCGACGGATTGGAAGGCCTTGCCATCTTTTGGCAACTTCGAACTTTGCCCCCCCCCCCTCTCTTGCTGTCTTCCTACTTTGAGCTTTGGGATGAGCTTTAGTTCTTCATCACTTTTCCCAAGATTAACCTTTCTTGAAGTGGTAAAAGGAGCATTTCTTGGTAAGAAGAAAATTCAACATCCTAGCCACCTGGCCTTCCGACACGAAACTTCATAACACTTGTAACATTCAAGCATTTTCTTTCTGAGGCTCTTTAACACTCTCTACTAGCTTTTCCTCTTTGGACAACAGGGGGAGGGCTTTCAGGATCTTTACCCCGCTGCATGGTGCCACCTAATGGCATCCAAACATACAAAAGAAAAATTCAAGCACCCGTGTACACAAACCTTTAGAAAGAAACGCTAGTCGTCATCCCCATCTTCACTTTCACACCTTGTTTCCCAGTTTCTCTGGCACGTAATCTCGGCTCACCTTGGGCTAAGTACCGTAGGACAGAATATAAATTGCTTTTTCCCCATACACAAACTAGGTCCTGAGAGCCAGTGGGCTTCAGAAGCAGACGTACGTACCCACTGTAGTAGTCCTTCGGAAGATACACGTCTTTCACAGTCCCAAATCTTTCAAATGGTATCCGCACATCCTCCGGCCTGAACAACAAATTTGCAAGACAAACCAGAAAAACAGAGTCACATGACTAACATCATTGGAGATATCTCATCCTCTGTAAGTGCACCAATCTTACTATTTATCTGTCAACATCTAAAACAAAAGGATATGATGAATATTCCTCCTTCAAGATGAAACAGGACGTGTATCAAATAGAAAGAAGAATCTTGAAATTCTCCCTTGAGTTAGGAGCTGGCCCCAAGCCGTTAAGAGTTTCTTTCAAGAATGTTACGTCACAAAGCAACTGCATCCCGGTAGTGGGAACGCAATTCTTACCACTACTCCCATCTCATTAAGGCATAATTATGCTACATTAACCCCTAAAGCACCAAGAAGCCCAAATTGGGCGAAAGTATGTTTTACCGACTCAAGTGGGAAGTCTTTTCTGTCCCATTATTTATCGACCCAAATATGCAACGCTCTTGAATGACACCCAATTTGGTCCCATGTAAGTGACCGATTCTTCACCACATGATCCACCGAATCAGTCATTCTACAACCAGAAATCCTGAACCATAAGTTACCCTAACCACAAAAACCAAAACCAAGAAATCCACCACCCCCACCATTTCCCAACCCTAATTAACCATCAGATGCTGAAAACCGGCATTCCCAGCAACAGAGTATTTTTCAACCTCACTCCTTTCGCCAATTCTCGTACAATTTACAATTTCTGCCACAAATCTCTGTCACTGCGACCATTCAAATTTCAGACACAGATCTACTAACTCTCCAATTATCAATTAAACTGAGAGTTATGGAAAGTATTTTGCCTAGAATCTCGCGCGATGTTTCTCACGAGCAGGCTCGTGGGCGCACTAGAGTATCTTCCCCCGATCTCCCTCCCTCTCCACGCTCCTCCTTTCCTCCTCGCACCTCCTCCTTCCTCCCGCCTTGCCCTCCGAAACGGACTGCGACTGCGGTTGCGTCGGAACATCGCAGGGCTGTAACTCCGGCTCCGGCTCCGGCTCCGCCCCATGGATCCTCCGTCCTAATTTGAAACAATTCCACCCTCAAAGAATTGGTCACACAGAGAGAGACAATCCCACAGTCACAGTGCGTCAATTAGTCCCAAGGCCTAGCATCCATGCGATCGGGAGTGAGCGCAGTTGAGCAATTGGGGAAGAAATGGGATTGGGCGCGCCAAGAGTTGGGTTGAAGTGAGAATTGTAGAGGCGATGTGGGCGATGTGGGTGATGTGGGCAATGTGGGAATTGTTTGCGTTGTGGCGTGTGAGGAAGTAATGGAGGTCGGGGAGATGGAGATGGCAAGGGTGGTAGTTACAGCAGGCAGGCTTGGCGAGGCGGTTCAAGGCTTGCGGACTGTCTCTCACTCGCTTTCTGGTGTCTGGCCCGCACACCCGCCTGCACTGGATGAATGAAGGAGCCTGTTGTTCTTTAATGGCACCAGGGTCGCGCATGAGTGCCCAAATGATAAAGAGGCTCCTTCCGTAATGTCACAGCCTAGACCCTGCCCATCAGGAACTTCAAGGCATGTGAACATGGTGCCACAATGGTGCATTGAAGTGCAATTATGTTAATTTGGTGCCAACCTCCATACCAACCTAGTATGGATAAAATGACACTAAAATGACCTGTATGCTGCCTTTGGTGTCAAAATGGCATCAAAACAATCTGGCCCAACTTTTCTGATGTGAGTGCCAAAATGCTCCCATGTCCACGATCATGGCTATTTCCATGATGTCTCAACCTAGTCTCTAGGAACTAGCATAAATGTTTTTGGCCATTTGTCTCCAATATCATTTGTCTCCAATATCACCCTAACCTTCAGACCAACAACAAGCCTACTTTAAGAAAATTTGAGGTCTATTGGAGCATTTTTTTATTCAAGTTAGGACCTAGAATTTGCCAAAACTTTCTGATTATAATAAATTATGTAACTTGAATGGATCAATAGGAAAGAATAGAGCTAAAAACAGCAAAAATAGGTTTTTTTCTTGTCAAAATGGCTTTAGAAGATTCTTCCATAATGTCACTACTTGGTCCCTACATGCCAAAAATAGCCAACAAAAATTGGAAATATAAATTAAATAAAAATCTAATTGAAGAAATATAGACTACACCAACCAAAATAAAAATTCAATTAATGGCCTCATTAATCTCATGCCTAACAAACCTCAAGCTATAGAACTAAGGCTCAAACCCACACATTCGATGAGATTTGGAAAAATAAGGGGTCATTTTAGGCTTGTTCCCCATATTGTTCCTGTAGCAGTGAGGGCATGGCTAACTACTGCGAGCCATCATAAATACTACAAAAAAAGGTTTTATATTGGTCTAGAAATAGCAAAAAAAGTTGATTTAAAAATAAACTAAATTAAATTAAATTTTGATGTGGGGTCCCCCAACTACATTAGCACTATTCTAGTGGCGCAGTTTAGTGAGTTCCCCATTGCCAAGAACTACAAAGAACTCGCAATCTTTTATTTGGCCCAAATCTCATCTAATGACTAACCACTACATAGATATTATCTTACTTCACTACACCATTCCAACTATTAGTGCTAAACATAATAGCCATGTCTATTACATCAAGTCTACCAAGCAAATTTGATCTTAGTTCATCGATACATCACACCATTACAACTATCACCACTAAAGCGGATAGCCATGTTTATCAATATCATTACTAACATACTAATTTTATTTTGCATCACTGAAGTACTAAAGATAGTTGTAACTATCTATCACATCAAGTCTAACACACAAATCTTATCTTATTCATATTGCACCATTACAATTATCATTACTAAAGTGGACTAACATACTAATTTTATCTTACATCACTAAAGTAGATAGCTAATTATGATTGTCTATTGCATCAAGTTTAACAAACAAATCAAGTTTGACACACAAATCTTATCTTGGTTCATTCACTAGAAGACCCCCCTAGTTTTTTACAAGTTAAAGAACTTGAAAATATGTTTTTTTCTAACATCATTCATGCCCTCGTGGATGTCCAACAAAAACCATCTAGATTGATGTGGCAAAAACAAGTGACTTATTTTTAGTGCAACCTCTACTCAAACATGGTCAAAGAAGGTGTCCAAAGCACATTATGTAGTAGCCATGTCACCTCCCTATAAGCACCACGTAGGCAAACAATGTCATGTCAACAATTTTTTCATCTGAGCCCTTACCAACATAGAACATAACATAGTAGCTACATGGCAATGATGTGGCAAAGGAAAATTCATGATGTGTCTGATGCATTGTGCCCTATCTCTTGTCTCCTTAGATGTCTACTCTAATGCACATATGTTTTTTTGGACGTCAAGTATGACATGAGGTTAATTCTTTTGAACATTATATAGCATGCACTTTGTGTCATAGCATATCTTCAAAAATATGAAAATGTCACAAATGAGGTCTTCTAGAATGTGCTTGATTTGCATGTTTCAATTTTTTCAGATGTCAATTTAGACATCATGACATTTTGCAACATTAACTTAGATGTACATTGTACACCATACATAATAGGCCATACACCAAACATTATACACTATATGCAATACATCATAGACAATATGCCATACACAATACTTAGCAACTACGTCACATGTCTTGAAAGCCATTTATTGTGAGTAAGTTGACTTGAGAAGACAAGTTATTTATACAAGTAGTGTGGTAAGAGGAAAGACAAACCATATGGGATAAGTAAAACGATATGACATATACAAAATTATGTAAGTGGACATTACAAAAAGAAATTGGACATTTTAGTTGATGTCTCAATTGACGTCTAAAAAAATAATGTTTAAATTCTTAGACAATGTCAAAATGTGTTGATGCGGCACTCCAAATCATCCTCATTGGATGCCATATCAAGTACTACTTATATTTTCTTTGCAAAAAGTATGCCATGTGGTTTGCCCTTCCCTTTCTTTTCACATTTGGTCAACATTTTACCTCAGCCCTAGTAACTTCTAAAAACTTAATCACACTCAAATTGTAAGCCCTTGTTGACATGGCACTTTCATGTTTTATAGGATGTCTCAGAAACATGGACATGTTTTTCTTGATGTCTTACATAATATAGTCGTCAACTTTGACATCAAAATGTTTTCTACAACGTCCATCACAATTCTACTATTTAGTGCTTCAGAGTCTTTGATGTCTTTATGTCTACAAAAACATATTGAATTTTTGTCTCACATCACAAGAAACGCCGGTTTCTTCTAGTGATTGCTCCATCATAGTTTTCACCACTAAAGTGAATTGAATGATGTACTAATTTTATCTTACGTCATTCAAGTAGATAGCTATGATTGTTTATCACATCAAGTTTAACACACAAATCTTATCTTAGTTCATTGCACCATCATAGCTATCATCACTAAATTGAACTAATACACTAATTTTATCTTGCATCACTAAAGTAGATAGCCATGACTACCTAGCCAACTATCACATCAAATTTGACAGATAAATCTTATCTTGGTTCAATGCACCATGACAGCTATCATCACTAAAGTAGATAGCCATGTACATATCAATAGCTTATAAGGATAATGTAGCAAGAATTGTCATAAGCAAAAATCTTTTCATCCATTCTTGCTAGCAGTACTCTCACTAGAGCTTTCCACAAACAATGATATCCCAAGGATTTGATCTATAGTCCACTTTGACAATACACCTGCAATACCAAGAAGTTACAATGTTAGCACTCAATTTAATCAATTGTAATTGATCAATCAATAAATTTTCCAATCCATTGTAACATTGGGATAAATGAAGTTAATATAATCATTGAGAATCATTAGAGAAAAAGATTTATTCCTTGAACATTACACCCAACTTGAGGGCTATCATTTTAAAAAAATCTTGAGGACATTGAGTCTCCAATCCTTAACTATTAATAGTCCAATATTTATTTGATGATTTACAACAGCTTTGAGGTTTATGTTGTCTTGAGGAGGGCAAAGGCTCCTCATTAATTGGTCATTTCTTCATGTCGTATAAAAGATTTCTCAAATCCAAGCTTTTGTCGCCTTACTGAAACTTAAAATGTTGTTTAAGGGTTAAGGCAGTTAATTGACACCATTTCAAGTCATCTTGTTGAATTTTGAACATTCATATTTACACTTTGTATTAAAGAAAGGAATAACTTCAACTTTGTTCTTGAACAGGCATGCATCAAAAGTCATATGTATAAAGGACCACTTCAAAAAACATCACTATGCAGATATTTTCCAGCATTAGTTTATATGACTTCATATTGCAAGATGATTTTCAATAAATTGGATTCCTTTCTCCTTTGTTTTGGGTGGTTTGATGGATGGAAAGCAAATTCCGGAAATTGATGTTTGCAATAAACAAACCAAGCAAACAAATTTATATTGCCCATTTGTCACAGAAAGCTAACTTACACTGGTAGTTTAAGTAAAAATGAAGAAGGAAGGAAGTTTGGGTCACAATAATTGCAACAACACTAAAATGTTCACATATTAGTGTTGTGACATCACTAGAAGAAAGGGTCAACGATTCTTCACTCCTACCAAAATATGGTGTATGAAGACATCATACACTCTATATCTATATTTAGATTGTTGGTTCAAATTTTGGTTTCATGGAACCCAAATTATTCTACAATGATCTAAATGAATTCAATTGATGGTCAAATCGACCTAACTTGTGTAATTGTGGATTGAGTTCCCAATGCCCTCTTTGGACTTTGGAAAAGAAGGTATCACACTTTCTCTGATACTCAAGTGAGGTTTAATTATAGATTTTAAAGAACTTGGGAGATTTTTTTTGCAAATAAGGATGTGTTACACTACCTACTACGCTCCATGGAAATAGTGTAGAAATAGTAAAAGACATCATACAATCTTAAACCATTCCAAATTTGAATTCATGGAACCTGAATTAGTCTATAATGATCCACATGGCATTTATAGGTGGTCGATCAATATCGCATTGCAAAATCATTGACTAAGCTTTCTAACTTCTTTGGATCTTGAAATAGAAGGTATCATCATTTTTAGAATAACCAAGAGGATAGATTTTCAAGTGGGACACCCAAGATGATAGATTTTCAAGCAAAATACTTGAGAGGATAAGTTTTTAAGTAGGATATCTGAGAGGATAGGTTTTCAAGAACATGGCATATATTTTTTGTATAGGTTTTTGTGCTTCACATTAGGGGTCCTCTTCTCAAGGACGTGAAAGGAACCCTTCTATCACTAGTAAGCTTTGTTGTGCAACCACTTTAAACAAGGTTGGTAACTACGTGTTGTGTGGTGCTTGGTAGATGTGATGGAGTTCGAGGACAAAAGAAATCTCGAGGTTATGATAATGATAGCTTTATAGCTCAAGACCTCCTTTCTATTAGATAGTCATGAATGTCTCAATTTTAGTTTTACCTTCATCATGATGTTCTTGAATTTGCAAATAGTGATCATCTACTTAATATTGGCCCAACTCTACTAGGACAACCACCACACAATAACAAACTACAATTATATGCATATAGAAAAAAAACAATCATTCTATACAAATCTAATGACCAAATACTACAATTTTTTAAAATTCCCAGTTTAGTGTAGTATACTTCATGGAATGGGAGTTTGGCTTTTGGGGTGATTGCAAGAAACACTTGTCCTATTTTTTGTCCCTTTGCCCTCGAACACATGGTTTTTCAGTCATAACTTTTGCATTGTAAGTCCGTTTGTCTTGAAATTTGGAATGAAGTTACACATAAAAGTTTTACACATTCTATAGTGTATTTTTTTTTAAAAATTACTTTCTTATTTTTAAGATGCCCCCAATTCGGTGTCTACCTTAGCCATTTTGGGGGGTTTTGGTCCAAAGTTGTACCCAAAAATGTAAACTGGAAGCCACAAATTGGAGAAGCTAGAGGTGTACTTGCATTTTGAGAGACGAAGAATTTTTTTGCAAAAAACCTTTGCATGAGGTGTCTACATGGGGCCAAAGTGACCATTGTTTGCACACATTTTTGGGGCAACAAAAAAAATTTCTTGAAGAAATTTTTGGTGCAATGTGAGAGTAGGCTTGTCTACAAAAATGGATTTTTTCTTGGGAATTTTTGGAATTTTTTATGAATTACTAAAAATGAAAAGGTCCATAGATCCTTTTTTTGCTATTTTCTACTCCCAGTGGCTTCTATAGTACTCCATAGTAGTCTATAATACTCCATAGTATTGTATAGTATTGAATCAACAATTTAGATCTTCTAGCGCCTGAAATCGACAGATGAGATTTACAGGCGCAGTCTGATGCACGAAATTGATAGTAGTCTGTAGTACTACTTGTCCTATGGCCAAAAATCGGGTTTTTGAGCCAGAAACGCGAAGTGTTTCTTGCAATCACCCTTTGGAATTTTGAAGAATAATGTAGAATAAAAACTAATTACAACTATTATGGACACTACTAACTTGTGTGTATATGTCAATAGGAAGGTGGGCATTGATAGCCCCAACGAAGCAAAAAGGAGGCTCATTGAGGCCATCAAAATATTTAGGGACATCTTGTGCTCTTTGCCTATTTAAAAGGATTGAAAGTTTTCTCTCATGTCGAGCATGTTGAGGTTGACAACCTAACTTCATCTTCTAGGGTTAGTGGTGTGACATTGACATATATGCAAAATGGAATCTTTTGCAAGAGGGCTCGGGGATTGTGCTATGGCAAATTCCAATTAAGAGTAAAATGTAAAGAGCTCTTCTTTCTCTTGGTAATTACATAGAAGACCCAAAAGAAGCGGAGTCTAGCATTGCATGATGGAGATGTTCTTTAATTCACAATTCCCAAACCTTTTTCACATGCTAAGAACCAATTTACATTAGGTTGGAAGATGCAAGAATAGATTTTTTAGCCAATGGGAGCTTCAAGAATTGAGCAGACTAAAGAATGTAACTTTACATTCAAAATTTTAGGTCCATATGAAAAAATGATGTAGAAGACACTTTGGCCTTCATGCCCCGAAAGTGAACAAGATTTGAACCCCTGTGATTGTTGTTAATTAAGACCATTAAGAAGGTGGACTTGACTATAATTTGGAGGACCTTTGGTCCAAAAGGCTAATACCAGTCATTTAAAAAGGATTTCCATTTTAAATCGCCTAAATTTAGAATCTACATTAAAACAATAGATAAAATATATTTATTTGCTTTGTGGCCTTTGCTTGATTTAATTTACACTACCTTTGAAAGCTAGTCTTTCAAAGGCAAGACATGGACTAGAGAGGTTTTCTCTACAATTTTTGACTACCTCTAATGAAATTGTACTTTAAATCAATAAAATGAGCATTGAGCTTGGTTCCCATTATTAAACTAGCAACATTATTGTTGGATCTTGTTGAGAGTGAAAAAGAATTTTCATAGTATCTTTACATGCATTTTTTACATAATGTATGAATAATCTATAAATTTACAAAGTGCTAAAATAGGTGTATCTAGAATCTCCCTTAGACTCCTATGTTTATATAACTTACAATTTAGGCAAGAATCTAGATTTTACAGACAAGTCATAATTAGATTCAATTACATTTGCCTAGAGAAGGTCAAAGTCTCTAAGAGCATCTCAAATGGTTTAGCTTATGTCTACCTTTGTATTTTGGAGATGGAAATGAACAAAATATTCTCTTTAGTACCAAGAAAATGGCATTTATTCATTTGACTATACTAATAATGATATTTAGTATTTACAACATTGATTACAAACTCCAACACTAATTAAATGTCAACAATACTACTATTGTTACCAACACTAAACACAGTCATATAAGTAGAAAATTATATCACAGTCATCATAAATTAGTTGACATTTTCTGTTTTCTATGACAGAAAATTGAAAATTCAGATAGACTGCAACATAGTTTCAAAAAATTTGTGTTCATTAATTGTAACATAATTTTCAGAAAAAGTCGGCTAGTTTTTGTAGACTATGAAACTATTTTCTTCTAGTGAAATCTCAACACACTATTTGACAACTATTGTAAATATTAGTAGTGCTTATATTGATGTGTAGTGCACTAGATGTCAAGAATACCACTAATACTATCATTAAACACTAAATGTCAACTTGAACATTGTTTGTCAACAAAATGAAAATTAGTGTGAGTTAGATAATAGAATAAATAACACTAAATGTAATATAATACCAAATATCATTATTGATATAGCAAATGTTATTACCATACACTTTAGTAAGGACTAACAACAATATTTTTAAGAGAAATGTCAAATTTTTTGAGATATTATTTTTTCAATAATAAAATTTTTACATATAATTGCTTTTTTTTAAAAGCATTTTTCATTTTTCATTTTCTAACATTAATTGATTATTTGGGAAGAAGTGTTGATTATGATCCCGGGTATAACATCCATTTGTAAAATAGTATGTACATTGACATTAGAAAATAATGATGAGATTCTTTTTTTTTTATTCTTGTCAATGGTTGGAGTTTAACCCCTAAATGCCCAAACTTCGTTTTTTGGCAATATAGTGATTTTGGGCAATTCACTACGAATGGAGTTTTTCTTTTTTTTCTTTGAAATTTTCACACAACATGTTCCCAAGGAGTATCGTTAAGGCTCAACAATTTTCATAACTTTTGACTTCATGGTTAAAAAGTTGTTGCAAGATATGTAATTTTCACTAATCTTTAGGCAACCCAAAAATTTCTAAAAAAAACACTTTTTTAAGAAATAAAAATCTGAAATTGGTTTTCTAGATTTATATGTACATGTAAAGCTTTGAATCATTCCATTTTGATTTATGAGATGAAAGTTATGAGGCGTTTTAGTTTGCAGGCAGTTTTAGATTCTCTACTCTAAAATAAACTTTGAAGTCCTTTATTTCACTCAATTTTCAATATTTTTTGAAAAAAATGAAATCATAGGGTGTGGATTGTTTATTAAAACATTACAACCATTGGGATTGGAATTTTTCAATTCCATAACAAAATTCTTCACAATTTAGTATTTTGAATCATTCTCTACTTCTTTGTACTTACTTTATTTTTCCTATATGTTGTACAATTTCAAATGATTTGAATTTTTTCAAGCACGTAGCCAACTTGCCTTGAAGAATGAATCCAAAGAGTAACCACCATTTTGGAATTTTTTTCATACAAATGTGGCCTTGTGAAGTGCAGCTGCCCGTTTTTTCACAGGGCAAAAAAAAGGATTTTTGCTAGTTCAAACGCTAATATCTTACAATCTACACGGTGGAAAATTCTGAAAATTTTTCCACATCTTCTCACATAAGTTTAGTACAAGATCTTACGGTTACATGTGTCCAAAAATGTTTTTTTCCTAAAATTTGGTACTTGTTCTAGAAATGACAGTTTTGGAGCGTTTCTGGTGAAAACATAGTTGAAAACATTTAGGGGTTAAGATGACAATAGTCAATTGTATAGGTGGATCAAACAAGAGACCCACTCTCCAAATCTTAAACCAAGAGTTTTGCCTCAGAGAATAATATTAGAGTCACTTGTATAGTTACTTGTAACTACATATAGAACTTCATACAAATAAGCCCTTAATTTTTTCCAGTATATCCAAAGGCTATATATAGTTCAACATATATCTTTTAGATTTTCTATACACACTGAACTAGCAATCAAATGTAGGATGAAAATGACTTTATTTTGCTAATTTTAACTCTATCCATCCCTATTAGTCTTTTTGAATTACATAATTTACTACAAAATTAGAAAGATTTGCCAAATTTTAGTTCCAAGCTCGAATGGAACTGACAAAAAGTTGCTCCAAAAACCCCTCAAATTTTCTATACGCTTGTTGTTAGCCCTTGGACCAAGTTGACATTTGGCGACAAATTGCCAAAAACATTTACCCAGCTGGAGTTGCTCTCTTGCCTAGGTGCACTTTTGACGGCCTAGTGGACATGCTCTAATACTCCCTGGAACAAAGTACTTGCCCGCAATCAAGGCCGGTACAAGCCCGGTACAGTACACGCCAGCAACTGGCAGTTGACTCCTATGACCGTGCTAGTACAAGCCCTTCGCCCAAATCCGCTAAAGCTCGAACGGGGCGGTCCTCTGTAAAAGTCACCGCACTTGCCGTCTCCTCACGGCGGGATCCATCCATCAATCCAACTTCCTGCGGTACTTTGCCCGCTGGCGGTATGTTTGCGATGATGGTTTCCATTGTCGCCTAGGGCAAGAATCAAAGCCAGGGAGCGCCTCAAGTACTTCTTTTCTTCGTTGCCTTCCGCAGAGTGTGTGTGAGGACTACCTTATTCTGGTTTTTTTAATTGCTTTCCGAGGGAGGAAGCGAGAGGTGTGTTGTGGAGTTGAAATTGGGATTAGGGTTTGGATATCGCGTTCGGGGGGGTGGACGCCATGGATGCGTTTCGGAAGCAGTTGGACGCCTTGATGGGGGCGAACCGCAATGGAGACGTGTTGGAGGTGAAGCGGAACTACTGGGACCGCGATGTGTGTCGCCTTTATCTCACAGGACTGTGTCCTCACGACCTGTTCCAACTGACGGTACGTTTTTATGTCTGGTGGATTGGAAACCCTAATGCTTGCCGTCGGGAGAGGCTTATGGATGCACTTCGACGTTTCGATGATGTGAGGATTTGAGCCGTGGTTTTTATGATGTTGGGAGATGTCTTCTTCGGCTGTTTTTTAGGGTTTTCTTGAAATTCATCTAGTCTAGAGGAGTTGAGTGGAGGTTTGATCTAATTATTTAGCTTCTTGACGTTGCTGTTCCATCATTGTGTACAATTATAGTATGATGAAGCCTTTGATTTTTCCAGTTGAAAATTTCTAAGTTACAGCAAAAGACATTCGATGTGATTTTCGAAAGAAAGGCGTTTTTAAAGTTTACGGGTGTAGAAATTATAAGAGATCTGTTGCTCGTCAATACGGCTAGTTGAGCTTGTAACGGTGCTAAGTAGACTTAGAATCGTTGGAAATATTATAGTATTTGAGACCGATGCCTGTTACGTTGCCCTTCTTTGTCTTAGTTGAAGATTCGTGGTCACACAGCAAAGTTGTCATAGTAGTTTGTCTTTTGGGAAACTAGGAGATAATTGCTATTAATTAGCGATTGAGGAAGTCACATTGTCATCAACAGCTTGGCTTTGGTGTGACCAATCGCAATTTCCAAAGATTTGGAGATCATGTCCATAAAAATTTCAGTTGAAAGGTTCTATTTCATTGTTTTTAGGCAGTTGGTGTGATGAGTGGGAGCATTGATATTAGGAGGCCTTGAGATACTATAGGGAGTGGGGAACGCTTTAAGTTGGAACTGATATTTTACGAATACAGAGGATATTTTAGAATTATAGAATAGGATTTTTGTACGTAATTAAGAGTCGATTGTGCATAGGTCAATGCCTTGGTGAATTTTTATTGAACACTCGGATTGTGGACTGGTTCTATGGATTGAAGTTCAACAGTCCTCTAATCTGTTTGATTGTCTGCTCGCAGAAAATGGATCTTGGTCCGTGCTCGAAGGTGCACTCGTTGCAACTTCGAAAAGAGTATGAGGAAGCAAAGACAAACGGGAAGGATAATTATGACAGGGATTTGAAAGATTGTTTGGAGAAGCACATTACAGAGTGTGATCGCAAGATTCAACGTGCATTGAAACGTTTAGAAGATGATGAAGCAGGTGCGGCCACTGCAATAGCTGTTTCGGAGGTGACTCAGGTTTGTTCATCATTTCGGTTACTAATCTCTCGCCGGGATATACTCTGGAAGTACCTGCTTGAATATTGTCTAAACTCAGACGAGGCCAAATTATATTTTAACAGAAGCAGTGATGAACATTGCATCTGTTGCTCTGCAGGCAAATGAAATGAAACAAAAGAAAGTCCCTACATGACCCCCTTTGAAAGTGATACAAAATAAATTGGGGCCAATTGGGGCCTTTTGGTCTTTTAGAAGCTAACAGTATTTGATTCACACCAGATTTTTTTATTGCCAATTAGCATGTTGCTCATTGCTATGGTTTGTGTACATTTTATTAATTTTGTCGGTGGTCCTTATGCAGTCCCCAGAAGCCACGGAGTATACCAAACAAATTAAAGAGAAGTTGAAAGCTGCAGAGTATCTGGGTAAGTTTAATTGCTGTGTTGCTAGAGTTATGAAGAGCATATTAAATGCTAAAAGTGTAAGGTTTGGAATGTTCGTTTCTCGGCCAATTTTTTACTCATACTTTATTTTTATTTATTTACAGATCTTGAGGGGCGTAGCGATGACAAAATTCGAATTATGGAAGTTGTTCATGAACTTCAAACCAAGCGTGCAGATAAACAGGTGATTCCTTACCGTGGGGTTTGCAATCGATTTTTCCTTTACATAAGTTCGAAATTTCTCTAGCGAATGATCTGTTATGTTTGAGACTTTTGTAATGGTGAACATTGCATCAATCTAGGCAGAAAAAGTCACTAATTGTGATGTTTCGCAGCCCAAAGTGCATACATGCCGTCGCTTATCTTTGTATCAGTGAAATGAAGGTTTGTTTTTTGTGGGCTAGGCCATGATGTATTTCATACTTTATACATCTTGGACCAGCAATCTATGGAATTTGGAATAACGGGGAATTTCATGTGAGCTGATATGTGTGCCGACCCTGAGCTTCTTCGTTGGGTGGCAATAATAAATTTATTGACCGAGGCACTGGATTGCAGGCCATGTCGTTACTGGAAGCTTTCAACAAAGATAGAGCCCTGATGCCACAACCGTTGGCCAATCCACCACCTCTTGCCCCTCTACCTACTCTTGTGGCCTTGCCACCAGATGCACGGACACAGGAAATGATAAAGGAGAAGCTGAAGAAAGCTGAGGAATTGGGTGAGTCATTGACGTGCCCTTACTCCGCCCTGTAGATAATTTGACCAGTCTTCTCAAGAACTCTGTGGTCGTGCCTGTAATTTGCACTCAAAGCTGGGTTGCTTGGTCAGATGATCATTGCTAGCTTTCGTTATAAGAAGTGATTGTGCTTTGTGATACGTATGGTGCTGGCAGCGTGTGATGTCCGTGTACTAGTGACTGCATTACTATGGCCTTTCTTATGTCGTTAATGAACTGTGGAGACTGAGCGAGATCAAGCTTGAGCTGACAGGGTTGGTGCCGCGTTCCTGAATTGTTTATTAGTTCAATAATGTCTGCCCAATGCAGAGCTGAGTTCTCCTCTCGCTTTCTGAAGTTTGACACACTTGTTTTAGAGAATGTATAGAGATTGCGCTCTTGCCCGATGCTCTGCGCCTCAGTTCTGTTGTATTTTTTTATGGTCTTTAAGAAGTTTTGTCATATCTATATATTGTTGTGAACAGGAGAGCTTGGGATGGTGGATGAGGCACAGAAAGCAATGGAGGAGGCTGAGGCTTTGAAGAAGGTGCGAAACTCTTACCCGTTTATGATCTTTCCTAGAGTGGTCTGTATCTAGGAGTTCTCTCCCGTTTTCACAGAGCAATGCAGGTTGTAGAGATCTAAGCGTACGCACGGGGCCTACCGTGGGTCTCCACCATCGTAGATTTTCAATTCAAACCACTGGTCTTTGAGATTATTGAGAAATCCCTTAGTCGTATGTGCTGGCCTTTTAGTTGATACGCCTCCAAACATACGGTTTTGGGGAGAGTGATTGCCTATGAAGTTAACCCCTAAGAGTCCTGGCGTCCACTGAGCGGATTCAAGAGCTTACTATGGGAGCTACGCGAAACTGATGATGAAGTACATGGAAATCTGTTGAAAAAGAAAATTTTGTACCTTCTTCAGGATGTGACTGGCGTAGTCACTTGGTGCTTCCTGAATTTTGTGCAATGTTCTGAATTAGTTCATGTAGGAATGGTAGGGACGGGAAGAAATGGAAAACTTGGAAAAATGAAGATTCTTCTCAGGTAATTTAAATTGCCTAAAACTCCAGATCTACATTACCGTCTCTCCCAGGGACTCTTACGGGTTAATAGACGAAATGGAGTGTTCATTTTTCAGCTTCTTCAACAAGACTACTGAGCATTGATATGCAGTTTCTTCAAATGAATTATGCGTCCCACGGCTCTGACGTATTCGGTTCGGCACTCTCTAGTGTGCACCTGAAATTTTAGGATTTCAAAAAATGAGTTCAGCTTAGAACTGAGAATCAATAACGGTCACAGAGGGGCACGCCTTGTTTTAGCTAGCAAATTTTGAGACGCCATTCAGTTTGCGATTCCAATAGACTGTGATTAGTTACACCGCATTGTAAACCCTGGTTGGAATTAAAAGCACTTCCGAGCGCATGACGGGGTTGTCTGCGTTCGATGCTCAGTTGATGTAGTTAAATGCGTTAGTCCTACAGCTTCAGCTGAATCGCTCCCGGTTACGTGCTAAATTAATTGTTTCTGTCTGCGACCACATATGGAGTCATTAACAACTCTGTGTTTCAATGTTTATGAGATTTATAGGCAGCTTGCTGTCTTCTATAAAAAAAATTTGGTTGTGGAAAGTTGTTCAGGGAGACCGAGGTTTAAGTATATATTGTTTGATGTATTAGGTAGTAGGTCGTGCTTGTGCAAAGCTCTTGAGGATACTGACATATTTGTGGTAATTTGTGGTAATGGCAGTTGGGAGCCAGACAAGAGATGGTTATGGATCCTGCGAAGCTGCTAGCTCCTGAAGTTCGCATTGTGTGTGACAGTCCTAGCCATGAATTTCCATTTTCATGTGCATTGTTGTTTCTCCTGTTTGCTAATATTCACTGTGCTTCCTTTCGCCTTATTTTCTTTTTCTTTTCTTTTTTCCTAGTTTTACAGTGTTTCTGATTGCATTTCTTCTCTCTATGTTCTTGACAGGCTGATCAGAAGCTGAGAGTTTGTGATATTTGTGGAGCATTTTTGAGCATCTATGACAGGTTTGTACTCGACGTTTTCTGTTGTTGTTAGTTTGTCCTTAAGCATTCAGAATCTTAAATGAGTTGTAGGGTTTTCAGTACACGTTGCTTGTGCTTCATCGAGAAACTGATAAACAAAGAAGCACGGCACACGCTCTCGGATGAGTAACTTTGGCGCTTCAAGCTACTACGCCTATTCCTAAGTTGATCACCCATGTTGGTGTTTGGCAGCGGACTTGTCTTGGGTTTATGAAGATGATGATGACATTCCACCGTGTTGACTGTATGTATTATGCATCTCATTTATTTTCTCAAGTTTGATCCTTTACAAATAGGCTGCAGTTGAATAAACAATGTTGTTGTTAGCAACAAGTAGTTTAATTTGCCTCTGTATATTGCCCTACTTTGGAATGTACTTACAGTCACGATCTTTCCCCCCATGTTTGACATGCGCGGATCTTCCTACCTAATGTCTTTAGGCAAGTTCAAATTTTTATGCTGCCCTATTCTTTTTTGCTCCTAAATAGTGGGTTTCATGATGAGTGCCTTATTGCTTAATACTTTCAGCGACCGACGCCTGGCGGACCATTTTGGAGGGAAGCTGCACTTGGGTTACATGCAGATCCGTGAGAAGCTTGTCGACATGCGGGTATGAACACAATCCTGAAATCTTATATCTTCTCAGAATGGTGTTTTGTTTACATCTAGTTCGGGTTAATCTAATTGATCCCACAGTTTCTGCTTGCATTCGATTTGTACAATCACATTTACCAGTATTGTCCAGTGGAAAGGTCACTGCAGAGAGTGTTTCTGTAGTACTGATTGTGTCTCTGGCCTCCGTTCTCTGTGACGGACTACGCTTTTGGGATTTCCTTGGTTCCTCAGATCTATTGTATTCAAGTTTCTGCCGAGGTCGATTGTACTTCTATATTCCCCAAATCTGAGAATGTCATCTAAGGATGTTTTTGTGTCATCAGGATGAGCGCGCTGCGAGGAAATTGGAACCACTTGATGACGAAAAGTGAGTGCCGATCCTCCCATTTTTATATGTATTCGTTTATATTTTGTTATTTTGATTTTCATGCTAACCCATACGTGCCCGTTTTATAATCATAGAAATTGAAATGAAGTATTTAGGAGGCTTCAAGACAGGGAATAAAATGTATCATTAGCAAGAAGAAATCATGTCTTGCATTTTTAAACAATAGAAGTATGTTTTGAAAGCTACTACAATCAACTATTATCTTCCAAAGTAGACTTTCTATATTTTAGCTTGGGCACTTAAGAGTTTGAGTTGGAACTATCTCCACTGACTCAGTTGTTGATGTGGTTGCTCAGACCTCGAGAACCCAGCAATACCCGTTCTGTGAGCAGAGACAGAGAGAGGGAAAGAGACGGTGATCGTGAACGAGCAGACCAAGAGAAAGAGAAGGAAGCAGAATGGGAGCGTGAACGTGATCGTGAAAGGGAACGGACTCGTGACCGTGGAAGCGAACGAGGCCGTGACTCTCGCAGTGGGGGTGGGCGAGAGAGGGAGAGAGGAGACCGAGTAAGGGAACGGGATCGTGGAAGGTCGGATCGTGATTATGACAGCCGCAGTCGCAGAAGGTTAGATGTTTGTTTGCATTCCATTCAGAGGGTCTTCTATTTGCACTCTACTTGCT
This sequence comes from Straminergon stramineum, assembly GCA_963920665.1. NCBI lineage: Eukaryota > Viridiplantae > Streptophyta > Bryopsida > Hypnales > Calliergonaceae > Straminergon > Straminergon stramineum. The sequence continues at coordinate 12,661,155 of OY987265.1, forward strand.
AATTGAAGGCCAACGAAGTCTATGAATGGATGAGTTGTTTGTTGGTAGTGGGGTCAGTGCAGGAGACGAGTTAAATGGTTTTAGTATCCTCTCCCTAGCGCAGGACAGGTCGATTTCAGAACGGAGCTTGCTTGCTAAATTTGCAAGTTGAATCATTTCGATCTTTGGCTTGTTTTCTAACAGTACATGAGATCCTTTATGCAGATCACGGTCCAGAGACAGGTCAAGAGACAGGAGTGATCGTTACAGGTTAGTGACTATTCTAGGCTTGCAGGTTTGGGTTCACCTTAGTGGACTCCTTAAACTTCCCTTGAAACCCATGGCAGCTTGTTTAGCATCATAAAGCATTTTTTTTTGGTCTTGTAGCAGTTTTTTTGAGGTTCTGACGTTTTAACGACGTTTTGTACTTTGAGTTGAACATGCCTAAGATTTCCCGTATTTCTTGCAGGCGACATGACAGGTACGATCGTTATTGAGTTTTGTAAGCAAGAGCGAGCGATCAACATATTGTACCTGAACCCCAGAAGCGTGATTCATATATGATTTTGGATTTCATCTGAAGGCCTACCGGTCCGTGGAAGCAGAGACATAGTTTTCTTGTAGAAGTCTCGTTCAACCCGTCCTGTGGTATCTTCTGTTCATAGGAGGACCCAGCGCTACTGAGATCCTGTCAGCATAGTCAGACTGGCCTTTGTTCCGCCTGTTTGCGGGGCCAGAGTGCAGGCCAAGTGGGTTATTCAATCTAGCTATGCTTTTATTGGCTTCAGTCGGTGCAAGCCAATAGCTGTTTACATCATGTTTTCGAATGCTTGTTATGTGGAATGTTTGTTATGTTCCCTATATCAATGGTTAATATTGAATTGAAGTGAAATTTTTTTGCCTTCTGTAATGCTTTGGTTCAATTTTTTTTCACTTGTGCTTCTTTGCATATGGAAGGTGCAATTATCATTAGCATGGCACTTGCTGTTTATGTCACTGAATCTTGGTGTCCTAAGACCTCCTTTTCTACTACTAACGAATGGGCATCATAATGCACTCATTATGTATTAACCCCCAAAGAGCCAAGGGTGCTGCAGAAGCCACCTGGTAGTCTTGAGGACCTCTAGGGGTTAATAACCAAATGAAGAAACTATGAATTTTCAAAGTGCTTAAGATAGGTGTACCCAAATCAAACATCTCATGAAAAGATGTTGAAAATTTTAGGCAAGCATCTGTACAGATGGGTTTAGAAACAAGTCATTACTGAATAAATTGCTATTTCAGATGGTTTCCCAACAAGATGGATATACAGAGACTGCAATCACAGTATCTCATTAGAGAATGTACAATCAGTCATTGGAGAGGGTACAAACTTGACAAATTCTCAGGGTGTACAGAATATATGCAATCAAACAATGTCATTAGATAGGATTAAGAGAATAAGTACAAGAGGTCAACTTCTCACACTACCCGCCCTAGCAAGCGAACTACCATTACCTCTTGGCTGGGGAGCCTTGTTCAGAATGCCCCTTCCAAAGTACTCAGCAATTACAGAGAATCCATCATCTGAATTCCGCAGCAACTGGAAGAAAGTGTCGTGGTCATTGACATTGGCCTCCAGGGATCGCTTCACATCCAAGACGTGGCGGTTGGCAGGGGCGCACACAGGACACTCTTTCTCATTGTCGCCCAAGCAGCGCTGGTGGAAGGAATGCATGCACAGGAAGTGAACAGCAGGTAAATCCAAAGCTGACGTGCAAGCAGTGCACTTACTGAGCTGAAAAATACGTGCATGAGATCGGAGCTCTTGCACTTCAGCACGCATGGCAGCCGTTTCCTCCTGAAGTCAAAAGTTCAATAAAGTCTATTAGTCCCAATATCCATCTTGTAAGAGTCATATTCTCTGCTTCTTATCCAAGATGATAAAAAGAAACTGTTATAACAATGCATTGTTAAATATTAAACTGAAAAGTCTGGAAGGCACATAACAATTGTTTACCCCAGAATGGCCACATGGGGATTATCAAGTCAAATTTAGTGCTACACAATAACATAGAACGGGAATCCCTATCGAAGTTTTGTTCTTCATCTGCTGGAGCTGTCCGCGTGAGATATGGGCATTTGGAAAATGCACCTTCTAAATTTTTTTGACTATCTCCACATCAATGAGGTTTTTCATTCTGAGCGTATCAAATGTATGCTATTCAAAACAATCCAACGGTAATCTTAGATTTAGCTTGTCCAGAAAAAACTATAGGTAAGTTCAAACTTCTATTGCTCATGTCCTACTTTGAAGCACAAGGAAAATTATATAATCGAATCTTTGTGGACCTTGACTTCGTTTAGGCATAATCGATAAATTCAAAAAAATTGTAGTAATGCGAGAAAAAGGAGTTATAATGACCCTAAATAATGAGAATAAATGCACGACGATTAAGGGTAAACAACGAGGTAAATTGGTACCTGATACTTCTCAATAGCTTTCCGGTCCTCTTCAATTAACCGGGTTTCCTGCTGCAATTGCCGTGCAACGTACTCTTTCACCACAGCCAAAGTGAGATTGGGATTCTTGGACAGCTTCTGCAGGACAATCAAAGGAGGGAGCAACTCATCACGCTCAACGTGCACCAACACTTCTCTCACTTCATCGGAGCAATTCTCACCGTGTTCCCCGAAGTAGGACAAGACATCGTTCCAAAGTGAGGGGTCTCCACCACGAGCAGACTCGCCAAGGCGTTTACAAGTAGAAATCAGGCCTTGGTAGTCATGGTCTTTCATATACACAGCCAAAACCTCCTTGTAGAGTTTCATCTTTTCGTATAGAAACAAGAGACCATCCCGAAACGTGTGCATCTGGCACAAAACCAGAGCCAGGTCCACATCATACCGAGGGGCATTTTCATGGGGACCCCAACCAATTTTCAGCAACGCCAGTGCTTTAACACGTCTTTCTGCTTGATCTTCAGTAGGAACAACCTCAGTTTTTTCCACTTCGTGCTCCCTCTGTTCCTCATCTGGGTTGATATCAGTAACTAATTCCTCTTCCTTGCCTCTGTGAATCGGTAGCACTAGTCCCCCAATCCTCCCTACTGCTTTGATCACTTGACCTCCAGCAGCAATGACTTGACCCCCTGCGGCGATGACTTGGCCACCAGCTGCAAGAATCATGTTCCCGTGATGCTGTTCCTCAATGACTAGTTCGTCTGCAGTGTATTCCTCCGTCTGAGAGGGAGAATCCTCCTCTGGAAGGGACTCTTCAGATAATGTCGGGGTGCGCAAATCTTCTGATAAATAGAGCTCCAGCAACGTGTTATAAAGCTCCATGTGTTGAGGGGAGTCTTTCACTGCTTCAATGTACTGCTCCAGAAAGACCATCAGCCACTTCGGTTGGTCAATGAACACGTGAACAAATTCAGCTGGAGAGGGTAACAAGCTGGATAACCTGCCGCTGCTGGATGATGCCGCTGCTGGACTAGCGTCAGTACACAGTTTCAAAAGCGCTGCAGTTGTTTCGGACGGCTTATGCTCCACGAGCACTTTGCCGTACTGCTTCAATGTGATAGTGGATTCATATAAGGACAGCCCTGTTATGTACTGCAATGCCTCCTCGTACCGCTTCAAATCCTCCAGCAGTATTTTCAAATACCACTCGTGTTCCCCGGCTCGCATTGCCACGAACAGGGCATGTTGATAATAACCAGCAGCCCTGCAGACTCTAACAGCTGTCTCCACATCGAACCGAGGCTCCCCTTCTTTACCTTCCTCTCCTTTGATAAAATCATCCAGCTTCGAGACGTCTTTAAGTTTTGTGTAGCAATTGAGAAGCAGGGTGGTATGGTCTGCCGTTGCTAGCCCCTTTTCATGTAATTTCTCTAGGTAATGAGTCAAGTTGTGTATACGCTGTGCATCTAGAAACTTTTGAATCACATAGGAAGGTTCCAGTTGCCCAATTGTGCGGATGTATTGGGCCATCGCCTCATCATAGTTCTGTTTGCCGTATAAATGATCACCGTACTTGCGCATCACCTCCGCAGTCGCTGCAGCATCAGCTTGATTATTTTGAACCTACAACATAAAGTTGGGTTAGCAAAAACATGGAGAAATGAAATCATTGAAAATGAAGATGATAACTCAAGGACCTGCAATAGGAAGAGAGTCTCGAAAAGCACTAACCAGATTGATAGCGATAGTATACAAGCTCTTGCGAAACAGCATGTCCAATTTACTACCCATGTCCTTCTCAGCAATGCATAATGTTTGCTGATCGTTCGTAAGCAATATGATAGTGCCCCACTCACACAAGATGTGTGCGACGTCGCCCACCGAGATACTGTATACCACGAGCTTGTTTTTAAGGTCGTAAATATTTAAGACATTCTTGTTGGGTTTGTGTGGATCAGCTGAGACCACTACAAGGTAGCCTCGAAACCAGGCAACGAACTGCTTACTTCCTTCAAACGCCCAACAGGGTCCCCGGCCATCTACTTCATAGAAATATACCGCCTCTGGGCGCCCAACCACAAGGTCCTGTCAAAAATCAATCAATTCCTGATAAGAGTTCCATGACCGTATCAACTAGTGATGTGCAGGTGTTAACCCTTAGTGCCTGAACTAGACATAGAAAGTCCACTTCAGAAGCTAATAGCCAATTACCAAAACATACTCCTACCATTCAAAATGTAGAGCATGGTTTCCTCTTCTCATTGGTATATTTGCTACCTTCCTTAAAACTGCCTAAATGAAAGACATAGAAATAGTTACTTTGGGTATTTAGGCACTTGGGTGTAAACAAAGGATATCTGAAATATACATTCCTGCTTCATTTAAACCCTGAGTGCTAGAAGTAAAAATTGGAAGTCCATTTTGAAGCTCGTAGGCAATTACAGAAAATTCCAAAATTGCTTCTTGCTGTTGGTATATATTGCAACCTTCCTTGAGACTTCTTAAGTGATTTATTTCCACTCCTATAAATATGGAAGCAACCCGATTAGGGCGATTTAGGCACTTTAGGGTTGGCACATTAGGACTTCGGGGGTTCACTTATCCTTGCTACAATATCTTAAAGGTAAAGGTAGTTCATTTATTGGCTCTGGGCTGAAGGAGAGGAGGCTTTGTTTTAAAAAAAACTACATCAATTGTGAATGTGGGGAAGTTAGAGTAGGCCCTCACTCGAAAAGCAAGTCAAAGCTACAGTGTGATACGGTTTGGGTAATATTCACGAAGATGCCAAGATATGATATTGAATAGAAAGTGCATACACTAACAATACCCTGATCAACATTAAACTTAATTTCAATTTAATCTCCACACTGAATTAACATATTTTCAATTCTAAATTTAGAAAAATTACAGCACCTCTCATAGCAAAAACTGCTTGGTCAACAAGCATAGATTTCAGATTCCCTCAATTGCGCAACACAAGTATCAAACTCTTCCAGAACTTCAAAAACCTCAGAATTCAAAAATAAATAAATAAATCGTATCAAGATCGATATCCACTGACCTGATTATCACTCATTGCAACACACCGTCCTTCTGCGCCAAGTTGATCAATAACGTTTTTCTGCGGTGATTGGTTGTGCATATCAAAGAGGTTCACAGATGAAGTGGTCACAGCGAAAAGCTGGAGAATTTGACCTTCAACGCGGAAACCCAGGCCCGTCACAGCAGAGGCCGGCCGTTGACCATCAGTGGCAGCGGGATCCACTGAAAGCCTCAGCCTCGTGACACGGTTCCGGGCAATATCACCTCGTATGCAGTAGATTTCACCTGAGTCAAGCCCTATGCAAACGAGTAGAATTGGAGGAGCCTCCTCGTACACCAAAAACGACGTAATCTGGTGATCCAAGCCAACTCAATCCGTTATGACATATAACTGCTTTTTCTCTCAAAAATCTCATAGTTCAACTACAAAGTGAAGCTGCTGAACCCTAAATTGTTGATATTACATGTTCGGATGCAACGAAAGTGACTTTAAAACGTCTGAAATCTTCTTCAAACAAACCAGTTGAAATTGTGACTCACGAAATGACAACGGAAGTGACTCTAGACCAAAACCTTAAAGATTGGACAAACCATGATTGGGCAAAAGCCTTTAGAATTTTCATTATATCACAGTGCGCCCTACACCACTAATATCAAATGGTGTAAGAATAATCATAAGTGAAACTCTTTTGATTGTGCATCAAGAAACGAATTTTGCAGTTCACAGACCCGAGCTTCCGGATACTTGGAGTCAAAAACGCGGATCGAGCGGACGCACGCAGGTCCAGTGGTACTAGAGCCTTCGGGTTGTATCTTGTCCAGGTCCCACATCTTCAGGTACAACCCCAACGCAGGCGCCTCGTCATCACCGAGAGATATCAAAACATGCCGTTGCTGTGACACAAACATCAATCCTCATAAGTAAAAAAACGACCCAATTCCTCTCCAAAAACATTCAGAATTCAAAATCATGACTCATGAAATGCCACTTGAAGCGATCATTGACCAATTTTTTTTAAAATTGGACAAGGATCGATTTTATAGAAGAGTTTAGAATTCGTTAAATTTGAATATTCATTACATCACAGTGCGCACTACAACAACTGATATCAAACCGTAATTCGAAATACCCCTAACTCCCAAAATTCAAAAATAAAACCCTAATTCATAAAAACAGGGCTGTGATCCCAGAGGGATGCAAAACGTGTCATTGCTGTAAGACCGAAAAACACCAAAACCAGTCTTTGTAAGATAAAAAGCGTATGAAATTCTCAAAAAAATTTATAAGAGACCAGAAATCAATCAAAACTGCGCCTCAAGAAATGACACTTGAAGTGATCTTTGGCCAAATTTTTTAAAACTAGGATAAGGATCGATGATTTAGAGTCTGGAGTTAGTTAAATTTGAGTTTTCCTTACACTGCGGTGCGCCCTAAAACTACCAATATCAAACTGGATTCGAATAATCACGACTAAAACCCTAATTCACAAAAAACAGAGCTTTCATCACCGAGGGATGCTACCTTCAGCTGCTGGATATGGAAGACGCGTTCGGAATGCGCCTGAAAGCTGTAGTTGAGCTTCAAACCCCGATCGAGCACATGCAGCATGCCGTCTTCGGCGCCGAGGACGATCTGGCCTCGTCCGCTGGTACTGCACACCACCTTCTCCTTCACCTCCTCCGCCACCGCCGGCCCCGCGGCCTTCTCTTCGAAGAACTGGAACTTCCGCCATTGATACATTGCGCACAATCTCCCAATCGCCTTATCTAACCCCTAGTCGTGGAATTCCATTCACAAAGGTTCAACAAAACAATCGCCTTCGCACTAATTCAGAGAATTCATTCACCGATGCGAGGTTCTTCTTCTTCATCTTCTAGATTAGAGGAGTTTACTATCTATGAATTTGGTTCGTGAGAGAAGAGGTGCCGGAGAGATTAATGGACGCTCTGGGAGGCACTCGTCCGCCATAGCTAGCAAGCTTGGCGAGTCCCTGCACAACAGGGTCTTGCCGGATGCCGGCTGGCGGTCCAAGCAGAGGGGGTACTGGTGGGCTGGATGATTCGCTTAGGCCCGGTTCACACCAAATCCAGAGGTGAGGGGGGCCAAAGTTTTGAAGGTTTTGATTGGCTGAAATCGAGGAAAATGGATTTACACCATAAAATGAGAGGTCGATTCATGGGTCTCCAAGAAGGCCCACTAACATGGAGCGCATTTATTCTCAAGTGACAACAAAAATCCTCAAATTTTGAGCACCCTAAATTATAGTATGATTTACCTCGAAAGGTAGATTTGACTGAATTTCTAGAGGTCCTTGTTAAATAATGTTACTTTTTACTATTTTATTCCATTTCCTACCTTCTTGATAGTTTAGACCAATCTAAAGGTTATAACTTCTAAAGGAGGACTTCTCAATTGCAAATTTAGGGACTTGGAGAGAGACACTTCTCAATTTTTTAGCCCACTTATTCATTAGGAGAAAAATGAAGCCATTGAGTTTTCTTACTATTTTTAATACAATTGAGGTGTGTATGAAGGTGGCTACATCATCATTAATCCCACCATGTAGGAACACTTGTGGCTAGTTAGTGTATAAGAGGCTTGTGCTCAATCCTCTATAAAAGAGCCACCATGAACCATGATTTCCTAGTAATATAGAGCATCTCTATTTCAAATTGTGGACCATTGATTTATAAAATCACCAACAACGCTAGCATGTGAGCTTAGAAATGCAAGCCTATGAGCCTTGAGCCTAGGTATAAGTAGATATTCTACAACTATTGAAGGTGTTTATAACATACATACTTATAATATAAACATACTAAAATCATAGAAGGCGCTTGTAACATAGGTACCTATAATATAAATATATTATAACTAGGAAAGGTGCCTGTAACATAGGTACCTAAAACATAAACACCCATAATATAATCAAGCACTTATTATATAAACATCCTATAACTAGGGAAGGTGCTTATGACATAGATACTTACAACATAGACACCTATAATATAAACATCCTATAACTATGGAAGGTATTTATAACATAGGTACCTACAACATAGACACCTATAATATGAACATCCTATAACCACGGAAGGTGTTTACAACATAGGTACCTACAACATAGACACCTATAATTATAAACATCCCCTAACTATAGAAGGTACCTATAATATAGGAGCCTAGGCTCCTAAGGTCATAGCTCAAGATCCTAAGCTCACATACTAGCAACGGTGCAATTAGCTAGTGAGTTGGAAAGACTCTTCATATCCAAGTTGACTCTTTTGGGATTCAATTTTTTCCTAATGTGGTGTAAATTGGACCTTAGACTCACTATGACAATAAGTTTGCACTCTTACTATACCAAAAAGTAGCTCATTACAAGGGTTTCTATCCCTATAGCGTTGATTTGTTGTTTTTATAAGATGGGTGCTCAAATTTCCTCGACTCCTTACAATAATTTTTGACAATGCCAAGCTTCTTCTCCTATGATCCAAAGCCAATAAATTCACATTCTTCATGTTCGTGATAAATTGTTGAAAGTCACCAATAGTAAGACCCATTGACAAACCTTCTATAGTTGCACACATTCAAACTTATTGGGTTCATAGTTTTTTGTTTAACATTTTTTTTAAAGAAAAATTAAGGAATATTTCATATATATTCTTGTATTGAAACAAAATTTATATATTTTTATTGTAAACTACAAAATAAATTTAGATAATGTCAATCTTGTCCTTTTGGATGTTAATATAGTTTTCTTAAGCTTTAATTCTAGAAGGTCACTATGAACATTTTGGGTTCAATGGAAGATATTTAAGGTTACGATATATACAAAGATTACACCTATCCGATTAGTGATTATATCAGACCAAATCATTTTTAGTGACTACTTTAGTGATAGGTCTTATTCTTTTAGGGTTAAAGGTCTAAACTAGGTACTTGGGTGTATTTTTTAGTGTACTTTTAAAAAATTGATTTTCAATTAAGATTGATTACAAACTCTGTTACATTCTATAGTGTGCCTCAAGATTGTTGGAAATTAGTGATTTCCTTATTGAATGTATTAACTTCATGACTCTATCCGTAGAATTCATAAAATTGTCAATTGTAGTCCAATTTGAATCCTTTCAACTCCATTCTACATCCAACTTGTTCCTATGCTAATTGAGTATAGTTTTTGCTACATTTGGATAGTTTTGAGTGGACATATGGCCAACTACAAGGAGCACTTTTGGGCTTAAATGAATTGATTAAAGGTCATCCTAACTTACCAAGATTATATTCTTCATATTTACAATCTTTGTTAACCCCTAAAGGACCAAACTCTGTTTTTTGGCAACATAGTGATTTTGGGCAGCTCACTATGAATGGAGTTTTCTTTTTTTTTACTTGAAATTTTCACACAATATGTGCCTAAGGAGTAGCTTTAGGGCCCAACAATTTTCATAATTTTGGACTACATAGTTCAAAAGTTATTGCATGATAAGTAAATTTCATTGATCTTTGGGCAACCCAAAAATTTCTTAAAGAAACACATTTTTAAGAAATAAAAATCTGAAATTGGTTTTCTAGATTTATATATACATATAAGGCTTTGAATCATTCCATTGTGATTAATGAGATGAAAGTTATGAGGAGTTTAAGTTTGTGGGCAATTTCGGATTCTCTACTCTGAAATAAACTTTGAAGCCATTTATTTAACTCAATTTTCAATATTTTTGGAAAAAAATAAAATCATAGGATGTATATTGTTTATTACAACATTACAACCATTGGGATTGGCACTTTTCAATTCCATAATTAAATCCTTAACAATTTAGTATTTTGAATCATTCTCTACTTCTTTGTACTTACTATTTTTTTTCCTATATGTTGTACAATTCCAAATGATCTGAAATTTTTCAAGCATGTAGCCAACTTTCCTTGAAGAATGAATTTGAAGAGTAACCACCATTTTGGAATTTTTTTCATACAAATGTGGCCTTGTGAAATGCAGCTGCCCGTTTTTTCACAGGCCCCAAAAAGGATTTTGTCACTTCAAACGCTAATATCTTACAATCTACATGGTGGAAATTTCTGAAATTTTTTCCACATCTTCTTAAATCAGTGTACTACAATATCTTATGGTTACAGGTTTTCAGAAATGTGTTTTTTCCTAAAATCAGGTACTTGTAAAAGAAATGATAGTTTTGGAGCATTTTTGGAGAAAATATAGCTTGAAACATTTAAAGGTTAAGGATTTCCTTCCTTGCATATTGCCAAGATTGTAAAAGATAGCCAAACCAAAAGAAGATCAAAAGGTTCTTCATCTTCCTATGTTATTACTAATTTGAATTACTAGAGGAGAAAAAAACCTCTGGATTGTTGATCCTCCATGGACGACTTGTTGAGCTCTCACCTCTCTACTTACCATTTAAGGTTAAAGCATTGAAGAGAAAAAATTCTTGTAAAAATCACAAATATTCAATCTACAATTGATTTTAAAAGTAATTTTTTATTTTGGGCTTCACATATTATAGAAAAATATTGGTTCATGTACTAGTTGATTTAGCCATATAAATATGATTTATGGATCATATTTTACAGCTATTGTTTAAGAGTCATCATTAAATTATTATTCTAAGTTGCATTTTATAATACATACTTACAATTTTGGAAATCTACTACCCCTGGTCCTTCAGGGATTAAAGAAGCAACCTCAATAGCAGATGCATGTCATGGAATTGACCATGTGTTGTCCAATTAGACAAGCTCGACATGAACTTCCTGTGTTTAAAAAAAAAAGTATTTGATGTGAATAAACAACCTCCCAACTTCATTGCACCTTTCATTAACCCCTAAGTGCCATGAAGTGGCCATAATTTGGATGATGAATAGAGTGCTTGAAGATGATGATGTTTTTTTTCAAGAAATTTTCATTCATCCACAATAATACTTGAATTTCAAGACCTAGTTCATGTTCTATTGTTGACTGAGAGTTGAAAATTCAAGTAATTCAAAGCTCTAACACAAGCAAAGTCTATAGAACTCTCATTCTCCTAGTAATTGGAGTCAACGAAGGCCTTGCAACAATTAATGCCCTAGCTTAGTGAATGAAAAGAAAAACATGCATTTTCAAGGAATACTAGTACAATGCACTAACTAAATGAATTAGAACCTACACAAAATAGTGAAATTAGGTTGCCCCATACTAATTTCTTGACATGTCTTAAATATTTTCTGTTATAATACAAGAATGGACTACTTTTGAATTAGGTTATGTTGTAATTGGGACTCATAAATTTCTATGTATACAAATGGAAATATCTACAGAGGTATTTGTTGACTTAGACGGTTTGTAAAGTAACTTTTTTGGAGTAAGATAATATAAACTATTAGGGCAAGTTTTCTTTCCAAATCTAGCTTTTTGGTGTTTTTCAACTTAGTGAGGGGTCATAAAATCTAAGGTTTTGTCCATAATTCATGGACAAGTCCATAATTAGTTAAATAGAGGTTAAATGTTGAAGGCCTTTTTGAGCTTCTCTGAATTTGCTCTAAATTGAACAAAAAGCCAACATTTTGATAAGTTCTATCAATTTCTTTTGATTTTGGTAATCGTACAAATTCAAACTAGACATGTTAGAGATCATATGGGAGAAGAAAATTCAACACTATTACTTATAGATTGAAAGATTATAATTTTTGACCATGAGGGTGTTAAAATTGTGAAAGTGATTTGAAGTCTTTTAGTCCTCTTTTCACATGTCAATCTAAAAATTTGGTCACCAAAAAATACAAAGTGAAAGGGTGTAACTCCAATTAATTTATGATTTTTCAAAATCTACTCTACAATTTTTTTAAATAAAATTTTCATATGATTATTTCTCCAAGACCTACTATGTATTTGAGATTCATTTTTTCAAGAGCCCTCAACAATAGAAAATCAAGATTTGCAATGGACATCCTTGCACAAAATCTTGAATAGAAAAACCACTATCATTCTTTTTCAAAATCAAATTTTTGATGCTAAAACTAGACTTCAAAAAGAATTTTTCAAAAATACAAACTACTAAAAGTAGTTTTTTGGTTTGGTTTTATTTAACTTCAAAATATTGTTGACACCAAAATTTGGTGCCTCAAACATTTAACCCCTAACTACCCAATCAACCATATATGGTCGATTTGAAATTTTAGGCCCATTTCTATGTGGGTAGTTAAATTCCTATGATTGGTTTAAAAAAAATTTCGAGCAGTTTTGAGGGTTAACTATGGAAAACTTTCATTTTTCATTGAAAAAAGTACATATTCAATTATTGAGAAGTCTTCAAAGGCATATGTGTACTAAAAGTATAGTGTAAAGCTTGCTAATTTTACTTCATTTCCCAGCTTTATGCAAAGCTTGGCAATTTCATTTGATTTGAGATCTAAGAAATTGTACTTATCCATTTGCTTTGAGAATGATCCCAGTGAAAAGTTTAAAGTCTTTCATGATTTTCACCATTGAAAATTTCAATATGCAAGTGTTTATTTGAAGCTATTTGCAATTTCTACTTATAAACAAAAATTACATTTCAACAATTGCAAGGTGGATTGTGTAATGAGTTTGATGTCTTTTCATTTGAAATTAAGTTTTTTGGAAGTGAATTTTAGTGTGCTAACATTCTTTGAGGTTGGTCATGTTACCTCCAATCCCCAAAAACATATATATGCAAATTTTTGAAACATTGTGGACAAAGACAACGTCGTACTAAAAATAGAAAATGTATATTTCCCTTGGTATAATCTCACAACTCCTAGGAAATTTCGCACTCAAAATTGGTGTGCATACTAATAAACAAGCTCTATTAACATCTATACTGTTAGATTTGGAAAAAAAACAATTTTGCTTCATTGAGGATAACTACAAGCCAATGCTCTTTTTTCATAGTCAAAACACACTTGAAAAGGCTTGGGCATTTAGGGGTTAAGGGTTAAGTTGTAGACCTTGGAAGGTTTCTATCAAAAGACATAACATTATATGATTTTAATATTAATGTCCCAAATGAAGGTATTAATAAAAAGTAGTCAATATCCCTCTTTAAGATTTTTAAACTCATTCTATTGACTCTCTAACTCTTATATTCTTGTATTGTTCCTATATTTGTGGTGTACAAGAAACATAAGGAAAACCTTTCCATAAATAATAAGAATGGATTGCATTGATTGTACATGGAAAGAAATTTCCATGAAATCAATAGACATAGATCCATAACTTGATATTTACTTTTTTCACAAGACATTCCTTCCTAATGTAACTTCTATTATCCCCTGAAGTCCCAAGGCCACTTTTTTTTTTGTCAAAAACGACTCAAAACTGCCAATTCTGCTGCATTCACCCAAGAAAATAGAAAAAATATTTTTTTAAGATTCTATCTGTAGGATCTTATACTTCACTAGTCTTAGATCATGTGGTAAAAATTTCATGAAGTTTGATCTTACAAATTAGAAGATACCATCATTCAAAGTTGGAATTTTTAGTTCTTTTTTAACATTGGCTTGCAATTTTAGATGACTTTGATTGCCATTTATGAAAAAAAAATTGCACTAAAGACTTTGAATTCAAAAAAAAATTTGTGGAAAAATTGAGGTGAAAGTCTAAGAAAAAAATTTCAAGAAAAACATACTTGATTTTTACTGTTTATAAAATTGTTAAGTAGAAGTAGGTCCAAAATTGAAAGAAAAAGTAAATTGTTAATATCTCTAAGATGGGATTGGAACACTATAATCCCAATGGTAAAATTTTTTTAGAAAGAAAACTTAACCTTATCAAAAAAAATTTGGAAAAATTGTGAAAATTGCATTTAGAAATGAATCCTATAAGTTTATTTTTCAAGAAGATGCTCTAATTGCCTGAAAAATAAGATTGTCCATAACTTTCACATAACAAATCCAAATGAAATGAATCAAATCTTCCCATGTAGATAAAATTATAGTATATGAGAGACTAATTTTAAAAATTCTTTTTTGTGTGAGAAGATTTCTACTTGTGGCACTGAAAAAAAGGACTTTTTGTGCCATAACTTCTTCTCCCGAGCACTAAATGAAATAAAAATTATATTTCTAGAAAGCTATTGAGTTTTTCTATCTTCACAAAAGTTTCAAAAATCAGGATGAATATTGAGACCATAGGAGCCTGTCCCAAATCAATTTTGTCCCTCGAGGGGACAATGGGACTTCAAGGGTTATGGGAAAAATCAAAATTATATCAATCCTTTTAATTATTTGTGTGTTGAACCATCATATTATTCCAATTGCATTCTTTTTAATCCCTAAAGGGCAAAGGAGCCTACTTTGGGATTTTTGAGAATTCAAGCAAGATTTGCGAACTTCATAATTTGAAATTTTTGCAAGAAATTTTTAAGATGATGCTACTCATTATATGAATCTACATGTTAAGCTTTATTCTATATTATTACGATAATTATTGCAAAAGTTAGAATAGTTTTTTTGATTTCAATGTTCATGTCAAACCAAACAACAAAAGAAATATTTAAAAAAATTATTAATTGTTTTTTGAGATTTTATAGATTGATACTAGTGAATTCTATGTCATTGCCACATCCAAAACCAAAGTAAAAGTGATTTTCTCATTTTTTAATTCATATAAATTTCAAAATTCAATCATTTTCACACTAAAGGTGCCAATGCCATGAAACAAAGCCCATGCACCCCTCCTTTCCAAGGGCTTTGTGATGGTACCAAGAATGCAACCGGAGAATGTATAGTCCAGGAGATCTCAACTTAACCCTAAAGGACCAAACGGCATTTTTTGGCAACATAGCAATTTAGGGCAACTCCCTACAAATAGAATTTTTATTTTTTTTCTTTGAAATTTTCACACAACATGTGCCCAAGGAGAAGCTTTAAGGCCCAACAATTTTCATAACTTTTGAATACATGGTTAAAAAGTTAGTGTATGATATGTAGTTTTTAGTACTCGGCGGGTAGCTCAGCAGCAAAAAAAACTTCTTTAGAAAACACTTTTTCTTAAAGGAAAAATTTTAAACTAGTTTTCTAGATTTATATACACATAGAAAGCTTTGAATAATTCAATTTTGATTTATGAGATGAAAGTTATGAAGAGTTTTAGTTGTGGGTAGTTTGTAGGTAGTAATGGAATGTCCACTCTAAAAGAAACTTTGAAGACCTTTATTTAATTCAATTTTCAATATTTTTGAAAATATATCTATATATAGGTGTATATTGTTTATGACAACATTAAAACCATTGGGATTGGAATTTTTCAATTCCATAAATAAATTGTTAACAATTTAGTATTTTGAATCATTCTCTACTTCTATCTACTTCATATTTTTTTCTTGTATGTTGTACAATTCCAAATGATCTGAATTTTTTCAAGCATTTAGCCAACTTGCCTTGAAGAATGAATCCAAAGAGTTTCAACCATTTTGGACATTTTTTCATAATGATCTGACCTTGTGAAGTGCAATTGCCCAGGGTTTGGGCCGGCCAAAAAAAGGCCTTTTGACAATTCAAATGCTAATATCTTGCAATCTACATGGTGGAAATTTTTGGAATTTTTTCCACATCTTCTCAAACCAATGTACTACAAGATCCTATGGTTACATGTGTCCAAAAATATTTGTTTTCTAAAATTTGATTCTTGTACTAGAAATCGTAGTTTTGGAATGTTTTTGGTGAAAATATAGTTAAATACATTTAGAGGTTAAGGTATGGATCTACTCAAAAATATTTGAACTATTCAATTTTGAATAATGAAGTTAAAGTTATGAGAAGTTTTATTTTGTAGGCAACGAAGGTAGAAAAAATATATAAAGTCATCTTTTGCTTTCAATTTTGAAAATTTTCAAATAAAAATAAAAATAAATGATATTCATTGTTTACTAGAACATACATTCTCACCATGAGGATTAAAAATTTTCAATTTTAGAATTTTGATGGTTAAATATTTTTACATATGTTTTCAACATATTTTCCATCATATTGACTAAATGCAAGTTATAGGACATACAAGTTTTTTCTAAATGTTGAAAGAAAAAACTTCACATTTTAAAATTCAAGCACATTGAACTTACAATGGGTGGAGATATTCACTTAAAATTTTTGGGACAATGTACTTGAACAAGTTAACTAAGGATCCTAGAAGTGGCTTTGTTAAAATATGAATATTGATAAAGATTTTGATCTTGCTCTAAGGATGAGTATTTTGAAGTAGTTTTGGGCCTCTAAACATGTTGATCCTTTTAGGGGGTAACCAAGGTATTAGTACTAGCATCACTCCCTTAACTAGTAGTTCTAGATGGAACTTAATGTGAACAAGCCCTTAATTCACGCTAGCCCAACAACAAAGGTAGAAGCACCTAAATGTAACATGATCCATTTGATGACACCAAAAAAACAACCTAAATCCAAATGCTTGTGGACCCAAAGTAGACATGTGGGGTTCCAATCAATTGTCACTCTTCCAAGAAGCAACCAATCACCTGCACTTGATCCAAGTTTAGAGAGTGCACATTGCTTTTGGGGTGTTTTTGTGCCCACTTTGGTATTAGTCTAGTGTCCATAGTAGGTGCATCTACTAAATACTTTTCAAAAATCTGTATAATATTCATACAAGCTCGGATAAATACGCAACCAATTTTGTTGGTTTCCTGAACTATTTCCTAACACACGCACATCATTTTTTCTTGGACGCACCCTCCATATCAAGAGATCCAAAACAAGTGTCGCATTTAGGTGCTTCTACCTTAAGTTGGAGTTATTTCTCTCTTTTCTCTCTTTTCTCTCTTCTCCAAGTCTAACTCAAGATCACTACTTACTCCCTAGAGTCGCAGTGCTTCTCTCCAGTAGAAAAAAAAGCCAAGAAGAAGGATAGAAGTTGCAAGAAGTAGAAGAGAAATTTCAGGACCCAAACTAATATAGTTATCCATCATTAGAATAGCTGATAAATAGATCAAACAGATGGCAACATCCAATGGCTAGCCACAAGAAAAGAATTGAGCAATGTTACATTTACAGTAGGCACAGAACCCTCAGCCAACACCGAGGATATGGAACTCAGGGATCTAAGATTTTGGGTTACATTGGTAGTAAGTTACTGTACATATATGCACAGACAGTCTGCAATATTACCGTAGTAAGCTTAGCCAAGAAATAAATTTTGCTATTGTTCACACAACCATTTACCTTACCATTCTGGGTTGAGAGCAAGGAAGATGCAATTAGGCACCGGCAAGAGAGGTAAGGTACAATAATGGGTGAAAGCGTGAAACACCTACTCATTTTGTTGCATTTGGTCATTCTAGAAAGACAGTAATACTAGGAGTACTACGAGCTTTGGCATATATATATATATATATATATATATATAATTAGAAGACCATCGTAAATATTCTATTCTCAGAATTTCAGATATAAGAAAAAATAATTTTCAAAAATTATGCATAAAACAAGTTAATGAAAAATTTCACCCCAAAAGATGCTTTGATGTTCAAATTGTTAGAAAATAGTGAAAATGTTTTAAAAAAAATAAAACAAAAATAAGTCCTTTCTAAAAAATTTATGAAGATGAGATGCAACCAATGAAATTATGGAAAAATGCTCATGGGGAGGACAAGGAAATTACTATTTTTAGAAATCCCTCAACAAGTAGATGTAACCCAAGTGGAAGAACCTTCTCTAAATTTTCAAGTGGAACTCATTGTTTTGGATATTCCAAAGCACTAAAAAATATCATCAAAACAACAAATCTCTATAAAATAAGAAAATTCACTTTGAAAAAGTTTACATTTTTTTTTTAATTTAAAAAAATATAGACTACATTTGAGATTGTGTAACACACTTCCAATATGAATTTCAAATACATCGACTCCATGTCCCAAAAGTTATGCTTGCATTTGAGTTGATCACGCAACAAATTACACATAATAGTACAAGTGTTTCTTGCTTTCACCCTAATATGACAAATTGAGAAGTAGGTCAAACTCTCACATAGTACCTACTGTCGCATGCGTTTCGCTCAGAACTGTTTTCTGCGACGTTTCAGTGTCCTTAAGATCGAAAGCAGCGTTGATGATGGCCTTCATTTCCAGTTGATGAACTTGGAAGCTCCCGGTTGCGGTGGTAGCGCTCGTAGCACGACCAACGTATCGGACATCTGTGTGCTCACGTCCCCGGCAGAGTTCACGTAGAGCGGTAGCTAATCTGGGTTGGACATACGCCCATGCTCCCATGTTCTTTGGTTCCTCCTGCATTCCCCATACAAGTGCTTCCAAGCTTTATAGTAAATACAAACTTTCTTGGCAAATCAGATCTCACATATCTTTCATGCACACTGAGGGAATGGATTGCTACGTAAGGCCGAGGATACTAAAACAGTTTGGTACCTGACGCCGTCTCCTACACTAACCCCTGTTACCAACAGCAACTCATCTATTCTAATACTTAGTTGCACTTATTACTACGACGGAGAAGTGCAAGCATGACTTGGCTAAATGTTTCTGGCCACTGATCTTTGAATGGACAAGGGATTGTCTACAGTGGTTTAAACCTCTTACTTTGAAATTGCGTAAGAAATTCACACATAAAAAATCAAGTTTTATCTAAAGCAAATTTGACTCTTGTGCCCAAAGATCTCCACATCTCTATATATCTCACAAAACTTAACCCTAAATGCTTTAAGTGCAGCAAATAGTATCCGCTACCTCATGAGAGATGAAAAGTGGAGGACGTTGTTCATACCTGAACCCATGTAAGTTGTGCATTCGGGTACCGATTGATGACACTGGCTACACGATCAAACGGAAAGGGTGCGATCTGCTCCAGACGAACTATGGCAACATTTCGCATTTTCCTACTGCGCCTTGCATTGCTCAGCAAGTAGAAAACCTGCAAATGTACTAAAGGTTCAGATTATAGATTATTTCTTCGCGCACAGCCCATACTTGCAGCATTACAACCGAGCCCCTCCTAGAGACTTGACGAATGAAGTCAAAGTGGGGATGTTTTCTATGACCTTTCCAGAACATAGAAGTACACTTTGTATTTCTTTGCGCGGAACCAAGTCAATTGACTGCCGAGTATTGTCTGCGATATCTCCATCTGCAATTACTCGCCTGATGGAGAGAAGGGAAAATGAGAACATAAGACAGGAGAGAAGGTCAAAACACAGAAAGTCTCTCCAGTGAAAGCATCAGGCGTGCAAAATGCAAGGAAAGCAACTACAAGAACCTGAAGTAAGTTCCTGGAGACATGTCAATGAGCTTGGAAACACATGGCTTGTGATGTAAGAGATACTGCGTCATCAGTAAAAAATAACAATCAGAAGCACATCATGGGTATCATGATTCTCAGAGCGTCCAGATCAAGATAAGCATAATGTAATTCACCAAGTATTAGTCTATGGACTTCTATATAAAACATCTATTTGCACTATTCCACTTGAAAGGGAGGCACTTAAATAAAACAGGAAATTCTGAAGCTTGAAAACGCAGAATACCGAGTGACCAAAAGTACAATATGGTTTGCACCACATTGAAGAATGTTCAGGCCCCCAACTGCAAGAGATAATTAACCTTACTATTGCAACTAAATGAATTGTTGACATTTCAAATTTCGTCAGAGATGACTAACGAATCACATTGTCTGAGGAACCAAACCCACCTTCGGACTCATCACAACCACAGGCTTGGAGAAAGGCCGGTTCACCTACACCAAAGCAACCGTTTCCGGCAGATGGAAGTCAGATTATGCTAAGCTTACGACATTCCTGCGAGCTTCTACGATTCTTTAAAAGGATGATGACAACTCACTTGACGCCGCAACAAATGAAAGAAGTTTGCTGGCGTTGTGATGTTAACCACACATCTGCCAGATCAACATGGAACGATCAGCATCAAAAAAGAAGTTCAAAGAATTGGCAGTCCCATAGAAGAAAATGAGATATACACCAAAAGGACGGAGCATCCTCCAGAAACTGAAAGAGTCCGGAACATTGAAACGAGCAGGAAGTATAGTTCCAAGGGCTCGTGCAATCAATCATTGAGAAAAGATATAAGGAACTCTCGCCCACAGCGATGACAGCCATGCTGTCACACTTTTAAGTCCAAATGACGATTGATTACACAATATATTCAAAAGGCACAAGACTTGGCCGAGGACAGTGAACGGACTCTAGTAAATGAGTAAAAAAATTTACAAATTATGATCCTTCTCAGCGTTGCGTCGCATCCACTGCGCCATGAATACATCCCAATCACGTCTGCAAGAACGAAAGCACAATATTTACCACCAGATAAAAATTCAGAATCACTTCTAAGATTCGAATAGTGGGCGCACCAAGGCATCTTAAGCGTAAGTCAGACTTAAGATACTGGAATTGGCAAACCTTCCCAGCACAAGTTTGTCAGGTACAGTACATTCCACACTGATCAAGCGTATTATGATTGCAATCAACTGGAGTTTTCGATCAGCTGGACAGAACTGAGCGACGAGAAAGAGACATCACCTTTCAATTCGGCCTGCATGCCCAAAGTCAAGCTCCTGCAACAGAATCTCAACACGCTCTGAGCTAACCCCTTTCATCACTGCCTCTAGATCAGCCCGAGTCAAATAGCCTTTTCCATCTGGAAAGTTATATCCACAGTGTCAGTATGCGCTGTTCTAGGAAATAAGACATTCATCTTGACAACTTCCGAACCATGAATCTCACTGATTGACAGTATCCTACCAACGCAGACCTTTATCAGCAGCAGCAAAGCCAGCCTCCATCTGCAACTTGTGTTGAGGTCCAAAACCGGGAAGATGATCAGGATCATCGTTGCAGAGCTGATGTCCATCGAGAGAGACGACGTTAGTGTAAAGATATCAACCAAAGTACGGAGTAGTTTACAACCAGCCAAAGAAATATGCTTCTGGCGAGGTGAGTACCTGTAAAAATCGCTCTAGTCTTGCAGAGCTGTGCTCAGGGCCTTGGCCATCGTAGCCGTGGGGCAGTAGTAGGACTAGGCCCGTAGGAGTCATCCACTTTTCCTCACCACAGGCGATGAAGTTATCAATCATCGATTGTGCATTATTGGTAAAGTCTCCAAACTGCAATTACAACAGTACTCGGCTAAGAAATCTTCATGTCAATGACAAAATTTCAGGATTCAACGATGGAAATAAAAATCTTCTTCCTTTATCCCATTCTGCATTTCAATATCGTCATTCAAGAAACTGAATTATGAACCTGTCGAAGTCAATGACAATAATCTGTAATAATGAGAATTCTACCTGAGCCTCCCACAGGACGAGAGCGTTCTCGTTCTCTAGACTAAAGCCGTACTCGAATCCCAAAACGGCTGCCTCAGATAAATTTGAATTGCACACAACAAACTCAGCTTGTCGCCCAGGACAGATATTATTCAGCGGAATGTATCTGGAAATCAGTCAGCATCAACCACACCATCATCAATGCTCTGGTTTGCATGTGGTTCTCATTTTGAAGTCTGAGTTCCCAGTAAGTTACACCATAAATAAAAATAAGCGACTGAAAACACACCGCTTTGCTGTAGATTGATCGTAGAGGACAGAGTGGCGCTGATTGAAAGTGCCTCGCTCACAATCCTGGCCACTAAGTCTCACAGGAAAGTGAGGATTCCTTTCAGGTGTCTGGCCACGCGTCGCATCTGCATGCACGAGTAACGACCTGCAGAAACGCGCAGAGATTGATCAGGGTGGAAAATGCTCATCTTACACTCAAGCGAGTGAACAGACTTCGTGACACTCTTTTCCTGGACTAAATATGAAGAAATGCGGAATATCGTATAGCACTCACCCCATTGCCAACGCTTCAGCCATTGCCCAATCGATTCCAACTCCAGTTTCCATCATGCGCGCTCTTGATTTCAGCAAATTTTCTACCTACAACTTGTAGGACGACAATATTAAATAACACATATAACTGCGTCAGATTGGCTATGGCTATGTATTCGAAGATGTCCTTACTCAGTTCGAAGAAATTTTAGACCCAAGTTTCAAATCAAAAGATCATGGTATTTTCTGTCGATGCTTACATCCGGATGCAAGTTGAACCCAGCAGGTGGAGTACTAATCGCACACCCCTGCCAAAACAATTTCAGAAGACTTAGCTCAAAGTGCGGTCAACTCAAGCTTGAGGCAACCGACAATCGACACCAACACATGACAATCGACACCAACTTCACAAGATCTATTAAAATAGGTCAAACTCAAGCGCATAAGCTTGCCTTCAGGAAAAATCTGTCGTACTCTTCTTACCACATTCCGAAGGCTCTCCAACTCTAGCCCAGTTGGCTGCATGTATCGTTTTGAACTCGACGACCCAAGAGCCTCACCTGAATTGTGTAAATTAAGAATGAGTTAATAGTTCATCACTTGCTTGTTCATCAGCTTCGCTTTCAATCTTCAATGCTTAGTCTATTCACATCTTAGTACCTCTAAAACGAAAATTAGCTTCTTGATCTACCTTGCCAGTTGCTTGCCAGCCATTCATGCAAAGTGGGAGCATAGGAGTCGGCAGCAGCATACTCGGCCTCAAACTTAGCATCCACCTCATTGGTCCACTTATCCAAGACCTGTAAACAATACGCAAGTCTCAGTAGAACTATTGGTCAAAGATTCACGCCAGTTGGAATAACGCATAGCAAAGAGTCACTTTCTGGTCACAACCACAATAAGGTAGAAGGACGCACGTCCTGAGTGATGATGCCTTCGAGAAGAAGCTTTTGCGAGTATATGTGCAGCGTTGTGGGATGGTTCTGAATTTTCTGATAGGTCAAAGGCTGTGTCGCTCTTGGGTCATCCTGGCACACCCATCGATTCTATTATCAGGAAAATCGAAGGCTGCAAAGAACTTACCAGTGATCTTATAGCCCAACAACAAGCCAATATATCTGTTTGAGTGTGGGCTTTGATACACCACAAATTGAAATATGAAAGAAGGCTGATATTGGACGACGAACTTGCTCGTTATGACCATGGCGCCGGTAGCAAACAAGATCCACAACAACATCCGTCTGAAATTTCTGAAGATCATCAACAACAATGTCAAGAGCATGCACCAATTCACCAGATACCACCACTCACTAAAGCATCTAAAGCAACTCCAAATGATCCGATGCATGAATTGGCAAATCTATATCTTAATGCTTCCATCAAAGATTTCAAAAAGGAAGATGCACAAGAGAGTTGGCCTTCAGCAAGAAGATCTTGAATGTCACATACTGACGAGAGCGAAACCCCATACCCACACTAAAAGACTGCAATTTCCCAGACGAATCGGACGCCAGAACCCACTAAGAGCATGCGAAGTTCAAAAGCTCAGAATCTGTGGATTGATTGTGGTCACCTGGCGCCAATCTACAGCCAACCGACAGAAATGAGCCACACCTTCCGGGTCATCTCCATTGCAGTGAAAAATTGGAGCTCCAACACCCTGCACAAATGTCGCGAGTCTCGGTGAGGATTCAAATTTAAATTCTCTAAACTAATTTAATTAGCTCTCAAAAGTGGTCGCAACCATCAAACTTTATCACAAGATTGTGGCTCAATAGCAGTCCGCAAACATGGACGCTGTGCACCCCTGGGAGAGCAACTCCGGCGACCGACATGGTCGAAACAGTAAACTGTAGAGTACCTTCGCAACATCACTTGGGTGAGGAGAGGAGCGAGCGAGTTTCGGGTCCGTCGTAAAGCCTATTTGATTGTTAACGATGACATGGATAGTTCCTCCTGTCGTATATTGGGGTAGGTCTGAAAGCTTGAGACAAAAATAAAACCATTCATCCAACCAACCCAACATATAATGCCGCGATCAGCACATAAATTATATAAGAATCTTACAATTAATCGTAAATTTGTAAAGACAACCAAGAACAAGAGGCGGAGATATTTGAGCACACACCTGCATAACTTCTGCGGCAAGACCCAAGCCACTGAATGCAGCGTCACCATGAAGTACAAGACCCTGCACCCAATACGGCATGTGTTATATACACCAGACGTTAACCACAAGGTGAAGCGGGACAAAAAGAAATAGAATATCCAAGGTATTTTCATAACAAAGACGATCAAGATAGTGGACTTAAAACCATGCTTATATTACATAAGTCTCTTTCAGCGTACAACATCCACGCATAATGGTCAACGCCTATTTTAATCAGTACACCCGACGAGAATCACAGTCTTCTCATCAAACACCAGCCTCAAAATTCCTACATGCAACTAACTTGAGAGAGTTCAACACACTCTGCATCTAACTTCCTGATCAGCTAACTTGCTGCAACAGAATTTACTCAGATAGCAAGACCTGACAAGAAATCATGTACGACGTAAAAGTACTGCCATTAATATGCTGAAATTACCTACCATGTTTTGCAGTCTTGCGGTGTCTCCAGTAAAAAATTGCTTAGCACGAGTCTTTCCCAAAACAACAGGATCAACTGCTTCCAAATGGCTTGGATTTGGCAGAAGTGAGAAGTGAAGCTGCGAATCCCAAACACTTCCGGTAAGCATAGAAGTTATGACCTTCGCAAATGATGAGAAAAACAGACAGAGGAACAGGTCTGTTACTACAAGATGTAAGATAGGTGCTCCATTGAACAGGACATTACCTTTTTGTCATCAAAGGTCAGAGTACCGCGAGTGCCCAGATGGTACTTGACATCACCAACTTGTAAAAAGTCGATGTCTCCAACATTTTTGAACTCTGTTATGATGCTTCCAAGTGGCTTTGAGAGGATCGTGTGCAGCACATTCAGCCGCCCCCTGACAAGATAAGTCACATTTAGACACAAAGCTTATATTCTCAATGCAACCAAAAGATCATAAGGTTGACTTTCAATGCGAATTACGTCCTGAATTCAATGAAACAAATAGGGACGCAAAAGTCGAGAATGAGAACCTGTGTGACATTCCCAGCTCAATGGCTTTAATCCCGCTTTCTGCTGCACGCTGCGACATTTCAGTCCGACCATTTCAGAATAGCAATTCATCATAGCCCATGATTGCCACAAAGTCACGAATAATCGTGTCTTAGTATAGATAATAAGACCATGCAAACCACCGCACATGAACATCCGGTAAGCGCTTTTCCATTCATGAAACGTTTACTCTTGTTCGACCGAGCTGGAGACTGACAAAGCAGCATATACTCTGAACTAATCATAAGTGCAAACCTCAATGAGCGCGAAGAGACCAGGTATTAAACTTTCGCATCCTTCAATGCCAAAACGTTTGGAGGCCTGAAATTTCCTTGCAAGAAAACGTTCGAAATGATCTGTTCATCCCCATAAAACAATCAGGGGTTTAAGAATTTGACAAAAATCCATTCTGCTCACAATCAAGAAACGAAAAGTCACACAGAAAGAAACACGAGAGGGTTGAGAGATACCAGCGTAGAGCAAGTGATACAAGATCCGCCGCTGAAAAGAGGGATGAAAGAGAGACCGTGCCTGTGGACGCTCCACCATAAGGCGGATCCAATCCTTAGCAGGCTTGGAAACGACATGTTCATGCTCTACGGAGGTGGTGCCACAGTAGCTTCCTCGTAGCAATGACACCACTTCATTGACCGTCCAAAATAGCTGCGTAGCCCGCGATATGCGAAGATGATCGCCCAGATAATACCTGAACAATAAAGCATCTGTGAAACCATCTACAAATCGTTGTAATTTTTTATACAAGATGCAACGAAAGACAAATGCAGAGACAGACTGGCACGGACCTTTTATTAGGATCCACGCCCTTCAATCCCACAGCGTCGAGGTTTAAGGAAGGATAATTCTTCAGAAGCTCAAAAAGGTCTTTCGCATTCTCGGGCTCAGAGAATGCCGCCCCATCGTTCCCTTCCACCAGTCGTCCCAATGTCCTTCCCAGCGGATCTGACACATCAAAAACGCCAATGGATTCAAATCGACCGGATGAGCAATACATAATCACTAGGTACTTCACCAATATCTTCTATAATCTAAAATGGTTAATCATCACTTCCGCCGAATTGCAATTTTCTCGATTTACCGCAGAAATGAATCTCGAATTAGAAACGATATCTTGAGCTCCATCATCTCAGGATCATTTTAAAATTCAAAAGCCAAAACCAAACCAAATTTTGAAGGAAAATTCGAACATTATCCAATTTGGTAAACCGTAAAACCCCCCTAAAGCTTTGATGGTTAATCATGAATTCCATTACACTGCCTCATTGTAATTTCCTCAATTGATCGATGAAATGACTCGATTATAGGAAGAGACTATGAACTTCGGCATTTCAAAATCATTTCAAAATTCGCCGCTTTTAACACAAAATTCCACTACAAAATTCAAACGGTACTCACTGTGAATAATCATAAAAAACTCTGAAACCTGAGACAAAATTGACCATCGGTTCCATTTTAACAAAGACATTACAATTTCCTCGATTGTCAGCAGAAATGGCTCTCGATTCCGAAAGAGACATGGAGCTGAGAAATCCTCCAAAATCTGTGAAGGCTAATCATCGGCTCTATTATCGCCGAAATTGCAATTTCTTCTATTGACAGCAAAAGTGATTCGCGATTAAAGAAAGCGATATTGCTCTCTGTTACCTCCAAATCATTCAAAATTCAAAATTCAAGCGCCGAATGGATTCAATCAAAAAAATTCCGCAGATAATCTTCAAACAGCACTCCAATTTCATCAAACTCCTTACCAAGAGTGGCAACGAAATGTCCTCGACTGCGGAATGCGGTGACGAGCGACGCGATTTTAAGCGTCTCGTGGACGAGAGTGATGTCGGACGGCTCCGCGGGGGCGTGAACGAAGCGAGAATGACGAAGCGGAGTGTGAGATCCAGCTCCCAAAGCGATCATCCTCCACCAACTCGCCGGCCTCTCGCGAGCAACCACTGCTCGCCATAGCCCCACGCTCACCATGAAATCTCTCTTTGTGCTGGCGTCACGAACGACGCACAAGGCAAGCCATCCGAGGATCGGAATTCAAGTCGAGAGACAACAAAAGTTGTTCCTCGGTGCTCTAGAAACGAAATGTGACGAAACGAAAAATTTGACGATATCCACAATTTGTCACGGTCGCCTCGAGCCTTCCGTTCTCCGCGCTCTACTTGCAAATTAGGGTTTCAATTTGTTGAAGGCAGTGATCGAGAGGCGACTGAAGTGATTGGGTATCGCCAAAGTGATTGAGAAGTGCCGGGGAAGCGCATTGATCTAATTCCCGTGGTGATCTCTTCTCTATCTTCTTTTTTTCTTGTAGGTTTTGGATCTTTTCTATCTTTTGTACCTTTTGGATGAATTTGAAGTTGAGGATTTGAATGTATTTATCCAAACAGATTCATGTTGTTCTTTACCAGATGGAACTTCTTTCTGTGAAATGGGTTTATCCGAAGGTTGGAGGGCTAATTGTAATATTGACCTGACATTATTAAAACTAGGGGTTGTTTTCACCACATTTTTGTTGCTAAAATGTAAGAGGCATTTATGTTTGAAGACATTGTCAATTTATCACTAAATGTTGCAGGGGATAAAATAAAGGTTCAGTTAAACATAAAGTTAGACATGCCCATTGTTTATGTTCATCCTTCATTCTTGGCAATTTCATCAATTCAAAGGATTAAAATTATACATTGCTTAATTAATGAGCAAAGGTAATGAATGGGAATGGATATATATATATATAAATATAAGACATTGTCAATTGAAAATGCATAATTAATTTGTGCATTCAAATCTGAATTTAGAAATTCATGCATTTTATTCACCATTCAAATATTTGACAAAACATGTAAGTATGTCAACTAACATTAGACACCAAAATTAGCTCCTTAATCCAAATCTATGGTCACAAAATTAAAACACAATTTGTTTTTTCTAATTAGAATCAAATTTCAATTGGATGTTTTTATTACATAGAGAGATTTTTTATGTCCAACTCAAAGGTTCACATAGAATGTACTTTTGCTTAAACAAGCTCCATCAAATGTAATTATTTCAATAATCCATCAAGTACATCCTCCCATTCTAACCTAATTGCCCCCCTACACCCCCAACAAACTCAATTTTTTAATCAATTCAAACATTGAAGGTATAAAAATTGAGATCCAACTTGATTGAACGTCAATGGTGCATTCATCCAACTTTGAAGGTCACTTTGAGAAACAAAGTGACATATCATATTGGTGGCAACCTTGCAAGACAGTTCCAATACCTAGTCAATCTCAAAGCCCTCATAATCTTTTGGAGCCTTTCCTAATTGATTCTGTCACCCAATGAAAGAAGAAGATTGAACAAAACATAGCACGAAACTCATTGAGTCAATGGCTTCGTTTTCTTTGACTTTCTACGCACGTCCACGCCGTTACTTAAGTACCGGCAGTAACGTCGGCCCCTTGCTGCGTTTGTTGTCCACCCTGTTGTTGTTGTTGTGCCTGTTCTTGCTGACGCTTCTTTTTGGACTTTCCATAATGCACACCCGCTCCATTGGGAGTACTGTCTAACTCACCCCCACTTCCATAACCATTTCCACCGTCCATCTCTTGCACTTCCTTCATTTCTTCACCACCGCCTGTTCTAATTAGTCGCAGGAGAGAAGTGCGTGAACTATATCGTCCCCTGTATCATCACAAGGACATGTTCAAATTGATGAAGTGAAACTCCCAGTGCATGTGAACTCTCAATTGAAAGGATTTATACAACCTACAATCACATAGATTTTCTCAACCCAATCCCAGCCACAACGTACTCCACCTCTAAATCATAATAACAAATCATAGCATAAGTCATAAATTAAGCAGGGAGAATGGGGTCGCTTCTCACCTAACAACGACAGAACGTCAAAGCCGGTCCAAAAGCAGGGAGAAGGCTCCACAGGTGGTGAGCTTGTCACGTACTCCAAATCTCCCAACACGAAGTGAAGCGCAGCGCCGTAGTTTGCTCCCAGTGTATAGGCTTTATCACATCTACAAAATATTCAGAGCACTGAATCTCAGTTTCAGGATGTTGTGAACAACATAAGGATCAATATGTGTGGAAAAACTTGATGAAAACACATGGACTGGCAATGAAATGAGACTCCTCTACATCCAATACATCCAACTAGCTAGAACATAAAACTAAGCGTGAAAGGGCTCCAGCAGGATACTCTCTACAAGGGACTAACCTGAGAATTCGTGAGCACCAATGATCCCGAATGCACTCAATGTAAGAGAAATCAATCAGCTGGATGAAGCAATGGGAGGAACAAAAGGCTAAGCTGGGGCGTTTTGCTGCATCGGTTGCCTTGTGGGTGATTTTATATGTATTGGTGGTCGGCGACTTCCGCTACTACAGTGTGCCGTAACTGCCAAGGCTAAAAAAGTCTGTATAAGTCTGTCTCCGTTAGTCTGTATATTTTGCTAAATCAAGAATGTCTGGACACCGGAATAGTGCGGGCCACGCTTAATTTTCGAACCATCCAATTTCATGAAATCGCGGAATGAAAGCCAGACAGGTGGGATCGGAAAGACAAGTGGCAGTTAAGTAAGCGATTGCAGCAATGTCGAACTAATGAATCGGATGTGTTTCGATAGTGGCAGTTGCCTCAGCTCTGCCGAGGAATGTTCGGGGAATCCTTTGTGGATGGCTTGGGAATGAATACCGGTAACTTAAGTTGATATCCCAGGAAGTCAAGGTGGACACCCAAAAAATGCGCCACTGATTCTGAAAACCGCCATCATCACTCTGGGTACATCTTTAAAATCAAAATCAATATGTACCTGTGGGGAAGACATGATTTTAGAACCTCTACCAAAATAAAATTTGACCCTTTACAACTTTTGCCACATTGTATCCAAATGTCACGTTGTTTGGTATGTTGGACCCTCCTTTCACTTGCCAACAAAAATATATGAAAATTAAAATAGTCTAATAATAGTAACTAGGCATAGTAGTCAAATAGTGATGTTTTTGGAGGTGTCCACCTTCATTAGTTCATGCACATGTAGTGGTGGATCTAACCATGCAAATTGCCAAGACCTTTTCTCTATTCTTTAAATTTTTGCATATGCAATACTATTTCTTCTTAAAACAAAAATATATAATAGGTATTGTGCACCTGTAATCCTTGCTTTTGCTATTTAACAAAAACTAAGTGTTTTTTGGTCCAAAAGATGGATGAATGTGGAAATACAATGCTCCCCCGAATTTTAAGTGATTGCCATGTTGACACTTTCTCAGAAAGTAAAAATGAAAAAGGGCCAGTCCAATGTAAGTTGCCTTGTGGGAGAAATTTGATGTAAGGTAACTCAGCCTATGACACACCAAATGGGAGCCAGCCCATCACAGGCAAAAATATTTTAGAGGTGTACATTTCAGAACTAGAATGTACACCACTACTGTAATTTTGCGTGTGATGGCTGGCTCCCATTTGGACTGTCATAGGCTGAGTTACCTTAACGTATTGATGGAGGTGGCGATTGCCGCGTCTTCAGTGCCGTGATTGCCGTCTCTCCAGTGCGGCAACTGTGGCACTCAAAGCGAACAAGTCTGTACTGGAAATGTCTGAAATAGTGTGGACCACACGTAAGTTTCTTCATCTCCAATTTCATGAAACTGGGTGAAATGTGACAGGTGACGCCGAATGAGACAGGTGGCACTTTAGTAATCATTTCAGTAATTTGTGATGAGCCATCACATCATCACATCAATTTTTGATAAATTAAATATAAACAAAACCCACAAGATACCCTACGTGAAGGTCAGATTTGGCATAAATTAAGTTATTTTCATCCACAAGTGCCACATGTCACCTTGGTATGGTGTGAGGTGACGTAGACCCCTGAGAATCTCATTTTGAAATTCAATTTTGGCACTTGAGTGTCGAATCAAACCTTTAAGTACTGTATGTATTGAAGATATATTGCATACATTAACCCCTGATGCCCTGAGCATTCTTTGGTGGTTTTCCCTCTTTTTTGAGCTATCCATTCTCAAATTTTGAGTTCTCTTAAAAATAGAAAGAATTTCTAGAAAAGAAAATTGTGTTATGAAGTTTTATAATGGCTATAGTTTCATCAAATTCCAAGTTAAACTCCACCTTCTAGAATTTTTCAAAGTTATGGTAGAACTGCCCATTACCAGCTAGAGCCCACGGTCAATACATAGGTAATGGGAAATTCAACAAAGAGATGACTAGTAGGTAACCATTAAGTTTTCAATTTCCCACCATCTTGTAGCCATCACTCTAATGACACATCTGCTTTGTTTTGAGAGCCCAATTAGTCTTTAGATGAGCAATGATGGAAGAACCTATGTATTGGGGATGGGAGCAGGCCAACTTTTGGCTTCTAAAATTCGTAACAATTTTAATTTAAGGAAAAAAATTACGAAACTTTAGCAACGCTCATGATTTCCATTTGTCCACAGGGCTATAAAAATAAATTGCCTTCTACAATTCCAAATCATGCACAAATTCCTTAAGTGGTTGATCATGGGCGGTTCTACTATAAGTGGTGTAGTGTAGTTTAGAGCTCATTTGGAGGGGTTAGGTTTGGGCATGGACTAAAAAGTCAACCAACCAATGTGATTCTTGCCCACCTCAAAACTATCAAATCTAAGGAGTTCATGGAGAAGGCAAGTGTCACATTCTTTTTTTTCTTACAATTACTACTCTCATTTCAAAAACACCATGCATTGCGAGCTCTACTATGAATTGAAAAGTGCTTGGAATGTTGTGAAATTTTACATATTTAATCTCAACTCTCTTATCTTTCAATGAGCTTAAACAAGGCATCATTTCAAAGTATTCTCACAAACATATGCTCCTTCAAAGTGTGTTGCCTTGTATTTCCATTGACCCAAATAAAACTTCAAACTTCAATATCTCGTGAACCGTGTGGTCAAATAAACTGAAATTTGTTGAAGTCCCCTTGAATGCACCATTGATCCAAAACCATCATCATCACTCTAGGTACATCTCCAAAATCAATATGCATCTATGTGGAAAAAATGATTCTAGAATCTCTACCTAAAAACACTTTGACCCTTTATAATTTTTGCATAGTGTATCCAAATGTGGTGTTCTTTGGTATGTTGAATCCTCCTTTTCACTTGCCAACAAGAAAATATGAAAATTTGAACAATCTAAAGGTATGTCTACACTTGAATTTATCTTTTGGCCTTTGAATTATTTATAACGAAGATTATATAAGAATTCATCCATGTACACTTATGTTCTTTTGTAACTATCAAGCCTAGTTGGCATCCAGTATAATAGTAATGGCATAGAGATAAGAATGCATCATTTTGAAGAGATTTGGCAAGAATACCAATCAACAGTGTAAAATTGCATTAGTAAAATCCATCAACAACATAGATTTGCATATTATAACAACAATTTTATATGTATGACCATTGAAGGTGTAGTTAACTAACAGCATGTAATAGTCTTGTGTAGAAGCAATTCTATTGTTGCTTGGCAATCTACACCTATCATGAGCTTGTATTTACTCTCTCAATGCACGTGGATGAGGAATCAATCGCAACTATTTCTTTGCTTGAGAATGGCTTGAGGTCTTCCTTATAAAAGTCAATACTACTATGAAGAAGGAATTTATATTGTATTCATTGAAAATATACACGAACAACCTCAAATTTTTTTCCATAAAGTAACATTTTTTCCATCCGACAATCTTAGGTGAAGTCATCCAAACAAGCACTTAATGTTTGGCAACAATGTTATAGGGTTAACCCCTAAAAAACCAAGTAGTTGTTGAATGACCAATTGTGGATAGGTTTGTACAAAGTCTATTTTGAACAAACCTTATTGGAATTTTGATAGAAGGTGTGAACATGCACCGTCTTGTCAAGAATGTATTTTTTTTTGAGAAGGGGTGTCCAAATCAAAAGTTATGCTATCCAAAGTTTTTTAGGCAAGGCAAACAACTTCAAGCACCAATGTGCCAAATTTCTTCTTTACCTCTGAAAGTTCATTGGTATGTAACTAACATAATATAGCATGCATCTATCAAAAAAATTCCATGGGGAAGGCAAAAATCTCATTCTAAGAGGAATTAACCCTCAAGGACTTAGGTGAATTTTGAGCAAAGATTGTAAAAAATTGCCACTTTTTAGGGGAGTGAAAAAAATATTTAAAAAAAATATGTTTTAAAAATTCAACCATATAAGTTTGAAAAAGTTTTTTTAAACCTTGCCCAACAAGGTCAACAAAATTTAACTCCTCCTAGAGTGAGATTTTTGCACTATGTGTGGTTGTTATTTTCTAGCAAATGCATCCTATATCATGTTCATTACATACTTGCCAAATTTTGGAAGTTGAGGAAGAGTTTTGCACATACTACTTGGGTTGCCCAAAAATTCAAAGTAGCACAAATTTTGATCCAAAGATCTTATTAAAAAATATTATATTCCTACCAATTAAGTAGGTACATGCTTATAGCTTGTGTCAAAATTTCATGAACATCCAACCAAAATTGACTTTGAGCTCAACTTCCTGAGATTTATTGCAAAATTTGAACTGACCTTTAGGAGTTAAAGTTTGGGTTAGAGTGGAAAAAATCTTTTCCTTCTAACTTCAAATGTTGTAATTTTTCAATCCACGTGGTCAAAGTTCTTGAAATTTGCCACTCATTCCCATAATAGTCTTCAATAAGTTTGTATGTATGATTGAATATCAAAAATATATATACTTTTCATTTATCTCTAAAAAGTGGTAGTTTTTAACAATTTAAAAAGTTTAATGTCAAACTAAATTGGATGTGTTCCAATAGTACTTGCCTTTCAATGTTGACTAACTCTACTGGATTCTAGTAGGTTTAGGATTTGTATTCCATCAATTCATTAGTTGTGGATGATTAGTAAATAAAAAATTGAAATCCTAGGAACCTAAGTGTTTTTTGTGCATAATCAATGCCTTTTCTGAATTCTTTAAAGTTTTGGAATCAATATTATTATCTTCACAAAGAAGGAGCTATTGGGTAATGTCCACCTCTAATCATTTCTTTTTGCAATTTAGCCAAAACTAACTAGAATTTGGATGAAGAATTAACCCCTAAAGTTCCATGTGTCAAGAATCACAAATAATCACAAAGCTATCAAAAATGATTTCTTTCTAAAAAAGACTTTTAATCAAAAAGTAATTAATTTCTTAGAATTGGTAACCATAGGATGTTATTCTTAACTAGTACTAGAGTCATATACTAAAAAATGAGGATATGTAGACAATGTATGTGTAAGGATGAAGCTTAGAGTGAAGCAAAACTATTTTTTCAAGATTGCTTGAAAATATAATAATTTAGCTTTGTAGGTCTTTTGAGACCTACACCTCAAAATTCCTATTCAAGGAAGTTTTAGGTATTTCAAATTTGAGAAGGGCCTCAAGTTAGGAAGAAAAATGCAAATTTTCAAAACAAAAATGATGTTGCCTTCTTCCTACTTGACTATTGCAGTGCAAAACAAAACATGATTTTTTTTTTCACCCATTGGATTTTTGTAAAAATTAGATTCCCTTGAAATTTGTTTGTTTCCCTAATCCAACCAAAAAAATGACGAAGGAAAAATCTAATACTTCATTTTAGATGCTCAAATTTTTCAAAAACCTTCTTGGCTTGCAAGGAGCTTAAAGGTTAATGTGTGTTTTCACAAGTAGAAGAAAAATTCGTTGAACCTAAAGTAAAGGAAATTTGATTCCAAAATGAAGAGATATCAAAGATGTTCTTTAATTTCAACTTAACAATTTATCTTGTATTTTTCCTTCGACCTCCTTTAAGTAAGAATAATTGTAATCCATGGAGTAAATTCTACCATTCTACATTCTAATTGATTCTATTATTTTAACAATTCGAACATTGAAGGTAAAGAATAAATGATATGGAGGTCAAAAGTTGATGGTGAGTTCTACAACTTTGAAGGTTGCTTGAAAAAGAAAGTGGAGTATGTCCCATCAACAATGCTAATGCCTTAGCACAAAGACATGAGCCTATAAGCTTTGAACCCAACAATAGGTATTTACCTACAACTATTTGAATGTGTTTAGAACATTTGTACCTATAAGCTAGGTACACTACAATATAGAAAGAATTTATAACAAAGGTATCTATAATATAAACACCTATAACTATAGAAGGTGTTTATAATGTAGACTCCTAGATTCATGGGCTGATAGATTCTATGCTCACATGTTAGTACTCCCCTATTCTCCATTAGTTTAGTTGTAATATTAAAAATTCAATTGAACATTCAATTTCAAAGGCCTCCTAAGGCATTAGAGACCCTATCTACATTCACAAGAATGTGGAACCTTTTTTTGTTTCTTAGTTTCCCATTCAAGGTCATATTTTCTCCTACTTTTTGTGAAAAACTCAAAACCATGAAAAAATAATTATTTGCAAATGGTATAAATTTTAGACTCTTCTTGAACAAAGGAGGTTAAAATTTACAATCCACCATAAAATCCTAAGATGAATACATACTCCCCTAAGGTCAATCCACCTCTTACTAACACTTTAAACAATTCCAC
The DNA here is from genome assembly GCA_963920665.1 of Straminergon stramineum. Lineage (NCBI taxonomy): Eukaryota > Viridiplantae > Streptophyta > Bryopsida > Hypnales > Calliergonaceae > Straminergon > Straminergon stramineum. Next base: position 12,697,144 of record OY987265.1, read on the forward strand.
ATACTTTGGTTGGTGAATGAACACTTTAATCTATTTCTAACACATTAATACTTGAAAATCATAAATTCTCTCCCAAAACTTGTAAGTTTTAAAATTTTTATGAATACATTGAGAAGTTTTTGAATTCAACATCATAATGTTATGTAGTTTTGTAGTCACTTACCTATGCCTTCAAGGCTAGATATGGAACCCAAAATGAACAAGCCCTTAATTATTGCCAACCCAAAATACATTTGGTATGGTTTGAATTACTTGTATCTACATAATTTCAAGATTGGTTTAGGGAGCCAGGTCGGGAATGGGTGCTTGTTCCATTAATCACCAAACCTCAACTTACAAGTTCCAGAACAATTGAACGGAAGTGCAACAGCGTACATCCACGGGAATGGATGAAATACATCCTCCAGTTTCATCCGGAATTTGTCCTCCTCTCCCGTTTCGCTCCAAACTTCCCGCCTTTCACCTCGATCATCTTGCGTCAATGTTACGAGAAGAATTGAACCATTTTTTTTCAATTCCGGAGAATTTTTTTGTTGCAATTCTTTCTCTTGAACCTTGCGAGACTCACTCAACTGGAAAAGATGTTGTGGGTGGACAAGTACCGCCCTCGGACCTTGGACAAGGTTATGGTGCACAAGGAGGAAGCGACGCGCCTGAAGAATTTGGTGGGTGTTCGCTTTGCGAGTTTGTTTCGGAAGAGATTCGATTCTCGATGTGAGTTCGTGCAATTTGTTAATGGGTAATTGGGTGACGTGTTTGGGGGTTCAGATAGCGCAGGGCGATTGTCCACATCTTCTATTCTATGGTCCCTCGGGGGCTGGCAAGAAGACGCTCATCATGGCATTGCTCCGGGAAATGTTTGGACCGAGCGCTGAGAAGGTGCGAATTTGGGGAAACGATTTATTTTCACATTGCGCTGGAATAATATTTGGGATTGATCAGGGTTTAGGGTTTTGCGATGGTTTGTAGTAATGTAGCTCTCTTTATAGGAGATGTCTTTTTCTAAGAACGTGATTGTAATCGCAGGTGAAAGTGGAGAACAAGCCCTGGAAAGTTGAGGTACGTAATTGACGATACCTGCGTGGTTCATGTTGTGAGTTTTTTTATTAGATTACTGTGGTTTTGGAAATGCAGCTCCACTCGTTGTCGGATTTCCTAAAGGATCAAGTAGCCTCATGGTTTTCTGAGCACTTTTTTAGTAGTTCTTATGGGCGTCATTTCAGTCCGATTCTTTTTGTTTTTTGATCAACACATACTATGTTCCTTACTGATTCTGTGGATACAAAATTTGGCCATGAATGAATATGATCATAACACAATAGGATCATCAATATTTTTATTTTATACCGATGAGTGTGAAGCGTTTTCCGTATCCGACTGCAGGCTGGAACGCGGAAGATCGACGTAGAGCTGACGACTGTTTCAAGTAACCATCATGTGGAGCTCAATCCAAGTGATGCAGGGTTTCAGGACCGATATGTGGTACAAGAGATCATTAAAGAGATGGCTAAGAACCGCCCTCTCGATGTAGCAGGCAACAAAGGCTTCAAAGGTACAATTCAATCCACCGGTACTTCGCTATTCATGGCTTTCGTTGGATCTGTTTCTTGCATGTCTACTTGTAGTGCTAGGTACCGGAAGAATCACTTTCTATCTAGAAACGATATTAGGTGGGAGGTGCTTATGTGCACCTTCAAGTATGTGTTGGTCCCAACATTTTTGGTGGATAGGCAAATTGGGGTAGTTTGCAACGTAGTTTGGTTATTCAAATTTGGAGGCCAAATGAAAATATGACGAATGTCTGAAGTTGGAATGTTGGAATGTCTAAACGTGTCCTCACCCTAAAATATACAGCAATTGTGCATGGAATAATCGACTATCACATAGTTGTGATCGATTTGCGTAGGGGTTTGCTTTTATAGCAAGGATACTTTTCAAGAATTGTTGCCTTATTGTAAAACTCTGCAAATATTAATGAGGATACTTTTAGAGCACCTATGCATTCCAAATTTGAAATGTGTAACAGCTCTATATTGAAAAATTCAATATCTCTCCTCGTCCATTTAACGCTTAGGGGTCACTTTCAGATACGGGATAATTGTTATTTGTTAATTATCCAATTTTATTTTAGTGCTCTGCAAATAGATCATTGTATCAGTGACGACAAAAACTTGGATTTCGGGAAAATGATCAATTTCTCATCTTTCTACTTGTTTTTAAATAGAGTACATACCGGTTCAGCTTTTCATACATTTCACCGCAAGTAAGGGATACTCTCGGTCACTTGGGATTAATAGAATTGGGGCTTTTGTGCGTCAGTGTTGGTTCTGAACGAGGTGGACAAACTCTCAAAGGAGGCACAACATTCACTGCGTCGGACGATGGAGAAGTACAGTGCTGCATGCCGACTGATTTTATGTTGCAATAGCGCGTCGAAGGTCATTGAGGCTGTGCGGTCACGGTGTCTCAACGTGCGGATAAACGCTCCCTCAAGAGATGATGTGAGCACGATCTGCATGTTATTTCTCTGATTTCAGCAATCAGATGTTGTGATTTTGTTGCTTTTTTATTCTCTTATAGTCAAGAAATCCTGATTGTTATGTGGGAATAACTGTTTTGAGGCAATTGCCAGATTGTTGATGTACTCATGTTTGTAGCGAAAAAGGAGAATTTGATACTTCCACCTGAACTGGGAGGTCGCATAGCTTACCACTCCAATCGAAATCTAAGGCGATCTATTTTGTGCTTAGAAGCCTGCAAAGCCAAGCAGTAAGCATCTTATCTGAGTCTGTTTTTACAAGTCATTTGTAGCCCTCTTTGTTGTTTGTCTATTATGTGCATTGATCTTTGTGATTTAAAGCATGTTTCGTGAGGCAGTGCATTGGATGGATATTTTATTGTTGTGTAGCAATTCCATGCGGTCTGGAGAAGTCCCATAGTGATTTGGTCCCAAGACTCGTAGTTTCCTATTTCACAACACCTGGAGAACTTTAGAATTGCACGACAATAAATGCCATGTTCTTCGTGGCAAAAGTACCTTGTTGGCACAGAATTTGAACTTAATACATGCAATACATCGAATTTGACCAACTATTTGAGACTTTGTGACACATGGATGGCCAACTATTGAAGAACTAAATGGAACTCAGTGACCAAATCTGTAAAGTTTATTTCTTATGGACCCCTGTTGGATTGCTCTACAGGTATCCATTCACAGCAGATCAAGAGGTGCAAACAACCGACTGGGAACAGTTCATTGTAGGACTTGCAAATGATATTATCTCTGAACAAAGTCCCAAAAAGTATGTAACAAATTGGTGCTTATTACTTTCGTTTGTATTGTTTGCACCGAACTTTAGTTCTATGTTTCTGTCGCCGTCCTTTGCACTCTCGCCTTTAGTGGAAGACTTAGCAGTTGCTTCTAAAGAGAGAAGTGTTGTGGCTCACGATACTTTTTGAAGGAACTTTCAAGGGGCTGTTTGGAATACGGTATCTGTCTGACCATTACATTATGTACTTAGTTTCCTAATCAGCAATTAAGAGAACTTGGTCATGTAGGCTGTTTCAGGTGAGGGAGAAACTTTACGAGCTACTTGTGAACTGCATTCCTCCTGAAGTTATTCTCAAGGTTAGTTGTTGTACCTGTTGTAATTCCATCTCTTGTAATTTTCTTTGCAATTGAACAGGTAGAGATTATACTTTTATCACTGACATAACACTTTTTGCCTCATTGCTGCGTGCAGAGATTGTTGGATGAGTTGATGAAGAAGCTGGATTCAGAGCTGAAACATGAAGTCTGCCACTGGGCTGCCTTTTACGTAAGCTAGTATTCTTCTCCTTTCCAAGTCTCTCTCAACTGCCTTATTGGAACTCTCCCAATTGCGATCTCCATCTTTACAAAATTAACTGTCGTTGTGTTTACAACTGTTTAGATTCCTTATCCTTGGCATTACGAATGTTTTGTACGTGCAGGAGCATCGGATGCAGCAGGGTCAGAAGGCAATTTTCCACTTGGAAGGTGATCTTCCTTGACCTTGATGAGACTTTGCTTACCTTCTGTTCAGTCGTATATTCTCTAATCAGGTGTAGTCCTTGCCCCTCTTCCGGTCTGTTAACGATTTTCCCATGTTTGCTTGTGTGCAGCCTTCGTTGCTAAATTCATGAGTATTTACAAGAAGTTCCTCATCAACACCTTTGGATGATGAGAGAGTTTTATGAAATCTTGAAACGCCCGCTTCGCTAATATGTGTTGATGGTAAATCATGCGCTTGTAGACTATCTATATTGCAACGGTGATGAATTTGGCATTCGATGACAGCGAGAGCATGTGGCAGTACAGTGAGCAAATGAATTGCTGGAGAGATTATCTAATTCGCATTTATAGTTACAGTTGATGGTCTATATCTCGGGTATCATATGATTTCAATGTTGGTTCTATGCTTGTGAATCAGCTGAATATAAATTCCTGCAAAACATAAAGAATGTAGATTTTGTTACTCGAGAGCTTCCGTTGCCGGGAATAGAGCCGGGTCCGCCCAGGGCTCGAAGGAGAAGCGCCAAAGGACTCATACTTACCAACACCCAGAACAAGGAGAGCCGAGTGTCCTGACTCCTGACCGTCTGGACTACAACAAGATGGACTATCGCTGTGATTAGCAACTCCTTCCACATTTCGGGTGACGTGGACGGAATGGGAGGCCTAATCAGCTACCAGATGGACGAGAGGTTGGTATGAATTTGTGTAAGCGAATTTCCTTTGTTCAGACATTTTCTGTTCTCTAATTCTCACTGTGGGAGACTACGTTGGAGTTACCGGGGCTTTTCGGCGTCTCTCACTTGAGTCAATGACATTCCCTCTTAATGCCCAAAGGATTGTACTGGTACTGTACCGGCACGGTCCATGAATTTGAAGAATCGTATGTGTTAATTTTTTTCCCTTTTTTTGTTAGTCTAAAAGAAATATAAGAGATTCAGGCGGTCATGCTTGTCGCTGGGATGCTCCAAGATTGTGGCAATAGCTACCGATTCTGGCAAACTTTGTTGAATATTTTTTAAAATTTTGTGATGGTAACATATAATTTCTGGTGATTCACAACAAATTTTCATTTGAAGTCTAGGGAAATGATTGCTTTTATGGCTTGTAGTGTATATTTCAAGTTGCAAATTGGCAAGGCAATGGCATGTGTCCATTACACTACCTTAGTACATTTAACATGAAAAGTAGTACAGATATCAGCTAGTGAAAGCTAATGCAATACATATGGAGTGTATTTGTGGTATATAAAGCATATGAGCATGTGCTTACACTTAGGGACGATTGAAAGATTGTTTCACTAATTGAAGAAGCATTTTGTAACTATGCAATAAAGATGCCAACATCTTAAAGAAAATTTTATATATTGACATTGATCATATTGCTTTATTTGTCTTCTATTTGTGTAGTGAGTTCAACATTTTAGTGGACTTCAATGAAAATTTGTTGTGAATCACTAAAAAAAACTTGTTCTTCATCACTCTTTGCCTCTTACTTCAAATATGTTTTTTGGGAGGTTTATAAGTTGCATTTCAAGTCGATAAGTTCGACTACCTAGTGAACTCTTAAAGGACCGAGGGGGTTCTCAGGGAGACATTGTCAAATACTGTGGTTTTTTGGTATGTTATTCAAAAATGAAAATTGAATTTTTTTTTCAGACTTCAACTGTACAAAACTCAAGTAAAATAACTTATTGAATGGAAAAAATTTCAGCCCATTTGATTGCACAGATTGAAAGACTATAATGTTTGAAGTGAAAAAAAAACAATTTTCATTCATGTGAGACAGGGTCAGCAGACTTTGGGTCCTTCTAGAGTAAAGTTTTTGTTCTACACAAAAATGAGGATTTTGACCATTCATAAGTATATGATGTTAGGTTCAATCATGAAAAATTTTAGAAGCAAATATGGAGTCTAGCTTACCCTAAATCACCTTGCAAATGCAAAGATAGTATGTGACTTGGCAATACACTAGTTGTTTTCTTGCACAATGATGAAATTTTTTATTTGAAATCTGAATGGTAAAAAGTTAGAGATATACATTCGGAATATGTGGAAAAAATTTCAAGAATTTTAAGTTCACAAGTTGCAAGATAATAGGACTTGAAGGTAGAAGAAAAGGTTTTTTCTTGAAACCACCCAAAAATAGCTAACAAAGTTTGACTCCTCTTAGAGCTTGATTTGAAAACTAAAATTTTTTTGTTTTTGAAAAATTGTATGCCATATTTTATTAGTTATATACATTCCAAATTTCAAAAGTTGATGAATTTTTCACAAAAGATTCTCAAAAGATTCTTAAATTACCCAAGCCCCCAAAGTTCAAAGCAACATAAATTTTGATCTAGGTAACCAATTGGAATAAAATTTAGTTTTTCAACAAGGAGGTACATGTTTGCATATTGTGTCCAAATTTCATGAACATGAAACCAAAAATAACCTCGTAGGAACTTACCCAAGATTTCTTGCGTACATTGAACAGACACTTGGTCCTTTAGTGGTTAAATATGTGATTAAAAAACAAAACCACCTTCCAATTCCATTATATTCATCAAATCAATTTATGTAAAACAATCAACTAATACATAACTTCCAACTAATATTTTCATCTAAATAGAGTACTATGGTTTTGTCACGTAGAAGAGAGGGTCAAAAATAAATCCAACTTCTTTTGATATATGCATGAATTATGAATTTGTTCATCTAAGATATTTGTCAAGCATTATTAGACAAGTACTATTCATCTCTATTTAATTTATATAGGTTTATAACTTTGGAAGTACATGGCATTTGGCAACCTACAAGATATACCTTAAATTCACTTGTACAAAAAAATTCATTAAAAATTTCAAAAATTTGAAGTCATCATTGAGCTTGCCTTAAATAGCCCAACAACTAGAAATTGGTTGTAAGGAATTTTAGAGATTCATATTTTGACTATATACATGCTCATTCTAACAAAGAGAGGTTGTCCCTTTTACACTTCAACAATAAAGTAATATATGAGAGATTCCATAGTTTTTAAAAAGAGAGGTTGTATTTTAGATGTAGCTTATTTTATGTTGGACACCTCACTGTCATAAAAACATATTCAAACTTTCTAACTCCATTGAAGATTTTGCTTTTGTCCATGCAATTAAGCCAAGAACTTACTCTCGTGAAGGATGATGATATATAACATTGGAAAACCCTAATGAGAAGTTAGGTGAATTTGATTAAGTGATAGATTTCCTTATCACACTCTTTGTATTATTAATCCCAGAATGTTGAGTTGGTAACTACACAAATCATCATTTTTGGTACTATGTGAATCATTTGCTTAAAAGAGCACTTGTTGAAGTCAAACTCTTGTGCAAGACCTCCCCTTTCATACAAAATTCTACAGATGAGCATCTACACTTCTATTTTGCATAGAAGGATTCTCTGTCATCTATTGGGCACTAGTGATCACAATGACATTTCAAGGTTAATGTACAAAATGTAGTCTTCATTCAAAGAAGCCAAAATTCTATCTCCATATCATCTTAAAAGTCAACTTCACTTTTCAAAAGTCAACCACCAAACTAGATCTTGGACTTGACATTTACATGGACTAAAATGAATAATGCATAATGTAGAAAAAAAAGACATGATGTAAATGTGCCAATCTAAAATTCAAGAATCAAATTTGAAAAAGTTACAATAATTTTGAGTCATTCAAGTGTTCATTCAAGTCCATTTTTAGGTGTTGGAGAATCCAAAGTTTTTCTTCCTTACAGTACTTCACCAAATTTTTTTAAGTGATCACAAAAGTCATCTCATTACTTTATCAAAAAGTAATTAAAAAAAAGGTGTCAATCCCAAAACCAAGAATAATAATAATTTTTTAAATGGCAAAAGCACCTAGTTTCCCCCCTTCGCTGAACATGCGACGGAATGGCTATGCACGAGCACAGCTGACAATTGCGACTTCTTCGTCACCGCCATCGCCATCGCCATCGCCATCGCCATCACCAGGCCCGCCTTCAATTCTTCATCTAATTTTCGTCACTCGCCCAATCAGTTCTGCACGCAGAATCCAAAGCAACAGAAGCTTACGATTACGCCGATTTCAAGCGCGAATTCAAGGAATTTAAATTAAAACTTGGTTGCGAGTTTCCAGAATTCAGACCTTCTGTGTGTGTGTCCAGGTGATGCACAATTGTGTGGTTTGAAGAACCGTCGAGAGTGACGATGGAGAGAAATCATTGGCTATGGTGGTTCCTTGCAATTTCAGCTCTGCTATCTTCCTCCGGTGTGCAGGGGATTCGGTTTGTCATCGACAAGAAGGAGTGTTGGTCTCACGAGGTGCCCTTTGACGGAGATGAAGTGCACGTCTCGTATGTTGTCATCAAGTCGGAGAGCATGTGGTCGTTTGATGATAATCCCAAAGGAGTCGACCTCGTGGTAAGCTTTGGAAATCTTGCTTTGCTTTTGGGGTGATTTCTAGAGGATTAGATTGCTAGTGTGGCATCCAAATTTTTTGTCAACTAGGTGCTGCAAAATTTCGCTGCGATCTTGCTGTTGGGTCTTTTCTTTTGGGTTGGGATCAGCTGCTGGATCTACTGTTTAGTTTTCTTTTTAGGGTGCCCTAAATTCTACGGAGGTCTCGTGGATGGTGTTTCGGGTTGAAGGAGCAGAACTTGGGAATAGATTCTGAAGCACTTTTATAGGGATTGGTTTCGTTGAGGTTTAGGTTTTGTACATACGTTAGGTTTTGTTGCCCTAGAATTCAAGTGTCTTGGATTTTGTTTGTGTGTAGGTGGAAGCGCCAGCAGGTCACCAGGTGCACTTCTCGAAAGGCAAAGTGGAAGATAAGTTCACCTTCGTTGCCGTGCGGAAAGGGGTGTACAAGTTCTGCTTCTTCAACCGGAACACCATTCATGAGACCGTGGACTTCGATGTCCATGTGGGGTACCACATTGATGACCCTTTTGCGGAGCACGTCAAGGATGGTGAGGGAGCATTCTTGCTTATTTTAGGGCCTGCATGAACTTGTAGGAGGTGGGGTGCTTTCATTCTAGAAATTTGGATTTCAAACCTTTTGCAGTACCATTTTTTGTACTAGAATGAGTCATGGGTGCTAGGGTGCTCTGATTCCAACACTGGATCTAATTTCTGTCATAATTCTGTTAGGTGTAGTTAATGAATACATCGGAGGACAAAAGTATGAGCCCGTTGGACATGCTCTTACTCTTGCCCACTTAATATTATGTGCATGTAATGAGGGCATAAATTTGGGGTCCTAGATCTGCTTCTTAGGTATGTTTGGAGGAATTGGATTCACTGTTTGACTTAGAGCACTCTTGCGTTTTATTGGGGTAAGTGATCTTTGTTTGCTCCCGCCTTCTTCCATTTCTCCATCTCAATGAAAAGGGACGTGGACCTCTAATTAGCGCTTCAACAAATTAGTTGATACCTAATTCAGTATTGAGTATTGGAGACGAAGAATGAAAGACAAAGAAGTGTGCATGAGGATGAACTAGAATTAGAGCTTGTTGACTAACTTTCCGTATTTTGTTCCTAGAGTATATAGTCATGAAGTACAAGAGAACAGGAGGATGAAGTTTAGAATTTAACGAGTTTAGTGAAATCTACTACTGTGACTCCCCCTAATATTAGCGCATTTTGGTCACTTCAGAGTTGCTGAAACTTGGTGGTTGATGAGCAGAGCATATCGAGCCATTGATGATGCAAATCGAGAGGCTGGAGGAATCCATGTACTCCATTCAGTTTGAGCAACATTGGCTTCTAGCACAGACTGAACGCCAACTTGTTGGTATGCATGGCTTTTACTCTCCTTGGTGACTTTTCCATTGACAGCATCTGGTTTGAAGTACCCGTTCTGGGCTTTTAGGTTTATCTTTGTACCCCTAGAATACCGTGGATCTTAAGATCTTCATAGATGAATTTCTTGGTCTGGATGCGATTGTCTCTGGTTTAATCCTACTGACAATTCTTGAGATGAATTCCTGTGTTGACAATGAAAACTTCAAGAAATCGTAATAGGTGGATAGTATTCTGTCTATGACTGTCACAACATTCTTTAGCAGTTGTGAGGGCTCACCCTTCTTGGCTAGTGCCTTTCTTCTTTGTGGCATAGCTATTGGTACGTCCCATCTCAGATGAGCTCAAGATTGTACCCAAAAAGAATCTAAATTTCTATTCCAAGAGTGTTGGGGCAGGTCCTCAAGAATGTTAGGTTGGTTCTTAATTTTGGCTTGCAAGATCAGCAATTAATTAATAGTTGGATATGGGTGGTAATTGTGTGACGCAGTCAATAAAACCATGAGCAGGCGAGTTATCTACAAGGCGGTAATGGAGGCCGTTGCCCTAATAGGATGCAGTGTACTCCAGGTTTATTTGCTGCAGCGGCTTTTTGAAAGAAAAATGAACCTGTCACGAGTTTAGTAGGACTCTTTTTTTTTTCTTTCCTATTTTCAGACTGAAAATTGAAAATCATTCTGGTAAGGCATCCCTTTGTACAGTTTCCCCATCTAGATATTAATTACCGCAGTTGGGATATTGCAAGGAGCGCTCAGGGTTCAATAGAACTGGCTTCGGTCTTCTTTTTAAGGATTGGACAAGCAGAATTTCTTGGGTTGATAGGCTAATTGCGAATCTGGCCATGAATTGGAAGCATTGTACATGTGTCAGCCCTTCTATGCTCAATTTTTGAACTTATGATAATGTGAAATTTTCTTGTCTTGACCCCGAGGGGAAAGTCTGATGGTAAGCAATTCAAAAATGGTACGCAATGGAAATGTGCTCAATGTGTGACATTGACCTTCTTTGGATTTTGACGTTTGTTATTTGGATTAGTGACATTCCTAGCTTTTCTAATTCAGAAGTTTTACATTTTTAATATTAAGAAGTGTTGAAGTGTTGAGAAATGCATAATATTGGAAGAGGCATTCTATTTAAGGTTGCTTGTTGGTATTGAATGCCTTATTTGGTTGGTTGCTTTTCAATTCATTTTCATTCTCAAGATACCAATTGTATTTTCTATGTATTTAGCATTAGGAGTCCTAGTTGAGGGGCATTGGATTCTCCTTTCCTCCAACTCACTTAATATTTTTGAGTGTCAAATGGACATGAAGTTCCTTGAATTGGATGAAGATTCCATTTTCATGCAAATTGATGATTACAAGTTCTCTGAATTTGATGAAATTAGAATATGCTTAGAGAGATGCATTCTCATTTGCTCATATGGGTAAATGAATGTGTTTATACACAAATTTTTGGAGTAGATAGTCACATTGAACTATTATATTGCACTTCATGATTGGATGATGCAAATATAAGTATTGTAATCTTGGAGAATGGAGAATATTTTGTTTTTGTTATTGTTACATGTTGGTGAAGTTTAGTAAATCATTGATCTCTTAATGACCAAGGGGTATTCCAAGTTTTTGAAAATGTATTTGATGTATTATAAAATGCAACTTAGAATAAAAATTTAATGATGATTCTCAAACCATGGTTGAAAAATATAATCTACCAATCACATCCATATAGTTGGGTCTATTAGTTTGAATCCAATATTTTTCAAATAAAATTTGAAGTCAAAAATTGAAAGTTCCCTCTAAAATTGATTGTAGATGAAATATTTGTGATTTTTTCAAGAATTGTTTTCCTTAAGATCCAAAATTTGAAGTTATGATTTTTAAAGATTTTTATTTTGTTTTATTTATTCAAGGTTTTTTTTTTGTTTTTTTTTTTAAGACAAGTGTGTTGAAGAACACACTACGAGGGTTTCTGTCAGGGAGAAAGGCTGATTTCACGCTAGATAAACCAACCTATCACAACCAGGTATTGAACCCACAACCACTTGGGTACCTTTCCACCATCATCCAATAGTTTAGGGTCATCTCGGACCAGATTCAAGTTGTTTTTGAAGGGTCATTTTTTGAATTGAAAAAGTTGTTTTTTGAGGTTAGACATACTATCTAGTAAACTTTGAGTTATAGAATATTTGCAAATGTTCAAAATATATACCATATAAATGTCAAGGAACTAATACAAGAATCTTCAAAAAAATCAATGGATGAAAAAAACATTTTTGTGCGCTTGGAAGTTGGGATGTATTTGCATTCATTTGTTGTTCAAAATTTGAATGCTTGGTCCTTCAAGAGTTGTTTGTAGATTGAAAATCCCAAGTATTCGACCAATTTTTGCTTGACATAAAGGAACTTGGTAATGTGAAGGTCTATGCATTCCCAATTAAATGTGCCTTGGCAAAACTTCATTGAAACTTACAAAATACTTGTTATTTGATTCATACTAAGAAAATGAATTGGACAAGTTTTATGTCTACCTTGCCTTAAACCTTTGAAGAAAAATCCAAACAATCAATGAATTCTTTGGACTATATTTTTTTTTTACAATTTATTTTCACTTCTTATAATAAAGAATATAACAATGATGATTTTTCACAAAATCAATAGAGATTTTTAATACTGTAAGGCACATAATGTCATGTAATAAAAATATAAGATTAAAACTTAAACATAATTTAACCTTAAAACACTTGAGTAGCCAATAGTGGTTGATGAATGATTTTGAGAAGAACAATAAAATGAGGAATGCACCTACCATAGTGATACCCCTGGTCCTTCTAGGGTTAAAAAGGCTTCACTGAACTCCAAATTGATATTTGGCCTTATAGCAACAAAATTGGTCAATGAGAGGACGGTATAGCTAGAACAAAAATCAACAAATAAAATCTTTCTTGATGCAAACCAAATGTTGACCCAAGAAAGCAGAAACTATCGGTATTGCAAGAAAATTTAGATCTAGAGGAGATAGAATCATATTTGTTGAACCCTTGAATGACAATCAAGGCACTGTGTGAAAGAAAGTATCTTCTAGTTCACTACCATGGACTTGCCGAATGGCAAGATGCTAAAGTGTTCATACAAACTAGGCCCTATCAGATGAATTTGCCCTTGGGGAAAATACATAAATTTTGAATTTGCCACCCACAATAAAATTTGGAAGTTTTGAATTCATATTTGGAATTAGATACCCCAAATTAAATAGAAGAGGTGAAGAACATAGAATTAATGGATCACAAAATAGAGGACAATTTTTTTACAATTCCCCTGCATAACACAAAATCACCTTGCAAGATCCACTTTATATGACCACTTCGACATCCTACTTTGCAATGAAGTCTAAAATAATACACTAATCTTGAAGAGCAAGTGGACTCGCGTTCTAAAATCTTGTCAGATGGCATCCTTTTTTGAGGAAGACAGTTCAGAAATTCTACAGTATGTAAGCTGAACCCTTAAACGTTGACACAAATGTTTTGTGTTTGATGGATGACAAGAAATTCTCCTCTGTAGGACAGAAGTGCAACTATTCATCCTCGGAATTAGGGGTGGAAAGGGAAGATCTTCTAGAGTAGTTTGACCTCCAATGAATATTTTTGTTTTTTTAAAGGAGATGTAGATGATGTCACACGGTTCCAAAAGCCATGATTTCCATGGTCACCAATCCATCCTTTAAGGGTTAATCCAAGCAACTTCTTTGAGTTTCAATCCCATCGTGTTTGGTGGGCATTGCTTATTCAAGAGTCACTTTTATCAACTTACAATGAGAGCATCATGGCATGATATGCATTACTTTAATATATACGCACAAGAGCTTGCAATCCGATCTCAGTAGGACACTGTTTGTCTTCAAAAAACAAAAATTATTATTTGAAAGCCTTATTCCCTATAAGGTGAGTCAGCCTATGACAGTCCAAATGGTAGCCAGCCCATCACAGGCAAAAATATTCTGGAGGTGTACATTTCAAAACTAGAATGTACACCACTACTGTAATTTTATCTACAGTAGAAGACTTGGTACAGGCATATTTCAAGCCACAACTTCTAGCTGACACAATAGGCAAAATGGGAGTTCAAATCCACTTCAATTCCCAGGACCTTGATTGATCCATTGACTTGCGTGGCTTGACAGGCTTTCGGCGTGCTACAGGCGTGAGCAGCGACGAAGGAGTCTGATCCTGGGCTGCTATGGTGCTGCGACAGTTGAACAGCAACTCTGCTCAGCGGACGCCGGGCTCAATGTTGGGGGAGAACTCACTGCCGTTTAAGGTAGACCAACCTATTACCACCCTGATTCGCAATCTGAGTATATTAGGACCAAGTCTAGGAGGGACACATATTTTTCAGAGGTGTGCGCATGTTTCACGAATCAAACCCAAGTGGAATTATACTTTTCTGATAAAAATTGTAATTTCTATGAATTTCTAAAGTAGTCTGCCCTAAATCATAAAACCGCCACTAGACTAGAGTCATAAATGACCTATCCTAAATCTATAACCACCATTACATGTACCTATTAGTACTGGAGTATCCACCAAAGAAAGGCTAACACGTTACCCAAATTGGAATTAATGCATTGAAATTGTCATAATAGTGAATGGATTTGGGTGAGTTTTATGGTGGAGATGGGGCCCAAAATAGGATGGCGGTTGTAGGAAGCTAAAAGAAATGGGTTGGTCTACCTTAGTTCATTCTTAGCCAGTAGAATCAAGAAAAATATTAGTTGCAATTTGAAAACATCCTAAAAAATTTGGAGGAAAATTCTATAAAATTTCTATTTAAGAGGCATAAGGCAAAAGGAGACAAAAAAAAACTTGGTATTTGAAAAATTGGTTCAATATGGAAATTGAAGGAAAATACTTGATAAAACTCAAATAATCCTAAATGCTAGCTGGGCTACCATGAATTGCATGAACAATGATATAGAAGGCCTTTGTTGGTCATCTACAATGATAATTGTTAGCATCAAACAATGTGTGCTCCTTGTGACAAGGCTCAACTCCTTCATTGTCATGTACAAAGAAGGCATAGACAAAGAGTGTCCTTATGTGAAACTAGAAGTAGGATTCTCAAGTTGTCCAAACTACCCGCCTACTCATCTATCCAATTCATCCATTCAGAAGAGGTGCCAATTGTCTAATCTAGTCTTGAAACATGTAGTTGATTTTATCTAGTGGAAAAAAGTCAACACAAACTTTTCTTCTCCATGGTGTTCAACATGTGGTTGCTAATGTAGATACGTGGCGCAAACGCATGGGGATGGACATATATGCTTGTTGGAGCATGGACGCATAGACAATGAAGGGTTCCTATATCAATGAAATGAGTGTTCAATTTTTTTATCCTATGCATTGAATATTGGGTTTTATTATGAATGTATCATTTAACAATTTAGACATGAATACATCATCATCTTCTATATGCTGCAACAATAAAAAATAAATAAACCATTAATTGCATAGAATAGTATTTTTTTTTAAATTAAAAAATTATATATATACTTGGTTTATATAAGGTATGATGTTTGGGTAATGTTGAGTACATTTGCACAAATGATTTTCTTTGAAGATGAAGGGGTTGAGGATCTTTCGTCTTTGAGATGACTATCGTATGCTAAAATTATAAAAAGTGATTTGAAAAATATTACAGGTAATGAAAACAACAATTTGGCATATTCAAAAAGTACAACCACTTTGTTATTCCATCAAGAACGTCCAAGACATATGTTCTTTCCTTCACATCTTCTTGTTGGAGGTATTTTAGTTTTAACTTTAAGAGCATTTTATCTCTACCCTTCAAATAAACCAAGCACCCAATTAGATTATTTGTGTTTGTGATATAGAATTCCTAATGGGTGTCTAAATGTCATTTAGTTATGCCTTCCAAGCAACAAACAAACTTATATTGTTCTAGATCTTAAAGTATCTAAGTGTAAAATCTCAAAAAGTTAGAAGTTAGGGCCGATTTTGGTCAATATGGGCCAAGACTCTAGTCCTCAAAAGAAAATTGATCAAATCAAGATTTCAAATATTCAAAATCACAACGAATCTCATGCCCTTTCCAAAATGCTAAAATATATTCTTATTGGACCTTCCCATTAGAAGTTATCCAAATGAAGTTTTGCTTCTAAATTTTCCTATAAAACTACATACATCAATTTCTTCTAACCTATTGATGCAATTTCACTTTCAATTTTTGGGTTGAGATGAAAATTAATTCTAGTGACTAAGGTTTGAATTTTTTGTGAATTGACCAAATAACTATGACTTTCATCAAAATCTAAACTAAACTAAGAACAAACTTTATCTTTGATTATCTTCCTACATTTTGACCTATTTTCTAGAATGTGAATTAGTTTTGGAATCTTCAAACAATATCCTAGATGATTTTGACTTTAAATTGTTCCTTGGTTGTTTTCAAAAGATTCTAATTGATTACCTACTTTTTCCTCCAAATTTCTACTATAAATTTATTATTTTTAAATTTTCAGTATTTTGACTTGTAAAGTATACATTCATCTTTCTAAAAAGTTAAAACACTTAAAGATTGAACTTTCCTATTGAGAGTTGTGCATAGATGAAGCTTGATCGCTATTCAATACTCTAAAACTTCATCCATAAATTTCTACCAGCTTAAACTATTAAATTGATTTTTCCTTTAAATTTTAACCTCTGAATTTATCTAAATTCGAATTTTCTTTTTTGACTTCTCTTTGATAATTTAATTGTTTTTTCATCCACTCGTACTACTTTGCTTCATCCAAGTGTAACTTCTTAATTTCTATCTATTTTAAAAGTTTAATGTGTTTTCAAAAACCTCTAGAAATTAAATATATTATAAATTCAAAATTATACTCTAACAGACTTCTAAAGATCTAATTTAATTGTTTAACTTCTAATTCTATCTTCTACTTCTACAAAAAGTTTAAAATTCAAAGAGCAAAGTTCAAGCATATACCTCTAATGTTGATGACACCACAATCCCATCTTCTTGCATTACAATTATGATTGGCTCATAATACCCATCGCCTTCCATCTTGTTGATTTTGTTGTAATTTTGTTTATTGCTTAAATATAAGGTTATAGAAGGAATTTGAATTTCTAAACTACTCTTTGTGGCTTTTTCTTCACCTAATTCTTTCAATCTATCTTCCATACTATTCTATTTGAATTTCTATTATTTTTCCACTAACTTCTACTATTCTAAGTTGCAAATGTTGACTTCTTCAAAAATGAATGGCTCAAATTAATTCTAAGAATCAAAATACTGTGCAAGACATGAACCTCATAATATTTGTAAGCATCTATTTAAGTTTCTAGGATCTAATTAGTTAAGAATGCCCATTAAAATCAAATTAAATTCAAAAATACTACCAGTCAAACCCTTAATTATGGGGACAAATTATCCCACTAACCTCACTTGACATTTGATTCTCCACTTGTCTTCTTCCCCCTACTTTCTTTCTATTTCAAAGCTTAACTCCAACCATACTTCCACTCCTTCATTTGTGTTTTTCAAAGTTTGAGTTTTTTTGTTGAGAGTACACATCTAATTGAGCTTTTACACAAATCACTTTAGCTTCCGAAGCCCCCAATATGACAACCCAATACCCAAGTATGAGAGCCCAACATACGTGAATGAGATCCTGACCTTCCTAGTAAGTAAAACTGACATCCCAACATGAAGTCTGGCCTCTAGTATGAAAGCCTGAACTCTACACTAAATAGTGAAATTAGGTCGCTTGAACAATTAGGTTGCCTTAACCCAAGAAAATTACTTTACAAGGCATCAAAATCAACATATATTTCTAAAAATATTTCCATTTATACACATGAAGATTTACAAGTCCCAATTACAACAATATCTAATTCAAAAGTAATACATTCTTGTACAATATCTGAGTAAATATTTATATAGTGTCAAATGTTGAGAAATTAGTGTGGGGCAACCTAATTTCTTGCCAGAACTCGACCTGCCAAGCTTTGGTCCTGTTAAGATATCTCCTCTTTCTCCTGTTGTCTGTTTATGATGACTTACTGCACCGTGTATTTTTTTATTTTTTTGTTTAACTATTTGAATGACTGGACCATAATTCACTGGACTCTAATAAGTGGTATTCGCAAAGACTAGTTTTCTAGATAATCAGACTTTAAATAACAAATTTCATTATACTCCCTACATGTATTCTTCTAATTTGGGCTCTAAGAGAAGGAAAACATGTAAGAAATACCAAACTAAGTTTAAGCCTTAAAACATAGGTTCAAAGCTTCACCATCAATGTTGTCACTAATGAAACCAACTTATGAAATTAAGGGTTAACATACACTATTGTCTAAAACTTTATATGGAAAGTCCAAGCTTCATTGTATAATGCTAATACCTAAAAGATAAGGGACTAAACCAACAAAAAAAAAGGAAAATTAAAATATTTGGGTTTTAAAAATAAATATTAGAGGGTCAAAGCTTTGTCATATGGATAGAAACAAAACTACAAGGGAAACAAAGGGAAACAACTATCTAGCGCAATTCAAGATAGTTTATACATGGGAAGTATTTTAGGAAACATAACAAATCTACTATGATTAGTACTATGATTTAACGATGATTCAAATACCAAGAATTTTGACAAGACACATGTCTAGTGGGTCAAGGCTCTAGGAAAAATTCTTCAAAATGGGATTTCCCACACAAGGAGCTAGTGCAAAATCAATACAAAGAACCAAGACCAAAACTCAAGAAATTTCAACTAAACATGTGCTTGCAAGTCAAGACTCTACTCTTGGTTAGGGTTTTCAGAAATGCTCCAAAGTTTCAAGGATTCATAAAACAAGAGCAACAAAGACCGACGTGGATTGCTTTGCAATTCACGCAATTCGGTGGCACCTAGGTATTCAAAACTTCATCTCTGCTTGGAGAGATTCCCTACTAGTATGCAAAATGTCTGCAAGGGGCATACACTCAACTACATTGATTTGTCCTATGAAGATCTATACACCTAGAATTACTACTAATTACAATAAAGCAGAGTAGGCTATGATTATTATGGCTTCTATTAGATCTTATTGGCAATTGAAGGAGGATTCCAATGCACTTTAGCATGCTTTATTGGGACAACTAGAATATCTATTCAATATCTATCTTTTTGTGATGCTATTTGGTCCAAAGGGGCATGTTATATATTGGACAATTTTGATTATGGATGTACAATTTCACACAATACTTGCATACATTTTTCCTTAAAAAACATTGTGACTTTAATTTTGATACCACCAATTATTTAACACTCAATTATTTAAAGACCTCTATTCACACACAAAATTCTCCTTATGACATTTCAAAATGCTAAAGAACACATAATTGAGCACTAATGAATAAATCTAGTGCTCACAAGTTGTTCAAGAGGTAGTTTTTACCAATGTAAATCAGTCAACTTAATACTACTCATAACCCAATTCTGTCACGTATAAATCCACCCCCTCTACCATTGTTTGATTTCAATACTATCAACATGAGAATGAATCTTGTGCAATATCACCGAAAACATAGACTATAGGTGGGGCAGTTGTTGTCGAGAGTGGTAACAATGAAATGAATATAGGACCTGGTTGCACACACCCCTACATGAAAAATAATTTTGTATGCGGACAATGTATAGATGAGGATTTGTGTAGGCTAGGACTAGATCATTATGATTCATGAGGACTTTCTTGCTGTCTATAGAGGTAGGTTTAGGAATCCCATTCCATACTAGCTTACATTGTTTGATTTCTTTTCGATTGCACCCTTGAAGAATGGAGTCTATGACCATGTGAACAACTTCAATATCTCTTGCTTTATATGTTCTTTTTGCCACCAAGTATAAGTGGGAGATATTTCATTTTATTTTTCAGAAATGAAATCACATATCTTCTACAGGTTATAAAATTTTCAAAATTTTTTATAAGCCAACTTGGTTTTTCAAGTACCGTAATGCAATTATCCTTGAATAAAACATAAGACTTCAATATCTCCACTTTTTGAACTTACAGACTCAGCGCACTACTTCCTCTTCAAGGATAAAAAGAATTGAATGAAAAAAGTAATTTTCCCATCCTCCACAGAATTCCAAAATCATCCATTGGACGCAAAACGTCCGCAGCGACGTTCCAGGGTTAAAAGATGGGTCCACAATTTCCATCGTGAGTTTGATAGCACAATCCGATAGGCTGCATCAAAAGTAGTCGATTTCCGAGCAAACCTAAAGAATTACATTTAAGGAACCCAACCCCTTCGGATAGAGTTTCATGTGAAGTGAAATGAGAACCTACAGCGGGTGTGAAATGTACACAAATCCTTTGGAAAAAACTAAAGATGTAAATATAGACGTTGCAGAAGTTGTAAGCTCTAAAGGACTTGTCAAGACAATATTCCAGGAGCAACTTGCTGGATAGCTCTCTACCTTACTTGAGAAAATTATATATGTAGACATATATGATGCGTTGCAGCATGATTGGTTGTAAAACATGAGCATAACTTTTTTGGTGGACTTTTGCACCCAAAAAATGAGAAGTTATGACTTCCTAACAACTCGAGACGTTATTATTTTCTCTTTCTAGTTCTTCAATCAAACTCGTCATCACGACTTTGTAATTTGGCATGTAATGATCATGTACCATAGTTCTGGACATCCGGATTTTCCCATACAAAGCGCGGTCGGTCAAGAAGAGTCCAACACTGGGCTGCTGTTGTCCTTCTTCGTCACCTTCATGGTCGTCTCCTCTGCTTGGAAGTGGAGTCACTAGGTGCATAAGCTTCCCTGGAGGGTAAAATCGCCGCAAGTCTTGGTCTGGCCCTTTCTCTGACACAATACGATCCTGCACACACAATTTCAGATGCTGAAACAAGCCTAAAATTCTTTGGTTTAAAGCAGAAAGTAAATAACTTCAAAAACCTGGAGTCCATCTCACATAAATAGGATGCCTAACGTAAGAAACCCAATTGCGTCATTAGTCACCGCATTTACAATGCGCGAGTCTTCCAAAAATGTGACTTATGAGAAATGAGATCAACTGTAGGATCTATCACAATCAAAATGCTTTCATGAGAAAAATTGTAGATGGAGTAGTCGTGGTTCACGGGCATTCTAGGCTTGTGATTGGGATTCTACAACTTCAGACTTCAACAATTATTAACTCATCCCTATGGTATCCAGATAATACAAATTTTAGTGCGTGGGAATCCTCTTAAAACTGGGGACAAGACCTCAAGCCTTCCAAAAACAATAGCTCATAAATAGATTACCTGGCTCAACGCAGAGGCAGCAGTTGACACAGCATGCTCCTCCTCTTCAGTGATCTCACGAGCTGCAGCCGCCTCTTCTTCTGAGGCTGAATGAACTTGTCCCTCCTCCTGTTGCCGCTCTAGCTCCTGAGTCAGCTGTTGCCAAAGAAGCACTTCTCCGATATCTTCAACGCCACTGGCAGAAGCCACGTGATCACCTCTACCATCTGGTTCCTCATTATACCGATCACCGTCAAGGTCATCGTGTCGTATGTCCCCAGGGAGATCCTGGCGGTTATCATCTCCATCATGCAACGTATGCCTATAAGATTCCCAATACTCACCTGCGAGGCGAAATGGTCCAAGTTCAGAAATTAATATATGTCTTAATATCAGAATATCAGGATAGAGCAATCAAAAATTGGCAAGAACATAAAAAGTCTGAGTGTTCCAGAAACAGAACGAAGGCATTGATGATGGTTTTTGTCATCATTGCAACGGTAGCAATTTGGGTTCGCACCAAGGAGGTCCTCGTCGAGATACTTTGAACACTAAGTACTCTAGATTGTGGCTCAAGAAGAAGTTGAACCAAGAATGGAACATTTCTTTTGGTCAAGAGTTCATCTTGGCTCAAATCTCCTTTAGATGTGGTCCTAAGCGCAAGAGAGTTGAGATCTTATGAGAGGTCCTGAGGAAGGGAAAACATTGAACCAAGTCCAAGAAAAAACACTACACCACAAGAGCTGTGAGTTTTTCATGACCACGATCCAACTTTGAAGTTAGACCATTAATGGGCCCTTAAGCTCCATTCCAGGTCTGAGTTTTGCATGGGGCTTGTCCACTGTCTAAGGCACCCCTTTATTGAACGTGAATCGGAATAGCCATCAATGTCAGGAGAATACAAAGCAATCGTAACAAAGTATCAAAAAGATCATTGGCTAATAATGTGTACCTGCTGACTCCTGACCTTCACCACCATCAGAGATCTCACCCGCAGCACTGGTACTGCATACATCTTCACTAAGATCAACTTTCTTTTTGTCACTTGCTAAGACTGGCACAGATGATTCCTCCACACCCGAACTGTTTGCAGTAATCGACAAAACATTTCGCCGACGAGGACCCATGCAGGACCAACTTTCGAAAGAGGGCCTACGAACAACAGCTTGTGCTAGATTCTGAGCCCGCTTCATTACTACCTGTATTCACACCCAAATTGGACCATAAGCGTATCTTCACCTATTGCCATCCTCAGAGCTAAGTCCGTTGCCTCTTCAAGTATGCCCCAGCACATATACCTTCACAATAAAAAATCATAGAGACCATGCTCGCAAACAGTAGACATTGCTCATAGATAACTACAAGATAAGATTAAATCTCCTAAACGTGACCAAAGTAAAAATTCTCAACCCAACGCCTTCAGAATTATGTGATCTCCTCCTCAGCAACCTTTCAATCAAACCATCTGGTTCAAAGATAAGATAGATAAAGAAGAAAAACTAGGAACTCCAGTATGTAAGGAATTGCCTGGCATAATTACCTGAGTACCACTAGAGACAGGTCGCCATATCATACCGGCACCCGCTGCTCCAGTTTGAGCAGCTCGAGTAACCATGAGAGTTGAGTATGGTAATGTCGCTCGCGAAAAACTAGCTAGAGACTGTAGCCGGCCGCTCAAAGCAGTCGCAGATCGATAGACCGTTCTCAATATCCGTGTTCTCTCTATCTGCTCGCGAAAATCTTTCACCCAAGCAGAAGCTGTCACCTTCAAATTTACACATCAGGTGTTAGAAGCCATAATAAAACTAATTAGATGAACACAAATTTACTCCTTAACGCCCAAAATGGTCAATAGTGGTCGCTTCCATATCCATAGGGGTTGAAAAAAATCATTTAGGAAGCTTCAAGGAGGGTTCAAATTGTAACAGTTGGGAGAAGAAATCAAGCCCAATATTTTTATCGATAGAAATATTTATTGGAAGTATTGTAATCGACTATTAGCTTCCAAAGTGGACTTTCTACTTTGGGTTTGATCAATTTGGGTTAAGTGTCTTGTCTGCCCTGCTAGTTTAATTGATCAAAATAAAAGACTTTCACACCTCAGCGCGAAGATCATCAAGGGAGGCAGCACAGAAGCTCGGAACAAGATCTGAGCCATTGATGACAGTGGTCACAAAAGAGGCCCCTGACTCAGCCAACTCCCACGTCATACATGCGGCTGCAATAACAACAAAGATACTCAATTTCAGCAAAAGATTCCTGAATTCGTAACTTAAATACTTAGTACTGCCATTTCACATATTTCTGCAAACTCGTAGTATCTGTAGAAAGAATTAATGAGCAATCACTAGAACACATTGAAGGGATACTGACTACTCCATACCAGGTGCAAAGCAGACACAGTTTGTTGAACCAAAAGCTAGGCGCTCCCTGAGAATGTATGTAAGCAAAGCAGCTGTCCCGCCCCCAAGAGAGTGTCCAACAACCTGCAAGGCCATCCGAAAGCGTATAAATATCACGCGTAATTAACTCAGAGAAGTTCTTAAATTTTAAACCTACAATTCAGCACTGAAATGCTTCACTATGTGTTGGTAGAAATCTACAGAGATTCTGCAAAAGAAAAGTCAAGCAATCGGGTAAAAGACCTTAATCTGATAAGTCGGGTAGTCAATGAGAGCCTTCATGAGAATACTTGTAGAGAGCTGAGCAATCCACCGTGCAGCTGCTACCATTCCACAGTGCGCATAGCCCAGCACCAGGTTACTGATACCCGCATCACTCAAGACAGTATGATGGAAAGGCACAACAGAACCCGTGGCTGCTGTCAAAGTGTCCTTCGTACTGTGTGTTCCCCGGATCAAAAGTAGTATAGATTGGGAATGATGGTCCACCAATACAGTGAAAGCAGGTTTCAGGAGCTGTACAACAAACGGTTTCATCAATCAACAAGACGAATCACATATGAAACAACAAATATTGAACACAAACTTGCAAATAACTGGTGTTTCTCCCCAAGAATCATTACAAAGGATATCTTACCCCAGCCCTCCCTTCTTCAAGCAGAACTTGATCCCTTGTAAAACCTGTGACTTCCAGAAATTGAGGAAACGTCTTCTTCGAGAAATGGATACATACAGTCAGGAGTCTCAACAACTCCTTCATATCCGCCAATACAGCAGGGCCATGTAGCTGTCGATTCTCGTCTGCAGCAAAAACAGCTGCGACATCCAATTGCCCCTGCACACATGCCGCCAGCCCTAGGTTCAGATCAGATCTTGGGATCTCGCCATTCGATCTGATTCCTAAATGCTAATCATATTCACTCGCCAACCAACAATTCAACAAAAGAAATGAACATTACTTGAGGATGAATTACTGCTTATTACATTCAGTATCATACGTTCAATAGAGTCGAAAGTCATCTTCACATGTACACACTTTTAGCGATGCTTATAGGTGACACAATATACTAATGTCTTGATGTTTCAAGTGAGTGCTAGTACCACTAGTAGACTAGATTACGTTTCATAACCATACTGTGTGTTTAGTATTAATGATCTTAAACGTCAAAAACAGTGTAAGATAAAGGATTATATTCTCGTCAATTATGCAGTTGCTCATACATACACGTTCGATATAATTCTAATACCTGTTGTCGTAAGAGATAGTTGATTCCGAAAGCCAGATCACCAATGGGCCACTTGCCAAGAGTTTCAGAATACGTAAACCGTAAAGTCTCGGAGATGGTGGCCAGAGCTTCAAACCAAGTTGAGGGTGGCCTTGATGTCCTGGGCACCTGCAACCGCCTATTTGTCAGCGACTCTGCTTCTCCTCCCTCATTCGATTCCAGACGTGGTGCGCCCCAAGGGTTACCCCATCCAGTGTAGTACAATACTATAGCTGTACCGGCAGCTCCTGCCATCGCCGCTGTCGCCATGCCGATTGGCGATCGGGTCATCCAGTGAAAAAGCTGCTAATATAACCAAACCTAGTAATCATGAACATTCTGTTGATCTGCTGCGCACAGCAACAAAAAGTTATCAGCACATAGAGTAAGAAAAATTCTGACAAACTCATAGTGACATCCACTGACTGTAGAGATTTTTTTCTCTGACACGCATGAGTACTGCTGACTATACCACCTCAGACATGAATTTCGTCAAGAGAATATAATTGCTTTACAGAGCAACGGCAAGACACAAATAGCTAACATGAACTTCCATGCCCAAGCCCAACCCCTGCCAAGTCTTCAGAGACAAACAATCGATCCAACCAATCGAAATTCTTTCTAAAATTTCGCAACAGAGAAGCTCAAGCGTGTCATAATTACACTCACTAAAAAGAAATTTGCCATTCAATCTGCACCAATCTCACCCTAACCCCAAGATCTACAGAACAAAAACTTCAAATCCATTTTCGATCCCCCCAAGTAGGGTTTCCCTCCAATTCCATCACCCCCACCGACTCCTTCACAATCATAGCGTGAATTTCATCATCCACAAATTCCTAAAATTTGCGCAGAACGAACTACGCCGCGACTGATCAATCGATCAAACAATCCGTCAAATTTTCAAACCCCAATTAGGGTTTCACTCCAAAACCCAAAATTCATCTTCGCCACCTTCATCACCGCAATTCCGACATTCACTAATTCACAGAAAAAAATTGATAGAGACTGTCACACCTGCTTGCGTTTCGATTGCTCCTGAATTTCTCACTAACTGAGGTTCTCCACCTGCGTTTCCTGATCCGAAATCCAGTTCAAGTCGGAGTTCAACTTCCACAATCAAACAATCCCATTCGCAACTTTGAAAAGCCAATTGTACTGTCGATTGCAACGATGTTGTCGTGTCGTCCGAGGAAAGAAGCGCATCAAAATCATATCTTTGGGGCTATCTTACGATTCTGTTTCCAAACAAGAGTTGCACTGATTTCTACTGTACCTGCAGTAATTCTTGTAATTAGTGTTGCTAAATGGAGGGATGATACCGGCAGTGTATAAAGTAAAAGGGGTGTGGGGTTTGAGAAAGTTAAGAGTTTCCGGGATTAACGTTTGGGCTACTGTAAACTTTAGAACTTTAGAACTTTAATGAGTTGTGTGTCAGTGTTTTATTTGGGAGACTTCAAGGGCCGATTGGATTTGCTCCTTGCTTGGAGACTTGATAAATGAAGAAAACGTGGCTACCGGTATTAAGAAAAACTGAAGTAATCTAAAAAAATTCAGATCTTTTATGAGGATTTGAAATTATCTTGATTTTTTGGAGAAATAAGTAAAGTAATTTGTATCGAATTGAGAATATGGTTGAAAAAAATAAAAACAACTAGTCATGGGTGTATATTTTAGTATAGAATTTCATAGTATAACCCAAGTTTTATTCTATTTAATTTTCCAAAAAATAAGTAGATTAAGTGGTTATAGGGCCTAAAGTTCAAAATGCTATGAAAAATTCTAATTTTTGTTCAAAATTTAATTTGGGGATAGAAATTAGACTTAACACCTAAATGCCCGAGGCACCAAATTTTGATGTTCACAATACTTTGAAGTTATGTGAAACCTAACTAAGTTGCTATTTTTAGAAGTTTTTTATTTTTGAAAAATTGTTTTTGAAGTCTAGTTTTAGCATCAAAAATCTGATTTTGAAAATGGTTGAACATGATTTTTCTATTCAAGATTTTGTGCAAATATGTCCATTGCAATCTTGACTTTCTATAGTGTTGGGGGCTCTTGGAAATGAGTCTCAAATACACTACATCTTGGAGAAAAAATCCCATTAGAAATTTATTTAAAAAAATTGTAGAGTAGATTTTGAGAAGCTGTAAATTGATTGGGGTTATGCATGTTATGCCCTTTAACCTCATATTTTTTTGGTGAGCAACTTTTTAGATTTTACATTTGAAAAGAGGATTGAAAGACTTTCCATCATTTTTGTAGTTTTAACACCCTCATGATCAAACATTATAATCTTTCAATCCATAAGTGATACTATTGTGTTTTCTTTTCCCATGTGATCTTTAACATGTCAAGTTTAAATTCATATGGTTACAATTTTTTTTAAATGATAAAACTTATCAAAATGTTGGCTTTTTATTCAATTTAGAGCAAATTCCAAGAAGCCCAAAAAAGGCCTTGGGCATTTAGGGGTTAAATATCACTAGTGTGGACCGGGGTGCAAACAAAGTTTGTAAACTTGAATCAAATTCTAATTATTTTAAAGAAACCAAGATTTGGGATATGCTAAAGAAAGAAGATGAAATCTTAGAAGAGAGAATTTGGTTTATGGAGATTAAATTTAGAAGTTGATAAATGGTTTGTTGGAAGACCTAGGAAATTTGGAATAAGATTGATTGTAGATTAGAGTATCTTTTAGAACAAGTTAATGTGTGATGGATTGGCAAATTCTATTTTCATTGGTCGAAGGTTCATTAAGATGGGTGGGTAAGGTTTGATTATTTTCAAGAATTTTCCACTTGTAATCTACTACAAATACACTGAAGGAAATCCTAATAGAATTGAATTAAAAAAAAATTCCATTGCCCATTGCAATTGGTCACATTTGGTAATCAAACCCTTTTGGTTTACACCAACCTTACAATGTTGAAGCTCTTACTATACAAATTCTAATTTTTGAGGTCTTTCTAAAAAGTCCTTATAATAGAAGGATCACTAATTGAACTTTAGTATTCATATTTTTAGTCATGCAAAACCTATTTTTAATTTGTCATTGAAAATAAAAATGTTTTGTCATTGTTAAAGAAATTTTGTGATAAATAATTAAAATTACAGTTATTTTTGTAGATTCTTTTGATTTCACGATAATATCTTTTAAGTGATTTATGTATTCAAAAGTTGACTCAAGTTTTTTGGAGGCAACAATGTTGTAATTATCAACAAAGAATCTATTACAATTATTTATAATTATTGTGATAATTATAATGTTGTTAGGCTATGATATTTGGTTGTCTAACCCCTAAGGAAACATTCACACCAAGGAGGCAATCACAAGAAAGAGAAATTAATTAATGCTAAAAGTGATAAATTAACCCTTAAGTGCCCCATCACCTTAAATCCTGCCTCTTAAAAATCAAAGGTTGCCCTATTTGACTATTATAATCTTTTCAATGATATGGTGAAATCATTTGTCCTTTCCCCACATGCTCCACGCTTGTCTCCACTACCAATCGGTATAGTCAATTTTTGCGAATCTTGTTTTGGGTGATAGTTTGATTGGAATGAGTTGAGAAGGGTTTGGATTTTGGTAAATACATGTTGGGCGCTCAAGGGGTAACTCCATTATAATAGAGTATTGAGATTAGAAAGGAACACAATGGGGTTATTTAGGCCATTTGATCTCAATAGGATTATCTTGTGTTTCTTCAAAGTTAACTTCTAAAGGACCAAATGGTATTTTTTGGGAACTTAGCGATTTTGGGCAGCTCACTACATATGGAATTTTTATTTTTTCCTTTGAAATCTTCACACAACATGTGCTTGAGGAGTAGCTTTAGGGTCCAACAATTTTCATAACTTATGAATGCATGGTTAAAAAGTTTTTGTACAATATGTAGTTTTTATTACTCACTAGGCAACCCGGGCAACAACAAAACTTCTTTAAAAATCAATTTTTTTAAAATCAAAATTTGAAATTGGTTTTCTAGGTTTTTATATGTGTGGAAAGCCTTGAATAATTCCATTTTGATTTATGAGATGAAAGTTATGGGGAGTTTTAGTTGTGGGTAGTTGATGGGTAGTAATGGAATCTCCACCTTAAAATAAACTTTGAAGACCTTTAGTTAACTCAATTTTCAATATTTTTGTAAGAAAATAAAGATTTCAGATGTAGATTGTTTATTACAACATTACAACCATTGAGATTCACATTTTTCAATTCCATAAATAAATTGTTAGCAACTTAGTATTTTGAATCATTCTCTACTTCAAAAAACTTAATTTTTTCCTATATGTTGTACAATTCCAAATGATCTAAAATTTTCAAGCATATGAATTGCCAACTTGCCTTAAAGAATGAATCCAAAGAGTTACAATTATTTTGGACATTTTTTCATAATGATCTAACCTTGTCAAGTGCATCTGCCTAGATTTTCGTTGGGCAAAAAAAGGGATTTTTGTCACTTCAAATGCTAATATCTTGCAATCCACAGGGCATAAATTTCTGAATTTATTCCCACATCTTTCCAAACTAGTGTACTACAAGATCCTATGGTTATATGTGTCCAAAACATTTTTTTCTCAAAAATTTGATATTGTACTAGAAATGACGTTTTTTGAGCATTTTTGGTGAAAACATAATCAAAAGAATTCTTTAGGGGTTAAAATATTGAGAATGTACACTAAATGAGAGAAGATACATTGTTTGATTATTATCTAATTTAAGGGAAATATTTTATTTTATTAATTATTATTTTGGATATACTTAGTCCAATTATTTTTTCCTAGCACAAACTTTGAAAGAGCTGAAGGGTTCATATTTTATTATAATACATTTCATTTCTTTTCTTGTACACTTCATGGCTTCAGCATGCATTTAAGGATTAATAATTAAACTAGTAGTATTTGTTCATCATTTGTCTTTAACCCCTAAAGTTTTTCATCTTCAGAGACCCATAACTAGTTCAAAAC
The DNA here is from genome assembly GCA_963920665.1 of Straminergon stramineum. Taxonomy (NCBI): domain Eukaryota; kingdom Viridiplantae; phylum Streptophyta; class Bryopsida; order Hypnales; family Calliergonaceae; genus Straminergon; species Straminergon stramineum. The sequence continues at coordinate 12,726,925 of OY987265.1, forward strand.
ATTCGTCCCTACAACAAGGCTAAAGTCTTAATCTATATTTATCTTTTAACAAATTCAAACATAGGATCTTTTGGTTAACTTGTTCAACTACATCTTCCCAATATTTTAGAGTGAAAATCCCAACCAATTGCAAATTCATTGCGCCTAAATTTCAAAATGTAGACTTTTATAGCCTTTCCAAAAGGTGAAGTTTTAGTATCTTTCAACATTTTTAGAAAAAACACACATATGTCCTATATCTTTGTGCAATTTAGTCAATTTGTTTGAAAATGAATTGAAAATACATATAAAAAAATTCAAGCCAAAATTTTTCATATTCATCTTCAGAAAAACTTATAAAATGGCTTTCTTCAAAAAAATTCATAAAATAGATTCATTCAAAAAAATTCAAAATGAAGTGCAAAAAATGACTTTGTAAGTTTTTTCTACCTTCATTGCCCACAAATTAAAACTCCTCTTAACTTTCACCTCATTATTTGGAATTGAATGATTCAAATGTTTTTGAGTAGGTATAAATCTATAGAATTCAAAAGATTTTTTTTAGGATATGTTTTTTGCTTCAGAGTTTGACATTGAAACCAAAAAAATGTTTCTAACTTTTGCACTATTTATTAGAATGACATGAAATAAAGTTTCACACTTAATTTAGGATTATGAGCATACAACTTTAAAAAAATTCATGAAAAATTTCAAATTCCAAAGTCAATGGAGCTTGACCAATAGCCCAAGTTCCCATGAAAATCAAAGTGAGCTCCTTGGTCCTTTAGAGGGTAATTCAATCCAATTGTCCTATAGAATGGTGATATCATAGATGGATATTCGATAGATAAATGTACACTAATCACAATTTGTAATAATTTATATTTAAGCAAAGAATGAAAAGTACTATCCAACTTTAACCCCTTCACCCCTAGAAGAAAAAATGTTCAATTGTTTTGAACAACGGATGAATGCAATATAAGCACATCCAAAGTAGACAAAAATACATTCTTTCATCACCTGTTTTTTGGGAGATTCTTTTAGTAGTTCTTCAACATTTGTGTAATACAGATTCTGAAGACTTTGCTTTGAAAATATTCTATTATTCAATAAGTATTGATGGGTCTGGCCTAAAAGGCTAATCTTTTCAATTCAAAATGACCTTTCATAAACAACTTGAATACTAGAAAATTAAAATTAAAATCTTCAAAAATCACTGTGATTAAAATTTAAGATTTTGAACTTAAAGAAAAAATTCTTGTGAAAATCACAAATATTCAATCTTTCATAAATTTTGGAGGGAATTTTCAATTTTCAGCTTCAAATTTTACTGAAAAATATTGGTTTCTGTACTAGCCGATCCTTAAGTTGATCAAATTGTGTGAATATGATTTACAAATAATATTTAATAAATACAATTTGAGAATTATTATTAATGATTTTTCTAAGTTACATTTTATAATACACCTATACAGTTTTGGAAATCTACCCCTATTCCTTGGTTCTTTAGGGGTGAAGGAAATATTCAAATTTCAAGCAATTGATGAATGCAAACATGTCCCTAGAAAACGAAAAAATTGTATTTTCTATCTCTTTAATGTTTGAGGATTCTTGTGTTAGTTCTCTTATATTTGTATGGAATAGATTTTCATAATTTTTCTTTACTAATATTCTATAGTTTAAGGGATATAGACATATAGTATATATTTGACCTCAAAAACTCATTTTTTTAGTTTCAATGATAATCCTCCCAAATGGACTTTAATAGATAAATAATATAGATTTTTAAAAGGTCATAATTAACACTTAACATTTTGAGCTCAAAAAATAAAATATGGTGAAAATTATACAATTTCCATATTCAATCAAAATTAGAAAAAAATTTCAATTACTAGTTTCAATTTTATTGATAATCATTGATAAATATCATAGTGGATCTAATCAAATGGATATGTTTTATGGATCATATTTTACAAATTTTGCTTAAAATACATACTTAAATTTATTATTCTAAGTTCCATTTTAAATACATCTTTATAATTTAGAAATCTAAAGTCCCCTAGTCTTTAGGGGAGTAATTAGAAAAAATTAGCATTGGACATCATTTATTCATAGTGGATGCATGGAAGTGCATTGATGAATTGTACATTGTAATGAAGAATTCATTCTTTTATTTCATTCATTCATTCGTTCATTTGGATTAGTTTAGATTTGCAACCTTGTCAATTGAAATGGAAATGTCTAAGTAATCCTACCTAATTCCAAAGTTGAATCAATACCCAATACTTGATCCCCTCCACATTGTAACAATTCATGCATGTTGTGCACCCCAAAAGCAATTGAAAATGTGTCCTTAGCACAAAACAATTCATGGAAGTGATTTAGAAATGGATAAATAATGACATACTTAATAAATTTTAAACTTTAAGAAAAAAAATTAATATAGAATATTAGAATGTTCAAAAAACTTAATTTTAATTAAAATTTTGGAATTTGAGCTTTGTCAAGGGATCACTTAAAGTTTTTAGTATCTATGGCAAGCCTATTTGCTACAATTGCCACTCCTAGTGATGGTCACCCACCAGATCACTATGAAGACTAAATATATGCTATACCAAAAGAAAGGTCAATATATAATAGATTGGACTACCATTCTACCAATAACTTTAGATTTGAGTTAGAATTCAAATTGAATTAGTAGAAACTAAATAGGAACATATTAGGAAGACATTATTTACTATTCTTATCATTAGTTACTTTGATCTCTTTAAGTCTTAGCTCTTTAGTTTTTATTTTATATTTATTAATATTTAAGGTCTTTACATTTACATGCTTTTCTTTTTTATTCAAAAGCTTTTAACTTTAACTTGTGTGTAAATTTTTATCTTCGCAAATGACAAGTGGTTGATAAAATAGTAAAAAAGTTGAAGGAAAATGATGTAATGATTGATAAAATAATGGAAGTTGAAGGTTGATGAGATAACTAAACATATAATAGTTGAACAAAAGAGGATCCCATGATGAAGAGAAGATGACGAATGTTGTAAATAGCTAACTGGGATATGCAGAACAAAGAAGAATTGAAAAAAGTTGTGGAAATTCTAAAGAATGATGAAGAATTGAAAAGGATGTGTAATACTACAGAGTAATAGATAAAGATGATTGATAGGTTTGAGGTGAAGAAGAAATTAAAGAAACAATTTTTAACCCCTAAAGGACCAAGGCCATTTTTCTGTCAAAAACCACTCAAAACTGCCATTTCTGCTGCGTTCAGCCATAAAATCCAAAAAAAATACTTCAAAAAAATCTAACCGTAGGATCTTGTACTTTACTTGTCTCAGATCATGTGGTAAAAATTTCATGAATTTTGACCGCACAGATTGAGAGATATTAGCATTCAAAGTTGGAAAAAGAAGTTTTTTTAAAAACTAGCCTGCAATTTCAGATGACTTTGACCACCTTTTGTTGAAATTTTTTGCACTATGGGCTGTGAATTTAAAATTTTTTGTGTTGAAGAATTGAGTTGATATTCTAGGAAAAAAATTTCAAAAGAAAAACTCTTGATTTTCATTCTCTAAAAAAATGTTAAGTAGAAGTAGGTCCAAGATTACATGAAAAAATAAATCGTTAATAGCTCTAAGATGGGATTGAAACTCAATAATCCCAATGGTGAGATTGTTCTAGCAAACAAACGTAACTTTTTCAAACAATTTTTTTGGAAAAATTGTGAAAATTGCATTCAAAAATGAATCCTATAAGTTATTTTTTCAAGAAGATGCTCATATTGCCCGAAAAACAATATTGTTCATAACTTTCACATTGCTAATCCAAATGGAATGAATCAAAGCTTCACATGTAGAAAAAAATATAATCTATAAGAAAAATAAATTAAAAAATTAAATTTCAATTTTTTGTGGATTTATTTTTCTGCCCAGTGACATGAAAATTATGTTTAAGATGGCATAACTTTTGCTCCCAGGCACCGATTGAAATAAAAATTATATTCCCACGAAGCTAATCAGTTTTTCTATCTTATGAGAAAGTTTCAAAAAATTTAACTAAAAATTGAGGTCATAGGTACCTGCCCGAAATCCATTTTGTCCCCCGAGGGGACAATGGTCCTTTAGGGGTTAAAGGTGAAGGCAAATAAAAAATAGAAAAAATTGTAGATGGGATGCACATTGAAAAGTATGGCAATGAAATGGACAATTGTGCTCATACATTATAAATGAGGATTTTTTGAATTTGGGCATTACTTTTGTTTTATTTTCTAGATTAAATTTTTTCTTGCATGCATGTTTTGGTTACTACCTTTAATTATAGTATGTTTAGGGGAATTTTTACACTATGAGTACTATAATAGCCTTCAAACTAGATCTTCATTTTTAGTGCACATTGTGAACATAGAAAAATAATTAATATAATGACCATTATGAAATACATATTGTAAAGAATTATTACAAAACTAAGAACCTAAATAGTGAATTGTGAAAATTCTAATGTATTAATAAGCTACATTGTTTTTGAAAGAATTGAAAAAGGTTCCATTGCAAAGATTTAGGCATTTGGAAACTCTCTTTCAAAATTGTTTCAAAATAACTTCTAATTGAAAGAAAAAAAGTGAATTCAATCACAAATAAATATGAAAAATATGGGTTGTATATCTATTATATTAAATAGAGAGTATCATGATTCATGTCATGACCCTTTGTTACAAATATGGTCATGTTTTCATCCAAAATGTTTCAACATCATGTCATCGCAAATATTTTTCATCCGGTTATGTAAGACTTCAAACCAACTATTCAGTCCATATTCTCTTCAATTCATGTTGCAATGCAATAAGACCAAACATCTCAATCATTAGACATTTCACTTTGAATAGTTGTGAAGGAAAAGATGAATTGTGAAATGTATGATGGAATTTGAATTGTTTGGTAAAAAGAAATTATGTCTTTCCATAAAGCTAAAATCATATGTGGACTCAAATTGAAAAAACGTCACAATTTTTTCTACAAAAAATCAATTTTCTTAATATTGTACTCGGGAATCATTACCAAAATTGTAAGATTTAAGTAGTACCTACAAACTAAGAAACTAGTGCTAAGTCATATGTGATCAGTCATTGGCATGTATAAAATATAAGGTGAATTTTCTTATACTTTACCCTTACATTATTAGTTTATTTTAATATCTAATATTTTAAAAAGTCTAAATATAGACTCAAAGTGCCAAATATATTATTTTCGAATTTTCGAATTTTAATTATATTAATAAATTCAAAAAAATCATTTTAAAGTTTTGATTTTTAAATAATTTTAAATATTTGAATGAAATATTATTTTATTAATTCACTCAAATATAGATGAGTGAGTTTTTAGCACTAAATTATGAAAGCAAATATGATTTCTTACTACATTTATATATTTTAGTAAGTGTGAAAGGCCGTAAAAAGACTTTATTTGGTAGGTTCTTTAATTCCAAGAATTATCAAATTTGAAAAATATGTAAGAATCAATATATGAATATAGAATCTAAAAAGAATTAAAATTTCATAAACTCACAAATCACAAGGTAGTGTCAAAGTTGCAAAACTGTGAAATTGTCAATTTTTGACTACTTTTTTGTAGTACACATAATACAAAAATTTTCAAAAGAACAAATCTTGAAATTTAGTTGGTTTTACAGCACTTCAAAATTCACTTTTTATTTCTATATTTGCTATTTCAAAATACACTTATTGATAGCTAGTTCTAATTACTAAAGGACATCACAACCATTTTAGAGAATTGATTCACCTTTCCTTGTGATAAGAATGTCACTATAAGGTTAATTAACAAGAGAGCATAAAGCCCTTTCTAAGTGGTGTGTTCCAACTAATTTAAGCTCAATTTAATCTAAATTTGAGTAAACTGAATTCAAATTTATGAGGAAAATAATATTACAAAATGTTGTTGATTTTATTTCAATGCAAAATGGAACACTTCTCATTATTAACTATGTTTAACCTCTATGAGTAAACTTCAACTTCAATGATGTGTACCTTCATGATCTGCACATCCCTTCTACTCCCCAATGAAAGCTAGAGCCATAGTGCTTATTTAACTCTTCTCTCTACATGTACACATACAAGAACCAATGATTAGATTTTTTTTTAAACCAATGATTAGATTTAAACCAAGAAACCAATGATTAGATTTAAATCATGAATTTGTCACATTGAATTGGCCATTCAACAAGTCATTCAATGTTTTGAACTAAAATTGCTTGACAAGTTTGCTTCTACACTATATTTATATTTTATTAATATTAAAGACAACAAAAAAAAATGTCATTTGCAAAATTATAGATACGAAAAATTACTTATGAAAATTTGTTCAATATTTTAATATTTCTAGCCACTCTAATTAGAATGGCAAATTATTGTGCAATCTTGAATTTTAAATCCATGTTTTTTATTATTTCTATTATAGTATGGTATGATATGATACTAATGGTTTGATCATAAGTCAAGAAGAATGGACTTTTTCTTCCTAAATAGACAATTAAGGAATAGTTTTTCTACATGTGATATAATGGATTATATAAAAAGTTTCAATTGCAGAAAAAGTTTCTTGTAGGTGATTTCTTTGGGGATGGATTCTATATATAATGCCAAATTTGAGGTTCAAACTTCAAAGCAACTGTCACTCTCTAGTTAAAAAAGATTATCATATTGTAATTGCTTGCTCAATGTGAGCCATTTGATCAACTAATTAGATTCAATTATAATTTCATTGCTCATAAATTGTTAGGTCTTACTTGCATCTGGATTTGCTTTTGAAGTTTGTGCACATTTTCTTTGTGTTGTTGAGCTTGCCTTTGCAATTTTGTCTCCATGGCCTCTTTAGTTTTGTAAACAATGTCCTCACACTACACAACATTATTGCACACAATTAGCATTCATCTACTGATAGGCTTTATAGGCCATATTTTTACTAATTGGCAACTTTGGTACAAGTTTTGGTATGAAGTAAGTTTTCTTAAAGATCATACTTGGCTACAAGGATTGGCATTCTTTGCCAATGAATTTTCCAAAAACTAAGAATATTTTTCTAGTATTCTACAATATTCCTTTTGTCCATACTAAAATAATTGCAAAATTAAATTCCCAAAAATTTGACAATCATTTTTAGAATTATTTATAGCTAACCCACCAAGTATGGTATTGCATCTAGATGAAACTTCTATAATAGCATACATGACATCAAAATAAATAAATATTAGGTATGAAACACCAAAAGAAAGGAGGGGGGGGATTGGAGCACCAAAATTTGGGTATAAACTTGGCTAGTCAACAAGGCATAGATTTAGCTAGTGAAAACATATTTGTCTTGAAGAAAGATTCATGACCTATGAATTATGGCCCCTCCAAAGGGTTACAAATTTCTATGAAAAGATTATATCGAAGAAATTAATATAATAAAAAAAATCAAATTGTGCACTTTATACCATACTAATGTAGCAAATCTAGTGCATTATTTATTTGTTTGTAAAGGGTTCTTTGTATATTGAGACAATTATCTTATGTCAATATTGTAATCTTTTATAACTATTGTGTTCTGTATGTAAAACAAAACCAAATTAACCAAATGTTTTCAACATGTAATTGCAAGGCTAAAAATCTATGCAAGAATAAATTATTATTAAAAGGTGAATTTAAAAACTTGTCTTAAATAGTGTGAGAATCTTTAAAATCTTCTCACAAATTTTTTGCATAAAAAGTATAGCAATTAGTCAAATCAAGCATTGCTTCGCAAGTGAAAAAAGAATGAGAGGAGAACAAATTCTAAGTTTCACCTTACATTTTTTCACAATCCCACACATTAACAAAAAGCATAGTTTGTCTTAACATGTGGTATAATTATTCAAAGAAATACATCATGGTTGGAGGACCATAGTAATAAATTGTACACAACAAATATGTACAATCAATTTTGGGGTTTAAGGAGTTTTTATTTTGAAATTTGTCATAATCAAAATTTCTATTGAATGATAAAAAATTTGGAAAGCAATTGCTTTATAAAAACAACTAAATTTTGAACCTTTTGCTTTTCTTCCATTTTGAGCTTGAAGATTGTAGTTTGCAGTTGTTGGCATTGAATCTCATTCGTCCTTTGAATTGTCTTTATTTCCTCATTCTTAGACTTGATTTCGCTTTGCAGAAATTTGACCTAAGCCAAATGGTACTGAACCTTTGTTAAAAATATCATTAATTCAAGACATACAAATAGCAAGCTGAATAGTAATCCAATAATTTATCGACAATTAATAAGATTGCATTTTTTTCCTTGATCAAATACCTCCTAATTAATTAAGTACAAAAATTTGTGAAATCATTCTAATCGCAAAAATTGTCAATAAATCATTAATATTCTCCCTTTGTCTCAAAATAAATTAGTAATACTCTCACAATTTCCCACTAGAAACTATGGATTTATTTTTGAGGTAGAGGGAGTAACTCCTTTTAGAATTGATTCCATTAATATGAAGGACAAACATTGGAAGAAATATTCTATGTTTTGAAAATATTTTCATTCTCCATAATTTTATTTTATAATAATTTTGAGCTTATATAAATTGTGCATATATGTTTAAGGATTTTATGTGAAAAATGACCTCTTGTTGTAGCTTTTGTATATCAGATGATGCAGCAACCAAGTCCTTCTGCTTAATTTCAATATTTTTTTGAAGCCTTTCCAACTGGCGAGATGTAATCAACAACAAATCTCAGTGTTAGTAGTCAAATAGGTTGTCAATTCAATAGTCAATTAAGGTGGGTACCCCCAAAATCATCTGAAAATTCTATTGTTAGATTGTCCGATTTTCATATTTTCTTGTTGGCAAGTGAAAGGTGGTTACAACTCTTACAACGCACCAAAGAATGCAACAATTGGATACCATTTGCAAAAGTTATGAGGGCTCAAAAGTATTTTTTGGTAGATGTCTTAAAATTGTTTCTTCAATATATATAGAAATTGATTTTAGAGATGTACACAAAGCAACGATGGTGGTTTTAGACGGGGGGAATTTTGGGTGTACCTACCTTAGTACAATTTCCTTGATAAAATATATAAATGCAATTTGGCTTTAATGTTTTTCAAGTAAAATTCTTCTTATTTTTTTTTTCTATTTTTCTATTATCTTTATGAAAAATGAAAATTCAAGAATCAAGAAATGTCAATTAACTTAAAATTTAGACATTAGAGGCAAGTAGAATTAAAGCATTCCCAATTACCTAGAATATTCTAGACTACTTAATTGTTTGGTCTCCTTGATGTGGTGACTAATAAGAACATTTATCATTGGCAATAGAACCCTAGCCCATTTAAGGTAGTGTGCTCATGAAGCAACCCTTTAAGGGATGGTCAACCTTTCTAATGTTTTTCAGATTAAAAAATAGTATTTTTCTTTATTTTTGAAGAGAAACTAATACTGAATCTAATATAAGTCGTTTCATATTTTTTGGAGCATTTATGAATTACTTATGAATTTTCAAACTAATGAATAGATGTTGTAGGCATCTATTCATGATCATAGGCCTTGCAACCCCCACTTATGAGTAGTCTAGAAAAAGATATTTTTTTATAAAAAATCAAGCATTACATCATGTAGAAAAAAATACACAAGGTTTCAAAATGCAACCATTACTAAACTTAAATGGACCCTACATTCTTTAGCATCAATAAATTGGACTTCAAATTTTCAATTTGGACACTTGTCTAGTGTCCACTTAGTTTGAAATGGAGTGACCTTGGCTCTTATTCCATCCATTGGTGAAATATGAACCAATATCTAACAATCTTAAACTGCTAAGGCATTATGGGTAGTCCATTCACTCACCAATGCATCTTTTTTTCAAATCCGTTTACTATCCATTACACAACTTCTTGTAGGGATAGTTTCAAGAAGAAGGGCACAATAAATCCAATAATAGCCCACTCATGTAGTAAGGTTAACTTCACCCAAAGTCAATTGCATTGCCTTCTAGCCCTAATCCAAAGAGGCCCCAAATGACCTGTCCTAAGCCATCCTCTTCATTAACCACAACATGCTATAGAAGACAACAATAGTTACTACAAGGTAAAACTAAACATAATAGTAAATTGTTTTTCTTACACTCACTTTTAGCCCCTAAAGTCCCAAGGCCTTTTCTCCAACTGTAACCACTCTAAACTACAATTTCTATTATAAAAAACAAAAAGTTTACAAATTGATTTTTTTTTAAATCAATCATAAAAATTTGCACTAAATTAGGATAAGAATGTGTAGAAGGAATTTTAGAAACTTTCACTACATAGATTGTAAAATACTTGAGTTCAAATTGAAGAAAGTAGGATTTTGAATATGTTCTTTGACTTTGAATCTTCTTAATTATAATAATTTGCACTACACATTTTCATTCGAAACTTTTTAATGTTGAAGATTTGAGTTGAAAATCTAAAGTTTTATTTTATAAAAAAGACTTGAATATCATTCTTTAAAAAATTGTTAAACAAAAATTGGTACTAGATTGAAAAAAACACTAAATCATCAATATCTCTAAAAATGAATTGAAACAAGCTAAACCCAATAGTGAGACTATTCTACCAAGCATACTAAACCTTGTAGAACATTTTTTTTGAAAAATTGTGAAAATTGAGTTCCAAACAAATTCGATACATTGTTTTTACAAGAAGTTTCTATGGTTGCCCACAAAACAAAAAACACTATAACATTCGATAGATATTTAATTAATTATGGAATTTTGAGCAATCTAGAATTAATATTGCACCTACTAGCCATTGATAAAAAATGAAAGATGGCTCAAAAATGTTGAAAAGAAAAAGAAAAATTTGAAGAAAAATGATAAAATACAAAATATACAGTCCAAATGTAGACTATTAAGCCAAAATTAAGTCCAAATTAATGTAGACTTTTGAGTTTAAAAATGGGGGTCAAAATTGTCATTTTGGATCAATTGTTTTTGACAGGTATCAACTTGCTAGCTAATTCATTTTCTATTACCAAAAATGTCCAAAATTCTCCAAAAAATTTCAAATTAGTTAAATATTATTTTTTTCACATCAATTATCCAAGAAGAATTGAACTAGAGGTTCACATGTAGAAAAATAATTTAATCGATGAGAAAAAAAAATTAACAAGTTTTTGTGGATTTTTTGTGTTGCCCATTCTCCCTTGTTTTGAACGCATTGTAGCATATCTTTTGTTTACAAACATTGATTGAAATAAAAATTATACTTCTTGAAAGCCAATGTATTTTCCTCTCTTAATTTTAAGAAAAAGTTTCGAAAATCACATCAAGAATTGAGGTTATACAAGCATACCTAAAATTTATTTTGTTCCTTCATAGGACTTTGGGGGTTAATATATTAAATTGATAGTTGATTTAACATGAAACACACCATAACAATAGGAAGCCTAAATCAAAATCATATCACACAAGACAACCTTGACTTTAATTAATTAGTTTGACACATTGTCAATCGTCAATTAATTGTTTGACAAAGACGGCCGAAGGCCTACCCTAACCATTGAGCACAATAATGACACTAGTGAACCCAAATTGTCAATGAAGATCAACAAGTAGATCACTACGTCATCATTCAACCACACACATAGAAGTGATATATATATATATATATATATATATATATATATATATATATATATATATATATATATATATAAAGGCCATATTCGTTATACTGAGACTTTTTGCAGATTTTGAGACAAAATGCTAATTATTGGAAAATCCATTTAAAAAAATAGTAATTGAAATTAAAAATAAATAATGCTCAAATAGTGATCCTGTAATGAAATTCTAAAAGTTGGTGTTGTTACTTATTTATAAAAAAATACCAGTAAAGAAATAAAATGGTTTATCCTCGAGTCGAGGATAAAATTGAAACTGTGAAAGGTCTCAATATAACGAATATGGCCTTTATATATATATATATATTCACATAGATAGGTGTGATGTAGGTCAAATCTTGAAGTTATCTAGTGAGACACTTCAATTTGTTCTTTGACATATTTTTGATATTCCATTAGTAATTCAATAGGGAAGACCAAACATCACCACCAAATATAGTATAAATAGTAATACAGCCCAATTGTCATGAATGATTTACAAGAAAACCACTACATCATCACATGTATCATGTAAGTGCCATCATTTATGTAGGTGTGATGCAACTCAAATCTTCAAGTTATTTAACAAGGCATTTCAAATAGGATTGTTTTCCTTGACTTCGCAATATATCATCTAACAAGACATCCACCACTGAGAATAAAGCCTTTGTTTGTCTAATATGGTCAACATCACTCAGTGTTGCCCATATCAATATACATTTGCCCTCTTGGCCTAACTAGAAGTTAGTATGAAAGCACTTGTTTGGGGCCCTATATCTACAAACACCCCAAATGACATGTCCTAAACCCTCCCCTTCAGGCCTTCACTAATCACAATATGCTACAAAGGACAACAATAGTTATCGCAAGGTAAAAATGAAAATGACGATAATTTTTTTAATTGTACTACATTAAGTATACTAAACCAAGGTCTAATTTGACATATGGCACTACATGACAACAAAGGCCTAAACCAAAACTTATGTCAAACAAGACAACCTTGCTAAATTATAAATGTCAACTTGAGTTTCATTTTAAATGCTTTGGTTTTAACATATATATTATGCAATTGCAACAATCAATCAATTTTATTTTATTACTATAAATTTGAAAAACTCTATACGAAATTTGAATAGATGAATCTGGATATAAAATGATAGTATTTACTTATCACTGGGATTTAAAACCATAAAGAATTTAAATTGAATGTAGTGCCTATTGGATCTAGACACTTCTTAACCATATAGAAATATTGTAAAAAATTGAATTATGAGTATTTTAAACAAAATTATTTTAAAAATTCAATTTACATAAAGAAAATTTGATTTTATCTATGAAAATCAAAATAGAACATTTATTGTATGCATAAAGTACCTTAATTTTGTGGCTTTGAAGTTCATGCTCACTATGTACACATGTGCTTGTCATGGAAGATAAATCTTTTTGTAAAGCAAGTGCCCTTTCCTCCTATAAATACAATTATTACCTTGTTTATTTTTGGAAAGTGTAGATCATCTTTATAACATATTGTGGTGATTTTTTTCATGCTATTCAATGTCAAAAAAGGATTAAATATTATGAGGAGGATAATCAAGTTTGAAATTCTATAATTCAAACCTTGTTGATAACCATAAAATGGTCAAAATTTCTTACAAATAATATTTTATAACACATCATTTTTTGGAATGGTATCTTGATAATTAGGACATATTATATACAAATTTAATTGGTTATAACGTATCATACCACTTTTGTAAGATTAGAAGCATGTGCACATTTTAAATTCCTAATACAAGCAATAATATATGATTAACTAGTAAGTTTGAGATACTTTAATAACTTTGTTGGAGCATAAATTCTTCGAATATATTTTTAGTAACAAATGTCATATTTAATGAGCAATTGTTTCTTCCAGAATCTATAAGAATTGTTTTTTGAAGTGTTTTTATTTTAACATATTCCATATTAAAGAAGTTTTGAAAATTCAAATTACTAGGCAATGAATGCAACTAATTAATTATGTGTATATATAACTTGTACTTCAAGAAATGCTAGATTGATGTATATTGTACTTCTAGATTAAATTGTGTTGTACAACTATTTTTTAAGTTGATATTTAGCATAAAATTAAGTCAATATGATTAATGATTTTTTTTTTCATTTTTGAAATAGAAGATATTCAAAAAAATTCATTTGAGCCAAATTCTCTTAAACATTGATAGATTAAACATCAAGATTTTATAAATATGTACATAAATGTTCTTGTGAGCTCTTCACTAGTAATTTTTGTATGTATAACAGAAAAATATTTAAAAAATATAATATCATCAAATATTCAAAAAAATTAAATAGGAATAATCTAAATTTAATAATTAATTTATTATATTTTAGACATGTTTTAACTAAATTGAAAACTATCTTGAAAAGACTTTTTAATGTCAAAGAGTATTTATACTTTGTAGCATCATAAATAACATTTTTATTTATGAATAAGCTTTAAAAAATTAAAAGTATTATACATGAAGACATGAAAATTATTAAAAATAAAATAAAATTAGTAATGAATAAAACATCCAAGATGTTTCCTTACATCATTTCATCTTGTAGGCTTGTAAAATTTAATTGAACTTGCTCTTGGGCTTTGTGACCCATCTTTAATTTTTCAATCTACATGAATTACAATATATTTATTACAAGTCCAATGTACAATTAATTTTCCAATTCAACATACACCAATATAACTATGAAGCATTTGAAAGCCTACTACCTACAATATTTGTCCTTGTTCCTTGAGTTTGTTAAATACCACACACGTATGATGCAATTTTCAAGTATACTATCTCAGCATACTAAATTTGAATAAGAGAACAAATTTGATTTTTCTACAAAAAGTTTGGAAATTGTAATGCTCCATTCATATACACTTCACTTGAAAGCTGACTATCTGAAATTTTTTGAAATGCACAATCTAGTAAAAAAAGGCACAATTTTACAAATTGTTCAACTATTCTTCCTACAAAACATGTAATACATACTTGGAACTTTTAAAGCTTTAACCTCATAGTATAAAAATCTTGGTAGGTGAACTTATTATTGACATATTTTTCATTGAAAGTAATTTACCATGAGAGAAAGATCCACTTTTGCAAACTTTAGCTCACTTTCAACTTGGTTCTTACTTGATTTCTCCTACAATGCCAAAAAGTCAACAAAATTCAAAAGAAATTATTTGAAACGGTTCAAGAAATTCTTCATCACATATGACATTTAATTTGCTTCATTTAGAAATATATATATATATATATATATATATATATATATATATATATATATATTAATGGAAGTAATTGAGAAAATAGGACATGTAGTAGAATAGAGTAGATATAAAATCACATTGTAAAACTTTTAAAAAATCCGTGTAGTTTAAAATTATTAGTTGCAAATTTTTTTTTGTTGTTAATGGTGTATTGCAATTGTGCTTGGACTTTTGTAAGAAGATTATAGTGTCAAATCCAATAAGACAACAAAATTGCCATTTATAGAGCACAAATTGTAAGGTATGTCACTCTTTAATGTAATTGGGTGTTTTTACTTATATTCTTGGAGATGGATGTAGGATCACTTACATTTGCTAGATTTGACTGTAATTCTATTATTTTGTCATCAAGAGCTTGAACTTTCACCCGTTCATCAAACAATTGTTGGACATAATGTGCTTTCTCTTGAACTCCTTCAGATATTTTCTTTTGAAGTTCAAATTCCTAATTGGAAAAAAATATTCAAGTTTGTCAACTATTGGCAATCAATTCATCATGCATTCATGAAAAATTGATGTGTTAGCTAGAGAATATTAAGGTGGATTATTGTAATTCCAACAAAGAATCAAATATTTTCTTATATACATTCAAGAAATACATTTGAAGGTCAAAGTGTAATCTTTACTATTCAAAAAACCAATAGAGAATTTTCTTTTGGGGAGCATGTACTCTAGGATACATTTTGGTCCTAAAATGTACTTGGAGGATATAACTAACAAAGATTGTATTCCTTGTTGGAATTAGAATTACTCAACTTACTATTTTCTCTTCATTGAGAAATACATTTGACATAATCTACCACAATACAAAGAGAGACTAAATTTACCACAATGCACAATAAGAAGACTAGTTTTCAAATGAGAATTTAGCTAGGTGAACTATACATTGAACACTCCATTCAAGTTGAGCACATCTAAATTAAAAAAAATTAAATGCACGAGTAAGTACATTGTGATTGACAATAGGAGGTTATTAATATAAAACCCTTTGGACTTACAACAATAGAATTAATTCTTGACACAAAATACAAATGTCTAAAATGATCTAATGAGTAACCAACCTTGTCTTGCCATTCAGATTCAAGATTAGCATGATTTTGACAACATTCTTCAAATTTTGTTGCATGCTCTTCCTACCACATTTCATTATTTTTATTCAAAATTTAGAATAATCTACATAACCACATATTCCATTTGTGATAACAACATCAAATAAATGGCAATTCAATAACCTTTGAAAAAAAATTCAATTTATAAGGTTGGTAATTTCATCAAATGGGTCTATGCTAGGGAACTCATTCCTGACTTTTGGCTATTTGAGTAAGTTTTATTAATCTAATGGACAAAGTTTTCTACTTATGACCTAACCATAGCCTTTCTATAAGAAAACACCATGAGAAAACACCCCTATAGGAAGAGGTCCCCTACCCTCTATAAGGTAAACCAACCCATGATGGGCAAATTGCCTAATGTAGACACCTAGAAAACCACCCATTTCAATCTTACATCAATCCATGGAAGGTTTTTGCTAATAAATGGGATTAAGAATTCGTTGGGTTTGTTAGTGGCTGACATCAATGCCTTGGATGATGTTGATGGAGTTATTAGTGATTGTTTTAGGACCTTCTACCTTTCTAGTGTAAATTCATTTCAAGAGCTAACTTTTTTATTCCTTTATGTCATGGCCATGTTAAAAATATTGTGACCATGTTAGGAAATTTTGAGATTGCTTTAGGTGATTAGATGACCATTATGGGTACACTCTATAGTGATTTTGGGTAGTCTACAGACTGTTTTGGGCCAATTGGGCAACACACTTCAAATAATCATAACAAGTTGATAATTTGTCAAAAAAATAAAATTTCAATTGCTCTCTACATTTCTCATGTTTATCTTTATATGTATTTTTTTTTTTTCATTTTTTTCAAAAATATGAACAGAACAAATCAGACATTCTACCTATCATAGGCTAGTTTACCTTATATATGATAAAGAAGATGACATTCATAAAATCACCTTTGATTATAGCACCCAAAATACCTTCAACTTCTTGATTTTATCTTTGTGGAGCGCCATCATGTCCTATGTTCAAGATGAAATAAATGAATTGAATTATAAAGATTTTAGCACAATGAATAAAGGAGTCAAATTTATTATCATGCTTGTACTATATATTGACAATAGAATCAATGAAAAATATATTTGCAAAGACAATGGAAGAACAAGTTCGTTTTATCAAGGAAAATCTGAAATATTTGTCATTCACTAAATTTGAACATCCAAATTAAAAAAGTATGTTAAGCAAACCACTACTAGAAATTATATCTTGTTTTAGCCAAGGTTCTTTAATGGTTAATAACAATTCTAGGCAAGTTGGATAAACTCTTTGGAAGGAACAAGACATGATTTCCATATCATTCTAAAGCAATGAAGAGGTCATACCCCCTACATTGTTCACAATACATTATTCTAACATTCACAATACCTTTCTTCACAATGTTAAAGCTCAACATATATTATAAAGCACACAAGTGATTTGAGTAAAAAATTGCAGGCACTAGCAAAGCTATAATTGATTAAGAATGTCAACATGTGTAAAAAAGAATCTTATTCATTTGACAAGAGTAATGAGGTAGCTGCTCAAAAATATTATTACACCATAGTCCTTGCTTTGACCCAAGGTAATCCTCACAATGTTCTGTGGCTCCAATCTTTGAGAGACATCAAATAAACTTTTCAAAGAACATATTAGTTGTGAACACAAGTAAGCTTACACGGTTGTCCACAATATGTTGTGCCACAACACATTTTTTCACTCAATGAAAACAAGCTGCTACAAGAGAGGATCTATCCCTTGTATCACACTAACAGCTGACTTTTCAAATAAGGACCAAATAAAATTTTCTCACATTCATTGTAAGTGGAGATTCTAACTATACAAAGCCTACTCCCTTCGGTCCAGGGCCAATAAAGACTACACTAATAATGAAATATAATGTTATCTACACTAATTGATTTAAAAATGCAATATGTTTTTACTCTTGATGAACATTTTTGAAGAGTAAACAACATTCACGAAGAGTAAAAACTTTTAGCATTTTAAAATGAATTAGCGTAGGAAACACTAAATATCATTATTAGCATACTAAACGGTTCTTATTACCAATAGTAACACCACTTTGTATAGTCAGAAATGAACAAACAAATAAACTGTAAGAATTATTTAAGTTGCAAAATACACCATCTTATTTACCTCTATGCTTTTGAAATGCGCATCTTTTTCTTTCTGGCAATACTTTTGTAATTCCATCTCTCTATCCAGATGATGTTGAGTAGCTGTCAGGACTTCCCTCTGAAAATTTTCTTTCAGATCTCGCACTTCACGTTGTTTTTGCATCTTCTCCCTTCCTGCCTGCAATAGTTTCCACCAGAAGCCATATATTATGTTTAATTTCTGAGCTAGTTTAGCACCATTTGTGTCTTAAGGACTTATGAAATCACTTTGTCCCATGGTTGATGTAAACATAAAAAGTTAAGATAGTAAAGATTATTTTTAAAATTAGCAATTGTAATAACTAACTACCGTACTACTTTCACAGTCAAACATTAAAAGATGAAAACCTGCTTTGCATTAGAGATTTGAGAGTTCATTCTGCAGTCAAACAACCATGTCAGATCTCACCTCTTGTTGCCGTCCTCTAGCCTCCTCTTTTCGTACTTTTTTGATTTCATTCAACTCCTGAACATCACAAACTCTAATTTCAGATTTAAAATAGTTGCAACGAAGATAAGCACATGTGATTTACTCAAACAGGGGCTGGAAAGGTAAACATCGACAGAAAGTTGCATAGCTCACTCATATTTGCACTTTTGAACACAAAGAATTGTAAAATTGTAAAATGCTTCAACACTTCGAATTCGTTGTGTCCAAAACGTTCCTTCTAATTAATTTATTTTCTCTTGAATTAGCAAATGGGCACAAGGTGTCAGGAGCTCCTGTGAAGAATGTTATGCAGAGCAGTACTATTTCATTGTGTTCGTTTACCACAAGCATTCAGGAAACTTACATTTGCTGCTCTCTCTTTCATTGATAGAACGGCCTCATACTCTTTTGTCCTGTCCAATAATTCCGCCCTGGTTCTCTCCAGTTCCCTAGCCCAACCAAATGATACATTGTAAAACATGAAAGGACAAAATTTAGTGATTAAAGGTGAAATGGTAAAATGGAAGTGGGTTCCCAACATCAGATCCATGTCACTCAGAGTTGAGAATGGAAAATTAATTGCAGAAAATTGACAGCAAGATGGATACCTTGTGAGCTTTACGTTGGGTGCACTGTTGTCACGGACTTGGTCTAACGCGTACTCATACTCTCTCATTCTCTGCCACAACCAAGGACAAACAAAATTTCATGAAAGTAGGGAAAATTAAAACATAAACATGTTAGTGCTACAGTAGATGGAATTGTAGCAGATATACTAGGATTGAGTCCTCTCCCATTATTGCAATTTCATATTTTGCAACTTTAATTCCATGTAGATTCAAACAGTTAGAAACATAATTCATGTTTACTTCAGAGAAGTTACCAACTTTTTGAAGGTTGCCCACTTCCTTTTGGGAATGGGATAGTTCTCTCTTGAGTAAAAAAACTTGGCGTTCGGAATCTGCCAAACTTCTTTCGCACGCCTACAATGACATCCTCCCCACAATTCTCTTGAGTCTAACCAACAAACAAGAGGAAATAAAGAAAAAAGGAAGACATGCATTGAAGGAGAATAAAAAAACCCTTCCTACCTGAGCTACTCATAAAGAACTTGAAGACATAGTATCAAAGTAGTAAGCATTAACTACCAAGAGAATGACGGATTGTATTGCTTTCTATATTGCCACATGTAAATGGGCAAGATTATTGTGTAGTTATTGCATTTCATAAGGTAGGAACCCGTGCTCATGGGGTCCCTTTCCTGCGTGTTGAAATCCACGCATTACAATGCAACATGACATTCTTGAATAGTGTTGGCATGGTCCCTGTGCTACAGATCTTATAGGACCAACTCATCTCACATCAAACTCTTCAATAGAATTGAAAGTCCTCCAATAAATCTTATGACACTAAAGATGAAATGCTTTCACCAACAATACTCCTAAAGGACACCCAGCCCAGTAATTCAAAATGTTAAGAAGTGCCATCTAACTTCATGAGACTTTTAGAAATGATATCAATTTCTTGGTTCTATCACAATCAAAGAATAGAGCCCATGAGAACTTGTAAATGCAATTGACTCAAGGTTCAAGGGAGGTATAGGCATATCATGAGACCCTGCTGCTTGAAACTTCCACTGACTGTTCTTAACTTATTTTTTACGGTATCAAATTAATACACAGTTGAATGCGCAGAAATCCTTTAAAAATTTTGGGACAAACCACCGCACAACGAAGTTCCAATCTATGAATTGAAATCACTAAAAAAAAGGCTGAAAACCATGGGAATGAGTTCCCAACCTCAGCGAAGATAACCTTGCCCAAATCAGTGCAGTTGTGACATGACTGTTTACAGATTTGCATTAAGACTACGTGACGACAGGTAAAGTAGTCAGGCTAACATAGGCATAATTACCAAACCTGTTTTTGTGTGACAGTGACCTAATTGTGACACAGAACTTGACGACACCAAGATTTTAGACTGAAAATGAATGAGGTTCTTAGATGTGTAACAATTAGGACAGCAAACATTAAGGTGTCCATAATTACCAAAGTTATCGTACCTCATTGGACTCCCGAAGTTGTCGCCCACTCTGGTCAGCTGACGCAGGTCCACCCGTCAACCGTTGCATAGTTTCTGTGAACTCTTGTAGACGAGTCTGGGCTTCTCTCAATATGTCTTGCATGTTGGTGTCCAGGCATTCTTCTGACACACACGGCTGCAAAAACAACACCGAGTTATGTCAAGGACTTGCTGCGACTGGAACAAAAGATGTGCCACCTAGCATAAATCTGAAACTCAAGCCACAGGAACAACTGCACTTAATCACAGAAGAAATGCATCTATACCACTCTCGAAGGTTATAGAACATTAATTTTGCACAATGGACAAACACTCTTGACCTACAAACAGCAAAGCACTTGTAGCAGTGAAATTGTAAAGGAACAAGAAGGTATTCGCAAGTGTCTTTTCTTCAAAAGAAATGTTTAACTATAAGTTCTATGTCTCTAGAGGACAATCCGCAATACTATCGTCACTGATCGAATATTCAAAAACCTTATTCCACAATCTTAGAATGCCAGTATTCCTACTACCACATATCATCATTCTACTAGATGTAAGAAACAATTATTTGGAAAGATGGGTTCCAATTTCATTGGGAACCATAAATTTCACATTTTTGAACCCTTGGGGTAGAGACAACAAAAGTCTGCATCATGTATACCTTCCTGGAGGGGTCAGGGTCTCGGAGACCTTCGTCAGGGGTGACGTCGGCGTAGTAGTGCATAAGGCGATTGAGTTGCACCAGAGTGCTGTCCAGACGCTCATTGATTGCGGACCAACCCGGTATGACCTCCACTGGACTTCCCATAGTCCTTGCTTCTCCTGCAACATTTCATTAACTGTTAGGATTTTATCACCTAATCTGTAAAATCCAGCATAATATCCTTGAATTCAGCTCCTCACACCCTAAGCTCGTCTGCTATACAAGGAAGACTCATAGCATCTACAATTCAGAGATCCTTAAACTTTTACATTCCCCCACCCACCCACAATATGTTGAGTTCAACATTTGAAAGCAAAGTTAGGAGGTGCAGAGTCATCATTCACGATTCCAAAGTTGAATGATTTTAAGTTGCTATAGTCAAAAGCATACAAGCCTGACTCTATTCAAGATTGTTATTAAACCTGACAACATTCTCTGACGAGAAGAGGAAGAGAAGGTGAAAGATAGCTCTAAGAACCAGCAAGGAAGGCAACTGCAGAAGCTCCCAAATACAGAATCAGGTGACCAGAAATTCATGAGCAAAAGGACTCAAAGCTAGTCTGACCCTGAAGTACAACAGGCTTGAAATTGAACTCAGAGGGAAATCTAGAAAAGTTCAATAATGGATCAGGAACTCGACTGAGAAAAGGCTGGCAATAGAAGCAAGCTGATTGCAGGGCAAGCGATGCGAAGACCAAGGGATTAAAAGAAGTTTATAGCCTGAGTGAGAAAAGACTAACAATCAAGCCTCGAGAAGTTTGTAACCGAAAGTGCAGAAACGCAGAATGTGGCTCAATGTGGAAGCAGACTCACTGGGTTCCTGCAACAACAAACCAGGAGTGAAAATTGGCAGCAGCAGGAAGGTTTTCGAGCCTGCCTGCCGGCTGAATAGGAGGGCAAAGTCCTGCAGCAGCGCGCAACAGGTTGGTTGCTTTGTGATCAGAAGTTGAGTGGCAGAGAATGACACCGGCTGATTGTAGGTGGCCACAACGGCCAACTGAATACCTGCCACCAGTTTCACTTCGGCCGGTTTCCAAGTACTAAACGGTGTCAATAGTTCAAGACTTGGGCTCCAAGACCTGGGCGAGTTGGCCAAGTTCTACGAGGGCCTAAGACTTTGACATGAGAGATTGAGGCTTAGAATTGTTCAAAGCGGATTTGGAAAGAAATTGCGAAGTCTCGTTACTGAAATCGTGAACTGGGACAGTCCTAAATTCCTAATGGGTGTGTCTGAATCTGGTGTGCCAAGGCCACCCTAACTTTCTTCCCACACAATTTCCTGATTCCTGAATGCTCTACTTTGTTTTGTTCGTATTAGAGGGTGTCAAAGCTCACGACTGAGAATTGGGCGATTTGATTAACGCAATTTGAAAGTTCTACGAAAGCTGGTACGAGGGGCCTAGTCTTTGGAGGCAAGACTTTGAGACTCAGAGAATGGAACGAAACAAGAGAAGCATGGCAGAAATCGTGACCTATGACCCCTTATTCTAAAGAATTGGAGAGCTCGTTTCGTGTTAAACCTGTCGCTGCCTGCGCTCTGGATGTATTCCCTCATCTTGTGGTCAAGAGATCAGCTAGTACCTCCACCATTGGGCACATACACAATAGATCACAAGTGAGCCGATATTCCGGTAATGCGAAATTATCCTGCCAAAAATATCTACAGTCCAAGACAGCCACCAAGTTACCATCAACCGGAGAGTTTTTTCGGCCTAGAAAATGAAGCTCAAATTCACAGTTCTCCAAATATCTGATAAGAGTGAAAAATGGTCTGAAGTTACTGCGATTCGAATCAACTCCTAAGATAAGATCTGGAATCTAATTGCTGGTACGATTGAAATCCAAT
This sequence comes from Straminergon stramineum, assembly GCA_963920665.1. Lineage (NCBI taxonomy): Eukaryota > Viridiplantae > Streptophyta > Bryopsida > Hypnales > Calliergonaceae > Straminergon > Straminergon stramineum. The sequence goes on from OY987265.1 coordinate 12,750,209, forward strand.
CGAAAAATATGCATTACAACATTTAAATGCTAAGAATTTAATAATTTCAACTGCACTGACCGCACTCTGCAACCCAGATTGTGCGAAACTATTTATGTTGTGCGGCATGTCCTATGCATTTGGACAGAACAAAAAGTGAGCAACCTCCACACGCATAACTGATCGATGACCAACATTGTATCTACCTGAAAAGCACCCCCCTGAGAACCTCTAAATCCACATTTAACAGAGGAATGCTTCTTCCTTGCAAAAGTCTGCCCTATATCTGCGAAACTCTATCAGAACCGGCGCATGTCCTTGGGCGGCCTGAAGTGGATCGGATGGGTCTCTGGTGTGGCATTTTCGTCTTCTTTCCAAAATTTGATAGTCTTGTCAGCTTCACAAGTAATCAACCGAGAGCCCGTCTGATCGTATGAAAGGGCATAAATTCCAGCCTCACTATCCAACGATCCTGCAAGCCAAACACAGCAATGCATACAGTCAAAACGCTTCTCAAACGACATAATGGTGATTGCAATTAACTGATCAGGTATCCGTCGTTCCCTAAATGCCAAAAGGCAAGTTTCATAAGCAATGGTCACCCTCCATAAAAACAGACGTCCTGATCATAGCGCCCACCAACTGAAAGATATGAGAAATTGGCAAAAGTAGAATACCAGGCTGCACGATTGTTTGGGCTTGCTGAAAGTTGTGCCCACTCTTATAATCCCAAAACCACATGCTCCCATTATCACCTGCACGCCGATTTCATACCAAATGAGAAATCTAATCTCAGGAACACAGATAAATACGCCACTGAAATACGATAGTAGTCATTTCAACTTAGAAGGGGAAAGGTTCAAGAAGGGTCCTGCGGTACAAACCTGCTGACACCATAACATTGTCTTCATTGATGGACATGCAATTAACAATTGTGCGCTGCTGAGATCTGTAAATTCCAACGCAACAACACGACATAAGCATCAGACAAAAATCAGCAGGGCTATGAATATGCTACGCGTTTCATTAAGCAACCATAGTAAAGACTTCCAATAATCACAAGAAACACCAACAACTAATTATGTGAATAAATTAGTTACCCAGAACATCGGCGGATGTAAATACGAAAAGACCAACAAGAGAAGACCATTGTAAAGAATTAGTCCACTCCGAATAAATGAAAGCAAACAATACGAAAACTGGCTAAGTTGCATAGAGAATGCTTACAGCATGTTATGCAAAAAGTCTCCTTTCGGTAGTCGGAATTTCTTAATATTATCTGCTGATGCTGAGGTAAAAGTATGTCTGTTCAAGCCAAGGATACACGAAATTATAGCACAGGACAAGGCATGTATAAACTATTGCGAAAAAAAGAAGATGAGTACAACTCAAAGTCAAATTACAATGCATAAAATATTAGACAAAAGGGGGAACACCAGTTACTTCTACAATGCGACAAGTCAAACATTACATAATATCTGGTTCTATTCAGATATATCCTCATCAAGAAAAGAGAGCTGAAACTCACTCAAAGGGATGCATCGCCAATGCTCTCACAGACTTCTTGTGAAATGTCAACGTGGACATAGTTTTACCTGAGAAGTGAGCATAGATGACATGGAACACCATAAGGAAAATAAACGCAACAATCTAACTTCTAACTTTCAACCTTTCCCAAGTGAGAATTTAAGATTACAAAAAGCACTTCAGAAATGCAAATTCAATTCCAAAGCACCTAGATACGAGGGATTAATTACAAACCAGCTGCAAGATCCCAAAGCTTGATTGTGGTGTCGTGCGATCCTGTTACAACTTGAGGGTCCTGAGATTTCGTGTCCATGAAAAAGTGCAAGACATCAGTAATCTGGTGTACGTGTTTTGGTACTTTGCAAACAAGAAACATCATAGCTATGAGGTGCAAACTCACTCCTCTCCACAGATATGATTAAATTAACCTTAAATGTATTACCAGAAAAATAATCACACCAATGAACCAAAAGCAGTGAGGCATAGAAGCTTTCACACAAGAACTACGAGACCCAAAGAACTTCAATCAACTAAACTGAAGAAACTTCATGAAATAACGTAATCCACGCAAGAGCAAAGAAGGCAGTATTGAATCTTACAGTAGCCTGCGTAATCACAGAGCAGACCGTATTCTCGTGTCCAGATAACGCAAACACCTGTGCCTTAGTTCTCATGTCCCATACCTGCAAAGAGAAATATTATTAGAAAACTCAAAACTCAAATGCTCACGAATAGTTAAGTTCCAATGAAACATCAGGACCAGAGGAGAACAAAAACACCATACCCGACACACTGAGTCTCGTCCGCCAGTCATGAGAATATCAAGTGTTGGATGAAGCGCTAAGCAGTAAACTCCACTCAGATGTCCATGATATGACCGGATAACCTGCACAATGTTAGTCATGTCTTCAGCAAATCACATGTATGCTTTGTAACAAAGACAGTCCCAACCCAGCATGCACACAATGCATCAATGCTTCGTAAGAGTCAGAACACACCTTGTTATACTCAAGATCCCAGCATTTGACCTGCTTGTCGTCACCAGCTGAGAACATATAAGGATGCCGAGCGCTCACTGCAAGACCTGTACAACACCATTCATTCACCCACTATCAAGATGTGACTCGGAAGATAGAAAAGTGAAGTATATAGTTCCCTCATTACATAAAACACGGGTGAGATATACCAACTGAATATACATACCTCGAACTTGCTCAATATGACCAGTTAAAGTCAGCTTCAGCTGCCCAGTTCCGCTATCCCAAATCTGTACACCAAAGTCGCAGCGAATTAAAAAAACAGCATCAACAACCTAAATGAGCAACATCGCAAGTTCGAAACCCCTTAGAGGAGGAAAGAATCACCCTGAACTTACTCAGATAAGGGTTGCTCTTGGCTGAAAACAAAATAGAACACTAGGTGGAACCGAGGTGACTACACATTTATTTCAATTACTTCGAAGCGGAAAAATACGCAAATTTCAAACGAATTGCTGCATTAAGACACGAGGCGAGGCGAGATAAACTATGAGAATTCAAAGCATTCTGGGGAGAGCAAGTATAACGTGCTTTATAATTTAAAATTACAATAATTTATAATATTAATGAACAGTATTAACTTACATTGCAAGAGTAAATTTATATTTAATGTAATATAATAATTGCTCGTGCTTACTTTACCTAAAAAACGAAACTTCACTGATATGAGCTATTAGTGTGGGTACAAAATTAGAGGCAACTTAAAAAAAAGCGTCACTACGAAATTTTATGTGTCTGCAAATTGGTACAATACACTAATATTTCAACCTGCACTAATCTACAACTAAATTAAAACAGTGTACCTTTGGTAAATTAGTGTCACACGCACAAGCACAAATCAGTGTAATTTGAGGTAAACCGCACACTTCAAAATTTTGCAGGATTGAAACAAACAGTGGAGTGCAGAAGCCAGATGGATATACGAAGTGGAGCTTGACGCATGTTGGAAAAGAAGGAATCCTATTAAGGCATGCAAGCCAACTAAAGATGGGCATGCACAAAAAAGGACAAGAAAAATTAACACTCGCCTTAATAGTTCTATCCGCTGAGCCTGTACAAAACCATTCGTTTCCAGGATCGAACGCTATTGATCGGACCCACCCTAAATGCCCGCTGATGACCTGCGAGAGACACAAAACGATTAAGCCACAGAAGAATCTCCAATGGGAGTCTATCCATCGCTGCATGTGACATCCAGACTCATTGGAATCACCCGACACTAATTAAAAAAGCGTAGCCTATCTCATCAACGTGAAACCTATCGTTATGTCTTTTTCGACCACAGAGTGATCATCCACAAACAGGAAACGAGCAGAGTCCAGCGCTTACCCTGTAGTTCACCCAAGGTGGATGCCAGACGGGTTTCGGCCATTTGCTAGGAAGCCTCTTCATAACTGCAGCACTTGGTTGATACCTGCTAACATGAATTTCATAACTTAATTTAATAGATTATATTTGATAACTTCAACAGATGTTCAATTTAGCTGCAGATCACCCTCATGCCCTGAATTCTCATTCTCATCCATGATCAAATGCATATACGTTGTAGAAGTCTGAGTGTAGCAAAAAACATACCGATCAGTTGTTATAATAGTAGTAGAAGTGCGATCCACTGTAGGAGCAGCAGCACCAACGATTGGTGCTGCTGCTGCAGGTTGCGCTCGTGCAGGTACCAACGCAAGTTGCTTGCCTCCTGTCTTTACAGATGCTGATCCTGAAAATAATTGTAGAATTAATTGGCATTGAAAGCAAGCATGTAGAAAACTCTCAGTAAAAATTTAGAGACAATACTTCAAGAACTCGTTTTTCACTTCATTCATTGTATTCGTTCTGTGTCGAAAAAGTAGCAGCATCTCCGACCACGAAATTAGAACTCATTGGCATAATTCCGCATCATCCATAATAAGTACGACGCACACATTACACACTATTTTCAGTCTACACAAACAGGAATCGCATTTGCGTCCGAAGTGAGCGTAGGTAGGTGAGAGAAGGGAGCTCCACAGTTTACTCCTGGGGTATACAGCAGAGATACTTCAGAATAAAATATGAAAACCTCAAATCATCAACAATACCTGTGCTTGTAGTAGGCTGCTCCGGAGCAGGGACACGCAAGCTCTGGAGGCCATTGTCTCCTGGTTTAGCACCAGCAGACTCCCTCGGGTTTGCAACTGGCATGTCCTTGACAACACTATACTCGTCATTCACCTGGGTCATTTGTTCCTCGAGTATCAAAACACAAGAGCAAGGACCATAAAAGCTCAAATTGGGGCAGCAAATGACTGAAAAAATCTCTAAACACAAGGTTCAAGTGCATATTAATTAGTTCTGGAGTTCAGTCACTCGGAAGGCATTTTAATCTACCATCACAACCCTAAACCGCAGAGACATACAGTTCACATAACCAGACTTTTTTTTTATCAATGTGGATCAACCCCAAGGATTCTTACTGACAATTTGAAACTCTTTCACAGTACAATATAGCCCGCGAAGAAGACGATAGAGGGAAAATAGATGAAATCGCGTACCTTACAGATGACGCGAATTTTGTTACTGCGTCCAATCAAACCACCAATGCACACAACAGAAGAGGGAAAACGTGTAAGCACTTAGCTTCGTGTAAGAGTTAGAGACAGTAAGGTAGTGACCCAAACTTGACAGGGACCCTAATCGCCACCTGATCAGATGTTCAGCAAGTGTGAATCCCCTTCATCAAAATGCACATATTGTTGAAGAAGCAAGTTTTAAGTCATCTACCAGACAAATGTACACACTTCATAACGTTTGCATCCGTATTCCAAATGACACATTCTTTGGAGCGATGGAATGCTCTTTCATTCACCAACAACAGGAACCTATGAAATATATACCTATTGTCAAAGAAGTGATTCTAAGTCATATACCAATAAAATTTAGAACCTTCATAACTCTTGCATATGGTATCCCGATGCCGCGTTTTTGGTGCATTGCAATTCACTTTTCATTCACTAACAAAAAGAACATTCCTCTATTGTCGAAGAAGCGATATAAGATTTTACGATTCTAGGTCACCTACCACTAAAAACTTTGAACTTCATAACTGTTGCATACAGTATCCAAATGGCGCGTTCTTTGTTGCGTTGCAATCCCCTTTCGTTTTCCAACAAGAGAAATTAAAAGTTTGACCAGTGCCATAAAATCGAGAGTGGCGCTAACCACTCAAAAGGCCACCACGACACGCCGGATCCATGAAATGCCTGGAAAACAGTCAATCTCCGATGAATTTATTTACTAAGGATTAGAAAAAGGAAGATGAGCACCTTTCGGACAGCGTAGAAAAGCGTTCGCCATGGGTGGGCGCAAAGATGTCCAAAGCGCGTTTCAAGGACTTGAGCGAGAGCTTCTTGAGCGACTGCGGCTCCACGGGCTCCAGCACCTCGGTGCCGCCTCCCCCAGGGGCCGGCATCGAGGACACAAGACGAGTCGAGCCCAGCGATGGCGGATTGCGAAACCCTAACGAAGCAAAAACTCTCCAAACAAGAAAACGACCACCATTACCAAACACTCTGCTAAAACCCTTGAAGCTCGAAGTCGCTTGTTTGGCTGACGCAAGGATGATTCTTCTGGCTTGGGAATGGATGAAATATGGCATGCGTTGACTTGGTAGTACCTAATATCATCACTAATTACAGTTACTATTGATAAATATAAAACATTATCTTGATAAACATAAAACATAAAATATTATCTGTCGACCCAAGAGGAGAAGGCTTTGTATCTAACAATAGAAGCTACTATCCATGAAGAAGTTTGAGTAGCTATCTTACTCAAAAAGCAAGTCACTATTGTAAATAAAGAGCCTCTTGCAATGCAACTACTTGTTTTTTAAGGATCTTATTGGAAGTTGAGAGAAGATTTCAACATATTTTTGTCTTTAGCATGCATTCTTGGGATCCCCTATGAGTAAGTCGTGAACTTCAAAGTATTTTCTTCTAGTAAATCAAAACTATTAGGGTCTCCTAGACTCATGTTTTGATTGTCTACATCTTTTGTAATAAAATATCTAGTTTTTAAAATCACATTATATGTAGTGTTGATCATGGGTGCATATACCTTATTATCCTTGGTGGTCTAAATCATCATATTTGGTTGAGTATTTAAATTTTTTCTTGAAAATAAAGTTTGATAAAACTCTAGCATCTACTATAAAAATAATGTTTTTTTTGTAAAACCTACCTATTAGATATAGTAGAAATGGAAAAAGGAAAAAACAACCCTTCCCCATGGGATTTAACTCAAAATAATACCAAGCCCCCATAAATGTTAAAACATGAAACAAACATACTTAACTTTTGTGAGAAATTGAATTTTCACCTACTTGATGAATGGAAATGAGAAGTTGGGATCTTTCATGTGAAAAAAGTTTCTACAATGTAATTTGTTAGTAGTGGGAGACAAGAGACACCAATGATTTTTCTAAGATACTCTCCCATATACATGGAAAGAATATTTTTGTGCATAAAGTCCAAAAAACCTTATTACCACTCTTGCATAATGTTGTAATGCCATTAGACTCATTAACCTTGTAAAGACATTGCAAACCTAAAAGGTCTAATGGATAACCTTCATTATTAGGTATAGAAACAAAAAATGCACCTATTGGTCCAATAATCAAAGTATTTTGGTAACTACCTTGGTCATAGGGGGCTACGTCCTTCCAAGGTTCATGCATTTTAATCCAAAAATTAATTAACGGCATTTCAAAATTAAGAGACATACATTGAAGGAGGTTCCTCTAAAGACATGAAGTGCATCTATCAAGGACATTGAGATGGATGGAGTAGCTATTCAAAATGAATAGTTCAATTGAAACACTTGCATCTCCACAAATTCTTGTAGATACCATTTTTACATCTACTATGTCACAAGGTAAGAGATCCTATTTGTGCCCTATGACTATTTGTGCCACTTTTTGGCCACTATGTGTCAACAAAGTACATTAGAAAGATTGAAATAGGATCTATTGATACACAATGGCACAAATAGGGTCTCTCTTACCTTACCATAATCAGGATAGTTCAGTGTATAATACTTACTAATCATCATTCGGTTGAAATAATTATAAAGAAGTAGAATACCTGATGGAAATATTTGGATTATCAAGGTTATATTAGGGAGTACCGGGAATATGAGCACCAGGTCACTACTTGGAAAAACTATCATGTAAGATGATATCAAAGTAAGATGATGTTTTGAAATCCTGTGAACGAAATCCTGTAATTTTTCTGACCGCAGGGAGTGCAATTTTGTATGCAAACCATATTCAGAAGCATGTTTAAGAAGACTATCAGAGAGTGGATGGGGTCATGTTGCAACTCAAGAACCTGTATTTACCACTGCATGAAAGAACCTTCTACATCAGAGGCACAAGAGTATGCTGTAATCTGCACATATGCAGCCTCATTTTGATTCCACAGTTATCAGGTGAGATTGAGGGCAAGGCGTAAAAAAATGTTCCTCCAATAACTTCTATGTCGGCAGATTTTGCTACAAGGACAGCAAGTATCTCATGGTGTCACTCATACTCACACATCCAGGAAATGATTATTGAACGATGGTGTTCATTAGAATTACTAGGGGTGTGATAGACAAAGACATCCTAACAAAATGGTTGAAAAAGAGTATTACTAAGCATTTTCCTTGCTGACACCCGCAAGCTCTGGTGCACTCTTACTACCAGGCACACTTTGGTCCACGGAGCAGGCACGATGACTCAGTCGCAGCTGACCCCTTGCATTGATCTGTAAAATCACTTAGTCATTAGTGTGAATTCGGCTATAAGATTTGAGAGTCCAAATATTTGGTAAATGACTGCTTCATCTTATTGAGCATCAAAGAAAAAGTCTCAACGAAGGAGGAAACGTGACGTACCTCAATTAGCTTGACATCTAAGAAGTCTCCCTCGTTCACAAACTGGACACAAGAAACAACAGATCAGAATGCAGTGGTTGATTACTGATTCACGCTTCATCGCATGTTGTTATTGCAAGCAAATAAACAACCATAGCAGCCTCCTCTTTAACCCATATTTGGAATCGTGACATGAAAATTCTGAAGTGTTCAACTAATTAACCCCTACGTGCTTAAATGGCCCAAAGTGGCTGTAGCCCTGTGCGTAGTGTAGCCCTGTGCCGTTGGCCCAAAGTAAAAGATAATTTAACTCAATTTTTAATTCGAAAATAACTCAGAAATCCAGAACTTTCACACCGTATGTTCAAACGCCACGAAAGAAAGCCCCTGCACCCCTCCTCACAAAGAGCTTTCTAATGGTACCATGAATACGACTTGGGGACACAAGGTTCAGGAGATCTCACAGTATAACAAACACAACAAAACATGGTACCTAAATATAATAAAAAAACTCAAGATAATTAATGTATTATAATTAATAAATTAGATATTAATGTATTAATATATGGATGTATAGAAAGGAGTTGAATGTAAATTCAGGAAATTTCAAGGAAGGCAGCAATGCATACCAATAGAAAGATATCTTACGCTATTTTTGACCGATAGAAATATGTTTGGATAATTACTAAACTCGACATTTAGCTTCCACAGTGAAATTGATATTATAAGTTTCAAAATGTTATGCAACTGTGCCAGGAGGACCTTACATCTTCAACTCTTGCCAGTTTCTTGCTACTAGTCAATTCGCTAATATGACATAAGCCCTGCGTTCACAACCCACAAATTAGATCGTAGAGGCATAATTGCAGAGGCCAGGTCTTGATTTAGATTCCTATATCTGGCAGTCTGATAGACTAGTCACAACGTACCAAAATTGAAAACTACGGAAGAACTTACACAAAAAATGCATCTTAAATGATAACACAGAACACATTAGCATGAAGCGCACAGTTAAAAATAAGGTTGACATAAGCACTGACCTCTTTCCCTGGAGCTATTTCTACAAAACATCCAAAAGTGGTCACTGTCTTCACCTTACAATTCCTGCACAAGCATTTCCACGACAGTAAGAGGAAATCAATGACTCAGAAGCCCAGGAAACGACCCTCGTCAGATATCCGGCCTACAGGCATCTATTTCATATCATTGGTCAACTAATCAATTGAAAAACCTTGAATCAAAGAATGTGCGCAAACTGCATTTTCAGAGACTAAACCATAAGTGAATCAACAATACGGAATCTCCCGAAATTGTTAAGTTCGAAAGATCTCTAGATGTCACATACCTATACACAGTCCCCACTGTGGGAACCATTGTCAAACCTAAAATCTTGGACCTAGCAGCTTCTATTCCTTGGACAGATCGCCCTACAATCCTAACCTGCAATCGCCAAAACAAAGGTCAATACTGAAGTAAACCGCAATTGAAAAATTAATTTGACGGCTGTTCCTTGTAACACTGAAAACCGAAACTGGCATATTCATACAGTGGAAACGAACCCTTCCAAGTTGGCATTGATATGCTTCAAACACAATCTTGATGAGCACGAATCCCACGAGAAAAAGAAGAAGACTTACAGAACCATCATCACTAACATCCACTGACTCAACTCCAGAGGACTCTATAATGCCCCTGATTGTCTTTCCTCCAGGTCCAACAATGATACTTATCTTGTCAGTATCAACCTGTCCACCGATTTTTTTGGTTAGGAACCGATGATTAGACACAAAAACTGGCATGCTTGCATGACATGGAGTGCTGCAACATTGGAGTAGTGGACGGATCTAATTGAAGTAACAATCTGAGCGAACTTGTGAGTCTACAACAATTATCTCAGAGTAGTCAAGAAATATCAAAATAAGACAACAAATAATTATCGCATTCCTTATGCATCAAAAACAATCAACTTAAAACAGAATACCTTTAGCATTGTAATTCGTGGTGCATGTGTTGACACCTGCAGAGCTGGAGGAGGTGAGCTTTTAGACATTTCACCTGTAAAACAGATATATTCCCCAGAACAACGTGAGAGCCAAGGTCAATCGATAAATTCATCCCACACGAACAGAGCTGTTAAAATTCTCAGGCAAGAGGAAGCCAAAAAAACTCTTTGTTTGATTAAGTTAAGGAACTGAAAAATGTGAACTTTGAAATACTTCTGATTCAAGGCACCAAAGTCATCCTCTAGAATTTGAGACCTTTAAAGACATTTTGGGAGCTTACAGAATTTCGCTGTAACCTTTAAAACTTGATTTCCATGGTAAAATAAAACTTCGAAAATTTCAATCCAATACAGTTGATAATGAGTACATAAAAAAGGCAATAAAGTTCCAGAAGTAAAATGCTTGAAAGAGGCAATACCAAGAATATGAATGCGGCCAGCTTTAGCTTGTTCCAATGCCATTCTCATTACAGGAACTGTAATGCCCTCTACCTATCCAATTTCCCAGCCACTACAAGTCAGAGTCTGCATATGAGCGAGGAAACTATTCACTGTTGGTCTGAAATAGATAGCAGATTTTGACCGTTTCACGCACCTTAATATCCATTTGAAAAGCCGTGATTCCAGTCTCATTCCCAGCAACCTGTCAATATCAATTAACATATGAATAGCAAAATAAAAAATAGGGCAATGGTTCATTTGTGATGATGTATTCGCAGATAAGCATAGCAAGAATAATGTTGTTTCCAAAGTCGACGCAATACTGGGGTTCTATTGGCAATTACAGGCAGTGCAGTACCAAAAGTAGACACGACTATGGGATAGAATTGAAATAGAAATGTTCACCTTGAAGTCCATATCACCTAAGGCATCTTCTGATCCTAGAATGTCACTCAATATGAGCGGCTCTCCATCCCCTCCACAATCTCTCGTGTTCAGAATCAGACCCATGGCAATTCCAGCCACAGACGTTTTAAGTGGAACACCCGCGTCCAGCATAGCCAGGCAACCTCCACAGACTGAAGCCATACTACAAGGACGATGAGAATAACGCGCGGTAAGGTCACAAAAGAGTCTCCACTTTTCACTAACAATAGGATTGCAACACAATCTGTGCTTCCTAAAATAACAACAATGCAAGACAGATGTCTATTACCTGGATGAGCCGTTGCTTTCGGTAATAGAACTCTCTACCCGGATGGTGTACGGGAAACCCTCTTCGTTTGGGATGACCGGTTCCAAAGCCCGCTCTGCAAGTGTTCCATGTCCTATTTCCCGCCTACTGGGAGCACCAAGCCTTCCCACTTCTCCTACAGAAGCTGGAGGAAATGAATACTGGAAACCACGCAGTGAGAGTGCGAACATGTAAAAAGGTATACGAAATGACAGATAACGAATCAAGGGCACTAATGCCAACTACTCCCCGGCTAATAGATTATAGATAAAACCAACTGCGATTTATGATCTAGCTTAAATCAGACCTAACAGAGCACGACCTTAAGAAAAACATGAACAAAGCCCAGAAATAAGTAACGCACTTGTAAATAAAAGCGTTTAAGATCTTCTGTACTAGTGAGATTATCAACACGTTGCCCCATATTGTCGCCACCCAACGTTGCCACTACCAATGCCTGCATAGACCATGAAACGAAGTTTCAGTGCTGGAAGCTACGAGAGGGTGTCTCGCAAGTGAATGTTCAATAAAACTATCAACAGCAGGAGCCGGCACATGTAAAATGAAAGCATAAAAGTGGGTGCAACAGGGAGCTTCCGGAACCTGTGTTTCCCCTCGAGTAAAAAGAGCACTGCCATGAGTTCGTGGAAGAAGACTACATATGCTTTGAATCGGTCGAACATCAGTGACCTTCCGACCGTCACTTCTTACTCCCGTCTGCATTAAATTCCGCAAGTTCAAAGATAAACTGAAACATATACGCAATCCCAGTCCTTGACACACAATAATCACTTGATCGTCGTCACAATACACACTACTAGTAACAGATGATACAAAACTTAACAAAATTAAAAAGGGCATAAATCATACTCCCTCTGTTTGGAAATAGTGTATCCATTCTCAATGCAATCAACGCTGAGAATGGATACACTATTTCCAAACGGAGCTAGTATATGGTTATTATAACTGTTGTTACACCGCCAAAAAACCGTCACTTCACATATTTTCACAGCTAAAAATTCTTGGTAAGTAGGTTGACAGACCTTAACAATCAGTCTTCGAAGAAATTGAGAACAGACGTCCTTGAAAACTCTCTTCACATCAATAGGGTCAAATAGCTTCACAATCAAAAAATATAGAGGTCAGTGCAACCATAGATTGCTACAGACGCAAGCTACTTGCAAACCATTTCAGTAAAAAATTGAGTTGCACGTCGTCACTCCAATTCAAACATGAAGGCCCGTCTTCATCCTGCAAGTTGCACTACGAAACAGCTAAAATATAATTCTCGAACAAAGTAAAGTCAAATCCAGACATACCTCCACCACGGGTTTCCTAGGCGCAGCTGTCACATGCACTTCACTCTCGTCAACCAAGCCATCTTCCAACAAATCCTCCTCATCCTCCCACGTGCCAGGCGCTACCTCTTCAGGAACCTTGGCTTGTGCTGCTGCTGATAGCGCAGCTTGTTCCCTGCGGACCCCTTCCACCGTCAAAGCCGACAACACCGTTTCTTCGATTTCCTTGATTGCAGCACCTCGCTTCTGTTTGATACCGATTTGCAAGGCGTTCTCTAATTCTGTTCCAACAAGCCTCTGTTGAATATAAACCCACATAAGGCAAAGATTTGGCCTCAATCAGAAAGTGAAACAGAAATTGCAGACAAGAGAGTTAATTAAGCAATACTTAGAAAGATTGACCGGATCGATATAGCAACATTTGAGTCATACCTCTGCATCTTACAAAAAGGCAATATCTGAAGCATGAACATTCTGGAGGGTAACAGTACTGATAATAGGACATACCTCTATATAATCACTGATTATGGCCGGAGGCAGTTGGATTGCATCTATGTTTTTCTCTTTACCAACCATATTCGCTAGTTTTTGTAATCCTCCACAAATCGTCTTTATGGCACCCTGAAGCCGAGAATCCCATTAACAACCCAATCAGTTTCTTCACTCATATCGACAACTTCACCCCATGGACTCACATCTCCGCCGATGATGGCAACAGTCAAAACTACATTAGGGGGAAACCAAAGAGGGAGAAAGTATTACATGGCCAACTTCAACAGCGCATACTAACTCTTCTTCTGTCAAAAAGTCACAGTAGCCCTGCAGACAATCCAAAGTACCATATATAAGAAGTTCGCCTCCCATAACACAAAAAACCAGGCAGCCCGCACTCTATTACTTAAGAAAGCAGAAACCTCGAACTGATACCCTAACCACACACATTTTCAATCAAGCAGTGTTCACAGAGAGCATGATTCAATGCAAATTCGATGCAATTAAAATATTCTACTAAACTTAAGGTTACCGAAACTTGCCTCGATCATAAGCACTGCATCAGCCGTTCCAGCTACTACAAGGTCCAGCGTTGAACTCTCCATCTCGACAATCGTCGGGTTCACTATAAACTGACCATTCAGAAATCCGACACGCACACCAGCCACTGGCTTTGACATAGGGATATCAGAGATCGCCCTGATAAAGAGCTCAAGCATATGCTTAGGTCAGAAATCTCCAATGTAATACAAATTAAACTTTAACAGTATTAATAAATTGTAAGCATCAATCCACTACACTGCTATATCTGATACATTCTTAATAAGAAAAATGAAGCCCATTGAAGTACAGAACAGAATTTCGCGACTAGATGAAGAAAGTTATCAAGGATAAGATACAATTGCTAAACCCCTAGAACGATTGCGAAGGAAAACAAAGTCATTGCAAAACTTACAAGGCTGCGCCAGCTGATGTGATAGCCAATGGGTCAGGAGAATGCATGCCATCATAACTAAGAACCTGCACATGGATAAGAACCACTAGATTCATATCATGGAACCCCGCTTCCTCCCTTAACATGTCCCCTTGTCACAAACATCAAGAAACCAAGTAGATCCAATTTGGGAAAACCAAAGCGCTTCGGGCTTACCCAGACTAGAATTTGAGTTTCGTGGTGAAACCCATGAGCTATCATGGGACGTATTGGTCTATCAATCAGTCGACACACCAATATCTGTTCGCCCCCACCAGATCCGATATCGGTTATTGGGTGAAACCGCATGTTTAACAAAAAAAGTACACAAAAAGCGCACATTCACGGGGTCCACATAGGTAAAACTCTTTACATGAACATTTGTGAAGTCAATGAGAAATAATTCAATGCTATCGGTCAGCATTCTTTAAAATAGAGACAAACAAAAATACCCAGCCATACCTCATGATCACGCGCCCTTCCTTCCCTCTTAATGAAACCGCCACTGTCAATGCAAAAAATTGCAATTCATAAGCTCAACGATTCAGCACACAAAACTCCGGTTGTCGTGTGACAACCCTAAGCTAATGTACTACTAACAGAACAGAAATAGCTATGTATTTGTTCTTTAAATCAGAATCATGAACTCCGTTCACTATATTTGCATTAACTTAGTAAACCATTGCATCGATTCCTGTTGTTCCAATCTTGCGTGCTCAAAACTGAACATGCTCCTAGCATTTGAGAACGAACCAGGATGACACGCCGATCCCAAGTGGTTCATATAGAATACATCTAGATTATAACTTGCAGACCTATGCTTCTCCTGAGAATCAACAATGAGTAATCATCAAAGATACTGAAGTACATCCTCAGCTAACCTTGTACGACCTGCTGCCGAGAATCGTTCTTGGTATTGAACAGAGAGTGGAACGAAATCAAATGGCTCACTTGGCTCCTTTGCTGCACACACAGTGGTGTAGAGCACCTGGTTTGCAATAACAACACCAATTCAGAATAAAAAATCATTGAGATTGATATCAACCCCTGTCGATATCAGGAGGATGCATAACTAATTTGACATCTAATAATTTCAAAAGGTCAGTCTATGTTAAAAGATATAAATTTACTGCAATGGGAGGTACCACGATGAGCCTGTCGTCGTCTTAAAATATTCTAGAGATAGGTAGATACACATTTAAAAATAGAAGGGCGAAGACCAAGTGTCTATTTTCAAACCCTAGATTAAAGGATCAAAGGATTGGCATACCGTCTCGCCATCAGTAACTGTGACGGCGCCATTGGCTTGCCTTCCAATCAAACCAGTCTCCACCACTATCTGCAAAGCAGTAATCCACTCCAAAAACATGAAAAGGTTCCTGGAATCATAACAGCGAACCCCGCGTGCAAAATCAACGTGAGCTCCCCAAATTCGCAATTGAGATCAGAAATACACATACTTCAAAAAGAAATCCAAAAGAGTCTGACCCCTACCTCCCGGTTGCCGACTGGAATTGTCACTGAAATCGGATGAAGTAGCTGCGTGGGAACTGGAGCGGCCGTTCCAGAGCTATCACTCTCCTTCTTCCCCCTTTTCTTAGCTACTTCCACACCATTCCCTGGTTCACTCACCCTGAAAAATCAAAACCATTCACCATAATTCAAGCTCTCAACCTGCACGAAAGTTCACAATTTTTTTCCAATTCTAACCCTAAAACTACACAATGTCTCTACTCATCCTGGATTGAAAAATGGAGCGAAACATCAGGCTCGAACAATACAGTTCCGTCGGAACGCCATTCAGTACTGCACACGAAGTGTAATAATTGCATATTGTACCGAAATCTTTTTACTTAAATTAAGGCAGTGGATTTACAAGGGATACCATTTGCCAAGCCCCTTATCACACAATCCTTAAAACTCTATACTATGAATAGCACTATAGAAGTGCAAACTCAACATTGCACCTCCCAGTGTAGTTCCTCCACTGCTGTTTCCACACGAAGCTTCCCATGATATTACGAAATTAAAAATCACCACGCCCTTCGTCAAGCAATTTTGCAACACTAGCTCACAAACAGCAATTGTTACACAAACAAAAACTCTCTTTCAGATCAGCATAATTCACCGAGAGAAGGAGAGCTTCGACTAAACCATACCTAACGCCTTCTTCCTTGCACTCCACGACTAAAACGGAGCCATACCCAGGAGCCGCTCTTTGTCCCACGCGAGAGGTGACGCGCTCCAGAACTTTCCGGCAAGAAGCCGGTGAAGCAAGGCGCAATCCCGTGGCAGCTGACAAGTGCGGAGCCTGCAACGTCCCTTGCACACCCCACATTGTCTGAGGCTGCAGCTCCTTCTCTCGTTACCCCAGTCTCGCTCTTCGACCTCAAGCTCCTAAGCTTACCTCGAGTTCCAACTTCCTGTGACAACTCCTTCGTCCAGAGTTTTTGTACTGAGTGAGTGAGCAATTTCGTAATGGAAAAAAATCAGAAAATTGAATCTAAGGAGATGAGTGAGGAATGCGAGAGAGATGGAGGGGAGAATTGGGGAATTGGGGAAGCGATGGAGCAATCTGGAGCAGGGGAGAGACAACAGAGACGGGAAGGAGGTGCGGGAAGAAGAATTGGGGGTTATCCAAATGCTGTGCCGAGGTTCTGTCGACAGAATTCGTCGTTGGATGAGATCGTTCATCCTCTGGATGATATTGTACAGTAGTTCGGTTTTTCTACAGTGCAGGAGTGCAGGACACTGGTCTATTTGACCCTGAAGGGGACTGCATTTCATTGAGTGACCTGTTGGTTCCATCTACACTGAATAGGGGTATTAAGGGGACCCATACTAATTAATTGACATTTCACACTATATAAATATCTAATTTTATTGTACATCAGTAGTTATTGAAGTGTCCCAGGGATGTACATCATGTTTCAAACATCTACAGTTTTCCACAATGAGTCCCTTTAATTTTTTGGTCCCCTTAATAACTCTATTTAGTGTGTATTCTTGCCTACAATGGAAGCCCACTAAATTTGGAAGTTTAGGGTTGATTTGAGGACAAATATTTTTCAACACTATAGGTATAGAGATTTATAGTTTATTCGTGAGTTGCCCAAAACAATGCATACAAAATAAATCTGAGATCTCCTTTTGACTCTCATCAAGATTCAACAAAATTGAGACAATTTAAACATGTTCATTTGCATGTTTGCATGATTTTAGATGCAATTATCTTAATTATACATTCAAACTAAAGGGGGATGTGTAAAACATAGGAGGTTATGATTTCAAACTCAAGGTTGTTTGCATCAAGTACCGAACTCTTTATCGTAATTCAATATGGTTCATGACATAGTTAATAGGATATCAATGAGCCACAACTCCAAATCTATGAGTTTGTTCTCTAAGTAGGTTCACTCGAGGTTAAACACTACATCAACTCAAGGAAATTCCTAAACAACCAAAGTCCCTTTGTGGAACTAATGGAAGTTGGTGCATGTTTTTATGATCTTCAAATTTGGCATGAATTTTTGTAACTTTTCTTTAACATTGGGGAGCATATTAGCTTTTGGGAAAAATACAAATCATTTCAATTGGTGAATAGGAGCAAAAGCTATGCCAACCAAAAAGACATTCAATCAAACCAAATCATTATAATCATAATAATGATGGGAGAATGATATTGAGAAGTTATCATGTTTGAATATTATAATAGATCCAAAGGTGGATCCTCCAAAACTTCATCTATAACTATAATATCTTTTGTCAAATAAATTTCAAGTCTTTTTTGTACATTGTTAAAGAATTCAATCAAATCACCCTTCTCTGGAATATGAATCTTTGGGATATTTAATATGAGAACTCCAATCCATTTAAAATATAAATTATTTTGAGGACTATGGTTGAATCCTTATAATAGACAACTACAAAAAAAACTTCTATTATTCCTTGCAAGAAGAAGCTTCATGATTGTAAATTGTGAATATGTGTTGTCCATGCTAATCATTCCTTGTAAAGTAGTAGAAAGTGCATTTTCAAGGCATAAGAGTATAGGAGCCCTTAAAATGATTAATTCCTAAGACATAATCAATCATAGAAATAGTTCAAAATTCCAAAATTAGATTTATACATATTAATGATAGCAATTACAAATTCAATTGCACATGTATAATTTATGATTCAAAATTTACAAATTTTATTTCCAAATAGGCATCAAGTTATTTCTTGGAGTTGAATGTTGTTTATTGTGCATGTGTCTAAATAAACTTCAAATCAAGATAAATCAAGGCATTTAGGGATTAATAATAATGAAATACAAGTAATGGTGTGATTTTATTTTATCAACAAGTAACATATAAGCCAATCCAAACATTGCAATGACAAATAAAATTTTACATCCATCCAACAAGGCTAAAAAATTGGAGTTTTTGAAACTAGAATATAATGAACTCCAACCAACTATTTTTGCCAAAATTTTACCTAATTTTGTTATTGGTTGCTTTTACATCACTAGGAAAGAACAATGAAATTGCCAAAAATATCTTTTAAATGTATTGTTTGCCAATTTTTGGATGAATTTGACTAATTTTAGATGATATAATGAATGATAATGTGAAAGTGATTAATTGTTTAAGAAAATTAGATGATTTGTTTTCCCTATTTGCATTCTAGGGGGGGGATTGCTATCAAGAAAAAAAATTAGTTGGGTTCAATCCTTACCTTTGAAATGAAGGTAACATTCAAAGAAATTTGAAAACTAAAAGGAGTAAGAAAAGGAGTGCTAGAAATTACTATTCAAAGCCTAGAGTAAATTGGTATTTTTGACTATCATAAAGTGAATTATATTTTTGGCATGATCTTCTTTGATTTTTGCTTCAAATATTAATGCTATTTATCTTTGGTTTAAAACTTTAACAAGTATCAAATACTTTTCCCATGTAATGAAACCTTCCTTTAAAATTCAAGACCACCTTCCAACTCCATTTGTTTGGTTAAATCAATTTACATAACACTACTAACTCTTGCATACCTCCCAACAACCAACTACATGATAAGAGTCTTTGTCCATGCATTATTGACTCACTTTTCAAGTGAAGTAACTACTCAAACTTCTTCAAGATAACTTCTCTTGATGCAAAGCCTCCTCCTCTTTGGTCCAAAGCCAACAATATCCCCTATCTCTATAGAATGTTATAACCTTTATACTTTAATCCCTAAATGTTGAAGCGCATTTTTGAGCTTCTTAGAATTTGCTCTAAACTAAAACCAAAGTTTTGATAAGTTTTATCAATTTAAAAAAAAAAAAGTAACTACACAAATTCAAATAAGACATGTTATAAATCACATAGGAAAAGAAAACACAACAATATCACTTTTGAATTGAAAGTTTGTAATTTTTTATCAATAAGATGTTGAAATTGTGAAAGTGATTTGAAGTCTTTCAATCTTCTTTTAGCATTTCAAATCTATAATTGAAGTCCTTAATAATATTAAAGTTCAAATAAATAAGATGCATAACTATAATTGATTCACAACTTCTCTAAATCTACTCTATCATTTTTTTAAATGAATTTCCAATGTGATCTCCCCTCAAGACAATCCTGTGTATTTGAGGCTCATCTTCAAGAGCCTCTAACATAGAAAAATCAAGATTTGCAATGGCCTGCCTTGTACAAAATCTCCTTTAGAAAAATTATAAACAATTTTTTCCAAAGTCAGATTTTTAATGCTTAAAAAATACTTTCAAAAGGGATTCAACTAAATAAGAAACTACCAAAAAATATTTGTCTAGTAAGATTTTATTTAACTTTAGAGTTCAATCAACATCCAAATATAAAGCCCTTGACATTTAGGAATTAACTATCTCCTTAAAAGGGACAAGATCAAAAATCCAATAGGGGAAGTCACAATAGGGAGTTAGAGAACTCACCAAACTTTAGTATTTACTATTTTGAGTGAAGAAGAAGTTCAACACATTCATTAAACCACTAATTTGTTGCTACATTAGGTATTTAGTATTGCTTTTGAAAAGTTTTCAGAACTACCCTAGTAATTTGCCTCCTCTTCGTAGAAGTAGTTTTGTTTTCCAAGGGCACCAATTGCATCCTCTCCTTATTAAAATCTCCAACTATTCATTTCCTCTAGTAGGTATCAAATTCTCACCGACTTTTTTCCTTCAACTTCAAATTTGCTAAGGCTATATTCTTCCTCTTTCAAAGACATGTCGATTTTGAAACTACACCAAATTTCATTACATTAGATGGACTCAAATAACAAAGCAAGGGTTGTCTACTACAACCAATCCTAAAGTGATACCCACCTTGTTTAAAAACATGTCTATCTCCAACTCCCCAAATATTAGCCTTTGATTTCAAAATGACAAGCTACTAAAATTTGACAATTTCATGAAAACAACAACTACACGTCCACCTTTTCTAATTGCACATCAATTGGTTACCAATCCTCCCACTATTTTGTTCAATTTTGAATTCCTCCATTTTCACATTCCACCCAGTTATTTTCCCCAAAACAACCAACAACAATGAACTAATTGATGATTCTTGACTACTCCCTATAGGAGATGGCTCGAAAACAGTTTGGGCATTAAGAACCACCCTTATAGAAGGGCTAGAAATAGCAAAGAGAATAGTTCATGTAGAAGAGACTCTATGTGGTGATAAAACAATGGTCCTATATGCATGATTGTAGAGTTCTCATCAGGATGAAAGGGGTGACTAGAATGTGTTCTCTTCACTCATAAATGAGATCTTAACTAAGATACTTTGAGCTAAATCTAAGGTGTAGTTAATGGAGTGCAATAAAATCTTATTAATAGTGGGGAGTGAATTGTGAAGTAATGACTCATCAACCTTTTTAGTAGGGAGTGTAGACATGCCTATGGTGTCATTTTTGACATCAAGTGGACACATGAAGGACTCACAAGAACAACCTAAGCATCTTATATATCACTTTTTGGACTCACTTGTTCTATTGGAAGCCATGTTTTCATTGATTACTGGTGGAGCCTATAAGCATAAGTAGCAAACTACACCCCTTCCACTTTGAATAATCATTTCTAATTCATGCACAATCAAAAAAAATTCATAAAAATTGCCATTGATGTGTTCTTCATTTTTCTTCCTACCAAAAAAATGAGATAAATATTTCCAATTACAGATTTCCAAAAAAATTCGAAAACAGAAAAGAGAATGGGTGAGATTTGAGGAGGCCGGGAAATGCTCGAAATATGTTAAGTAAAAGAAATAAGCCCAATCACGTGGCCAGCCACAGGCACCTCAAGACCTACACTAAATAAATGAGCTTCGCCCCCCCCTCCCCCCTCCCCCCGTCCCCCGCTCTTCTCCCTACGCCCCCCACACGCCCCCACCAGCTTTCATTGCACCTCTGAAGATCCATGGTGGCCGGCTCTTCTTCTCTCCCACCCCTTTCACATTCCAAGTTAACTTCCACTCATCGCGTGTGCGCACATTCGGCTCACTTCACCTTCAGGGTTTTCAAAAATACAACAACACTCGTAAGCATCCTCCACCTTGGCATGGAACCCAGCACTAGGAACGGAAACGACGCTGTTACTCGCAGGAACGTTTTACTTGAGATTGCACGATTGGGAGGAGGAGAAGGAGGTGGAGAGCGAGGTTTGTCAAAGTATTTTTGATCTGCAGCATCGTTTGTGGCGGATGAGTCTGGGCTTGTTTGGTTTGGAGGCTTCGTTGATCTAGTGGAGGAACGTTTAACAATCGCAATCAGGGTTCCAGGGTGGTGGTACGGGGATTTGGGCAGTAGGGGTGTCGGTGGGGTTGAAGAGTTGACCTAGGATTGGATTGGACTTGGGTTGCTATTGGTTTGTGTTGGTGTGGGAGTTTTGAATTTGGGGGTGTTTGAGGGAAAGTGTGAAATCGGAAGGGGAGTTGGGTGGTGTTGTTTTTTGTTTGGGGGGGGGGGCGGGATATTTTAGGGTTTCGATTGAAGTGGGTTCAAAAAAATTGTATCCGGGTGGGGGAGTTCGTAAGGGGAGTTATGGAGATGTGTTGCTAGGGGAATCGGATCTTCGGTTTGGTTACGGTAAAGGGTCCGATCGTTTGCACGTGTGATGGAGAGGTTGTATGTGACTGTTAGTTTGCTGTAGTTATTACGGAACTAGGGATTGTTTTATTGGTGATGTGATGCTTCCCTGTTAGTTTCTTTGCCGGTCTAGTCTCTGAATCTAGGATGTAGGTTTTGTGGTGAAGTGAGGTTTTTGTGCGATTTTTATTCTTGAAAAAGAGACTCTGTTATGCTGCTGTCCGGCGGTGATGGTGGTGCAATAAATGAGTATACTTTATGACTCGTTCGTTGTTTTTTGGCCTTTACAGATTTAGGTCAATGTTTTATGCTCTTCCTTTCTATGAACGTTTTGAATGACAAGGATGAAGCTGCGATGCCCTCGGAAAGTGCTTGAGAGTTTTGTTTTTAACGTGACTCCAGACGAGAGCTGTTGCTTCTGTTTTCTAGTCAGGAGTCTCTTGTTTCTGCCGTGTAGTACTCTTGAATAGGACCCAAACTAGGATTTGGCATTTTTTTTCAGTGACTGATGTAATTTTCTCTGAATAGGGTTTCCGTCCTCTGTTTTTTTCATACACATTCAAATCCACGTTTTACTGAGGAAACATTCTAATTGCTAGAAATAGTTCTAATTTGGGTGTAAGCTTGGAGTGTTGTTTGCTTGGAGTAGAAACCAATTTTCTCTAATACGTTACGATTAGTCAATTGTTTGTTTTAAACTTATAGACTATAACTTGAGGTTCTAATCTTATGCTGAGTCAATGGTTTCCAAACCTCTTGCTTTTTCAATTTAACGCGAAGAATTTCTTATTAGCAAAGCATCTCTTATCTATACAATATCGAGGAAAGACCTCTTAGCGTCTGACACTTGTTATGTATCACTAGTGAGTGGGTGGTTTGTACAGGTTACAGAAGTGGAACTTTTCTGAACAAAAGTGGGTTCTGTGTACAGGTTCCGAAACTGAAGCTTTTCTGAATGAGATGATCAAGTGTGGCCATCTGTAAGGAGGGTCTGTAGTAGAATAAGGACGGACATGTCACGATGAGGTGGGAAGGATTGGAATTAAACGGTTGAGCAGTTATGGTATTCAAGCTGAGGTTCGGGATCACTCGCCAAAAGGGTCCAACTAAAACAGTCGAAGTCAATGATGTCAATGCAGCAGCCAACGGCGCTGCTGTGGCGCCGTCGTCGACCCCAGCACCAGCACCGCCAGGACCATCATCGACACCAGCTATGGCGCCACCATCAAGCATGAAACCGAATGTAAATCCATTGGGAACACGGAACCCGGCGCTCCCCATGGTTCGGCAAGCAGGGGAGGTTCTTGCATCCTCTGTGCTGGCCTCAAGCATCCAGAAGCCGAATGAATCCAAGTCTCCCAACGGGATGTTCGAGCCTTTGCCTTCGTTCCGAGACGTGCCTGTTTCTGAGCGGCAGTATCTGTTCTCAAGGAAGCTCAACTTGTGCTGCTACACGTTCGATTTCGCAGACCCGACTAAGGACGTGAAGGAGAAGGAGATCAAGAGGCAGACGTTGCTGGAGCTTGTGGATTATGTGACGTCTGGGACAGGGAAGTTTACAGAGTCTGTTTTTGAAGATGTCACGCGAATGCTGGTGGTGAACCTGTTTCGCACTCTACCTCCGGCTCACCATGAGAATACGGGGAATGAGGGCATCGAGGCTGAAGATGAGGAGCCCATCATGGATCCTGCGTGGCCGCACTTGCAAATTGTATATGAGTTTCTGCTTCGCTACGTGGTGTCTTCGGAAACCGATGCCAAAGTGGCCAAGCGATACATTGACCATTCATTTGTAGTTAGGTTGCTAGACCGGTTTGACTCCGAGGATCCCAGGGAGAGGGAGTATTTGAAGACGATATTGCATAGGATTTACGGCAAGTTCATGGTGCACCGCCCCTTCATCCGCAAGACTATCAATAACATATTCTACCGTTTTATATACGAGACGGAGAAGCACAGTGGGATTGCCGAGCTTCTGGAGATTCTGGGAAGCATTGTTAATGGGTTTGCCCTGCCTCTCAAGGAGGAGCACAAGCTTTTTTTAGTCCGTGCCCTTCTACCCCTGCATAAACCTAAATGTGTTTCTATGTACCACCAGCAGCTCTCCTATTGTATTATCCAGTTTGTGGAGAAAGATTTCAAGTTGGCGGATACGGTCATCAGGGGTTTGCTTAAGTTTTGGCCCGTGACCAATAGTCAGAAAGAGGTTCTGTTCCTGGGAGAGCTGGAGGAAGTCATGGAGGCCACGCAGGGTGCTGAGTTTCAACGCTGTATGGTGCCCCTCTTCCGGCAGCTCAGCCGTTGTATTAACAGCTCTCATTTTCAGGTACATTTTGTGTTCTTACTCTCTTTGCCATCGGAGCTGCTAGGTTTCTGAAAGTAAGGCAGAGGATATTATTTTCGTCACTTTAAGCATTCGAACCCATGTATAGAAGTGTGATGTTCTGGAGATCAGTACAGATCCGTGGAGAAATCGCTTAGGGTACAAGAGCCGAATCTGTTGAGATCAAGTTTTTATTACTCAGTTTTTGATGATTTCTTATGCTATCTCTCAAGTGGGAGGCTGGAGACCACTATCGAATGGACAGTAGAGATTTCAATGATCAGTGGTCATATACGTTTAGCCAAAGTCGTGCTTTCATCCTACTTCCTTTTGAAAGCCAACGAAGTAGATGAGTAGATGAGTTTTTGTAGGCCATAGGGGTCAGTAAAGGAGACGGGATCAGGTCCCTAATGGTTTTTAGCACCCTCTGCCTTCCAGTAATTTTGTAGTATGTAGCTTCCAGCTTTATCTCAACCAAAATTGTACTGATCTAAGTGTATGAACTTGCTGCAGGTGGCAGAGCGTGCACTCTTCTTATGGAACAACGATCATATTGTCAGCTTGATTGCGCAAAATCGACATGTGGTGCTTCCCTTAGTATATCCTGCTTTGGCGAGGAATGAAACTAGTCATTGGAACCAGGCTGTGCATGGCCTTACTATGAATGTTCGCAAAGTGTTCTTGGAATTGGACAATGAACTTTTCGAAGAATGCGATCGCAAGTATCAAGAGGATGTCTCGAAAGCCTCGAGCATTGAAATAAAACGAGAGGAGACTTGGAAGCGGCTAGAAGCGGCTGCAGCCACTCGCAGCCAGAATTATTGTAGCATTGTCTCGGACAGCATATCAAACAGTCCAACTGGGTTTGGTAAAAATCTTAACGGAAATGGACAAAGGACGATGGTGGGAAGCTAGCTTTTATCTTCACAGTCCGAGCATCATCCTGGTTGTTTTGCTTTATTCAAATCCACCAGTGATCCTACATTTCCATGGTACGTGGTGCCACTTTTGTATGTCCTCTTTTTCCCTTCATACTTGAGGGTTTTTTGTTTCTCAGAATCAGGCTGACAGGGTTTATACTGTGCCAATTGCGACTAATGGGAGGTGAAAGATTAGCTTCTATCCTTGTAGGTTCTGTGATAAGCCTCCATGTTTAGTAAAGTTTCTTGAGCTCGCTCATAGTATCACAGCCTCCATCTTACGTAGCAAGCGAGAACTTGGATAGATTTACTGGTTACGGTGTTAGAGAGCAGTGCACAGTTTGCATTGTTTGTTGTAAAGAGACATCGTAACCATGATGTCAACGTTTCTCCAGGGCTTATTATTCCTTCTGTGACACCTACAATGTAGATTAGTGACTGCTTTCAAAGCAGAGGTGGTGGAAAAGTTGCCAGGTCCTCTCTGGAGTAGGTGTGTGAAGGTTCCCCTAGAATGAAGTGTGCGGTGCAGTGGTGGTGGAGTTGGTAGAGACGGTCAAGGCAATATTGTTGAGAAAGTTATGTATCGTTTCTCTGGGGTTCCGGAGTTCTCCTGTGTTGGTTTCCGCTTCCAAGATTTAAATTATAATTTTTTTGTTCTTGGTCCCCCTTTCCAAGACTTTCTTCCTACTCAGTCGACCTTTCTGTTTGCTTGCCAGTTTGTTGGTCTTTTGGTTGCACTTCCTGCCAGTTTGTTGGGTCTTCTGGTAGCACTTTCTGCCGGTTTGTTTGTCTTCTGAAACAATGTTGCACAGTCTGTTTGCCTCATCATTTTTGAGCTTTACGAAAGGCACACTTGTCGCTATCAGTTTGTGCTGTTACCTCTATTTCATTTATACAGTTTGTAGATTGAGTCTTCCTGAGATGGGTTAAACTTTTTCGCCCAGCTGAACTCAGTATCCCGTTTACGCCTGCCAATCACACGGCAGTTGATTCAAACCTGATAAAGGACTTTTAATCCTAACTAACAAAGCTACTTCTGAACACATGAGGTGCAGCAGGATGACCCATTGTGCACATAATTAGACTGATTGGATTCATAATTTCTTTTTGCAAAAGAGCGGCAAATCAAGGAATACTTTGCATATATTTTGGCCAATACATTTTGGGTAAATAAAAATATACTCTAGGGTTTGGTATAGGAGGTCAGAACAAAACATATAACTTGAATTGTAGACCATAGGGGAGGATTATTCTTGTCCATTTGGATACCAATGTGGCTTTCATAAATTCCACCTTCAACATTGTAGCCAATAAGGTATATCAACCTATGAAAGGCAAACCACTTATGACAAGCACTTAGGGAATAACCTATTACAATCTTACTTCATCCCATGACAATTTTTTTCTTATAAACAAGATCAATTTGAGCTACATTAGGGGTTGAGTTAGTAGCTGCAATCAATGTCTTGGGTGATGGCGGTCTCATTCTCAAGGGTCCACATCATGTCACACCATGTACAAGATAAGATGTGATACTTTTTAACAAGAATGACTTAATTTTTGTTGAATTTGACCTTCTTTATTAGTGATTGTAATAGGAAGTTCCACTTTTTTAGTGTAAATTCAAAATATTGTAGCCATGTTAGGAAATACTATGACTACTTTAGATGGTAGACCATTATGGATACACTTTCTGTTGGTTTTGGGTAGTCTAAAGACTCTTTAGGGTCAATTGGACAATACCCTTCAAAAATTCATAACCAATTCATACGCTATCAAATAAAATAAAATTTCAATTATTCTCTTCATTTCTCACATTGCAATCTCACATTCTAAACCCCATAAGTCCCAAGGCCATTTTCCTCTAAAAAAACAACTAAAAATTGCCAATTTTGTTGCATTCACCCAAGAAAATAGAAAAAATGTTTTTTTAGGTATAGAACTAGAAAATCTTGTACTTCACTAGTTTCAAATCATATGGTAAAAATTTCATTGAAGTTTGACTATAGAAATTGAAAGATATCAGCATTCAAAGTTGAAAAACAAGTTTTTTTTTAATGTTGGCTTGCAATTTCAAATGACTTTGACTACCATTTATGGAAAAAATTTGAACTACAAAATTTTAATTTTAATTTTTTTGTGTTGAAGGATTGAGGTGAAAGTCTAGGAAAAAAAAACACTTAATTCATTTTCATTATTTCAAAATTGTTGAGTAGAAGTAGGTTCAAGATTGAAAGAAAAACTAAATTGTTAATAGCTCTAAGATGGGATTGGAACACTATAATTCCAATGGTGAGATTTTTTTAACAAGGAAACTTAACTTTGTTAGAATTTTTTTTGAAAAATTGCGAAAATTGCATTTAAAAATGAATCCCATAAGTTACTTTTTCAAGAAGATGCTTTGATTGCTCGAAAAATAAAAATTGTCCTTAACATTCACATAACAAATCAAAATGGAATAAATCAAAGCTCCTCATGTAGATAAAATTACAATCTAGGAGAAACAATTTTTTTACAATGTTTTACAATTTTTTGTGTGTGAAAGGATTTTTGCCCATTGCACCAAAAAAAGGACTTTTTGTGCCATAACTTTTGCTCCCAGGTACCAAATGAAATAAAAATTATATTCCTTGAAAGATATTGAGTTTTTCTATCTTCACAAAAAATTTCAAAAAATCGGGATGAATATTGAGACCGTAGGAGTGTGCCCATGAGGGACAAAATGGATTTCAGGCAAATCAATCATTTTGCCTATCATAGTGGCTTTTTTTTCTACCTATGATATGCTAATTTAAACCTTTAAAAAAACTTATAGTACCAGAGTATTGCATTTCTGGTATCATTCTTCTATCTATTACATCCCAATATTGGTCATATTGAAGCAAAATGACAAGGTGCTCAATATTTGTGATGTGAATTTTCAAAGTTTCTTTCTAAATCGCCTCATGAAGTATCATCTAATATAAAATCAAGAATAACTTTTAACCATTCTAGTACTTTATCATACATAAAGTTATCCATTTCTTTACACAAGTATTGAAATTGGCTAAAGAATATTCTAGGTGAAGGTCTGATTTGACACCTAAATGTTGAAATACTTTCTTTTTCACTAGTGAAAGGTTTTGGCAAGTAGAACTTCTCATGTTAGGACTTCAACATTTTCTCATCCAAATTTTCTTGTGATGGGGGGTATTTTGGGTCTTCTTATTTTTCATACTTGTTATGTGAGGCTTAAGGCATGATGTAGGTTTCCAAAATATTCAAAATTAGGCAATATAGGTGAAAAATTCTATAAAATTTTGGACATTTCACTTGTAGTAAACCATCATATATAAAAATAAAAAATTAGTTGAAGATTGAAGAAAAAAGAAACTTTGCATCAACAAAAAGCTACACATGAGAAAGTTTGACATGATCTTACCCCCAAAATGAACCAATGCTACAAGGACAAAGTCCTATATGTCTACTTAACTAAGGTGGACATCCCACCCTTACCACCACTTTTGCTATTGTGCCTAATTACTATTATTATATTGGTTAAATTTTCATATTTTCTTTATGGCATGTAAAAGGAGGTTCTCAAATGCACCAAATAGAACTTGATATTTGGATCCCGTATGGAAAAGTTATGAAGGGTCAAAGCCCTTTTGGTAGATGTTCTAGAATCTTTTCTTCAATATACACACATGTTGATTTGGGAGATGTACATGGAGTGATGATGGCAATTTTCAACAAGGTTAATTGACCTTATGTGAGAAAGTTTGAAAGGGCCTTAACTTACTTTCCACATGAGCCAATGCTATAAGGACAAATTGAAGTCCCTCATACAATATCTTCTAAAGGTGGGCACCTCAAATGTGTCATTGACACTAAACCACCATCTTTACTTTGATGACATCTCCAAAATCAATTATATATCTATGTGGAAAAAACGATTTTAGAATCAAACTTTGTTCCTTCCTAAATTTTGCATATTGTATTCAAATGTCGCAATCTTTGGTAGGTTAGAACCTCCTTTCACTTGCCTACAAAAAAATATAAAAAATTTAACCATTTTAATTATAGTAATTAGGTGCATTATAATAATAACTGGGCATGCTAGCAAAAAGGGGTAGTTGGGGGGGACCCAATTCATTTCTTATCTTGTGCTACGGGGAAAAAAATCATGACTATAGAATATTTTTTTACCTACTGAATAAGAATCTTTTTATGATATGGTAATAA
Organism: Straminergon stramineum; assembly: GCA_963920665.1. Taxonomy (NCBI): domain Eukaryota; kingdom Viridiplantae; phylum Streptophyta; class Bryopsida; order Hypnales; family Calliergonaceae; genus Straminergon; species Straminergon stramineum. Next base: position 12,780,129 of record OY987265.1, read on the forward strand.
ATTTTCCTGTTTAGTACGGAGCACTTCTTACCTCCCACGAGCCAGTGTCCGGCCCCGGCGCGAAACTGTCAGCATTACCCTGCCCATGCTGCCCGTTCGTCATCATGGACCGAAAAATTCCCTGTTCACACCGAGAATCCCGCATCTCTAGCAGGGAGGTTGAAAAATAGACCCGTTCACACAGGGAACCTCGAACTGGGACTACAAAAGGTTCCAGCCCAGTAGCCGTGCCAGTCTCTGTGCCTCCGTGGATACGGCGGACGGGAGGACAGAATTTTCTGTACTCCCGAAAGTGGATAACTTGCCGGACCCACTCTCCGTAGATTCACTATTTTTTATTGTTTCCTGCTGCATAAGAATCTCCTGGCTCACTTCACAAGCTTTGAATCTTTTCGGCCTCTTTTCGGTGAGTTATCCGAGGCCATGGTTGTGGGTGTTCTTGAAAGCTATCAATTTGGGGTTGCTGGACATTGGGTTGCGTTCATTTTGTCGAACAAGGTTGGAATTTCAGAGATTGAAGGAGGAATTGGGCTTTCAGAGGGAGTCAGGGTTTGGGCAGTTTGGGGTTTGGATAAATTGGGGCTTGGCATTACTGGAGCTCTTCCAACTTATTCCGTGTGTTTCATGATTGTACTCTCGTCGGGGTTTTTGTCCGGGAATTCAGTGTCAGAGTATCTCATTTGGGATTGCAATGTGGCTGCTTTGGTTGGAATCTAGGGTTCAGGAATTAGGTGTCTTGGTGTTCTGAGAGTAAGGGCTTATGAAATGCCGCGTGCTGTTATGATTTTTTCATTATATTTTGATACTCTGGTTTGTAACGTGGTTGAGGAAGTGCAACAGTGGAAATGAAAGAGCGTGATAGATGCATTGTGGTTTTCTTGTGTAGAAGTTTGATGGCTTAATTGTTCTGGGTGAGCGCGAATCGTGTTAGGGTTTTGAAGTATTAGGTCATGTTCAGTCAATCGCATGAAAAATTGGTTCAATGAGCTGCAATGTGGCGGTTGTTCTGAAGCTAGGGTGAAGGAATTAGGCACTGTGGTAATCTGATAGTTAGGGTTTGGAAAAATGCCAAGTTCTGTTACGATTTTGCAAAAAAGAAAATCCTTGATTTGTGACTTGGCGTGGAAATGCAACAGTGAAAATAGTCACACTGTAATAAGCTTCATAGATGCATTGGGGTTTTCTCACCTAGAAATTTGCGGCTTTTATTAGCTTAATCCGCTGGCTGTGAGCGCTAATTGTGTTAGGCTTTTTGTAGTGTTAGGTCATGTTATGTCAATTACATGTGAAGTTAGCTTAATGAGCTGCGTTCATTGTATATGTTTGATAGCACTCGTAATCCACCTGATCTTTTAGTTCTTACTGAATTGCAAAGTTACGCTGATTTCTTTCAGTGCTTATAATTTGTGCCTCGTTTTTTCAATTAGTCCAGATTTAGAAGATTTTTCTTTTGCCTTTTGACAGTTCCTCTGCAGTTGTGAGTATGGGTTACTTTAGTGCCGAATTTGGAAATGGCTGAGAATTTGGTGGTTGCCGCGTCGCATCAATCCACCCTTACAATCTGTGTGATTGCTGTACCGCCGTGAGGAAACTCTTTCTGGCGCAGATCACGAGTCCAACACTTGACATCGTTGTCTCTGACGCTTGGTTGTTTGCCTTGAGACAGCGGTTTCCAAAGGAGCAGCGGCATCTCTCTGGTAGGACAGAATTTCCACAGCCCTCGCAGAGGTCTCATGGACAGGGATGAGAAAGTATGATTTAGGGTTAAGAAAATGCAGGGACAGGGTAAACCCTAGTGCAAATCAGGAGCTAGTACTCTGTGTGGAATTATGCGCTTCTTTGTCTCCCAGAGTTGATCGAGCATCCAAACCGTTTTCCTCTATCAAGACAAGCTCGAGTTCATTAAACAACAACGTATAAGGCGTTGTATCTGCTCGAGCCGCTGCCATGTATGGAGCCCCAGGTGCTGCTGCCTGTTACAAAGGCCCTGCCACTGGGCTCCAAATGGCAGCCCTTCCCAAGTGCCTATCATCTTTCCAGCTGAGAACTTCATCTGAAACTGGTATCAGTCATTCATCAAGTAGCACCGAGTGTTGTGAAAGAATATGTTTACCATCCAGTCTACCAGGTCCTTATGGAGTTTCATCTGGTACTCAATCAAGCGTTCTGGGGTGCTCTAGTTTAAGGAAACATGCAGCTCTAGTACCTGCCCTCTTGACAAGGAGAAGCTTAGGTCGGAAGGTCAGGTCAATTAGAGAAAGTTCGATTACAGAGACCACCAGCGATGAAACAAGTGAGAGTCGACCAGAAGTGGTGCGCAGGGTCATAGCTGCTACTGATGCTGGTCCTGTGGAAGGAGAAGGTGTTCAGATTGGTGTTCAGGTATGGCTCTTGTCGTCCACTATTGTGTGGCCTTTCGTTGCTGCAAAGCAGATTTGTTTTCGTGGTTTTCTTGACCCCTAAGGACCAAGTGCATGATTTTGTCAGCAGTTTGAGTAGGTCAGTTAGAGTGTTTTTTCGGTGTAATGTTATTATTTATTGACGACAGATAATGTGAAGTCTCCATTCACCATACAGTAAGGGAGGGGTTTCATTCACCGTACAGGTGAAATTCGAGCCTTTCCCTGCAACAATCTAGAAACTATCGTCATCTAAATTTTTCACTTTTAATTTGTGTTAAAGCTAAAAAACAGTTGTAAGAAAATAAACGTCAATAAAATTAAGTGTTTCGCAGTTAACAGAAATCAAAGTTCAACTTCATGGTCAATGGAGCCTGTAATGTAGTGTATGGTTAATGGAACCTCTACCTTACAATGTTTTTCACTGAATCTAGGTATGTAAGATATGGCCCTATCGGAATTTTGATTTTCGCAATATGAACAATTGAATTGGTTTGAAGCTGATATCTGTAGTTATTGTTTTACAGCCGCAGCCAGAACAGGTTGAAGAGGAAGCCAGCGTGCCGTTGTCGAAACCTCCAACACCACAAAAGGGACAGCTCAGAAACAGGGTAGTCTTTGGATTTCTCATAGGATTTGGTTGTCTAGGTGTGGTTTTGGCTGGAGGTTGGATTTTCACAACAGCGGTTGCAGCTTGCATCTGGGTGGCCACCGGGGAGTTTTTCGATCTTGTGCAAAGCAAAGCCATGACTAGTGGAATGGAAGCACCTCCGCTCATCGCCACCCGATTTTGTTCAGCTATATGCGCAGCCATGCCTCTGATGACCATGTGAGTCTTGGTGTGGTTCAGCTATTTCTTGAACGAAATGCGAGGTTGAGGAAATAGTCAGTTCACTAACTTTTCATTTAAGTAATTTGGCGTTAACCTTAACTGCCGAAGTCAGAATAGAAAGTCTTGCTTAGAAAGCTAATAGTCGATTGTAGGAACTTTCAAAACATATTTCTATCGTTCAAAAGTGTAGAGTATGACATCTTCTTTCTCTTGATACATTTTTTACCCTCCTTGAAGTTTCCTAAATGATTTTTTCCACTCCTATTTCGTCTACTTTTGGTCGTTTGGGCACGTAATACAATAGCTCCAAACTTATGAAGTAGTGATTGCTTTGCAGGTATTTTGGAGGACGTGTTGGTATTGCAGTAACAACTGCGTCATTCCTGTTGGCGACAGTGCTTCTGCTTCAGCGTGGCCCTCGTTTTTCGCAGCTCTCGAGTGCCATATTCGGTTTATTTTATTGTGGCTATCTTCCTTGCTTCTGGATAAAGCTGCGTTGTGGACTTGCAATTCCTGCCATCAATACCAGTGAGTGTCTGTGTATACCTTCGTGTCTCTTTATGCAATTGGTGCTTTGGTTCCTCTCCGGTTCACTGACCATTTCGTGACTTTTCTTAAAGAAACAAGAGGCCCAAATTGGCCTGACGTTATTTACCAGTTTTGGGTAATGTCATATGGGGGCTTGCCTTTGTTTATTCTTTTTTTGACGAACACATGCAATTCTTCATTGATTTGGGTGGTTGGAAATTTGGCCCCCTCTGAATTATTTTTTCCACATTATGATCAATGGAATTGGTCGTTCTGAAACCACGTTCTCTTGGTCCTGTAGGGGTTATTGTTGTGTTTTCCTCTGTGAGTTAGATTCTCAGAAGCCCTCAAATGCTTTGAATATCTTCAGATACCAATTTCGAGCGGGTGACGTTAGAGGAATGCTGTATGAGAATGTCGTACTGAACGCTCACGTTGGATTTTTTTGCTCAGAGCTTGCTACATTGTGGCCTGTGCTACTTGGAGGGCAGGCTCACTGGACAGTAGGTTTGATATCCACCATCATTGCCATGAGCACTATAATTGCTGCAGATACAGGCGCCTTTCTTGGGGGAAGGGTACGTTCCAATTCTTAGCTGGTATTTCAATCCTTGATATTTCTTTCATGTTCTTACAGTTGCAGACATATCCTACTTGTGTTTATCCTACTCGTGCACCAAAGGCTTTTTGAATAGCTGCCATGATACATGGATATATTGTCATTTATGTGATTGCTTCACAACGCTTTTGTTTTTGCGTGTGCGTGATGAATGTCATGGCACAATTGAGATTGGCTTATCATGATGTACAGAGCTGTTAGCATTGAAGTAAATGCCTTGTGTTTGTTGACTCATGGAGTTGTACACTTGCTCATGATCCAGGCAATGGGTAGAACGCCTCTTTCTGAAGTAAGTCCCAAGAAGACATTGGAAGGTGCAGCTTTTGGTCTAAGTGCATCGGTTGCTGTGTCGGTGGTGCTTGCTCGCTTATTTCAATGGCCTACTTCTATTTCCAGGTGATGCAAGTTTGTTTTGCAGAGGCGTTCGTCGTCTCTGCCTAGAGGGCAAAGACTAACAGTTTGAAAATGTAGAAAGTTCTGGTATTCTAAAAAAATTATGTGAAAAAGAAGGAGCATGTTGGATTTCTTATGTTGAATTTCTCGTATTAAATTTCTTGGTTTTGATAGAATTGTAATGTTTGACTTAGGAATAGTTGCATTCTAAGATTGGCAAATATGCTTTTTGAATTTTCAATAAGTGAGGATTATAGTACTAAGGACTACATTGAAAGAGATATGGGAAAATTATTCCTTTCTATTTGGGGTAGCATTTAGCTGTTGTTTTTAGTAATGGTCAAATACATTGCTGTCATTGTGAAACCGTAGATTCTTCCAATTTAGTTTAGCTTGGAATCTTCAGATTTGGTACAGTTCTGAATGGGCACGTCATGGAACTGTACCAAGGCAGTTAGATGGACTCGATTCTGAGTGATCTGTTGGACACCGTTCGTGCAGTGCGGCAGTGATGGCAGTACTTGTTTTTATGGCGTCCTTGTTTGGTGATTTGACGGAGTCTATGATAAAGCGGGATGCCGGTGTGAAGGATTCGGGAAAACTCATCCCTGGACATGGTACCATGTCCTATTTCAATATGCTACGCTCACAATTTGCATTGTAGATTGCTTTGGCACCCTTGTCTTGCATTTAGCTATAGCTGTTTTGATACTACCAGCTCTTGATTCAGTCGTTAATCTGTAATTATTCTCTTACTCTATTCTGCAAACTGTAGCTTAAAGTTGTCTAATCATGCTTAGAAGTGCTGTCTTTCTGGCAGGGGGCATATTGGACCGAGTGGACAGTTACATATTCACAGGAGCACTTGTGTACTCCTTCGTCAAGGTTGGAATACCCTTATTTGGAGTTTAAATACGTAGAAATATCTGATGATTTGATGTTTGCACGTTAACAGTGTGCAAGTCTCGGAAGCTCTTCGTTGTTGCTTTCGAAAGTGGCTCGAGGACCTAGGGTAGCATTTTACACTTTTAGGTCCTTTCGGTAACAGTTCTTCATTGCTACACTATTGTTTGTGGGCTTACTAGATGTGAGCCTGAGCATAGCCTTAGTGTCTGCAAGGCTGTACTATAATTGTTTATTCCCTTCATTTAAAATCAATTCGTTGAAATGTGATTCACGATTTATATTTTGAGATTTTCATTGTGTTTTTATCTCATGACATCAATCTTCTCCTGAATGTTTGTGCCTGAAACGAAGCTTTAACATTCCTAACTTACCTTAGATCTGGTATTCTTCTTATCCTTAAGCCTTGAAAGCCATTTGCTTAATCTGATCGTAACTCCAGGGAAGTAGTGGTGCCGCATCCCCAAAAATCTCGGGGACTTTTTAGTAGTTTCCATTCATGCTGGTCTCAAACAGAGATTGAAGATCTTCTTCACTTACAGAAAAGAAAATACGGAGTAATTGATCTCTCATTGAAAAGTACAGTATTAATTTAATAATACGTAAAAAGTTAAATGGAATTTGATTGTTGCTTCTTGTTTATCAGCTTCTGAACATGATTCCCGGTACTTGTGAATTAAACTATTTATGCTATACCGTATCTTTCAATGAGCGTCAAGCTTCAACTGAACCCTTCTAAGTTAATACTAGATCCTTCTTGACAATCACTTTCCTGAGTCAAAAAAAGGTAAGTTAGGTAACCCTAAAACAAAATTCTGAGATTCTCATTGTAAGTAAGAAAGGGCAATTCAATTGACCAGGAAAGGCCCCCAGTGAGGCCCCCAGTCAACCACCCGTGGATGAAACGGACTAACCACGAAAATTCCAGCATGGACTCAATGGACGGTGAAGCACAGAATCAGGCCTTGGAAACTCCGAAGGCATGAAAGTTCGGAACCGCTCATTCTCACTGACCGACTGCCATTATTTGTAATTAACTGTCATATCTTAACAGTTGTTACTTGCTCCACCACTTGTTACTTCCTATTGGAAAAACGAACCTTTTTTTCCAATTTTCTATGCCACAACTGCTCACAACTCACTTTGGTTTTGTCACCGCAAATTGTAAAGTAGGCACCTCCCAAACCGCCAATTTTTTGCTACTCTGCCTAGTTATTATTATTATTAGAGTTGTCAAATTTCCATATTTATTTGTTGGCAAGTGAAAGGAAGTTCCAACGCACCAAATAGTATGTTCGCACTTGGTATTAAAGAGTGTTGTTATTGAGGGTCTTAGGAACGAACTTAGACTTACTTTTGGACTAGATTCATGTTGCAAACAACACCCCTGACACCAAGTGTGAACATACCAAAAGATTTGGATATTGTATGCAAAAGTGATGAAGGGTCAAAGTTTTTTGTGATAGATGTTCTAAAATCGTTTCTTCCAAACAAGTACATATTAATTTTGAAGGTGTACACATAGTGATGATGATGGTTTTCAATCAGTGGTGCATTTGGGGAGGCTTCCTGACATCGGATTGTGAATTGGGTCAATTTTTTTCCAACGCTTTTGAAGCCCCATTTGGAGGTCCCAATTCCAAAGTGCACGTAAGGTATTTATATCCCCAACCAATAGTATGTATTCTTGTCATACATTTGATGTGCCTACATGTAGGACTGAAGTACATAGTGTTAGTTTTCTTAGTTTGTTGGTTTTGGGTGTATTTACATCAATAGGGACCTATTTCAAAAATCGCCCCCTACATGCTCTTGCATAAAATGTACAATTAAGATTCCATTTTATTTTTTCCATAATTGAAAACATGAAAATGAAATTTTATGATTTTCTTAAGGAATTAAGGAATACCATTGTAAAAATCATACTCCATAGTAATTATAGATTAACTACTAAAAAAATTATTTTATTTCAAAAAATAAAGATGTAAATGATAAACATTATGATATATTTAGTATAAATAGAATTATTTGAGTTTTATATTCTTAGTTGATCTTAACAACATTTAAAACAAAAAACTATGTGAAAAATTGTATTTGACTTTGAAAATGCCCCATGTTTATAAAGTCTTTTAAGGGTTAAGTGTCAATTATTCAATAAGCTTTAACAATTTTTTGCATGGGGCACCTATTTCTTCAACTCAAAGTATCTCTAGGTATATTTACTTCCAATGTTGTAACTAGAAACACATTAGAGCCAAATTGGAGTTCATGGATGACCAAATTAGGAGGTGCAAGTTAGGAAGAAATACCAAATACCTATTGCCAACAAAATTTCAATGCATCTTACCATAAGATCTGTTGGTAGACTATTTCAATACATTGTAGTAAAAAAATGGGAGGTTTTGATTGTACAAATTGCAAGATTATCTATACCTTAAATTTGTATTGTTTGTTTGTTTGATACGTTGATACACTGAGAAATCATGAGTCCTTCAGCTACATTCTTGGTACTATTGAAAAACTCTCTGCGAAGAGGGATACACATACTCTATTTCATGGCGTTTGGACATTTGATGTAAAAGTTATAGATTTTTGAATTATTCTTAAATGAAAAATTTGAATTTAATTATTTTTTATTTTGGACAAAATATAACTTTCACATCAAATGTCCAAATGCCACAAAATAAAGCCCTTGCACTCCTTCCTACATAAAAGATATTCAATTTCAAAGTTTTTACAAATTAACCTCTAAGTGGTTTAGGGGACACATTGTGTCCTCTAGATTCCTTCCTTCCCCTTAATCTCCAAATTCCATGAAGTATTGGTCATATACGTAAACTACAAAATTGAAGATAAAACAGTCATCGATTTTCTCATGTTTTTAGAAAAAAAATCATATTGCTCCCTATTGAAATGAGAGGTTGTTGAACAAGCTCAAATGTGTATTTCGAGAAAATACATGTATTGCTTCCATAGCGTGTACACCCATCCATCCCTCATGTCCACATCAGCCATGACTAGGTACGCCAATTTAGGGTTTAGCTTCATATGCTTTGCAAGTTTTTGGAAGGGGAGGATGACCATTATGGAGTACTTTGTCCTATTTGCCCATCCTAACATGAATAAAGGTCGTTGTCTACTTGTATGAAGCAAATGGGGGACTTTGAATACAATTTGTATGTATGCAAACCTCCAAACCATGGAGCCTCAAGTTGCAGAATATTTTCAAAATTAGGAACATGTCCTATGCAGACAGGAAGAGTGCAGCTCAATAGAAATCTTCGGCATGCATTCAATGAGAAAAATAAAATGGATAGTAAATCATTCATATGCAAGGGTGTATATACTGCACTGAGGCAATGTACATATGTATTGAAAGCCACCCAAAACCACTTAGGAATTAAAGGGTTGGAAAGTTATTTTTACTTTTATTTTGGTTGTGGCAAAGGCACATGACATATTAGTAGTACTTCGAGTGGCATGGGGAAAAATGTTTTTTTGGGACATCCAAATTCCAAAGAAGCTTTGATTTGAGGAGGCTTTTAATTTCTCAAGGTAATTTCACTTTTTGCTTGAAATATTTTATGAAGCCATGTCCTCTGAAATTGATTGACATCCACAATCCCCTTGTACATGAAGATGTTCCTTTACTCCATGAAATATAATTTTAAAAAATTCAACATTCAATTCAAAGAAATCACAACATTTAGAAACTACTGCATGTAGCTTCTACAACCGCTTACTTTGCATGTATAAATATGAAAAGACAAGCTCTTTATACAAAGGGAGGGAGGGGGTAAGAGGGAAAATAATCCATGTGGGATATATAAATTAGGATTAGTAGGATTTCAATTGTTCATAGTTACATTAAAAGTAGGATTTGTGTTCAAAGTAGAATTTCAAACCTCATTTAGGCACAATAGAATAACTTTTTTCAAAAAGAAATTGAACTTAGTTAACCAAACTTACTATATGGGACTCTTGGGATTTTGGGTAGGCTTGTGTGATCTCAATTTTTGACATGATTTTTTGAAACTTTTTTGAAAGATGGAAAATCAAATTAGCTTTTAGGTAATATAATTTTTATTTCAATCGGTGCATGGGAGAAAAGTCATGTCACCCTAAGTCCAAAAAGTAGCTCAAGGGGCAACCCCCAAAAAATCACAAAAAATTGAAGTTTGAAATATTTTAATTTTAATCTCAAAGATTATTTCTTTGTTTACATTTGAAGCATTGAATCATTCTATTTGGACTAGTGATGCAAAAATTATGGACAATCTTCTTTTTTGGGCAATCTAAGCATCTTTTTGAAAAAAATTACATACAAATTTTTTTGTGAATGCAATTTATTATTTATCCAATTTTTCAAAAAAAATGTTAGAAAAGGTTGAGTTTTCTTGCTAGAACAATCTCACCATTGGGATTCTTGAATTTTAATTCCATCTTAGAGTTGTTAACATTTTAGTGTTCCCTTCAATTTTGAACCTACTTCTATTCAACAATTTTTTAATGAGTGAAAATTAAAGGGTTTTTTCTTGAATTTTTTTTCCTATATTCTCAAAAAAATTCTTCAACATAGAAAATTATTAAATCAAAATCTCTAGTACAGAAATTTTAAGTTAAAAAGATAAAAAGCCAAAAAATTTAATCAAAAAAGGTGTAAAAAAACTTTTTTTCTTCACTTTAAATGCAAATATATTGCAATCTATGTAGTCAAAGCTTTTGAAACTTCTTCCACACATTCTTATACTAGTCTAAGGTATCAAGAGGCTCAAATTGTAAGCGGGCATTTATAATAGTGCAATAGAATTGTCATGAATAGTGCAAAGAATTTCAAAAATGGTTCACAGTTCTTCCAATGCACTTTTTTCTTTTTAATTGTATTCTTAAATCCCTTTGAGAAAAATATACATTCATGTAAGGCTAAAATAAAGGAAATCATGATGTGGATCATTCTCTGAGAGTCAAAATTATAGAAACTTCATAAGTTTGAAGTGCTCCATTCAAAGACTTATTTTGAATAAGATTGGTACAATCTATGAGCACCAACAACTACCTACACACCTTTCACTTTGAAAATTCATAGTTAATTCATTCTCAGTCAAAAAATTACAATTTTAATTGTCAATGAACTATTTCTCTTTTCTCTTTCTACCAAAAATATGTGAAAAATGCTACGCTTTGTTGATCTTCCTATAGAGGTCTATTATTACTTAGATGCTCATTCTATGAGCCTCCTACTTCAGTACAAGATCCTATAGTTTGATATGTACAAAAAAACAAGTTTTAAAGTTTTTTGCTCTTTGCAATAGAAATGGCAATTTTGAGTGGTCTTTGATGGAAAAAGGCCTTGGGACTTTAGGGTGCAGTGTAGGAAATCAAGCTAAAGTTCATCTTCAAAAATCCATTTGGGATTTAGAGCCTTCAATCAAAAGTTATGGACAAAGTTCAAAGAAGAATTGGAAGGGACATTTTCTTTGATATTTTCAAACATCTTCTCTAAATTTTATCCATAAATTTTTTGAAAGGTTCAAAATCACAAACATGTTTTTGGAGATGAAAGTTAGCTTCATTTTCTACATTAACTTAGTTCAAAGTTTAAAAAAGTGTTTATTCTTCTATGCCAAAATGAGGTATGAGATTCTACTTTGAACACAATTCCCATGTTTTGAACATGAGCAATCAAACTCTCATCTTCAAATTATACCATAACCTTTCATGATTCATGACGGACAATGGATTTCATTATAAAACAACCTCTCCACCCTTCATTCATAATAAATACCAATGAAACAATTCCTTAATTATACTATCAAAAAAATTCTTCATGGTAGATGGTCAAATGATAGGTTGGTATTTGCCAATGAATAATCATCTCCTTGCTACCCCGCCCCTTCTTGTACACCATCATGAATTTATGGATACAAAAAAGAAGTAACCCATTTTCAACTTAGGCCGAAAGCCTACGCATGCCCTACCCAAGCTCCTCCATGCATTGTGATGGAAATTTTGCTCTAGTGTAAACAAACCTACTTGTGTTCCCCCTCATTTATCAAAAAACAACATTTCCCTCCATAACTTCTCATTGGCAAACCCAATTGTAAATTTATTTTTTTGGTGGAAAAGCAAGGTATATCTTGCTTGTACATTCATTTTTTAAAAATATAGTAAATATTTCCGTTCTTAGTGAGTTGCCCCAAATTGCAATGTTGCTAAAAAATATTGTTTGGTCCTTTAGAAGTTAAATATTATACTTGGATAGCAAGTTTAGCTTAAATTAATATTTTTCTAAAGTGCCAAATTTTTTTGCTAATTTTAGGATCAAACAACCAAATCTACAAATAATTGTGTAGATTGTTTGCCGCAAAGCCAATTGAAAGAGTACAATAGAAATCCTTTGAGTCATTCACTTCTCATCAAGGAATTTCTTTGATGGATTAATGAAGGAATTACTTCATTAAAGTTTCATGAGTTTAAAGTGTGAGAAGGTTGTTCTTATAATGAAATCCATTGTCCGTCATGATTCCTCAAAGGATATGGGACAATTTGAAGATGAGAGTTTGACCGTTTATTGTCAAAACACATAAATTGTATTCAATGTAGAACTTCAGACCACATTTTGACATAGAAGAATAATTTTTTTCAAAAACTTTTGAACTACGAAAAGTTAGAAAATCAAGTTAAATTTCATCTCCAAAGAAGGGTTGGAAGGAATATTTTCTTTGACATTTTCAAACATCCTCTCTAAATTTTGTTCATAACTTTTGCTTAGAGGCTTAAAATCTCAAAAGAGTTATTGAAGATGAAAGTCAACTAAATTTCCCAAATTTTCTTGGCTCAAAGTTTTTTCAAAAAAATTATTCTACTATGCTTGAATGAGGTTTAAAATCCTACTTTAAACCAAATTTTTGCTTTTCACTTTACTATGAGTGGTTGAGTTCTTTCTAATCCTCAATTTACATATCCCATATAGGTTGCTTTACCTCCTAACACCTTAATTGTATAAAGATCTTGTCTTCTCCTAACATCTCACTCACCTTATTAAGTGGCATATGAGCTAGTGTGAGACAATTGGTGTATGTTTATATATTTTTGAATTTAATGTTAAATTTTTCAAAAAAATATTGTTCTAAAGTGCCGAATTCTATTTTGGACTTAAATTAAATATTTGGCACCGAGGTGCTAAACCTCCTATCCAAGTACAATATATTTTCACTTCAAGAAAGTAAATTGTATGGTACCCCTTCTAGGCTTTAGTTTTTAGCAAGACCCTGATACTCAAGAATTTTTATATCTCATGTTTTTCACTACAAACAATATATTTCAATAATCTCACACGATTACATTGAAGAAAGAATTCATAAGTGAAAGAAATCCTTTTTTTTGCCTTATTTCATATTAGAACATAAGACTTTGAATCCTATTAACTTGAAATTTTGCACCACAAGGGTTTGAGGTAAAAATCTTTATGGTGGAAACTTGAATTGAGAGTATAGAAGAAAGAATTAAAAAAAGAAACTTCATTTTCATTCTTTCAAAAATTATTAAATTGAAATAGGTACAAGATTGGAAGAATACATAAAGTGCAAATAATTCTAAGTTAGAATTGAAATGCATCACTTATAACAATGAGATTGTTCTAGAAACCAATCTAAAACATGTGGGCCTTCTTTCTTGTATAATTGTACAAATTGACAATTCAAAAACGAATCCTATAAATCATTTTTTGAAGAAGATGCTCTCATTTCCCCCAAAACAAGATCCTTTGTAACTTTCACATTGATAATCCAAATAGAATAAATTTCATCTTTCAACGTAGAAAAATATATATTCTATAAGAATTTATTTTTTAAATTATTATGAGCTTTTGTAATATTCTTACTATTTCATCTTGTCTATTTTTAAGTCAAAAGCAAGAATTGTGTTTAAAATAGAATTTCAAACCTCATTTAGGCATAATAAAATTAATTTTTTTCAAAAACTATGAACTACGCTAGTGTGAAAAATCACGCTAACTCTCATCCACAAAAATCCGTTTGAGATTTCAAGTCTCTAGAAAAAGCTATTTACAAAATTCAAAGAAAATGTTTGAAAATGTAAAAGAAAATGTCCCTTCCAACCCTTCTTTGAAATCCGTCCATAACTTTTGATTAGAGGTCTAAATTCTTGGAAGAATTTTAGGAGATGATATTTAGCTTGATATTCCATATTATCGTAGTTCAAAGTTTTTTGAAAAAAATTATTCTACTATGCCTAAATTAGGTCTCAAATTCTACTTTGAACACAATTCTTGCTTTTGACTTAACCATGTAAGCAATTGAGTTCCTACTAATTTTAATTTACATATCCCACATGGGTTGTTTATCCCCTACTACTTTTCTTCTATAAAAATCTTGCCTTTCATCTCTATACACAAAAAATAAGTGACTTTTGAAGTTATGTGAGATAGGTTCCAAATATTTGTATTCTTTGAATGATATGTTGAATTTTCGAAAATTATATTTCATAGATTCTATCTTCATGCAAAAAAAATGTAGGTTTTCAAAGGACATAGTATGTGCTAAACTATCAATTGTAGTGATCCATGATGAATTGGGCATGGCAAACCTAGACTTAACCTCCTCTTACCTAATATACCCAATTGCCTTTAGTTCAGCTTGTGTTTTTTACACCATAAATTGAACATGCTTGTCAATGCCACAAATTTTGGGTGTTTTTTTGTTTCTCCTCTTTCATGGCTAGTTGAAACCCAAAACTCATCTCTTAACATTTTGAAGAGATTTATGTATGTGCATTGAAAAATTGTTGAAAAAATGACTTAGAATGAGAGTTTTTTTTGAAGCTAGTTCCCTATTGGAATTTTTTGGTACATGTTCCCTAATTTGAAATGCTATGAGTTTTTTTGAACATGTGGCCACATCTATCACAAAAAGAATGCAAAAAATTTCAAGCAAAAAAGTGAAATTAACTTATGTGCAAAAGCCTCCTTGAATCAAAGTTGCTTGGAATTTGAATGCCCTTACCCCCCAAACATTTTTTCCAACTCCTAACACTATAATCTTGCAATATATTCAGTCAAAACCTCCTATTTTCTTTACTATAGTGTAATGAAGTAGTCTACCACTAAATCCTAAGATAGATGCAACAAGATTTCATTCGTCATTTATTGGGGAGTCTTTGCCATCAAAACCGCCCATTTTGAGTGTTTTTCTGATGAAACATATTCATAGAACTTCACGGGTTAATAAACATCATCATGGAAGTTGACGAAATCCATTCCAATTCAGGAAAACTTGAGAATTGATTCATTCCGACCCTGCATGGAAGTCCGCCCTAAAGAAAGGTCGGAAGGCATTCAGAAAGTGAAACGGCGACTTCACAGTCAGGCGATGGAACTGATGCGAAGTGCGCATCTCCCGAACTCTATATTTATTATGAACCTACCAAACGCTTCGTCTATCTCATCATCATCTTCTTCTTCCTTCCTTTCACTTCCCTCCATGAGTGCCTGCAAACCTGCCAGCCAGCTGCTCAAGTTTGCCAGCAGTTGCAACGCGTATCTCGCCCGACCAGCTTCTGTCAGTCCTTCATCGTCACCCTCATAGACAAGGATCCATTTCAGTTTGGGTTCTCCTCACCAATCGCCGCTTCGTTTCTGGCTTCAACCAACTTCTTACATTCAGTTTTCCAGGTATGACGACTTAGATCCATTAATTGTATATAGTTGCTGAACTCATGTGTATGTAGCTAGCTATGGCCGGCGCTTCATATATCCATTGTGGTGTCGATCTGTCCCCGGCTTGTGGTGCCTGCCCCTTGTGGTGTCCCTTCTTGAGAAAAGATTGAACAGAATTTGCCACTCTTTGCTACGGTTTACTGATCAACGAAGGTGATGCATGAAGATTATTATCATTCATACATGCGTTGTTGTACGTGCAAGTGGGGAGGACTTTTACTTTTGCGGATTGAATGTGGTGTGCTTGGACGTGAGGTATAATTGATCGAGATTTATGTTGTTGAGGTTTTTGGATCGGAGGTGTACGTGAGGATCGGAGGCGATCGATCATTTTGATTGTGCAGTGTCTTTGTTTTGATACATCTCTCATTTTTATCGATCTTTGAATGGATTGGAAATGATGCATTTGGGGACACAGGGATGTTGTGCTTGTGCTTGTGACTGGGTTTTCCATCTTTTTTTTTTTTTGTTTATTGTGGATTCCTGGGGTTGTTTGTGACGATGATGAAAGCTTTGCCTTGCATCACTACAACAGGAAGCTAGTAGCGGTTGCAACCCATCATCCATTGTTTTGCAACGATTTCATTTGTATTTAAGGTTCAGTACGTTGCCTTGAACTCATGGTCTATTGGGAGCCATTGCACAAGAGTTGCAAACTTGTCACAAAAGTCTTGATCGATTTGGAACGGAACCCATGCAAATCTAGGCCTGAACTGTTGCGAAAAGTATTGCAATCTCAAGAAGTTGCAAATCCATTGCATAATAGATGCTGTAAGAAACCATTGAAAAATTGTTGAGTTCTGGCAGTCCTTGCAAAATTCTTGCAATCGATCTCAGCCTTCTGTACTCGTGTTGGGTACATTCTGTGGGAAGGTCAAAGCTGTCGAATGAGTTTCGTATTTAGAGGAATGGTGGATCGGGATGACTAGGATATGATGACTTGGGGAGTTCCGATTCGTCTTCTTCAAAACCCAATTGATTTCCTCCACTTTTGAATAGTTTGTGGTGCCAGTGTCTTACGATCTCTTCTTCTTGTGCAGCCGCCTATAAAAGTCCACAGCTATGGCTGTGCAGTGCAACGTGGGGACTCTGCCTTTCCCTCAGATTAGTGCACTGGTGAGCCTCAGACATTAGTTTGAACTTGGGATCCATTTTGTCATCGAATTTTGGGCATGAATTGGGTGAAATTAATGAGTGAAGTGTATCCTTTACCATCATGTCACATGTGCATTGAGAACTCAAATTGCTTCAATAACATTTTGTAGTAATACATTTTCTTTTTCATAATTCCGTGTTGTGAACCTCTTTGGATTTGCTCATTAATTTCATTGTTAATTTTACACTCTTTGCAGAGGAATGGAAGTGCTAAAGCTTCTCAGAGGTGTTTGGTCAACCCTATTGGATCCAGCATCATTTCTGGATTGAGAGGACTTCCCGCATCAAGAAGGGTAAGCAGCACCAGGTTTCAGTAAGAATTGCGGAACTCAAATGAAAGAGGGTCCGTGCAGTTATGAGCACTAATTTGCAATTGATAAGATGTTACAAAATTAGGATTTGTCAAATATTGTAAGGTTGTTATACTCAGTTTTAACAATCAACTAGTGGTGATTGCAGGAGTCCAAGAGTAAACGTCCACGAAATCTGACAATAGTTGCTACAGCTGCACCTCTTTCCAGACAATTCACTTCAGTGCCAGGGTTTACTCAAATTGGAGAGCCGGTAAGGCTGGAGGTTAAATTTTGACATGTTCAGTAGTTGTAGCATGTTGATATGCGACGGTTTTTCTGTCGTGATTCCATGCTAAAATGGGCATGTATGAATTGTTGGCTTGCAGATCCCGGAGGGTCTCCTTTTGAGCGATGTCGTTAAGAGTCTGCCAAAGGAGGTAATTTCCACGGTCCATTCTGTACACCAGGGATTGATCTCTACAAGTCTAATCGCAGTTGTATGCTAGAAAAAAATTTGAATGATTTTAAATTCTTTGTTAAAAGACTGCTGTTTGGTTAAACTCTGTAAATGGACGTTACCTTGCAAGTCGATTCTACAGGCACTTAAAGCTCCAAAGTCTGTATTTTGGATACTAAAAAGAGTGCCTTAGGGCAACAATTTGTCCGAATCACTTCTCATTCATTCAAAATACCAGGTGAATTTTAAAAATTCTACTTTCTTGTATGACCAATTCGATGAAATTGAGGGATTTTATAATATTTGTACAAAAATATTAATGCCTAATATCTGCTGCCGTGCTTGTGCTCCAGGTTTTTGAGATTGATGACTTGAAAGCATGGAAGACGGTTGCAATCACTTTAGGATCAGTAGCACTTGGTTACGCTGCCCTGGCGGTCTCACCGTGGTACCTTTACCCAGTCGTTTACGCCTACTTGGGAACGGCCATGACGGGCCTTTTCGTTGTTGGACACGACTGTGGACACAATTCGTTCTCCAAGAATCAATGGGTCAATGACGTGGTGGGAACAGTGATGTTCATGCCTCTCATGTATCCTTTTGAGCCCTGGAGGATCAAGCACAACACTCACCACGCTCACACCAACAAGTACGTTTGGCAACCTGTTTGTATGTTTATAAAACTTTTTGAATGAATATGTTCATCAGCAGACTATTGCGAAAAAGAATTATGAAGTAAGAAGTAATGTTTGGATGTCTTGCGTCTTTAACTATCGCCTTACTCTGGAGTTTGATGAAGATACTTCGCTTCTTTTGACCAGTAAGTGCCCAAGATCAAAAATAAATGAAGACTCCACTTCGGTCGCTAAAATTCAATTACAGCAACTTTCAAAACCTGTTTCTATTGTTTAGAAATGTCGGGTATGAATGCTTCTTAATATTGGTTCATTTTTTTACCTTAAATCTTCCTGAATGCTTTTGGGGTTTAATACTCAACCAAAATAGAGAATGGTTTCAATACTATTTGTCATGTACCGTAATCGATACTCACTGAAGAAGCTTCAAGGAAGAGAGTTTACTGCTTCAATGGAAAGAAGAATGAATACTCTACGTAAATCAATGATATACTTATTGTGGAGTTGCTACTAACTTATTTATTATGATTTTTGAAAGTATGAGCACAATTAATATGCACAGGAGGGGGGCTATGAAATTTGGTATTGAAGGTGTTCTCAGATCTTGGTTGGCCTGGCACAGATTGGTAATTGACACAGCTTGGCAACCATTCCGACCGTACATGTACGACCGAGCCCAGGGCTTCCCCAAATTTGCAATGGAAGCGGCCATGGGACCTCTCTGGTGGATGGCTTCGGTGGGACATTGGTTGTTCTGGCATTTTGACCTCAGCAAGTACAGACCCCAAGATGTTAAAAAAGTGAAGGTACATACTGTTCTATCTTGACAAGTTTGGGAAGTTCATGTGAGATTTTGATTTGTTCACTCTTCCTTTTGGAGAATTGTTGTTTATATATCTGCTCCAAACTCCATATTGTAGGCGGATGATGAACACCGTGCTTTTCGGTGATGTTTTGTCCAAACAACATGTCTTCCCTACATCCAAAGTAATGTATGAATCTTGATGACCAATTGGACGAAGCTGATGAAAAGAATTATCATTTTACGAAGATATATACAGAAATTCAAAAAAGGGATTTCGGCGTTTGTTCAAGGGTTTAAATTAATACGGTGAAGTGTGCGTCCAGGTGAGCTTTGCTGCTGTCACGGCGTTTGGCGTCTTAGCATTGCTACCGCTGCTGGTGATGACTGGTCCCTTGGGCTTCCTCAAGTGGTGGGTGGTGCCCTGGTTGGGTTTCCATTTCTGGATGAGCACCTTCACTTTGGTTCACCACACCGCGCCTCACATCCCGTTCAAACAAGCGCGCGAATGGAATGCGGTGGATGCACAGCTACATGGGACAGTCCATTGCGATTATCCTGCTTGGTAAGCCAAGGCTTTCACAGATTCTCAGATTGTTAAAAATGAAAAGAAAACACAAAACAACAGACCTTATTTGTAGTTGAAATTGCTAGAATGTGAGTTAAAAGACCTTGAGAATCAAGGAACCTGATTCTTGTGGGCCTTATGTTAGTTTTGGAGTTTTAAGTTGTTCTTTTGTCCACTTGCCTTTCATATTTTGCTGAACACATGTACTATTCTTTACTAATTCTAGTGACATTACATTGGATCTCATATGAATAACATAGTTCATTGTATGATCAATCGATTTGGTCATTTAAAATCATAGATTTTTGTTTTGAAGGAGTTAAATTTTGACCAGGGCTTTAAGTGAAAAATTAGAGTGTTTTCAGTAACTTTTTGACCGACATTGTGAAGAAAATCTTCCCGTAACGTAGACCTATCGAAGTTGATATTGAATCATATGGGGAGGCCTGTGTAGAATCATGCTCGTTTATGATAGTGTCTAAAGTTCCTGAAACACTCTAATTCGATTAAAAGCCCTTGTTTTTGGCACTCCAAACAAGCTTTATGAAAACGAATGATTTGTGCTTTCATACCTGGATCCTTCTGCTGCTGCTCTCCCAGTTGACTACAAATGTTGCTGACTGTCTACAAACATGTTTTTCAAAAATTTGATGAATTGCTACATAATTCTGAGTGCAGGATTGACTACCTCTGCCACGACATCAGTGTTCACATCCCTCACCACATTTCCTCCCGAATTCCAAGCTACAACCTCCGCAAAGCCTACGCGTCTCTTCAGCAGAACTGGGACAAGCATCTGAACAAAGCGGAGTTTGGGGTTCCTCTGATGACCAGCATCGTCACCCAATGCAACCTGTTTGATGATAAGAAGAAAAGGTGGGTGAAGTTTGACAAAGCTGCACGCGATTCATCTTCCTCGGTGGAGTCGAGTGAGAATTATTGAACTGTCTCATTCAATGCAAGGTCCGATCCATAAATACGTCAGACAGTGGAGTGTTAGCACCGATTTACAAACCGAGAGCTCTCAGGTGCACATGGAGATTCTAACTCATTCAAACTTGCGGAATGCATCATGTGAAGTGAGAACGTGGGCACGATGGTTTATGAAATTCTCGTGCCTGAAAACGGCAACTAGCTTATTAGGTGAGCTGCAGCACTTGCAAATCATTCGGAGATCTTTGCCGATTTCAATGACTTAGTGTTAGTATATCAACATTTCGTTGTTCAGCGCCCTTCATGGACTGCCATCAGAGGGATATGTAATTAGAGAAGATCTAAATTTTGCGGTATCTTTGGGGATGGAAGTGTTCAACGGGAGGGTCCGCAAGCTTAATTAGGATTGTATAATCGACCTGTCCTGGGAGCATTCCAAGGTTCAGGGAATTCAAATAAGGCCATTTTCAGCAGTGAGAAAAAGTGAGAAAAGCATTCACAGAACTGCTGAAAGATTGAAATCAATGGTGTAATTTCTAACAATTTGTATGCTTTTCTGGTAGCAACTGTGGTGTCTTGTTTGAGCAATTTTATCTTTTCTCTCTGTCCATCCCGAAATGATTGTTCACTTTGAATGTCATTTTTTTTAAGGTTGTTTTGAGTATGTCAAAAAAATACTTCCTTGCGGCTATTTTTATTTAGATTGCAATGAACACTTCATTGATTCTAGTGATAGGAAATTTGGAACCTTTTCTTGATTATGTTTTTCACAATATGATCAATGAAATTGACTCAAAAAATTATCAACTAAATTGTGGACAATCATTTTGGAACGGAGGGAGTATTGCCTTTATGTTTGAGCTTTCTCGTTGGCTCAAGAAACCATCTCTAAGTAGTTTTGAAACTCCAATTTTTCCAATTTTTATAGGATGGAATAATTTTGAAATAACAACCCAAAGATTCCAATTTTCAAAGAAAATAAAAAATAATATTTCAAAAGAATACCAAGTTAGAAATAGTATTACAAAAGAATGGAAGATTGAAGAGTTTAATGGATGAGCCAACCAAGAGAGAAATACAATTTACCTGTTTCTAGGCTACTTGAAATAATGAACAAAGTAAAAGAGAGTAATAATTGAAAATAAAAGACAAATATTTAAAAGAGTATAGTAAAAGACAAAAGCTATCCTACCCTTAGAATTTAGCTAAAACCTCTTTATAAGTGACCACAATGATGGAACCAAATCATTCTAGTATACAATTCCACTAGAAGCAAACTATATCAAATTTGAAGACAATATATTGAAAGCTCTATTAGTCCAAATATATTGTCCCATGCCAACATCTGTAGATGGGATCCATCAAATTGAACACCAACATCAACTTTATCACCAATTTTTTTACATCTAGATCTCAAAGACAATATTGTAAATTGATTGCTTTGTAAATCAAGCATAGTGTGGTGGAAAGATGTGCACACCAAATTTGAGGTGGATTGGTCTAGCTTTACACTCAACACCTACCAATGATTCCCCATGATCTCAATTTAGATAATCTTTTAATCAATGGAACCACGGGAGAAGAAAAAATTAAAAATATGGAGTCTTGTACCCAAGCTTGTACCCCAATGAAAGATGGGAAAGTGCTCAACCTTGTTCAAATAGTCGAATTTCTTGTCCCAAAAATGTTTATAGGGGATTATGATGAAAAAATTGATGTTGATGGATTTTGCACATGTATTATTAAAATTAATAGTTATAGGAGAACAACCTTTCAAGGAATGCAAAAATCCCATAGAGATGATGAAAAACCAAAAGTGTTGGAAAGCAAGGAACCTCTTGCACCCAAACATCTAATGGACATACAAGTTCAAACTTTAATTAGAAAATGCTTAGCTCCATGTCTATTTCATTGATCTATTGCAACACATTTGCTTCAAGATCCATTTCTTTATATTGAAGTTTGATTATACAAGATGTGACACTTCTATATATAATAGTATATCTTTATTGTAACATAAATGTATGTTTTGTTATTTTGGTACACGTATCAAAATAATATTGTTATTCTCCAAAAATACATTTTTGAATGCAAATGAATGCATCACATGAAAGAATGTAATTATTTAGAATAAAATGAAAAATATGAAAAATGCAAGCCCAACAAGAGGCATGATTTCTAGCATAAAAACTGTGAACTTTTGTTACAAACATCATCCTTCCATATTCACCCTATTTGGGTTTCTAAAGTGGGTACACCCAAAATCGCACCCTACCTAAAACCACCATCATCACAATGTGTACATCTCCAAAATCAATATATACGTATGTTGAAGAAACAATTTTTACAACATCTACCAAAAAAACTTTAATCCTTCATAACTTTTGCATACAATATGCAAATGCTGAACTCTTTGGTGTGTAGCTAGAACCTACTTCCATTTGCCAACAAAAAAATATGCAAATATGTCCAGTCTAATAATAGTAAATAGGCCTAATGTATAGCAAAAAAAGTGGCAGTTTTGGAGGTACCCACCTTTACTTACTCCACCCCCGGGGCTTGTGATACTGTTGCTAGAATGTTTTCATACAGAATTGATGATGATGCTCTTTGCTTAGTACGCACGGCCTTCAGTTTGTTTGTTTGTTTGTTTTTCTTGTAAACTAATTAATTGTGACGAGGGGACCAAGTGGCTGTCCATGTTTGGTTGGAAACACATTGATTTAGTCCCCATCCAATGGTCTTTGATGGATGACCAAATAAGCGGCAGCAAGGTCGGTGTGAGTTGAAATGTGTACGTTACTTGCGCAAAGAGGCACTCAATCAAGGCCTCTCAGTTTCTGCATTCACTGCGCATTGACATGGATATGTGTTGAAATGTCAACCTTGGGCCCATGTGATGTCCACATCGATCATTGCTTGGTTCTCAAATTAAACATTGTTTTCTCCTAATCTCATTGAAAAAAAAAATCATTCCATAGAAGAAGAAGGAAAAAATCATTCTCATTTGAAAGAAAATAAAGGTAACTCAGCTTATGACAGACACAACTCTGGACATGCCTATTGTAGTCTCAATATTTTTTGTGGTGTACATATGTGTCTTGGAAAATGTACTATACAAGAAGAAATGGGACTAAATTAGGCTTGTTCAGAGTTGTGCCTGTCATAGGCTGAGTTACCTTAGTTCACTCATTCAACTCCATCGCAAGCCCCTTACAAAATGAGCATGCACTCATGCAGGTTTGCAACCCTACATGTGCAAAATTAGTCTCGACAGATGTGTACACCATGATGTCTGATTTCTAAGGATATTTTGGAAAATTATGTGGGTTGAGAGCATGTGTGTGTTAGAGAGATTTCTCTCTCTATATATAATTTTTTAGTTTCTTTCCATTGTTTCATTCGTAGTACTCTAGGACAACAATCTGCCATGAGGATTTTTTTTTAAATGTCATTCATTTATTGAAACTTTTGTGAATTTAACAATGGTTTTGGAGTTTTGTTGTATCATGCTAAGTGATTGTAGTAGTGCAAGGTGTATAAGTATGTCTTTCACTACATGGATTTAAGTCTAGTGTTTGGTGTGCTAATTTCCAACCTAAGTTTGTACATTGTATTAATACATGCTAACTAAATTTGACATCTTCCTTCCATTGGCATCCCAGTATCAACTAGTTTGAAATCAACAAAAGATGTTTGAATCAACACAAGTCATTTTTAAGGAAAGTCCAAGCCATCCAAAGCAAAATAGTCTGTTGATTAGGCCTTATTCTCTACCACTGACAGTATATTATTAGATTTGCAAGTATTGAATTTACATCTTAATATGTTCATTGAAGATTATAAAAAAAACAAAAGATTATAATTCAAATTGAATCATAGGTTATGCTTCCACAATTGAACATGATTGTGACAGCACCACATGCAAACCACAATATCCATTTTATAAAAAACTAAGCAAATAGCACCACATGCAGACCACAATATCCATTTTATAAAATACTAAGCGAATATTAGATTAGACCTATTCCTTGCTCACAACGTTACTTATAGTCATGTCAAGCCATAAGTAATAATTAACCCTCCAACAAAAGGAACCTAATGAATTGCACAATGACCATTTCAAACAAACCAACTCCACCTTAAAAAACTCCAATTGAATGTCTTGCCCCTGGCACGATTGCACTAGTGCAATACTTCTGATTGGGCAGCTATAACTTGGCGGGGGCGGAATCAAAATCAAATCATCAAACCCGCCCACCCTCGCTCATGATTGCTTTGATACTCCTGATGAGAATGATGAAATTTGTCTCACTTTCTTTTTTTTCCTTCTTTCCGAAAGGCAAACAACTACCAAGACTCAGTCACAACAATGGAAAGCAGCTGAAGGTTAAGTTAGTGCGAAAACTCTCGAACGTCGTCTGATATCTGGAGCTTTTATTACGGTCCAACTCTATCATGGAATTCATTCATTTGGATTGGAGCTCCTATATATTGGTCAATGAGTATTTTTTAATTTTTTAATACCATTTTTTCTTTCATGTTACTAGAGACTGAAAAAGTATGTTCCTCAAGAGTTGAGAACATGATCGAAAGAAGAAGCTTGAGACGTGTTTGAAAATCACATGGTGGCATGATGTTTCAAAAGTATTATTTACAATAGTAAAAAATTATTTTGATGGGTGAAGACCGTATTTTCATGGCAATTGAATCCAAGTCAGACTTGTAGAGGTCTGCTGCTGCAAGGAGTAGATGGGAGGCTGGCTGGCTGGCGTTTACCAAAAAAAAGTCGCAAAGTCTCAAAACATGGGCCAATAACTTACAATCGCAATTAGTATGACCAGTAAGTTGGTACAAACTCCCATACTTCAAGAAATTTGATTTGGTTCTCGGGCAGTCCTTTACTTTACTCCTTTTGGAGAACGAGACAATGGATGTCCTATTTTTTTCATTTGGATTTGAACCAATTATCATAACTTTTAGAAAGGACTTTGCAAGCTCCACGTCAAGGGCATTTTGAAAGTCAAAACCTGAATTTTCATATAGTTTCTTTTCTAAATGTTTCTAAGTTTAACTTTGGAAATGTAGTTCTAATAATCTACTTTTTATTTCATTTGAATTTTTTTTATAAAATTGTTGAAATTGAAATTTTTGTGACACTTTGAAGATTGAGCATCTCGAAAGCTCGAAATACACCACTTTGGAATTTTCTATATCAAAATTTTTTTTGGTGTGAGCTCGAGGAGTACATCCATTACACCATGATGTTTGTCACTATTTTTTCCATTTTTCTTAAAAATCTCATACTATTTAAAGCATTTTGGTAACAACTTTGATTTTTGCAAAGCCACATGCAAAAATTTCTTTAAGAAGTCAATATAAAATTCAATTTGAGGTTAATCATCGTGAAAAAAATGAGATCAAATTTTTAGACATAAATTACCACATGTTAAAAAAATTGAATTTTTGAAATGTGTGTTCTAATGCAGAAATCTCATGAAGTTCGACCAAGTTGGAGACATGAAATGTGCTTTAAGGATTAAACAACATTCTTACTTGCTTCCCTAGTTCTCCCCAAACATGTTCTTCTATACCCATAAGCTCAAACTGATTTTGAAAATAAACTTTGAATATCCCATATTAAATTGAGTATCTCAACCTTTTTTGAGAAGAGATGCCACTTGATTTCCATTCGAAGTTGAACCAATTGTTAGAAAAATATTCCTTACCAACATTTGGGGGGCACTTTTGTTCCCCCAAAGCAAGAGCCGTAGACTTGCAACTTCCCAGCCAACTAATGACTCTCTGCAAATTAGCCTACACCATTCCCCTTTGGAGATTGGGATAAATCCCTCCTTGGATCCTGGAAGTTAACAATGTTATACAAGGCTTCAACATTCAAGCACCCCCCAAATGAGTAACATTGTTCCCACAAGCCCATTCTCTTGAACTAACTAATTTTGAACGACTAAAATTGAATATCCCATAATCTGGGAGGCGAGATATAATTCAAGCTAGCCAGTGGTTTTCATAAAAGATAGCTAGCCCTATTGAATGTATCCAAAATGGTTGGAACTGATACGATCAGGACGGACCAAAATGAATCCCATTCATGTGGCCAATCTGGCACCATTTTTTTTTTTTTTTCCAGATTCAATGGCAAAGCTTGATCAGTACGCTTAGAAAGATAAGCCAGTGTCCGGATGTCCCTAAGTGCCATGTCATAATAGACTGTGCTAGCTTCCTAAACCATTGTCGTTTCCAGTAACACTTCCTGAACCAACACCACAAAGTGCACTGATTAAAGGCACTTGCCAACCAACTAACCCACTTGCCCTTTTCTAATAAGTCCCGGTGGTCCCAAAAATATCAGCCACATCCACGCTTCTTTCCATCCACGGTCAGATTGTGTCAACCTCACATGATGGATAGATATGTCTAAAAACGAACCCTCACCTGACTTAAGTTCTGTTAAACCCAACAACAACACGGACAAAAGTCCCAACTCCTTGGAAATTTTGGAACAACAAAGTACTAGAAGTTCCACACATTGATTGTGTTTGAGAATGTGTACAGCTTGTAACGTACCCAACTGCAAACGTTGTTGTGGAGTGTTTTTCGATACGGTTTTGAACTAAGGTCAGAGCACCCAATGGCGTCCCTATATCCAATGGTGTCCCTTTCTAGGTCAGTAATTCATTCTAGAACATAAATTTAGCTAGACTGTAGATATCTTATCATTTTAGGTCAAAAAATAAGCACTCTATTGTCTACTTACATTTACAGCTTCAAATAATTATACTTTGTAGAGTCTGATGCCATTGGGTACATAGACGCCATTGGGTGCTCTTACCTTCTCTAAATTAACCCTTGAATGCCGAGTTGGTGATTGTGAAAATCAACCATTTTGAAACCATGTGACATCGTACTTTTAAAAAATAAAAAATACTCATTGGAAGTCAAACTACTGCAGAAGATCTCCCCTTTCCACCCCTAATTCCAAGGATGAATAGTTGCACTTCTGTCCTACACAGGAGAATTCCTTGCCATTCATTGGACAAAAAACGTCCACCTTGTCATTTTAGGGATAAAGTTAACCCATGTGCATCACAATGGATGTTTTTTTGGACACTAAGGAATCAATAATTGTTGAATACCATGTTCATCAAATATTATAATCTCAAAATTCGCACAATGAATTCTCTTGTAAATTGCAGATTCACATTCATCAGTAAGTTGGCTTCAAATCTCAACCGTGAAAACTTCAGTAACCAAGTGGTTCTCAAATTATTTCAGATTTTCTAGATCCAACAGAAAAAAAGCTGCTCAAATTATGTTGTTCTCTCTGTGACGCACAGGGGTTAAGAGTTAGGGATCAATTTGAAATGGGTTCATTAGTCTCTACTGCCAGGCCACATGTAGCTGGTGCAGGCCTTGTATTTTTTAACCCTTGTTTGCAATGAAATGAAATATCGTTTCATTTGTGTCACAAAAGAAACAAAAAGAAAAAGAAATGGTTCTGGTTTGGGTAATCCTCCCGCCCTTGCCCCAAAATGTTGGAAAGGGAAAAGCTTGAATGTACCATGAGGCAGCTGCCATTGGAACGAGTCATCCTGGCAGAAATGGCGATGCAAAAGGAGAGGCAGGACAGAGGACTTTTCTGCAGAAAAAGAGGTGCATAGGTCCCCTAACGGTGGCCCCAGGAGAATGTTGCACGATATTGGGTGGCATGGCCTCAGGCCAAGAGTTCCAAGGAACAAGCAACCCAACTCAAGAAGTTGTTATGAATGAAATGGGAATATTGGGATTTGAGCATGAAGGGATCAACTGCATGATTCAATGTTTCAATTCTTTCAATTGTATCTAAGTTAGAGCACACATTCAAGGGATTCAATTTACATCACCGCTTTATGACTAACATGCATATAATTCTGAACTTATTCTAACAAATAAGAAATATACAAAGGAATTAAGCTTTTCTCCCCCTAAGTAAGACAATAATAAGATTATTTTTTGAAAATTTATTAATAAATTGAGCTATTTCTAGAAGTGGGGTTTTGGTCCTATGGAAGTTGCTCACTATTCTCAAACTTCCTCACATGTAGGCTCTGTTTATTTCAAAGCTTCTTCTACTTCAATCTAGAACCAACAAATACGTGAAACTCCTCAAACAAATCTATATCATTGCTTAACGTAGATCATATGCTTTCTTCTTTTTGTAGGTATATAACATAGTTTTTCTTGGAGCTTCTACAATGAAAATGAACTAAATGAAGTGCATTCATTTTTCACATCATTCTCCATCCTTTGAGTGATGGGTTTCATCACAGAGGGGCTAACCTTGTAAGGATGCTACAAACTAGAGTGGTCCAATGGATGACCAAAAAATCCTTCTATCTAAGATAGAAATGCAAGTGTTCATCCTTGAAATTTTGTGCTAAAAGGGGAGGTCTTGCACACTTAGTAGTTTCACCAACAACAAATATTCTTGGGGGTTTTTAAGCAAATGATTCACATGATATCTCAAATAATGATTTCCATGATGACTACATTAGGCCCCCCCAAATGGCACTTGACCTTAAATTGCCATCTTCAGAACATGTACATTTCCAAAACCAATTATGTACCTATGTAGAAGAAACGCTTTTAGAAACAAACTTTAACCCTCCATAACTTTTGCATACTATATCCAAATGGCGTGTTCTTTGTTGCATTAGAACCTCCTTTCACTTGCCAACAAGACAATATGAAATTTTGAACAACCTAATAATAGTAACTAAACACAGTACCAATTTGTGGCACTTTTGGGTGTACCCACCTTATCCCATTCTTACAGGGTTAAGTGTGAATAGACCTTTTTTTTACTTGATCAAAACCAGATCTGCAATGTAATGCGGTTGTCCCTTGGGACCAAGGATCTTTGTAGGTAAGCCTAGCAACACAAGAGCCATGGCCAGCCAGTCACCATTTGCACAGCCACAGTGACCAGTACTGACCAACAGCAAGGGAATGGTTGCGGGGGTGGGTGGGTGATGACAAGCGAGCTAGTACAAGCAGGTCACCTTTTACTCAATTCCACTGCAATTGGGGTGGTCCTTTTTGAAGCCCAATTTGGGTTGAAAAAGCCCAGGTGAAGAAGATAGGAATAACTGAACTGAACCACAGAAAAAACCCGAATAAACCCCAGAAAAAAGTTGAAGCTATATGTCACATGATCAATTTGCCCCAATCAGCCAGTCAGTCAGTCTTTCAATTGGAGCCACCCTGCCCAACCCAGCCAGACTGAGCGAGGGCTGGCCAGAACTCGTGAATGATGATCAGTTTTTCCAAAGCTGCAACCGACTGTGCCTGAAAACGTGGACTGAACGGTGTGAGCCAGGGGCGATGTGAGTGGGGGGGCTCGTAACGTAAACTTAACAAAAATTATGAAGACCTGGCCGTTGTATTGTAGTGCAACCGATCCCACAGTTCAGGCGACTACAGGCCACAACAAACAAAAACCAATCAATCAATCAATCAATCGGTCGGTCCTTGTGCCTGAGAGAGATCACTCTTGGCCTCAAATAACTTAACCCCTAAAGGACCAAGTGTCCGTTCAATGTATTCAAGAAATCTCAGGGAGGCTCCTACGAAGTCATTTTTGGTTGGATGTCCATGAAATTTGGACATATTGTGTAGCTATGTATTCCCTTCCTAAAAATCTTTTTTTTTCCCTCTGATTGGGTGCCTGGATCAAAAGTTATGCTATCCTAAACTTTACGGGCAACTTGGGTAGCATGTGCGAAACTCTTCCTATGCTTTCGAAAATCTAGCTGGTGTGTAGCTTACATGATACAAGATGCAAATGTTTCAAAAAAAAATAACCATGTTTAGTGTAAGAATCTCATTCTAGAAGGAGTTAATTAAAGTTTGCAGGCCATGTCGGGCAAGGTTAGAAAAAACCTTTTTCACCTAACTTCAAACATTATAATCTTTCAATCCGTGTGGTCAAAGTTTCTAAAATTTTTTCCACATGTTCCCTAAGAAGTCTAGTACAAATTTGTATGGTTGAATTGAAAAACAAAACCTTTTTTTTTCATTTTTTTCTTGCTGCCCTAAAAAGTGGCAATTTTTGACAATTTTTGCCCAAAATGTGCCTCAGTCCTTCAGGGTTAACATACCTAGTTGTCAGTGAGTCCAGACGACAGACAGATGGATGATGCAAACAATAACTGAACTGTTTGTTTGTTGTTTGTTTTTGAAAACCAATGAAATGAAATGAAATTTCATTGCAAAGAGCCTGGGAAAAATACAAGCCTGCCAGCCAGCCAGCCACAAGTGGCCTGGCTACTGTTTGGTTTTGAAGGTGGGAATTGAAGTCCCCAGAGAGTTCAGGAGAATCAACTTGATGGATTGCTGTAGTAAGTTATCTTCTGGCCATGGTGTAAGTAACGTAGTGAGCCTTATGATACTGGGCTTGGTACTGTACCCATTATAACTTGGTTCGTTGGGTACTACATTGCATTATTAACCCTTGAAGGACGCTGCGGACGTTTTGTGTCCGATGAATGACAAAAATCAATCTGTTGGATGTAGGAAAACCGTGTTTCATCCATTTTTTTTCTCATTGCGACTGTCGAGAAGTGCTCTGTAATGGGAGGCCAAAATTATTGTCATTGAATGCATTTATAATTTCAGGTACCCCAAATTGTCAGAGATGTACACAGACGGTTATAGACACTATGCTGCCCTTTTAGCAATTTCTGTGAGGGCAAGATGCCCATGCGGGCTTTCGCAAGTTCTTTCATTGGCATGAACAGTGTCTTTTCCAGCGGTCAGTCTCCAATGCGCTACTATTCACAGACCGACTCTGTGCCACGGTGACCGGCCTGTCGTTTAAGGGTTAAACCACGCTGATGGGCAGGCCAGGTGCAGCACAAGTTTTCAAGTTTTCAGGGTGAAATTAAAGTGCAAATTAACCCTTAAATGTCGAAGTGGACATTTTGTGTCCGATGAATGACAAAGAATCTCTCTGTGTAGGACAGAACTGCAACTATTCATCTTTAGAAATTTGTGCAGAAAGGGGAGATCTTCTACAGTACTTTGACTTCCAATGAGTATTTTTGATTTTTTTGATGTAGATGATGTCACACGGTTTGAAAAGGGTTGATTTCTATGGTCACCACTCCGTCCTTTAAGGGTTAAAGATTATTGGATCAACCATTTTATAGTTTATGTGAATGGAATTGCCATATTTTTCTCCAGAATAAAGTGAATTATATGGTGTCTTTGCCTAATTTTTCATAGTGTAAAAGTAAATGATGTAACCCAAATGGATGAATATATTCAAAATTTTCATAAGCAAGAGTTTTAATACTTTATTTGATTAGCACAATCAGTGATGCCTAACTACAAAACCCCCCACACACAATGAAAAAGGTTGATCAGTGTCTTTGGTGCATAGTAGAACAAAGATAGGTGTATCTTGATATCTATATTAGTTTGAGATTTAGAAGTTGACAACTACAAAATATTCTACCTCTAGCCATTTATTGTGACGAATGCTTTGACTTGTTTAATAATTTTATGTTCCTTGCATGCAAATTCATTGCAAATAATGGAGGAGAAGAGAAACTCAAGCTTTACACCATCTTAATGAAGGGTATGTAGAGAGGATTCTATTAACTACACCGAATAGACATTGATAGCAAGTTACAATTAAATGCCTTGTTAATCAAAATTATAGACAATTACTTATAGACAACATTTACAATTGTTACCGCCTTCTTTATTAGATTTTGAGGCAATGATCCTATCCAATGATCCTTTGGGATATAGAGATTCAATTGTAGTAGCAAGGTCACTTCATTATTGGTAATTAAAACTTTTGAATATGGCACATTCTCATTCCACAATCCCTTTAATTGAAATATCATTTGTTTAAGACTAACAAGTTCATGTCAAATGCATGACTCACAAAGAATACAAAATTCTTCATATCAAACACATGACCATGATAAGCCGTTTACGACCATGGGAAAATGGCAATGCTAAACAATTGGCAAGCACACTATAATACTAGTGGTGTAAAAATCAGGAGTTTTACTGGTTCAATTGCAGTGAAGAACCCAGACTGAGACTCAGTCACAGGTCTGGTCGTGTCCCATTCAACTCAGCCGTTGTGCAAGACTAGTAAGTTAATAAGTATGTTCTGAAGACAATCAAAGACCTATGGTGGGTACCCCACAAACTGCTACTTCTTTGCTACTGTGCCATGGTTACTATTATTAGTATGCTCAAAAATTTTCATGTTTACTTTTTGACATGAGAAAGGAGGTTCCAACGCACCAAAGAATGCGACATTTGGATATTGCATGAGAAAGTTAGGAAGGGTCAAAGTTCTTTTTGGTAGATGCTCTAAAATCGTTTCTGCGACATAGGTACACATGGATTTTGGAGATGTAGAGTACAAGGGGTGATAAGTAATATTCATTTTGGGTCAATGGTGCATTTGGGGGTATCCGCAGTAAGTAATATGAGTTGTGTGTGAAGAGCTTAAGAGAAAAAAAGGTAAGTTTAGAACTTATTCTTCCTACAATTTCAAAATATCATCTATAAAATTTGTCAAACATCTTCTCAATAAAATCCTACAACTTTATAAAACCTTTTAGTGATGTTACAATGCATTGCAACAAACTCTATCGTATTTAATAGTTTGAAACATCAAAAGTAGGTGACTTCATCTTACACTTCATTGCCACATAAGCAATATGTAAAGACCCAAAAATTTACATTGCTAGAAGCGACAGTTTTATCTACCAAACCAAGAACTTGGATTAATTTTGGTTGTTATTTTGTTTTTTTTCACTTGTTTTTTTGGCCTTTGGTCTTTAGCTATAGTGGAATATCTTTCCTCTTGAGCATTGGGCTTTCCCCTTTTGTTTAAAAATTCAAAATTTACGCTGCTCTGCAAGGTGAACTAAGAGCATCTCCAGCAGCCCGGTATTTTAACGCTGGTGAATTTACGGTACCGGGGGCTTGGGGGGTTAGGGGGAACGAAATTAATACGTTGAGAGGTTCCATGGGCCGGGAGCTTGTTTCCCGTACTACTGGAGATGCTCTAGCCCCGGTTAACGCACGGTAACCTCAGTACCCAAAACGCCATCTCCCTGCCCGTCTGCCCGCAGTCCGATCTCCCCTATACTTCTGCACGCACAGAACCCAGTCGAGCCTTTCCTTTCCATTGCGAGCGTGCAAATGGGACGCACCTGCATCACTCTTGGTAATGAACACTGCAGCGCTCTCTCCCTTGCAATCCTTGCAACTTCCATGTGCAGCTTTGTATGAATTGCTGGACCATCAATTGTGTACGTAGCAAAGTTGGCAGAGAGAGAGAGAGAGAGTCAGAGTAAAAAGACTCGATCGTTTGATCGAAAATAATTGAAAAGTCCATCGATACGTTTGTCTTTTGAAGATTGCAGGGATTTTAGAGCTCTGGTTTAGACTTTGTACTTGAAATTGTAAGCATGTGAGGTTTCTCCTCGACCGTGGTTGATGCTGATGAAGTGCATTGTGGGATTGGCTTTGTGAAGATCGATATCAATTGGTAGGAAGAGCATTTGGCAACCAAATTAGAGTCCTAGCGTGTGTTCGAAATTGCTGCATAAGTTTCTCCGCTTGATCACGTGATGTTCTGCTTTGTGTTTGGGAGTCAGGTGATGTTTGTCCGTCACTGATTTTCTAGAGTTTCTGAACACGAGTGGGATTTGATGGTTTTATTATGATTGACTGAGTTTTCTTGTCGAAGAGTGGAGAATTTCGTGTGACTGTGTACAATTTCTTGCAGGTTAAAAGAAAGGTTTGCGGATTGAGTATCAAGTGAGGTTTTGAGATTAGAAGTTGAGGATCTTCAACTCTGTCACCTCGAGGTTTCGTTCTTCACATTTCGAGGTGATCACCAAGAAAGGGTCATGCCAGGAAGTCCAAATTGGGCGTCAACATTTTTTTTGTCAGATATGCTTTCGTCCAATTTTGCTTTGCTCTGTTACCAACAAATGCAATATTTCTCATGAGGTTTGATGATATGAAATCTGACCTGGTCTCAGTAGCAGTGAGGGTCGAGAGAGAAGAGAGGTCGGAGTTGCAGAAGAAGTCAAAGCGAGAAAAGTAGAGCCAGAGAGGAGAAGTTTGAGGGCCGCTTGTGAAATAAAGCTAAGCTAAGTTAAGTTAGCTCGCCCTGAAGTTTCTATCTACACAAAACTCCAGAAAGAACTGACCAGATATTCAGGGGTAGCAGAAGTTAGTTAACTAATATTGGCCAGGTACGGTACGTTCTTAGATAGGAATCAAAGAACAAATCGCTAGTAAGAACACGGTATGCGGATTGGTAGCACCATTGTTTGGAACAGGAAAAAGCCTGTTCCCTGTACTTTTGTTTCAGTTCTTCCGTTTTTCTTTTTGTCCAGCCCTTGGGCTTGGCTGCCCTGTAACTGTCGTTTTGCAACGGATTCCATTTGATTAAAAAAAACAAAAAACAAAAGCACGGTATGCGGAGACCAGCGAAATGACCACTAAATGACCTTCAAGTGGTTTTAATCGGTCATATATGTGGGTCTGATGGTGTGTGATTTTTGTGATCTAAGTGGATCATCTTTCTAGTGATGAATTCTGACGAGTTCTTTTCTGCTAACCAGCATCGTAACAAAGACAATTGTTTCTCACAGTCATCTTAGTTATATTTTCCATAGAAGGCCCGTTGTATTTCGTAACTATCTGTTCATGTTTTGGAGTTTAAGTTTCCCTGTGTTGAGAGAGCTCGTGTTGTAAGATCTCGAAGGCGTCACTGATTTACTGTCAGGGTGCAAAATTAGTGTCTCCCGCGAAATTAGCGTCACTGCAAAGGGTGATATTAGTAACATATATACAATCATTTTTCAACCTGCACTATTTTAGAATAGTACCACTCGCTTTCAAAGGAAATACCGGTGTTGTCCGTCAAATGACAGAACTTCGTTCTTCCAACAATGCAACCGTCGCTTGATTGCTTTTGTAATTTTTTCTGTAATTTTTTTTCCTGCTTTCGAAACATAGTCCGCATATGCCAGAGTGAAAACTAACAAACTGGCTACGTGGCATGATTGCAGATCATGGGTGAGCAGACTCTGGTGGTCCAAACGGTGATCCTCAAGGTGGTTTTGCATTGTGAAGGATGTGCTCGGACAGTGAGGCGAGCTGTCAAGCGGATTCCAGGTAGGAAAAAATGATTCCTCTTCTTCTGAGATACAGTACTCGAAATAAAGTTTCACAATCATGAAGTTCAGAATTCAGTGCCCCCCATCGAATAGAACGGAAAGGTCGTATTTGTCAGCTTCTAGACAGCAATAGTTAACCGACTGCATCATCATTCAATACTAACTGGTAACAAACACTTTTATGTAGAAGGGATGTTGTTTCTGACGATTTTTTTGGTTTGGAAAACTAATTTTTTTGGCAAAAAGAACTATTGAAAGGAGTTCAGAGAATAACATCACTTTGGGGGAGTAAAATGGTGTTGTTGGAATTTCGTACCATGGATGTAAGAGCCCTTGCCCAGAGCATACCCTGTTATGTGGCTACAGTAAAAAAGGCATCTCAAAGGTTTAAGATATCCTCACCTTCATCACAGTACAATACAATAAACATGTAAGATGGATAGACATCAATTAATATTTGTCAGAAACCCTTAAAGTGGGTACACCCCAAATCGCACCCTGCTAAAATCGTCATCATCACTCTGCGTACATCTCCAAAATCAATATGTACGTCTGTTGAAGAAACGATTTTGTAACATCTACCAAGAAATAATTTGACCCTCCATAACTTTTGCATACAGTATCCAAATGTTGCGATCTTTGCTGCGTTGGAACCTTCTTTCACTTGCCAATAAGAAAATATGAAAAATTTGACCAGTCTCATAATAATAACTATACACAGTAGCAAAAAGTGGCAGTTTTGGGGTACCGATCTTAATAGTGATGGAACTTCAAAGAATGTAACTTGCAGTTATGCAATTACCAGTGTGGCTAAGTGGCTATGGCTAAGTGGCTATGGTAGGAGGTTGTGAAACCAAATTAAAGAAGGAATCAATGTGCCGATCCTTCCAATTAAAACTAAAGAAATCGACACTCTGTGACTTAGAATGATCACCGTGAGCATTGATCTATTCGTTTCAGAACCCCTATTGATTTCACAAAATCTCTTTCCTTAATTAGTTTATTCACAGCGTTCTTGTAAGTTTTTTTTATGCTAGGAAGGCCTTTCAAAAGCCGCAGTCTGTGAGTGCTCATCTATTAATTTTTGAGCAATGTCACGCAACTGAGCAGTGGTCCCAAATAAGATGTACGTAATTAGCTCAAGTTGCAAGAAAGACAGCTAAAAGTGCTGAAAACTTTCCTACTTATCACTACAGTAACCGCAATTTTTGCAGTGGTATAAAGTTTAGAAAATTTGAAATCACATTTGTATAATCTGCACCCGAGATGCAAAAAACCCCTTTTCTTCTTCTCTCCTTTCTGCTACAGCTGAATAAGTAACAAAACTGAACTTACCCCCAAAATTTCAAATTCATCAGTTTTAGTAGAGTAGTGGAAGCCATGCCTGAGATAAGCAATGGAGTCCACCACCACTTGGTGAAATTCTACATATTGGTGAATTCAATGGTTCACTCACTGATTATCTTACGCATTTTTTCCACTAATAATTTCTTTTTCTGATTAGATACTAATGAAAAAGGCTCCAAAACAAACAGGTGTAACAACATACGATGTCGATTTTCCGGGCCAGAAGGTGACGGTCACAGGAGTGGTCACCCCGGAGGACGTGTACCGCCACGTATCCCGCACCGGTAAGATCACCGTGCTGGTACCCCCACCGCCCCCGCCCCCTCCCCCTCCCCCACCCCCTCCCGCCCCCGAGCCGGAGCCGGAGCCGCCCAAGGTGGAGGAGCCTCCCAAAGAAGAGCCTCCCAAGGAGGAGGCCCCGGCTGAGGAGCCCAAGGCGGAAGAAGCTCCTGCGCCTCCTGCAGAAGAAAAGAAGGAGGAGCCTCCGGCTGAGGAACCCAAGGCGGAGGAACCCAAGGCCGAGGAACCCCCCAAGGAGGTAAGCTGGTGTAATGCTTTTGGAATTCTGCATCCCTCTGAGTTCAAGTCAAAATTTGACGCTCTGGAACACACTACTTCTAGCAAATGTGTAATTGACTATTTATGAATCCAAGTGCATACAAGACATAAAAGATTTCATAATAATACTCCAAGGAGATTGAGGAGAGAGTGTAATTTCTGCCATCTTCAGAAGGAATGTTAACCCTTTCTGGCCACGTGTTTTTGCTTTTATATCTATGATCTACTCTTTGGTATTCTCGTATTTGACTACATTATCCTATTAAAATGCACCTTCACATGTGATTACATAGTCGTATTTCTCAATACTTAATGCAACTTTTACGGGAGTCTATTCGATAAATGTACATACAGTTTACCAGTATGGCCGTTAGTCTATCATAAAGGTTACCTACCGACCTCGAACCATAGTTGCGAAGAATGGCATTAGCTTATAATCTGTGTCTATATGGTGTCGTTCTTTGAATTTCTTCAATCACGCGGGTCTTCAAACCCAAGCTATGTTCCAATCCTTCTTGTTTGAAGTGGTGAATCTCCATTACGAAGGGGTTAAGTTAATATGTGGATTCCAATTGTTGCAACCGTTATGTTCCGCAGGAAGAAGCGAAGAAAGAGGAGCCCGCTGCCGAGGAGAAGAAGGAAGAGGAGGCGAAGCCGGAAGAAGCCAAACCGGAAGAAAAGAAAGAGGAAGCTCCTGCTCCTGCTCCTGAACCTGCACCTGCAGCCGAAGAGAAAAAAGAAGAAGCCAAGCCGGATCCTCCTCCGCCGCCTGCAGAAGAAAAGCCGGCACCTCCTCCTCCCACATTAGAAGAGATGTACCCCGTCACATTTGTACTCGGCCCTGATTACACCAGATACTACTATTACTGAGGCTAGGCTCAACAAATTAAGGCATCGATCTTTGGTGGAATGTTTTTCAATCAAAGCATCAGCAACAACGACTTACTGTGTTGGTTTGCATGGTAGCAAGACATGTAAGGTTTTGAGAGGAGATCGATAGGATTATGCGCGAGAGAGTAAACGAATTAAGTAGCTGTTATTGATAGATTAATTAAGTAATCCACCTTCAAGGCTTGAAGTACGTCTTTGGTCTCGTTAGAACGAGGACGTGCATCAGTTGAGTCAGAGAGCCTTTGGTAGTTGACATGAATGGTGAATATTTACTCAGTTCAGTTTAGGACATGATTAGAGAGACTTGAGATTGATTGTAGTCAGTTTGAGAGGTTTGGAAGAAGTGGCAAAGTTAGAAAATGCTGCAGCGGATTGAAAGTCTTCATCAAGACTTTTTGAGAACTCACAACAATTTGAGGTGGTGGTTTCCGTATAGTAATGTAATAAAAGCTACCAGTGAGTGTGTGGGATAGTATTTCTTGTACTTGGGCGATTTCGTATACATGTGTGAATTGAGCATGAGGATTTTCAAATGGCTTGAGGAATCCTCAGAAACCCAACCACAGGTCTGCAGCCAAGTCATTGCACCCGCAATGTATAGTACAAACAGTGTACATTTCATTTCAGGAGGTGGACGCTTTTAGTGACCACTGCGTTTCAACTTCAAAAATTCATAAGTATTTTCACGAAGCTTCAAAAATATGAAACGACTAGGGTTAGATGCCCATTCCTTTTATATTTTAAGGAAAATATTTACTGAAAAATATTTTGACAAGTCTAGCCTCTCCAAATTAATTCCCTGCTCTTAAATGAACCTCCTACCTTACACTAAGGGACAAATTATAGGCTTCTCAATGCATTGTCGCATGTATTTCACAGCTTGACATGTGGAAATTGTCCTGGAAATCAGATTGCATACAATATCACATGCTCTCAGGGTACAAAAGGAAAGTGCAATTCCAGAATATGTGATCATATTTGTTAGAATGGCAAGTGACATTTCGGATACATTACTGGCCAAATCAATTCCAAGACAAGGTGAAACAGAAGATTGAAATGATTCGCAAAGAGCCAGTGCTCTTTAATAAACAAAAATCAATGAACAAGTTCAAGGAGATTCTGGACATATTCCCGATTCTTCAGCTTTTCAAAAGTGTCTGGGATAGGGCCAGAGCTAGCTAGAGTTGGTTTTCAGACTGAGAGACTACTGCTGCAATATACCGTTATGCTTGTAAACTTCATTTCAAGGAGACTCCAGTAAGAAAAGTGCAGGGATAAAACATCATGTTCTTGAAAGACAGTTTTTAGTGTGAGATGATTGACCTTCCGTCGCACGCATCAAACTTCCAAGTCAATGCTTGGATTGGCAAAAAAGAAACTGAGGCTCAAAGAGCTTACTGGTCAAGTGAACATTTGATTTGCTTCCACGATTTTCTTGTCCTCAAGGAGACTCTAATTCTGCTCCGCTACTTGGTATATGTGGACGAGCATTTAAACAAATCGAAGAGGGTACCTAGCCTGAAGGTGGGTTGTAACAAATACTACAAAAAAATAAGTGTCCATAATGACTAAAACACAACAATGACTACTACAGTCATTGTGGACCGGTCATTTATACCCTTTTTTTTGTAGTGAGAACATGCTTGAAAAACTGCGGAAGTAAGCAAGCCAATTTTCTCAAACTATGGAGTCATGTCCTATTCTAGCCAATTCATTGATGACTAGTTTCAGTGAACTTGGGTGGACTCCATGATTAGAATTTAGGACATGAATTTTTTTTGCTAGTGAATGAATGAACATATTGTCATGGTGTACTTGTGTAAGGTGAAATATTATGTTTGGTCAAATCAATGTTCTTAGTCCTTAAGAGTTACCCTAACTGGGATGGTCATGAAAAGGAGTTGCAAACATGGACATTGCTAACTTAAGAATGATCACCCATTATTGACTCTATGAAAATACAAATATCAACTTCTCAAATATAAACATGATTGAGCATTGAGCAAGGGTTGGTAGATTGGTCCAAACAAAGAAGTTGCATTGTATAAGTATCAATAATGGGAGAAGTTTGTAAACAAGTGTCATTAATTATGGGAATCCACTATTTTTTATCTTCATTTTTTTCTTTTCAAAATTTGATGTGCTTACTTTATAGATGTCTCTACTATCAATTGTTGTTGCTCTATTAAAGATGACCTTTGGAGTTGAATTTCTCTCCATTTAGGGGCCAAAGTTCTCTACTTCCAATTCATAAGGCCTTCTCTTCTATAACTAACAAAGGCACATTATTGTAGAGAAAATTTGAACTCATGAGAGGATTGCCAAAAAGTGTTGAAGAGGACCCCGGATTACATTTATTTTATCTTTTCTTGAATAATTCCCCTATATTTGCTCATCATTGGCAAGGGTGTGATGAGTGCATATAAATAGTGAATGCAATACTATTGGATAGTTTCATCAAGGTACATCAAAAGTATGAGAGGCTTTGGACACAAGGATTTGTATTTAAATAGAAGAGAGTCATGCCATTTATTATTATTTATTTGAAGAAATGTATTTTTCATTCAAAGAGATGGGACATGATTAGGATTGAAAACATGAAAGAATAAAGAATTCTTACTAAAGAATAAACTATGGCTTTGCTGGGTGACACTCAACAATCCCCCTTGACACAATGAGAGAAAGATATTCAAAAATAATACTTGTCTAGCATGAAAGTTAGACAAGGTGGAGACAAGATTTTGTCCGAATATATGTACTAAAACTAGCTCTAGTAGCCCATTTGAAGTAGTTGAAGATGTCATTGCTTCACAACCCTCTAGAGACGTGGATTTTTTTCTCATGTTTACTCAATTATCCAATTTCTAATTATTGGTATTTATACCTTGGTTAGACTACATCTTGTTCCATCACCAATTCACCACCTGGTTGAATATAATAGTTCAAGCATATTTGACAAGTTGGAAAAATGATTTTGCTTGGACCAACTTGTATAACTAATGAATTGTCAACAATAATGCTAACAATAAATAAACAATGAATGTTCAGGCAGTTCAATACATGTGGAAACAAAAAAATAATTAGGATATTTAGGATATGTGCACTACCAATTAATAATCTTTGTTTCATGTGTGAAAACCCCAATGTCATACTTATAATTTATTGCATCCATAGAAAAAGTGGTTCCAAAGTTAATCCTTGACTTCATTCTTCAAGGAATCAAAAGTAGTCACTCCAAGCATAAAATTTTGAATACCATGAAATTCATCTAGATTTTGAACTTATCTCAAATTAGACAAATATTTGAATTTTTTGTACTACATCAAATGGTTCAAGAATAGCTAAATTCTAGACTATGGATGGTCTCCAAATACTAGAATACACACCTGTAATTAGGTAGAGTAAACTTATCATTTACCGCACACATCCAAAAACCACACAACAACCGTTACCATTTAACACTAACCACAAGATGGAACCACCAATTCAATTGCCATGGGAACAAATCTTTGTATCACTGCCCAATCACTGCACACTATGTGGTGAAAGGTTGCAAGGAATTTTTAACTAGATTTTAGCTTCATTGCCTTTAGATTGCAATAAAATTTGTAGGAAGAAATTTTTTTGCATTTTGTTTTTTGAAGGTGAATCTTAACATGATAGTTAATGATCATACCATATTTCAAAACATGCAAGTCTTTGTATGTATGTGGAGAAGGATTTGAATTTTGTTTGTGTGGTGATTGGCAAGTTTACTATTAATATAAATGGTAATTTATGGCTACTTGGAGCATTGAATTTCTGTCACCGTTGTTTTATTGGCAACCCAAGGAAAACAGAATACTTCATTCCATTCGTTTTACTTCCACCAATGAGAACTCGCGGCAAGCATGCCACATGTGGGACGTAACTTCAGATGAGAAGCTTCAGAGCTTCACTTGCAACTTAAGCTTGAATACACATCATTGTATATTTGTGCTTCGAGCTCTTCTTTAAATCTCAGAGTCGTTTGAAGGCACAACCTGCCATGTCTTATGCACCGTGGCTTAAATCCAATTTGCATTAGGAACGGAGGCATCGACGGTGCTATCAGGGAAAATCACCACACGAGAAATCCACAACAGAAGTTGAACAACTGTCCTTTTCTCTCCAAATTTCATTCCTTGAATGTGTAATCGAGTACAGTATCGTATTCCATCATCGCTTCACATTGACCATGGAATTCTTCAAAACTCCCATAGATGAACATTTTTTATTTCTCCTGTGAGATACATTAACTAAAAACTTGGAGTGACAACCCGGGAACCAGAGATATTGTGTACTATATTGAATCACTGAGTACTATATTGAGTCGTGAGTTGAATTTTGAATTGCATTTGAGAGTTGAATCCCTGTGTAATATTTTTGAGCGGTGAATTTATGATTTGAATCACTGTGTACACAGTAATTCAACTCACAAATACATAACTCAAAAAATACCTGAGTGGTATTAACCTTAACAACTATGATACAGTCACCAACATCCGACCTCAAACAAATCCTAAACCATAAAACCATAAAAAACTAAACTAAACCCTAAACCCTAAAGATTCATCCGTTCGAGGATTCCACAACCCAGTCGATCCCTTTGTCGCAGGCTCCTTACGAACCAACCGCCGCGCAGGTTTCCACGTCAAGAAAACCACCGACACCGACACAAACCCCACCACAAATCCAATCACAAACCCCGGCGTCGCAAACAAATCATCGAACGTCGATGCCCTTGACGTCTTACAAGAATATCTAGACAAATCCAATGGCGAGCCACATAAATCCTTATTCCCAGGATGCCAGAACGAATCATTACTCATAGTCTGAATCTGTCCTCCTTGCGGAATCTGCCCCCAAAGATCATTCTCCGCCAAAAACAACTGCTGTAGTTTAGCGATTCTCGTGATCGACTCCGGAATCACCCCCGACAGCTTGTTATTCGAAAGTCTTAGCGATTCCAATACCGACATATCCCCAATATTGAACGGAATCTCCCCAGTGAAAGCGTTATTGGAGAGGTCTAGGTACTTCATCCGGGCTAGTTTCGTGATCTCACTAGGAATTGCACCCGTAAACTGATTGTGCGACAACTGCATGGAGATCACATAGTCGACCGACGTGGTAAACGTCACATCCGCCCCGCTCACTGTGACTTGCACACTAGGAATGTAAGTCGTGGATCCATCATCAAGAGACCCACCAGCTGTATCCGACACAGACGTGTTGATATACCCCTGCAACTTACTGAAACTGTTCCCCACTAGTGTCCCCGTGAAAGAGTTGTTTTTAAGCTCCAGAAGTTGCAGTTTCGGCAAGTTCCAGATCCACTGCGGAATAGGACCAGTAAGATTGTTGTTCCCTAGTAACAGCAGCTTCAGATTCCCCAACTTGGTTACGTCAAAAGACTCCGGAATATTTCCCGTAAGGGAGTTGGAGGTGAAGTCAATTGCCGTGAGGTTGATCTTGCTGTTGAGCGTTGCCAAAGACGCGAAGATGTCTCCCGTGATGCCGTTGTTGCTTATGGCCACCGACTCTAGGTTGCTCAGGTTGCCCATGTTGAGAGTGAAGTCGCCTGCGAGGAGGTTTTTGTTGAGAAAAAGAGTTTTGAGGGAGAAGCAGGCTTGGAATGAGGAGGGGATTGTGCCTGTGAGCTGGTTGTTGGACAAGTCCAGGCTCTCGAGGGAGGTGCAGTTGCTGAGAGTGGACGGGATGGGGCCGGAGAGGGTGTTGCCAGAGAGTAAGAGGAGGGAGAGTTTGGTGCAGTTGCCGAGGGTGGAAGGGATGGGGCCGCTCAGGGTATTATTGTTGAGAACGAGGTACTTGAGGTTGGTGCAGTTGCCCAGGGAGGCGGGGATCTCACCCGAGATGTTGGTGCCATAAACCACCTTTAAGAAAAAAAACATACGTACATATCAGATCGACCCATATATCTCGTCA
Source organism: Straminergon stramineum (assembly GCA_963920665.1). NCBI lineage: Eukaryota > Viridiplantae > Streptophyta > Bryopsida > Hypnales > Calliergonaceae > Straminergon > Straminergon stramineum. The sequence continues at coordinate 12,824,375 of OY987265.1, forward strand.
TATGTAAGAAGCGAAGTCCCAGACGAACAATACCACAAATAGCGATCCAAGGAAAATTTAATACTTAATAGAAAATTAACCCCTAAAGGACCCCCGCGAGGCTCAGATTGAGCTTCATGATTTCAAAGGACATTCTTCTGAGTGAGTCGTATTGGGACGACTTTCATTTCTTCTCTTCGAACATTTTTTTCTAACGTACACGTACAGTACATGCAATGATCTCGATAACAGGAGAAAGAAAAATTGTCTATCGATGAAATGTTTGAAGATTTTCTCCATAGCCAATGTCCAGCAATGATAGGCTATGATAGACTACTAGGATATACTAGGAATGGAGTTTGGACACAGAAGGACATTAGTCCAATATCCATACTGGATTAATTTCTCCTATGTCTTCACACTGATTCTGTGGTTACATAGAAATGGACCCTGTTTGAATATACTATATTTTTGAATATGAGCAACTGCATTAGTTATTTTAAAACCACGGAGATGGGGAGTTCAAATAATATTATGACGAAAGAAAATTAGTGGTACAACAACTCACCAAGTTCTCCAGTTTCTGCAAGTTGCCGAACTCGGGCGGAATTTCTCCCGATAACATGGGATTCTCCTGCGCATGGAATTGCACCAACTCCGTACAATTTGCAAGCTCCTTAGGGATGATCCCCGTTAGCTTGTTGTTCTGTAGGTACATGATATGAATGGAAGTCGACCAGTTGCCAAACTCGGGCGGAATTGTCCCCGTAAACTCATTGTGATCAATCTGAAAATTCTCCATGCGTTTGCACTTGGAGAATACCTTTGGTATGGTCCCATTCAATTTGTTCCAGCTCACCCCAATGTTCTCCAGCATGGGACAGTCCGCCAGCTCGGGCGGAATCCCCCCCGTGAAATTATTCCCAGACACAAACAAATGCGTCAAATTCTCACACTTGTCCCCGAAAAACTTCGGCAACGGGCCTTCCATGTGGTTATTCTCCCCATGGATTTGCATCATGGCACTACAATTCTCCAAGTGATCCAACCTCCCAGTAATTTTATTATTTTGGAAATACACCACGCTCAGCTTCTGTAGCTTCGCAAACCCGGAAGGAATCGTTCCCGAAATGTTCTGGTTTTGGATCAAAAAACCCTGAAGCTCCGGACAATTCGCCAGTGTGGTAGGAATCTCGCCTTCCAAGTGATTAGTGTGAACAACAAAGCTCGCCAACTTGGAACAGTTTCCAAAACTGTCAGGAATCGTCCCTGTGAGCTCATTCTCATGCACTAGAAACGTCACTAACTTCCCCAACCCCCCAAACCGGGTGTCAATCTCACCCTCGAACTTATTCTGCGACATGTTGAAGTCCGTCAGATTCTCACACCTCGAAAACTCAAACGGTAATCGACCCGTGAAGTTGTTGTCCCCCATGTCGACATTCACCAAATTCATACAGAAGCTGGGGTCGTCCCAAAGCTCCGTAGGGATGGACTCCGAAATGTTGTTCCCATGAAGCAGCAAGCTCTGCAACTGGAGGAGGTTTCCAAGCTCACCAGGAAGTGACCCAACTAAGAAGTTTTGGTTGAGATTCAGGATCTGGAGATTGGAGAGAAGACCGAGAGAAGGAGGGATGGGGCCCGTGAAGTTGTTGTCGCTGAGATCGAGGTTGATGAGGGATGTGAGGTTGCGGAGGGCGGTGGGGATGGCGCCCGTGAAGTTGTTGTGGCTCAGGTCGAGGCTTCGGAGGGAGAGGAGGGTGCCCAGGGAGTTGGGGAGGGAGCCTGTGAGGTGGTGGTTGGAGAGGGTGAGGTTTTGGAGTGCCGAGAGGGAGGAGATGTTGGGGGATAACACTCCGACGAGACTTGCGTTGGTAGTGCCTGCAATTGTCCCATGGCCCGAGCTATTATTAGTTGAGATTAATGCAAATTTATAACGGTTGTGTTCGTTGCATTGGCGGTATTTCACCAAAAAAATGGCGCATTCAGATTCGAAGGACTCGATCTCAACTAGGAAGTAGGAACCAGAGCAGTTTGAGACGTTCATATGGAACGGGAGTCATTGGAAACCTCAGATCTAGACCTATTTAAATTCTAGAGCTTGAAGCATTCAACAAATGGGTCTCAATTGGGAATTAGGGCAATTTGAGACGTCCCAATGGGACGGGAGCCATTTGAAATCTCAGATCTAAACCTGTCTTAAGTTCTAGAGCTTAAAGCATTCAACAAATGGCTCTCACGCAGGAATCAGGGCAAAAGGGGACGTCCGAATGGAACTGGAGACATTTGAAATCTCGGATCTAGACCTAACTTCAGTTTTAAAGCTTGAAGCATTCAACAAATGGCTCTCAACTCCGAACCAATGCAGTTACAGTTACAGATGGTCACTTGGAAGTAGAGTAGTTGAGATGAGCATCTAAAATCTGAGTCCTTTAAAGACAAGGAGAAAGGGACACCTCTTGAATGCCCTACCTATCTTTCTTAGCGTGTCTATTTGTCCATTATTACATGAAACTCACGGTGTACGTTGTTTGGTTAGGATTATTCAAATGAAAATACCAAAGGCTGTCATCCTTGAGCAGGGTGTCCATTATTTAATGACATGTGCCTGAGGATGACAGCCTTTGGTATCTTACCAAAGATGTCTGTTTCGACCCAGTTTTTTTATAGTGATTATTCTTATGCTGGATTGTAATTAATTTCTTAGCTTTCAGTTACGCAAATACTACCCCATCCAGTTCCTAATTTTTCGCACTTTAACGGCACATCTCCACACACAACTTCACCAAAATAGGGTTGCAAGAGACGAAGGCACAGCAGAGGTGGGGTGCATCACCTGTGAGATTGAGATAGACGACGCGAGGGATGGTAGCGTTGCTGCAAGTGACGCCAACCCACGCACAATGGTTTCCATTGCCACTTGCATCCCACGAACTCAGAGTGCCGTTGGGATCAGCAACGCTGCGCTTCAACTCCAGGAGTCCGTTCTGGTCGTCCAAGCTGGGGTTAGATTGCAGCAACTTGCGAACCCCCGCACTCCCCACCTCTGAATCTCTCTCAGCCCACTCCCCTGGAGACCAAGCCCCAAACTCGACGGTGACGCTGCTGGAGGAGGAAGATGCCAGTACAATCGAGAGGCACAGTGTCAGGAAAACCACCGGAATCTCCATCGTTTTGCAAACGAAGTTCCCCTCAGCTGCGCATCAATTTCTGTAATTCACACTCTTGAGTTGTCAAGACCAGAATTTCAGATCGATTGCACTTTTTCAAAGAAGCGCACTTGGAAGACAAAGCACCAAACCGAAATATTAATGGGTTTGAACCAGAGCACATTGCTGTCACTCAGATCTAGGCTAGCTATTGCACGAGCTATCCTCATGGAAGAATCACAATCAGATCATACTACACTCGCACAAGGATTAACGACAAAGTAAACTGATTTTGCGAAGTAACGGTGGTAGGCACAGGCAGAAGCTCTCGAAAGCACTGATCAACCTCGCAAATCCAAACACTCGGTGAGAAGCAAGCTCACCAATCTTCGATTTTGTAAGAGCTGGGCGCGGGGTGTGTGTGTGTGTGTGTGAGAAGGAACGAGAGGAAGGAGCGGGAGGGGTTATTTGTTTCCCGGATTGCAATCCTTTCCAGTTTAACTTACATCGTTGCCACTAGCTAAAGTTTATCGACACCACTGGCTCCTCTATTACCCCCCATTTCCCTGATCCCCCCCCCCTTCCTCGTGCAAAATCCTCTTCAAAACTTCTCATACTCCCATAATATAGAAATTTAAACAAGGATCCTCTCTCCGGGAATGTACTCACCTCATTTGAAGAATCGAATCCCCAATAGTTTTCAATTCTTCGTGTCCGCGACTCAAATGCAAGATGGCAAATCTGTCACTGAGAGGGCTGCAAGCTCCGTGGTCCCCGTAACACAACAGCAATAGCAGCAGCAACCGCAAAATCTCCCTCTAAACCTCCCCGAAATGCAATACGCCGAACACTCCTGGCGCCCAGCTAGAGCATTTCAATTCAACAAACTACCCAGAATGATTGTTGAATCGTTCGAATTCTTCCCGGCAAGTCAACTACATATTGAGCTGAGGTCGGCCATTCCGATTTCAAGGAGCGGATTTGACGGATAGGTGCCCATCCATCCGAGGCTTGCGACGGAGGTTGTGTGCGGAGTGAAATCAATGGACTGCAGTGAAGATTCGAGGAACCACGGCCCAGGCCAGAGCTCGGCTGGGGAGTGGGAATCCCTGTGGAGAGCGGCGGCAAAGGCGAGCAGTTGGGGAATTGAGGCGGAAGTTACGTCTTGGAGTAGTTGGATTTTAGAAGGCGGCCCCGCACGAGGGGAACTTGGGGAGTGACAGGACCCCACTCAGACTGACTCAGTGTGTTTTTGATGCATGATTTTCCGGCACTTGGCTACAGTCAAAAGACGGAAGTTGCTATTTTTGGAACCTAGGAAATTTTCCTTTTTTTTGGTGTCAAAATAGCCAGATCAATAGACAAATCTTATCTAGGTATCACTTAGTTTTGATATTGATTTAGTCAAATATCACTCGAAGTATCACATGAGTATTGAAGAAATATCTCGCCACATCTCTAAAAATGATATAACAAAACAAAGCAAACAGACCCTAGAACTCTAGAAGGAACTAGTACTAAGTGCTTTTTGGTAGGGTCGAGCTAGATTGGATGTTAGGTCAAGCCAATTGGAAGAGTAAGGTAGAGACACCTAAAGTAATGTTCACTTTTTCTAGTCCCACTATCTCCAAGGGTGAATGATGAGAAATACCTTTCCAACAAATATGTATTATACACCCAAAAATTCTCAAGACTACAATTGGAGAATGGAAAAGAAATCAATTGTGGTCATTTTGGGCTTGTACAAGACAATGGTCAAAAGAACCGCAACCAATTTTCACTACAAGTTTTTTTAGTAATACCAACTTTTATTATAGTGATACATGTATACATCTTAATGACCTTTTTTCAATGATTTATCACTCTTTGCTAAATTGTACAAAACCTTCAAACAAATATTGCTCAATTTTGTATGAATTTATGCACATTGGGATAAATAAATGAGTTTTTCTCACATTTTGAATATTTCATACAGGTACATGGATGCAAAGAGTTTTATAACTCTAGAAAAGATTGCTTCCTACACTCCTTTCTAAAAATGAAAAGAAAAAACTTGGTACATCTCCCTCATAAGTTCATGAAAATCTAGGAGGCCAAACTTTGGCTTTAAGTCCATTACTACAAAGTATTGTCTTTTTTTGTTTTCTTTAGTGGTAGAGTGGTACACATCATGGAATGCAAATTTGGAAATATAGATAGAAGCACCTATCATTAGTATCTTCCATTTAAATATTGGCAAATTTATTTTTTTCAAAAGAAATTGGGTGATTTCATGTACTTTTTAAATGATTTTTTTAATGTTACAGTTTTGGTTAAGGTGATTACAATGGAATAATATTAAGGCTAAAATTTGTCAAAAGATAATATATTGATTCATAAATCTTTGAAATAGAAACCAAAAAAACTAAATTGAAAGCAGAAAGATGCCCAAGAGTTGAAAGCCCAACCACATTGGGGGCAATACAAACTTCACAAATCATTTTTGTTGATCAATCTCATGAGAATGGTAAAATCTTTCAAATTATTTTTATCTTCTTTGTTTTTATAGTCAACTTCTTGAACTCACAATCACCAATTAGCACAACATCCTTGAATAAAATGGCATCCTAAACTACTTTGGAATCCTTCTACAATGTCATAGTAACAAGAATAATTTGTGTTACAATGTCCCCAATTTATGAGCAAGCTTGCAATCATTTTTTTTCTCTATAAAAGAAGCCTACCTTGATTTATGGGATGTAAAGGGTTCTCTATCACAAAGTTCAAGAACCTTGGTCTTCAAATGTGATAATGAAACTAAAGTTATATAAAGACTTTGACAACATACATTATCTCCCTCATTTGCAAAAATACAATTTACTTCTTCCTTAATTTCTTGATAGCAAATGCAACACTTGCCATATATACCATAATATTGTAAAACTCTAGGTTTGGCTTCATCCACGTTGCTAGGGCTAAAGGAATCATGAAAGTTCTACATGCATGGATACCTTAGGACCTGAGTCCAACAACATGTTTACTTTAAATCAAGAGCGGGTATTGGCTCAAGGCTTACCTCATTCAAAAAAGAAAAAGGGAAGCCTAGACATTAGTCAATAATGTTTTGACTTTGAACCTTAGATTTAGTTGAGAGTATCATTAATAAAACATTGAATCAATTGTTGGATTAATTTCTAAATGTTGCACAAATTATCAATCCAACAAAGGGATTCTACCATATATTTTTATAGTAGAAAAATGTGTTCTAAATGATTGTCTACAATGACTTAAAAGTATCTACAATAACTCATTTATCTGCATTGTGGACAATTTCTAATCTTTTAGAATAGTCATTTACATGTTTTCAACTAGTGTTTAGGCTCCAAGCACTAGAAGAAAATCGTGTCCGCCACAACCAACTGAAATGCAACTATATGTCCTATGCAACTGCCCTACAACTACAACCCTCTATATTTGCACCAAATTTGATATATACATTACTGTAGTTGCAAAGTAGTTGTAGATTGAAGTTTCAAGTTGCATGTAGTTGCAAAGTAGTTGTAGATTGAAGTTTTGGGTTACAAGAATGTAACAACAGAATTACTGTGATTTATTCTACATCCAATATTCATCACAATTGTCGACGTGGATAACTTTACGTTCTATAAAGTTTAGTGTGTCAAACTACAGTTGCATATAATCTGAATTTGACTTGACTGCAACTACACTGCAACTAAAATGCAACTAGAGAACAACTAGAATGCAACTAAAATAAGACTAAAAAATAAATAGAATCAAGTTTTATATTAATTGTCCCATATCAATTGTCAAGAGTACCATTAGATTGAACACATAAGAATTGTAAGTTATATCATGTTTACGTAATGAAGTTTGATAATAGACTTTGTAGATTTCTACAACTTGTAGATATCTACAAATGTTTAAAGTATAAGAAATTTTAAAACTTATGAAATTTAAAGTTTCATAAATTGTTGAAATCTATTCAATATCAATATTTGAATTTGGTCATCTAAAAAAAACTAAATGTGAAGTTGCAAACAAGTTGCAAATGAGTTACAAACAAGTTGCAAATGAGTTGCAAACAAGTTGCAAATGAGTTACAAACAAGTTGCAAATGAGTTGCAAACAAGTTGTAAATGAGTCGCAAACTAGTTGCAAATGAATTGCAAATAAGTCGCAAACTAGTTGCAAACGAGTTGCACAAAAATACTTTCCACGTCAGAAGAGTTCATCGATGAAGTTCCACGTAGGCTGTCCAAAAAAACCCAATCTTGTCAACTTTTGCAACTACATTGCAACTAGTGCAACTTGTCCACTGCAACTGCGAGCTCCAAATTGTCACCTAGTTGCAAATGTCCGGTGCAACTACAAAACTAGTTGCTAATTGTAGTTGCAAAACTCCTGATTTTCTTCTAGTGAAGGCACTAAATATGGCTCTTCCTATGTTGAATATTCTTCATATTTCCAGTGTTTTAGAAAAAAAATCTTCAAAGCTCCTAGAATGCATTAGAAGAGATTCAGCTACATTAGAAGACCATTTCAAGTTGGTTCCCCATGGTGGGAACCAACTACTACAAGCCAAAATTTTAAAATATTGAAAAATGAAAAAAATGGGTTTTTTTCCAATTTAAAAAAAAATGAATTTCTTATTATTATTTGACATGGACGTCGCATGGCCATGTTAATCTATAGCTGACGTTGAGATCCTACAATCCAAGTACTTGTAGGAACTCACAATCTTTTAGAGTAGCTAAATTTCTTCTAATGGAAGGCATACGGTCTATGAAAGATGCAACTAATAAATTTGTTTGATTATTTTGAAAGGTGCCTTGGTCGGTGGCTCGTTGAAGTACCTAACGATTATTTGAGTGCCTTGGTTGGAGCATTGGCCTAGGAAAGCTCCCTTCTACAATAGGGGTTGTCACACCTTCTCCAAGAATGAAATTTCTATAAAGGTGTGGAGTGGAAAGAGGTGCTAATATATAGGAGTTCTTCTCTATGAAGAAGGTGTGACTCCTCTTTCCACCATATGAAGAATGAGATCGAATGGACAAGGCTTGTTAATCTTTTCCACAGTTTTTCAATCTTCACTCTCATTCTTCACCTCCGATGGCGAAGAAAAAAACCTTTCAATCTTCAAAGAATAGGCCTTCTGCAATTCAAGGAGAGAGTGTTGCACATCTTCGTTATTTGAAGATTGAGAATGGGGAGAGGAAAGTGTGACAACCCCTAGTATTGAGCAACTACAATACTTGTTTCTTTTTCTTTTTTTGCAACTTTGTACAAAGGCAAGATCTCGGGGGTAGGATGAATGTACACTCTTTTGGAATAATCATCTAAGTTTCATTCCTAATTTTTCATATTTCACTTGTTTACATAGATTTAAACAATTGCATCACTCCAACAAGTATCACTATTTGCACTCCCTAAAATAAATGCAAAAAAAATTCTTGATCAAGGATGCTCTCAAGTTAGTTCACATACAATTTTGGGATATTTTTTGAGTTTGACTAACTATTTTCCTTTCATTATCTTGTGAACTATTTTTTCAAGTATTGAGTTTGATTATTTTTCTCTATTTTTGAATACAAATAGAAATTTTATAGATTTTTTCACCCTTTGTTTTCAATGCTTCACTGTTTTCAAATTACAACCACGTTCTTTCCCAATTTCTCTAACTAACAATGAACTAACTTGCATCTCTCCCTAAACATAGTTCCCATTGTTCCCAACATTCCCACCTAGTTACCATACCACTTATGTCAGAATATGTCAAAATCCACTCCATAATTATCAAGTGTTGGCCGGCCTTTTTTAATTTTTTGGAAACAAATGAAATGGAATTTCATTGCAAAGGCAAAGTTCAAGGAGGACGTTAAATCCTCCATTTGATCTGGGCCTTGCAGGGGCAGATTTACCTTGGAAAAAAAGTAGGAATTTTTATTTTTTGCACATTATTTTTTTCTCAAATTCTAAATTCATATTTGCAATCAGAGACCCCAAATTAACTACGAGAGGTCTACACTGAATAGGGGTATTTAGGGGACCAAACAATTAAAGGGACTTACTGTGGAAAATTGTAGATGATTTAAGCATGATGTACATCCCTTGGACACTTCAATAACTACTGATGTACAATAAAGATAGATATTTATATAGTGTGGAATGTCGATTAATTAGTATGGGTCCCCTTAACACCCCTATTCAGTGTAGAACATACCCCAGGGCTCAAAATAGGGGGCATTTTTTACTTTTACCCCCGGATAACCCGCAAAAGTACCCTGCGGGGTCCAGTTCGAATGGAGGATTTAACGTCCTGCAAAGTACAAGGCCACCAGCCACAAGTGGCGTGGGGAGAGGACAATCAAGGACAGACCGGACAAGCGGGCCGGCCGGCCTTCCAGTCCGGAGGTGGACGAGTTGACTTTGGCGCAGGGTCCGTTCACACGGGGTCTAGACGTCTCCTGTAGACAATGGACTTTGCAGCACATGTTGCACGTGTTTGTTTTGACATCCAATACACGGATTTTCTTTCAAAGTCAGATCATATATATAACTTATATGGTAGAACCACCCATTACCAACCGGGGCCATGGCCATTCTGTAGGTATTAGGAAATTCAATAGAGAAGTGACTCATTTCCACGCATTACCAACCGCTCAACCAAGCCCATGGCCAATTTGTAGGTATTAGGAAATTCAATAGGGAAGTGATTGATTTCCACCCATTCCCGACTGGACCCCATGGCCAATCTGTAGGCATTAGGAAATTCAATAGAGAAATGACTAATTTCTAGCCATTAAGTCTTGCTTTCCAACCACCTACTATCCATCAATTTCATGACACATGTGTTTCGTTTCGCGAGCCAAAGTAATCTTTGAGTGAACGATTCTCGAAGACTCTATGTGCTGGGATGGGTCCATATCAACTTTTGACTACTAAAATTCATAATAATTTCAATTCAAGGCAAAACATTACCAAAAAATTTGCAATCCCCATGATTTCTATCTTTCTACAAGGTAGAAAATTTAAATTGCCTTCTACTACTCTTAATCATGTACGGAATGCTTAAGTGGTTGGTAATGGGTGGTTCTACCATATAACTTATAGTCAACCCTCTATAATCTGAAAACCTCAAATGTATAATAGAGATTTGTGATCCACTAAAATATACACTATCCAATATTAAGTGTTAACCCCTAAAGGACCATTATTCCTTGGGGGGGACAAATGGGATTTTGGGCAGGTACCTATAGTCTCAATTTTTGTCCTGATTTTTTGAAATTTTTGGGAAGATAGAAAAATTGACTAGCTTCATGGAAATATAATTTTTTTTCATTCAATGACCGGAAACAAAAGTTATGCCCAAATAACCTCAAAATAGGGGAGAGGGGGCAACAAAAAAAAGTTTCAAAAATTTGAATTTTATTTTCTTTAACTTTTTTTTCCCATAGATTATATTTTGTCTACATGGAAGGCTTTGATTCATTCCATTTGGATTTGTTATGAGAAAGTTATGGACAATCTTATTTTTTGGGCAATTAGAGCATCTTCCTAAAAGAATAACTTGTAGGATTCATTTTTTGAATGCAATTTTTACAATTTAAAAAAAAAAGTTCCATGTGGTTGGATTTTCTTTCTAGAAAAATCTCACCATTGGGATTAGTGCATTTTAATTCCATCTTAGAGATATTAATAATTTAGATTTTTCCTCTATCTTGTACCTACTTCTACTTAATAATTTTTTAAAGAATAAAAATTCAATTTTTGGGGTATTTTCTTTTTTTTCCTAGACTCTCAAATCAATTCTCCACTATAAAGATTTAAAGCTCAAAACTTTGTATAGCAAAAAATTAAAGTTAAGAAGGTTCAATGTCAAATAACCTAGTCCCACAATGTGTTGAAAATTTTGTTTTCTTCACTTTAAAGGTAGATATCTTGCAATCTGTCTGTCTAAGCAGTCAAAATTTCTGAAATTTTTTGTACACATTCTCAAACTAGTTAGGTGTAAGATCTTAATATCGTATGGTTAGATATGTAAAAAATAAAATAATTTTTTAAAAACTCTTTGCTATAGAAATGGCAGTTTTGAAGGGGTGGTGCTAAAAAAAGGCCTTGGTCCTTTAGGGGGTAAGTAATAGGAATTGTGTAGCTTGTGGCTTCATAGATTAGAATTTGATAAGTGATAAAGTTGAAAAAGTTGTTGGAGAGTGCATTTTGAAGAGATTTTTGGAGCAAAGAACTAATGACATCATGCGATTCATTAAGAATATCCAATCCCTTGAAAAATAAGTACAATCTTGGAGTGTATAGAATCTCATCAAACTACAACAAATTCTTTCTTTTAACAACCTTAAATAGATGATTATCCTTATTTTTGCCACACTATCATTGTTTATATTTTACCAACATTATATATTTAATTTTGAAATCTTATAAAATATTACTTTGTACCTTTGTATATACCTCTGCATTAGACAATGCTTTTAGAACCCGAGTGGATTAATATGGACCTCCTATCTCAGTCTAAAGAGAGTCCTAGAGTCTTAGTACTTTGACAATAACCATTTGCAAGTGCACTCAAGGTATATTTAGAATTTTACTAGCTGTTCTCCTTCAATTATTCCTTTATTTAATTATTTTTTCAAGTACAGAGTCTGATTTCATCTCTATTTTTGACTCTAAATAGAATTTTAGAGATTTTTTCACCGGTTTTATCCAATGTTTCTAATTGCAAACAAGTTTTATTCCCAATTTCACTAGCTAACAATGAACTAACTCACGGTTCTCCCCTAACATTGATTTGCAATTCTTCTTTAACCCTTAAAGGATGGATTGGTGACCATAGAAATCATCGCTTTTAGAATTGTGTAACGTCATCTACTTTAAAAATAACCATAAATATTCATTGGAGATCAAACTATTATAGAAAATCTCCCTTTTCCACACAAAATTCAAGGATGAACAATTGCACTTTTATCCTATATAAGAAGATTCTTTGTCATCCATTGGACACAAACTGTAAAGGTTGACTTTTTCCCCCAAAGTTCACTTGCATGTCCAATAGGACTTGCATAAATAGCAACTCATATGGTCGCAAACTTGCAATCTTTACATATTCCATTTGCAATTACTCACTCTATCCTGAAATAAATCTAGGGTTTCCAAATCTACTTGTCCCAATTTAAATTCTGTATGGTGCAAGAAATCGCCCTCCAAAAATTGATCGACAACAATTGAAGTTAGATGGTACACCGTATAGCAAAAGGATTTGCAAATAACATTACATAGCTATTCAATCCTTGCAAAGGCAATCAAAATGCAACCTCTAACCAACCAAAGGCAAAAAATTCAACCCATAACTATACTAAAATCACTACTAACAAATCTCTTGTTGAGAATTTCCTAGAGTTGAATCACAAGACATTGTCAGAATTGAATATAGAGGACATCAATAGATGTCATTGCACCAATGTTGCTCGAGAAATGATCAAAATAATACCACTGAAGCAATTCCCAAAAGGGAAAAATTTGTCACTTTTAATGCTTGTTTTCAATATGCATTGTTCTACTATTTATTTCCACTCTTTCACACCTAGTGGGGTTTACTAAAAGCTACAATAACTACGTAATCCCCTTCAAAATGGGGACAACTCACTCATGAATCTTCTGTAGCCATTTCCAAGTAATCCCGGATTTATTTTGGGACAGAGGGAGTATCTAAATGTCGGTAAACTGAGTTAACAATCATGCCAATAGCAACATTATTTACTGTTTAACCCCTCATCACCGGAAGGGACAAAAAGTGTCCTCAGAGTGTCTAGCAGTCAAACTCAAAGTCATGTTACTTTTGCATCCGATGTCCGAATTCAATAAAAACTTGTTGGAAAAGTTGCGCATATTAGTCTAATTACACTGGTAAAATTTTTAGATCAATTAAATATGTACTGAGTTTTTGAGAGCTCTTTGAAGTTCACAGGTTCAATTTGAGTTCACCACATTGCATTTTGATGACTACAACTTTGGGGGCTTGTAACATTTTCACAAAATGTTTTTCTTCAATAAACTTTGTTGTGTTTTGTTCCTCTTAAGGTCTAATTATTTTGGTAAAATTTTCATGTCAATCCAAGTTGTTTTGAATGTTTGGGAGCAATTCAAAGTTCATAATCCAAACATTTTTGCATTATAGTGAACTTCCGCCGCTTATAACTTCTTCATATGTGGTCCATTTTCAATGATTTTTGTTGGAAAAGTTTTACATACTAGTCTAGTTTTTGTGGTTAAAATTTCATATCAATCCAAGAGGTAATGAGTGATTGAGAAGCATTTTAGTAGAGGGAGGTTCTACCATAGATGTGATTTTTTGCTACTTTTTTCACTGTTTTTTGACATTTCAAAAAAAATTTGTAGACACAATGAGTCAATTTAATGATATTTTTTTTCACTAAAGTGTTTTTCTTTTGTTTTTGAATCACTTTGTAGTTCAAAGTTTTTTCATTTAAGTAGGTTTAGAAATCGAATTTCACCTACAAATGTGTTTTTAAGAAAATTTCAGCATCTTTTTTCAATACTAAAACATAATAATCTTTCAATATATGCAGTCAAATGACCCCAAATTCGTTTCACACCATCTACAACATTCACACTACAAGATTGTACAATTGAGATTTTCATACTTCACTGAAATTTAGACTTACAACACTTGAAAAGCAAAGATACTTTTACACATGTTTGGACTTCAGGTGATGAGGGGTTAAACAAAAGGCTTGACAACCTTACTATTCTTGTAGTGCAATCAGTGGATGGGCAGCACGACTTTCTTCAATCAAGAGTGATTCACGATGAACATTTGGTTAGGATTTGGAAACCCAATAATCTCAACATTGCAAGATTGTATGGTAGGACTAGCAGTTGTTTTTTAATATTCTGACCGCCACTTGAATTTCAAACTTCAGCTCAGGGTGATTGCAAGAAACACCTATTGATTTGGTTGCGTTTTGTTGATGTTTTGGGGAGTCCTTTAAAATTAGAAAATTAATTTTTAAAAAATAAAATGACTAATGCATATACCTTTAAGATGAAGGTACCCATGGAAGGAATTGCATAGAAAAATTCTCTAAGTAAGACAACTAGAAAAGTGCTAAGTCTCAATAAAATACATACCTTGATGTTTTTATTAAAGAAAAATAGTAAAAATAGGTAAATACAAAAAATAAAAACTGGAAATTTGCAACAACTCTATGAAGATGGTCATTCACCAAAAAACCCACCAAAATAATATTTTATATGTTACAAAATGCAAGCAGAAAGAAGCTTACTTTGTAGACTTTCACACCACAAAAAATTAAATATTTTAAAAATTCCTTCCATGAGTAGCTACAAGTTTACTAGAAGACCATCTCATCCAATTTTCAGCTCAAAATCTGTTTTGGGGGGTTCTAAATAGTACTAAAACCCTCCAAATTGGCAATTGTGACATTGAATCGGGGTCTACTTTTGGATAGTAAATTATTTTTGAAAATTATGAAAAAATTATGGAAGGTGTATGATAGTCATGAGTACCTTCCCTATAAATCTTGAGTCATTTGGAGCCAAAACACAAAAGTTATGGACAAAAAACAAATCAACACACACCATTTAACACAAAATAAGACAAGTGTTTCCTACAATCACCCTCTTCTATTTTACATTAATTTCTCTTTGGGGTGCGCCTCCAAGGATTTAACTGAAGACAGACCCTTCAACAAGTTCGACGAATCTTCATTAGATTAATAACTCTTCCTAGGAACACGTACTCACAAGTACAGTTTGATCGAAGTTTCAACAAACTTAGTTGAATTGGAAGTTGTGAACCCCAACCCATACGATTAATACACTTTTTAGTTCAAGAAACCTTTGTTGAATTGATTGGAAGTTGTGAACCCCACCCCACCCCACCCCTCTCCCCAACTTTTTCACAACTGTGGAGAATTTTAGTCTTGTATGATCGATGATGTACGAATTGAACTCCGTGACCAAACTGAAACACCTTAATTGCTGGGCTGGCTGGCAAACTCTGAATCTCAGTTGAATCTGACTTTAATTTTGACACATGATAGATGACCGATTCGATCACGTACGTGATCGAGGACTATCTAGACTGAGGGACCTCAAGGATGTCGACGTACGTACGTACCAACTCTGCTGAAATTTCTTCAAACTGTTCACTTGGTGTTCTTTTGGAATGTACGGTGGCATTGAAACTCTGGAGTCTGGACCAAGGTCGCCGACAAAGTAAGGTGTCAAGTTTGAAACGTTTGAAAGCTGCAATGACAGAATTGAAGGAAGCCAGACTGTCTGTTTTCTCATATTTCTTCCAGAGAGAGAGGTCGTGTTTGGTCAAAAACTTTTTTAGAACACTCAGCGACAACGGACGAACTCATATTAGGACACAAAACTTTGGATTGACATGCTTCAGAGCAGCCTTTAAGTAGTGTTTAATAAAAACCTAATTAAATGGGAAAGGCTCAAGTAAACTGAAAAAAGTGTGAGACTAACGAATGGTTTATAGAAATAAAGAATGCATTTATTCATCCAAAAGATTCTTATATCTTTGAGCTTACTAACATGGTGATAACCTTGTCTCTTCAATTTGAAACTTCAAGTTGAATGGTAGAGGTGCAATTGAGCTCAAATTGAATGAAAGAGTCTAAACTAGCATGTTTGATGTCAATTCTAATCATGTGGACCTTGATAAGGTCCCTCAGTGAATATTTTTATGTAAATGGTTATGGTTGAGAGACTTAGTACACAATTACAAAGTAGGGGAGAAGTTTGTAGAGTCTATAGTCACACAAATGTATCACACTTAACTACCATTTCTTATAAATATTGAAGATGGTACCTTTAGTTTGAGTTTGTATATTACAACACTAAAAGAAACCCTTGTTTTTTATGATGCATTTTTTGTGACGTCCACTTGTTTTTATGTTAACAATGACATCAAACTTGACATCAAGATGTTAGTTGTAACATCAAACATAACATAAAAACAAGTGGAGCATCACAAAAAATGTTTCATAAAAAATTTGGGTTTCTTCTAGTGTAAGATGCATAGAACTTGCGAGGTTTTTATTTAAAATAAAAAAATTCTCATGAAAAACAATACAAATCTTTTTGGAGGGAGTAGTTTGCAATATATTCCCACTTGATGATAGAATCACCAAATTGCCACAAAATCTTAAGATGGGATCTCTCTTTCTGAATGAATGCATGGAACTTTAGATGAATAAAGGAGATTTTATTTATAATTTTTATTTTTCATCCATGACCATGGATATAAATAGCTTTGTCACATGAGTGAAGATCTCTCTCGACAATGCCCAAATTTTTTGAAATATAAATAAATTTGTTCAGAATTTTTTAATTTAAAAAAAATTGAAACAAAAGAGCAAAGCTGAATGCTAGATTGAAAAATAATAAAGGTACATCCCACCCAAGCAAGACCCAAGACAAGCATGGGCAAAAAAAACTCACCTACCCAATACTAGTGACCAAGTTGTTGTGACACCACATAACATTGTTTATCGATGAGGATGGGGTCCCTTTTGCATCTTTGAAGAAAACTAACCCCTACCTACTACCAACTATGAACAAAACTATCTTATTGATGGCTCCTCAACCTACCCCAATCCTAGAATTACATGCTATTAATTCCCTCCCAAGCATCTAGCAAAGCATAACAATACCTTCCCAACATGGGGGAGGACCATTGCCTGGTTATACAATGTTATGTAGGTAACAAGTTGTTGCATAGAAATTTCTGACATGTTTGTTATAATGACTAAATTTCAAAGTCACGAGCACATTTCCAATTGTTGTGTGAAACTTCAGATCTACAGTTTTTACAATCATTCTGTGTCCCCCCGAATGTTACAATGTGGGCTCTTCATTTTCAATAGTAGGGCCATAGTTGAAGTCACAAGCTATTCAAGTCTCCAACGACAATTACTCTGGCGGTAGCATTGCAGATTGGCTTTGGAATACCGTTTTCCAGAGTTGAGAATGCTGAGTAAACACACTGCTGTGATTGACTCCAACTAGGGTGAACCAACCCCATCACTTGTCCCTGATTTTACCCCGGGGGAAAATGCTGAATTTTTTAATTTGCTGTCTATGATAAAATTTGGAAATATGGAATTCATGTTTGCAATTAGAGGCCCCAAATTAGCTGGGAGAGGTGTAGGAGAGAAATTAATCAAGTACAAAATAGGGGGTCTTTTTTTCACATGCACCCTTGGAATGATTCAGTTCAAAAGGACAAGCAAGTGAACTTGGCATAAAAAATTGAGACTTATCTTGTGTGTGTGTGGTGGTGGTGGTCAAGGAATCTTCATGAAAATTTCTCCACTTCTCAACTACATGTAAACTTCAATGGTACCATTCTCCTGGGCTTCACAAGATGCATCTATCAATCAAAGTCTTGGATTTTGAATTTGAACTTGTGGTTTTTGCATAGAAAGTTTGATAAAAAAATTTAATTGTGGCCCATGACCTTGAGGAGGGCGGAAGCTCATTATTTGATTGGTCATTTAAACAAGCCACATGATGCCTATTTAAGAAAAAATATAAAATCAAGTTTGGGCAACCCTCCAAGGCCTAGAACTGACCTTTAAGAGTTAAGTATAAAATGAGTTAAACCCTTGAAGGACGGATTGGTGACCGTAGAAATACTCCCTTTTGGAACCATGTGACATTATCTACTTTATAAAATCCAAAAACATTCATTGGAAGTCATACTACTATAGAAGACCTATGCTTTTCTCACAAAATTCTGAGGATGAATAGTTACAATTCTGTAGAGAGATTCTTTGTTATCCATCGAACACAAAAATGTCCGTGTTGACTCACTCATCGGAAACTTACCCCCCCCCCTCCCCCGTCTTAAGTCGCGCTTACATGCTGGCTTGGTGGGCAAACTTTGTACTAATTCAAGCAATAAGACAAAACAAGCCGAAATAGGTTCAACTGATTGTCTTGCTGGGGTGGGCAAGCAAGAAAAGAGGAGTTGAAGTTTCACCGATATCGGTAGACAATTCCATTGGTGGAGACTAGTCACTCATGAGAGAATCTACTACGTGTTGATTTCTTAATGTATTCCTCTCCACCCACCAGGTCCAGATGAAAGTGCAATTGCAATATTCACTTGTAGCACTCCCTTTGAAGCTTCCCCACCCACCGATACATGTAAGGAGGCCCTTAGTATTGTTTCAATAGTCACACAATCAAATATTGAAAGTGTACTGTTATAGTACAACATTAGTACTGCAACAATATAGTTTTCAATAGAAAGAGTGCATTCCATTGAAACTATATTATTATAGTACTACTTCTGTACATTAACAATATACTTTCAATATTGGACTGTGAAGCCATTGAAACAGTATTGTTTCAATGGGGGTTTACTTTCCCGATGCGGACGTTTTTTAACCCTTGAAGGATGCTGCAGACGTTTTTTGTCCGATGGATGACAAAATTTTCATCTGTAGAATGTAAGAAGCCCGTTTTTCATCCATTTTATTTTTGAATGTGATAGTAGAGTCGTGCTGCATCATTTAAGGCAGTAAAGAGAGTCATAGACTTCTTTCATATTTTTAGGTAGCTTATTGAGTTCGCAGATTCAAGTACACGGTGTTGGTTCCTTGCTGCCCTCCTTGCAAATTTCCATGAGGGCAATATGGAATGAACACTTGTACAACTCATGAACAGTGCTTTTCCTCGCGGTCAGCCCTGACATCACCTACTGTTCACAGCCCGCTCTTGGCCACGGTGACCCGCCCGTCGTTCAAGGGTTAAGGGTTAAGGGTACAGTGCAGTCTGTTTTCAGCCCAAAAAATTTAGAAAAAAATCTGCTGTGTTTTCGCCCGGGTTCGAACCGGAGACCTTCAGTGTGTTAGACTGATGTGATAACCAACTACACCACGAAAACCCGGTCATGGTTCCTGTAGGACAGAGAGACCCGATATCGGGATAGGTCGCTGACCCGTTCTGAGCCAGAAGCTATGAGCATCATCGTGCCATTTCGGTTTATAACTTATTCAAGAAGTGGCATTTGCGTAACAAAGCAACGAAGTAATGTACTATTCTAGTTTCTTTACACATGAGCATTTAATTGATCGGAAAAAGCCCGGGTAATGGAATTAGTTCAGTTTACAATATCTCTCATCTGTTGTTTCACTCATTGGATCATCATATATAAAGATTGTTCAACTTACAGGTGCACGTTTATAAAATCAACATCATTGAAAAGTAACACGCACTTCCAATTGAAATCAAAACGGAAGGTTCAAATGTCATTTTGCATTCTTAGGGAGCACCTGGGGTTGGCTGACTGTCACACTGAAGACACAGCCAAAATTCATTAACCTTGGAAGGACGCTGCGACCAAAAAGTGGCCAGTGGATGACCATAAATCGGATCATTACTGGCAAAGTACAGGTACCTCTGTGCTTGTTCTCGTCCTTTCAGGTTAAACTGATCTTCTCCCTATGACGACCCCAACTAGTAGCTGGAGTCTTTTGCCTCCCTCAAGCCCAGAAATCGAACTTGGACTACAAGTACCCGAAGGAATTGAATCACGATCACTGGCTTATCCCATGGGAAGGACATTTCGGCCGAGTCCTTCGCTTTCAATGCATTCATCGACCAAATTCGCGACCGCATAGCCACAGGCAAACAGACCTTCAGAAACACAGCTGGGGAGGGACAAGAATATTTGGAAGACACACACGTCACTTGAGAACCCACACAATGGACAACAGGCTCTTCGCTCTCCATGCCGAACGCACCAAATGTCATATAATAATCTCGTAGACCCAGCGCACCATCGAAGATCCATGGGTACAAGCTCAAATTCTGGGTTGGGTACAAGAACTCGATACAGCAGGACAAAACTCTTCCAGCCTCGCTAACTAACACCGCTGAGAAGCATAATATTAAGAGCACTTTCATACTGCTGTTAGTTTCCTACCCATATTAAGGGTGGTCTGTGTCCTCCGACTGGACAAAATTAGACGAGATCCTCAGAAGTGAAGGCAGATACAAACAATGGAGATCCACTCGTCAACAATCTACATGACATGAGAGAACTACAAACTTGTTCCACTGCAGCTTTAGTTCCAGAGACTATGTCTCTGACCTAGAAGGGAATGATCTCCAAGACCTCGTTGAAAAAATACTATGGTACAAGGTTACAATCAGACAACTGGCCTGATCTTTCACCGGTCATACAACTATAGGACCACCTGCTACTAACACCAGCTACCTCCCAATTCCAGGCAACGAAGAACGTAAGGTGTCTCTGTGCTGGTCTCAAATATACGGCCCACGCTCGGGAAATAATCAAAGAGACAAACCTTCTGAATTGGAGCAGCAGAGATGAAACAATAGAAAGAAACGAAAAATAATGTTGTTATACAGAACAAACCTTCAGCGATGTTGACGTTGAATTCAACAAATTTGGCTTGGGTGGGCTGCCGTTTCGTTTCTCAGTGATCTCGATTTGGTTTGCGTCTGCAGGCAGCAAGTGCAATACCGAACCAAGGTGGAGCACTGCAGGGATCGCTCTGAACAGCAGCGGTGTAGTAACAAGACTAAGAGCCGTCGTCCCGAGTAACAGCAAATATAGCTTCTTCTGAATGAGGTGAAGATTGGAAGCCCGGCTCAAGAGTACAAACGCGAATTCTCCGATTTGAGCTAGAGACATCCCTACAAGGAAGGCATTTTTGTTACTGTAGCCGAAAGCTCGGACCACCAACGTGATCACGATCGTCTTCGACGTGATGACAAGAATCAACGACGACAGCAGGATGTCCATGTGAGTCCACAGAAACTGGGCATTTATCAACATCCCAATGCTCGCCAGAAACAGGGAAGCAAAAAGGTTTCGGATTGGATCCACCTGCTCCAGCGTATGCTCGGCAAGATCAGTGGTTGATATCATCACCCCCGCCACAAAGGCTCCCAGCTCCAAACTCAACCCCAATTTGTCACTTATCCAGGCAATCAGCAAGCAGAACGCTACTGCAGTGAGCTGGTACAGTTCATTCGTTTGTCTGGAGAGCCGAACCATGAGCTTCAGGAACTGAGGAACCACCGTGCGTGACAAGACAGCAGCCATGAGGAGAAAAACTGCCAGCACAAACAACGAGCGTGACATCGACAAAAGGCCTGAAACCACAGTCCCGCTGCCTCCCAGCACCGGGAGCAGAGCAAACAGCAACCCAACGCAACAGTCTTGGAGAATGAGTGTTCCAATCGTCACTTGGCCATGGAGGGAGTTTGTAGTGTTCCGGTCCATGAGAAATTTCAGTACCACTGCTGTCGACGACATAGACAGAAATGCCCCAACGAATATACCCTCCGAAGACCTGGCTCCGCAGAATACAGCAGTGATGGCACTCAGGCACATGAAAAGAGCAATCTGTAGAAAACCTCCAAAGATAGCCACAGCTCTCACTAACCGCAACTTCGTAGTCGAAAACTCAAGCCCCAAGGCAAAGAGAAGAAACACTACACCAAATTGCGCCACGGTCTCCACCTGTACAAGCTCACTCACAAGATCCAGGCCACCTGGGCCAATCGCAGATCCAGCCAACAAATACCCCGTAATCACAGGTTGGCCGAGACAAGCAAAAAGTATACCACCCCCGGCAGCTGATACAATGACGATCACCAGGTCTGATATAAACCTCACGTCCTGTTGAAGCACCATGGACGACTCCCTTGGGTTGGATATC
Organism: Straminergon stramineum; assembly: GCA_963920665.1. NCBI lineage: Eukaryota > Viridiplantae > Streptophyta > Bryopsida > Hypnales > Calliergonaceae > Straminergon > Straminergon stramineum. Next base: position 12,846,279 of record OY987265.1, read on the forward strand.
ACAAACACGTTATCCTTCTTGTCTATCAAGCGAGCCGTCTCCTCTGCACCAGATTCACTCGAATCCATATTGATCAGATCATGTAATTGGAACGATTTCGAAGTTCCATTGACCTCTTGAGTGTCGTTCTTTTTGGGCTTGTCATGGGTGACTCTGGCGACGGTCTCTAACACTGCTTGTTGGTCATTGACACTGTTGTTGAAACTGCTTCCAACCAAACCCTCATTCGCTTCCTGAGGGTCCTCCTTGTCGGGAAACTCCTTGTCCAACAGCTTGTCAAATGCCTCAGCTATGCTTCCTTCTCTTGAACTTGGCGCTGTTGCATTAGCCTTGGTTGCATTCAACTCTGCTTCTTTCTTCTTCTCTTCAGCAAAGTCGACATAATCTTCTCTCTCCGCCCTCACTGCAACAATAAGCTCCGCGACGACGAGTAACCCTAAAACACACCAGAAGGCATACCACCCGATCCTCAAGCTCTGCTTCTGGAAAATGAGGCTTTTCCTCCCTTTACGCCCCATTGCAACAATCATATACTAAAGATAATGCATACAGCCTTCACCTGCTTACACACAACAATAAAGAGTCATTCCAATACTGTCAAAGCCTTACAAACGTAATCATATATTTGACTTCTGCAGCCAAATCTGAATTCCACGCCTACTTTGAAACATCTCAGGTGGCACAAAGAGTGAAAAGAAACTATCGTAGAAGGTGCTAGAACTGCCCTCGCTCTATTTGCTTCCGGGGAAATGCTAAATTCTTACATGTACGTTAAGCATTTTAGGGTGGGGACGCTTTATGAGCACTACGTCATTCCAACTTCAACTGTTCAACAAAAATTAGTTCCACAAAAATCCTAAAATTGTGAATAAAGTGGAAAAGAAGCGGCATTAATTAGGGGCTGAAAAGCTAGATCAGGATTCAGAAAGATCCTTTCGGTGATGCTTTTGATGCCGCTACGTTAAGGTTCTCAAAAATGTAGAGCTCTCAGGAACGTACAAGACAGGAAACGAAACAAACCCCAAACCATGGAGAACTTCTCCACGAACTCAAGAACGAACAAAACGCGGATAGGCCATCTTAAATGTCACCACGGCCTAGCCACACAAATATTCCGTCGCCATAGCACTAAAAGGCCTGTCAAGAATCCATAACACCACTGTAACCTTCGAGAATAAGCACAGGTTAAGTACCTTGCTCGTCCCATCCTTCCCTCTAAGCAACCTCGAACAATCACTCTACCTCATCAGAACTCCGTCTCCCCGCTCCTCGGAGCAAAAGCTCAACATAACATCACAGTCCAAAACTACTCAAACAAAAGAAAAACCTCCAGAACCCCTACAAACAATCTACATTGCCACAACTCCTCACAATCCCTCTATACGTACCAACTCCTACCATCCGCACTTCAATTCCATCGGATATCAACCCTACATGACGATCTTAAATGTAACCACGACCTACCCACAGACCCATTACATCGCCTTAAAACAATGTGTTTCAAAGAGTCGATAACACGATCCCAGACCCCCGAGAATAAACATAGATCATCCCTTCCTCATCTAAAAACTCGGAAAAAGCTCGCAAAAAACTCCTAACAGCCAGAATACGTCATTAGAGCACCGTCTTTTCCAGCTCGCAGGAGCAAAAACCTCAGCACAATGTCAACGTATCCCACTACACACAAAAAAGAACCTCCAAACAACCTGCCCATAATCTACATTCCTACAACACGTTGATGCCAAGTTCTCACAATTCCTCTAGCGCAGTTCAATTCTTTCGGGGAACATCCTACAGATCTTCAATCTTCTCCGAGAACTTCAAGAATTCAAAAAAGAAGAAGCGCTCACCCTAGCTATTGTCCAGACATGGTTGCTCCCCGAAGCTGCTCGGTATCCAGGATGTCGGCGTTTTCAACTCCAAAGCTCATAGCTCCATTTCCGAATCAATACGAAATGCGCCATACCTCAAAAGCATCACAAAGGAGAAGCTGTCGCTAGGGGATAGTGAAAGCAGATCTGCAAAGAACCCTAGCGGAACCTACAGTAGAGAACGACAGTTTCGATTTTGGAACTGTCGAGGACTGAGCTGTAAAGGATGAAATAGTCATCCATCCGACATAAGTAAAGACTTCTGGTGGAAATTTTCAAAATTGGATCCCAAAATTGGATGAGTTATCAAATTTTCTCTTTACAAGTTTTTTCCTCCCAAATTTCTACCTTGAGGGAGTTTTTTTGTTTTTTTAAAAAAAAATCCCATCTTGAAGGAAGACAATTCTTGGCTATGATTATCTTAGAAAGAACTCTAGAGGAAATATTTCGGATTAAATTTTGACATAATTCTTTATTTTTTCAAAAAACCATGTGTCTTGAGGTCTTCAGATTGATTCTAAACTCGGAAAGAAGACATTCAAGGACTTTGAAATTTGACATCAAATTGTCAAAATCAAATTCAAATTGAACCCTTTATTGTTACAAAGAATTGAAAGTATTTGATGAATGACTTTCAAGATTTTTACAAAAACAAGGAATGCACATACTCATCTAATAATTGGGTCCTTTTTTAATTTTAATTGTTCACTACTTCATTGATATGCTTGTTGTTTGTTGTTTTTAAGGTTTAATTATTGAAGACCCAGCCTTAATGCAACAATTGATTGTTTTCAATTTTTGAAGACAGTGTGTCACTTGTGATCATAAATTGATTTATATCATTTCAGTTAGTTTTTCTTCCAAATGTAAGTACATTCATCCAAATATATGTATTTGGGGTTAAAGGACGACAGTTCCGAGTTTGGAACTGTTGAAGAGACGCTGTTCTTTTGCAATTATGCACATGGCTTCGTCATTGATTTTATGATTGGTTCATCAGTTTGTCTGGTGTTTTTTCTTTTATGCTTTTGATGACCTGTTGGGGTCCAATTGGTCTTGGACTCATTTCGGAGGTTGGCATTGGTCTATTAACTTACATCATTATTAAATAGTTATTTTTCTTTTTGACCCCTTCAATTTGAGTGGACGGCAAATATTCTCTTTGAAGACTTCAGTGGGAGTTGGTCGTATTGGTATTGTCTTCAGTTGGGTACAATCACATTTATTCATTGAACGGGTGATGGTACAGTATATACTAAAGTTGGGGATAAAAAGATCCATTCCAGTATTCCACATTCCCCACATAGTCAATACTTCACCAAATTTTACAACTAACTTGAATAGGTGTATTAAGGGGACTAAAAAATTAAAAGGACTGATTGTAGAAAACTGTAGATGTTTGAAACATGGTGTACATCCCTGAGACACTTCAGTAACTATTGATGTACAATAAAGGTAGATATTTATATAGTGTAGAATGTCGATTAATTAGTATGGGTCCCCTTAATACCCCTATTCATTGTACATATTATATTCTAAAAGTTATAAAAGAGAGATAAAATGAGGATATTAAATTTTAGGCATATCAAACAAAGAGAAGCAATAGTGAAAAAAACATTTGAAAATAATAAAATTAAAACCATGGTTAAAAGGTTCCAAAAGTTGTGATAAATCCGCCACCAATCTATCACCAATTTTAAAACTAATCCATTCTCAATCTACGAGACGCTTGCTTGATTTGAGACACTTTCAAGTTCTAAAGAGTGGTCAACATCTAAAACAATGTTGTTGGATGATGATGAGCATGGCACATTCCTTATGAATTATAAGTGCAAAATTGTCCTTAGGTAGGGATTTTTAGTGTAAGCAATTGCTTCTAGAAATTTCTTACACTTCAAAATTGTGCTTGGTAGAATTTTTAGTGTAAGTAATGTATAGAAGAAATTTTAGAAACTTTTTGACCCCGTATGTTGTACAATATTTGCATTTGAAGTGAAGTAAAAACAAGTTGTTATCCACCTAGCTTGACTAGATTTTTTGGCTTTGACTTTTTGAATTAAAAATTTTTGCATTGCAAATTCTGAATTTTGAAATTTTTATATTGGAGGATTGAGTTGAGAGTCTAGGATTTAAAAAAAAAAATACACACTTAATTTTCACACATTAAAAAATTATTAAATAGAAGTAGGTTCATGATTGAAGGGAAAACTAAACCATTAAGATCTAAGACAAAATCCAAACACACTAATCTCACCATTGAAATTGTTCTAGCAAAGGATATTAACCTCGTGAACCTTTTTTTTTAATTGTGAAAATTGAGTTCATCAACGAATCCTATTGTTATTTTTTCAATTGCTCAAAAAACAAGATTGTCCATAATCTTCACATAACAAATCCACATGGAATGAATCAAAGCTTCTAATGTAGATAAAAATACAATCTATGATAAATGAAGTTTGAAAATTTTAATTTGTTTTATTTTCCTACTCATTGAATTCAAATTTGGGCTTATTTTGCCATAAATTTTGTTCCTAGACACCAATTTTAATAAAAAGAAAATTATATTCTCCAAAAGCTAACATGTTTTTCTCTTTTCATAAAAAGTTTCAAAAAATCATGAAAAATGTTTTTGTTCCTAGACACCAATTTTAATTAAAAATAAATAAATAAATTATATTCTCCGAAAGCTAATGTGTTTTTCTCTCTTCATAAAAAGTTTCAAAAAATCCTGAAAATGTTGAGACTATAGGAGCCTCCCTAAAATCTACTTTGTCTCTCATAGGGACATTGAGACTTTTCATTAGGGGGTAAAAATAAATGAAAATTCATTCATATAAAGTGGAAAAATGGAGCTAACAATGAGTTAAGAAAGGAATTTTTTTTGAAATAAGATGCACCTTATTGTAACATATTCTTAAAAAGCTATCCATATTGATTTTTGTCTAAAATGTACACCTTTGTTCCAAACGATTTGAAAATTTTCAAGCATATAGCCAACTTGTCTAGGGAAAATAATCCATAGAAGCACCACCATTTTGGACATTTTTTCATAGAAAAGTGATCTTGTGAAGTGCAACTACCTTATTTTTGTAGGGCCAAAAAAGTGATTTCAGTGAATTTGAATGCTTATCCGTGTGATGGAAATTTCTGAAATTATTACCACATGTTCTCAAAGTCACCATACTACAAAATCCTACAATTATATGTGTCAAAAAAAGTTTAAGAAAAAAAATTTGTTACTTGTACCCAAAATAGCAATTTGGGAGCATTTTTGGTGAAAACATAGTCATGGAACTTTAAGGATTAAGGTAGAAACACACATTCCCATTCACCAAGCTAGTGTATAAAGATGAAATCAAAAGCACAATTAGGTGTTATTTTTGCATTATAGACAAATGAAATCAATCATATTCAAAAAGTAAATAAATGAAATTGAAATTTTTTCGTATTTTCTATGACTTTTCCAAGTCAAGAGCCTTGAAAACAACCCAAACCATTCACTAAAAGCCTATTACTTTACAATCATGAAGCACCATTTGTAAAGTAGGGAGTCATTCAAAGCTAATGGTTTGAGGCCTTATTGGTGACAATTCAATAGACACCTATTTGACATAAATGGGGGGCAACCCTTAGACTAAGTTATCAACAAGACCAAACAAAATCTTTGTCCAGTTTGGATCACTGACAGTACTCTTAATGCTGCCCCATAGTACTGATGTTGAATCTATGATTGGCACAGTTCAGTACAGTCATGCTTCTTGGAACAAAGTCATCTGTGACTGAAACTGGTGATCTAAGCTATTTGAACTAAGTTATTACTACAAAAAGTTTCGTCCACACTTCTCTTGCGGATGAGGAACAAAGACCACAACCCAGGATGCCGATAAGCTTACAGTCTAGAGCAAAAAATTGGCATGTTGCCTCATGTTACATTCCAAGTAAGAACAGTGGAGCCTTCACTAGGTTTTCATTTTGGCCTGACATGTGTAACAGTTGCGCTCAAAAATGTCTACAGTGATTCAGAACTAAAAGGTGACACTCATTGGGCCCAGTCAGTATGATCTTGGGCTTCGCTGTCCAATCTCTCAAATAAATGAATCTCTCCGAAAATGAAACTTCGTCCTATGTGTCGCTTCCTACCCGCCTCTGCCAGAACTAACTCTAAAACCTAAACATTTTTCTGCCTACAAGAAAGCCCGCAAGCAAATCTGTCAAAAAGGATTCGCATATGAACTAGGATCTTCGGCTCTTTCATAGACATCCGATAAGAAATCCATGTAATGCCCCATTATAGGATCTGGATTGAAGCAATATCAGAAAATCAGACATGGTTGAGACGCGAAGACCTCTAGTGTAATAATGCCTTTAATCCCTCTTCTCCCTTTGCCTCAACGTCCTTTCCTGTAAGTATTCGTCGCTGGATGTGCTCAGCAACCTTGTAATCCACGACCTCCCTGAATGTATCGGCATCCAAAACGCTTCTTTGACTTCCGTAAACAGCACCCTGCACTCAGTCATAGAAAAAACCTCAATACTTCTCTGTAGATCATGTCAAAATCCCTGTCACGACAGGGCAAGGAGGGTTAACTCCTCTTCTACTTCTGAAATTTGGCAATATGACATAGTATGCATTGGTCAGAAATATTTGTGTAGTGAAGAAGACTGTTATTTTCTTTCCTCAATTTTAAGAGCTAAGGTATGCCTTCTCCTTCATGGAAATGTTAATGTATCTTAGTATTTGACGAGGCCCAAAGATAAGCAAAATCCTAGGGCAAATTCTCCATATAACATGTCAAGCAAGAATATGGGCCCACATGAAAGTTTCGAAGGATTTAGATTCCAATGCTCGAAAGAAATGCACAGCTCGAAGTATCTAACATAACAGAAAAAATGCACCTGCTATTAAGTTCAGAGCATGAGTGCTAGACATTACCTGAGCAGTAGCCATCAATTTTGCAATCTCACGACCAGAGAACCCCTCAGTTTTCTCAGCAGCCTCCCTCAAGACCTCTTCCGTGATTCCCTTGATCTCAATTTTATCTTGTTGACCTCGCAGGAAACTCCGCCAACCTCGAGATTGACTCCCAGATTGAGCGATGTATTTCTCTAAATACAGGTTCAGAAGTTTGAGGCGTTCCTCCTCCCCAGGAAGCGGAAATTCTAAAGCCTCATCTACACGGTCCAGGACAGCTGAATCTAGATCACTTGGGCGATTTGTGGCCAACACCATGACTATATCTCGTGATTGATCTCCAGTGCGATAGAGCAACGCATTCAAAGCACTACGTTGTGCCTCACTCATATTTGTCTTGTTTCGCCTGCATCAATTGCTCCCGTTAGGATTTTACAAATTTTGGTAGTGGCAATAATAGAAAGTCAGCAATACAAAGACGGTAACGAATTGGTGTTGAAGGAAACTTAGAAATCTTACTCGCATAGAAAAGCATCAGCTTCGTCGATAAATAGGAGGAGACCCTTCCTGCTTCGACCAGCCCAATTGAAAAGTTCATGGATCTTTGTTACAGCGTTGGCACCCAATGGAGCCACATCACCACCTGTCATCATTGCATAATCCAAGCCCTGTACATTCACATTGACCACACTGTGAGACTAAAGTGATATGATGCACTACGGCATGAAAAAGCTCTCAATATGATATTGCACTCATCATTAAGCAACTAGGCTTCATCATTAAATGGTTGTAACACTCGGACATAATCTAATTGGTCCTCTCAGCCAGTGAGCATCCGACCACAAAGTATACGACAAGATCAGGCTGTATATATGTCGCCAACCACTAGCTCTTAAGGAACTCACCGATTCCTGGGCAAGTACTTTGGCTGCCATTGTCTTGCCAGTTCCTGGTGGCCCATAAAAAAGCATATTTCGGTAGGGGGCTGCATGCTTTTTGGTGTTGGCTGTTACGGAAGCTAGCTGTCGAACCCTGCTGTGTAATGACGGCCGAAGGATCACATCCCCGAACCCCTGCCCACTCTTCATAGCCTGCGTCCTCTCAGCTACCCCACCAACAGCTGGGGTGCCGCCGGCTCCAAGAGCCTTGCTCTTACGGCTAAAAACCTTTGACCACGGGTATTTGCCTCGTGACGATTCTCTGACTAGAGACGGCTGCCCTAATATTCGATCGATGTGGCTCCATAATACACGAGCTCCCTCTCTGAAAAGCAGAAAACCCGAGGTAGCAAGACGTGGTTATGAGACGTACAAGTCGAGACGGGTTGGAAACTGTTCAAATCGGGTTCAGGATAAACTAACATGATCAACCAAGTTTCGGGTAACGAATGCCTCTCTACGTAAGCGGTAACCGAGACAAACGCCGTGATGAAAAGGACCAAAAGCAGAGGTATACCTGGTGGTATATACTCCAGCTGCTAGGGCAGTAGCTCCTCCAACAGCAACAATAAGTTTGTTCTGGTCTGTGAGTATTGCATACAATCCGCCTGCAAAAAGAGAAAGATGCATCGTCACTTACCAAACCAAGTATAAAACAGGTGATGTCGTCGGTAAGATCCTCATCCAGCAACAAAAAAAAAAACGTGAGCATGAAGTTATAACGTCAAGCAAAGCCAGCGATATTACCTCCAATGTGACTGAATGTGGTGTTAATAGCAGCAAGCAACTTGTCCTTCTCCATGTTAGCACGCTCAACCAGAAGTCTTCTATTCACGTCCTCAGCCATCTTAGCCTCAAGAGCTCGCCCTTCAGCCTCGGCCATGGCCTTCACTCGTATAGTCTCCCTCTCAATCTCAGCCATCTCCTTCTCTGTTTGGCGCCTCTGAGCTTGAATCTGTTCTTCTGTATTCCTACGGATCTGTTCCTGTCGCACTGCTGCCTCTTCTTGCAGCCTCACCAATTCTTGATTTCGTTGCCTATTAGATTCATGTTCAGCCTGATGAATAACAACATAGGTAATGAGAAACAAGTTTCGTGACCATCATCTGTTTCCAACGAGGTGAATGCAAATTATTGTCCATGCACGCGTTGTAATCTCACTCCATATCACTCCAAGGAAGAAGCTAAAGAAAAAGACTCTATGGACTCCTAAGTACCTAAAGCGCTTTAGACATTTGCCTTAGTAAAATTCCAGTATTCTAAACGCCAAGTATTACAAACGCTAGGTATTCCAAACGTGAAGAGTCACACTATGGCATTAGGCATTAGGCATTAGCCTTGGTAATATTTCAGCTAAAAAATGTTTCCTATAAGTACAGGTGTTCCAATCCCACTCACCACAAGGGCAAAACCGAACGAATTGCAACATCAACCTCCGTCTATTGTATGGTAAATAAGATAACCACCGGATTTAAAGTTACCTGCATCCGCTTGCGTGTAAGTTCATCTTCATAGCGAGCCAGCTGAGCCTTGGTCTGAGCTTGCTGCTGATTCAATTTCTTTTGCTCCTCGTACATAACCCTTTGTCTCTCCTATTCAATACCCACAGATATTAGTGAAAGTTAGCTTTCAGAATTTAAGATTTAAATGCACTCCAAACAGCCACAGAGAAAACCTAAGAACTAACTTGATGCAGATATGACTGCATCAATCATCGTCAATAAACAGGGGTAGTTCATCGGTAAAAGCCTACAAAATTACCAAGTACCGAAACTCTCTCTATTGGTAAGAGATGTTGAGCACGCATAAATGGAAAAATGGGATCATGAACGTCCCGTCAAATCAAGGAAAATGCATTCTGCCAAGCGGGATTTAATTCGAACTGCTACCTCAGAATGTAATGCACTCGAGAAAGCCTCACTATGGATTGTCACTCCATGACAGGCACACCGGTGCAACAACCCTCAATTGGAAACCTTGGGCAATTTCCAAGAATCCTAACAATAGCATCTACATCTCTCAATACTGACCAGTGCACTTACAGTTAGGTCGCGGCAATTAAGCCGATACAATCAAACCAATTTGAGTATAAAAGCGAAATACCGTTTCGTGTTGGGCTTGCAACGCCTGATATTTGGATTTAAGAGCATTTTCCTCTGATTGCCGGGTGTCTTCCTGCTTTTTCATCAACTCAAATACCTGCAAATGACTTATTGTCAGTCATCAACACATCATAATTGGCCATCGCGCATGCGTACTCAAGGGAAACATTTCCCACTTCTGAAGTAAAATTCTCTGGTTCAATTCATTCTGCATAAGACGTCAAAACTTCTTGAATAAAGCATCATTCTTCTAACTTTCCGATCAAAATGCTTAGGTGCTTAACAAACTCCAGGGATTTATAAACACACTAAAAAACACCAATGCATTGATGCCTAGAAAGACCGTTGCTTCTGCCTTAAACCCTAACTAGGGTTTAATATCCGTACTGTACAAAAATAATGCCAGAAACGAAAGTGGCCTTAAGCCCTCGCTAGGGTTTAACATAGGCCAATTCCGAAGTAGGAAAAACACGAGCTCAATCGAAATTCAGTCACCATCGCCGCTGCAAAATGCGTAAGCAATTCCCAGAATTAGAGAATGCAGCGAAAGAATCAAGCAACTGCACAATCACCTTCTTCGCATGATTCGACGCATTGATTTCCCGAAGCGCTTTGGCCCCTCGCTCCAATGCTTCGGGGTCGAACCCGGCGGCCGTTGTCCGCGGCGCATCGTTGCGCGGTTTCTCTTGCTCCTTCAACGGAGTTGGCACTGTTGCTGCCGCTGGCGCAGCAGCAGTGGATGAGGAAGAACCGGAGAAGAACGATCCAGAGTCTAGGTTTCTATCAGCAGCAGACGCAGGATTCCGCGCCAGCACATAAGACGCAGACGCGATCGCACCAGCTAAACTGCCAACCTTCACGACAGCCGCCATCGCAACAATCTCCAGAAACAACCTCTGCGGCCTCTTCTCACCAAAATGGACGATAAAACGCAAACCTAGTCGAAAGTCCCCACAAACCTCACCAATCCATCTGGCAATGAAAAAATTTAAACACGAATCCACATTTGTCAGTAGCTGCACCTCTTTCAATCCTGCATGCTCGATCACTACAAATTCCAAACCCTAAGCCCTAAGTCTTTTGGATTTCAGAAAATGAGCAGGAATTCCAATGCTTTTCGTTGAAGGAACTAAAGAAAAAGGCACTACAGAGGAATGACACCAGCAACAAGAGCAAAACATCCAACAAGAATCCACTTGTGTCAATAGCTCCAACTTTTTCAATCCTGCATGCTCGATCGCTACAAATCTCCAAACCCTAAGCCCCAAGACTTTTGGATTTTAGAAAATGAGCAGAAATTCCAATGCTTTTGGATGAAGGAACTAAAGAAAAAGGCTCTACAGAGGAATAGCAACCGCAACAAGAGTAGTGCAGCACGGCGTAGATCACCTGAGAGAAGGACGACAAAAAACGTGAAATGGATTCCCAGGGAGCAGAACCAGGAAGCAGAAAGAACGAAATGCGGCAGCTTCAATGCCAGAGTTGTGGTGGTGGCGCTGCTGCTGAAACTGCCGCTGGGACGAGAAGGCGTAGTCTCGTGAGGGCCACGGCAGTGGACGGACAGAGAGTCAGACGCCGGACTTCGTGCATCTTCGTTCGTCCATTGTCTGGGTCGTCCGTCAGTCTCGTTCATCACTCATGTAGGGGACCGATGCTGTGAAAACTTTTATGATGCATTCAGTTCTACGTGAGCGGGGAGAAACCAGCTCTTACATTTTAGTTTTGGCTTGTTATCAAACTAATATTGTGCCTGGCTACAAGAGTTGATGTTAAATAATTCTAAAAATGGATGTTAATTCTTTGGAAATTTATTTTGGATTGGAAAAAAAATATTGCAAAATATTGGCAAAATATTCATAGATTTTGTCAAATTAAGTAATTATTTAATAGAGAATGTCAATCCTAGAACTAGCCGAGTGCAGTAGCAACCAAAACATTTAGATCCCATGTCAAAAATAGTTTTTTGGAAGTTGGATAGTTGCCTCCCTAACTTTTCACAAACCTCTCCCTAATATTTTGGTAGCCAAAAATTTAAATTTTCCTCTTGAAAATATTACACACTTTCAAATAGAATTTCATAATTTTTTTTTTCTTTTCTACAAACTTTAAATGAATTTTATACATGGAAGTGTTCTTTGTTATCCTATTCCCAAACTCAAATTAGTTGTCAAAAAGGTGCACTCAAATCATCCTTTTGAAATTCTTTTCCAATCCAAAATGCAAGTAAATTAACATTACATTAAGAAGACCAACCATATTATTTAGATAGTCAAACTAAAATGATTAGATTCTTGGATGAATAAGCCTATTTTTCATTTGTGTAGTTTCTCTAGAGGCCATTCATCAAACATTTCTTAGCTATGAAGGCAGTACAAGGCAAATTCCAAAAGTGAGTTGAATTCATTTGCCTTCCTCATGAAAAATGCGGGTTTTAGAATACAACAATGTGTTTAAGAATACAAAGATGTATTTGAAGGTGCAATAACTCTAATTGACCCAAATAAGCATTTGAGAACTCTAAAACATATATGGGATTGTTGCATAAAGTTTGTGATTTATTTGAATGTTGTTATGAGATTTTCACAAAATGTTGTGTTTGTAGTATATGTAGAATGGTGCAATTATGCATATATTGTCACATTGTTAGAACAAGAATTGTAGAATGAAGTCTAAGGTCCAAATCATAAGCCAATTTTTTGGTTGCATCACAAGTTGGTTGTGAGTGTGGCCTTGTGTTTGCTTATGTAAAAAAGATTATGTGAAAATGTAGATGTTAGTTGTTTGTACAACATTGGGTTGTAAAACACTATAACATATTTGACTTATATAAAGGAATTGGTATTGATTTCGAGTAGGAAAAGTACCCTTGTGGCACTTGGAAGCAATATGCATTCCCCAAGTGTGGCCTTTGCCTTTCCTAGCAGGGCAACTACATTCATGAAAGTCTAGTGTTAGTTGTAGGAACACCTATTTTCACCACTTTAAAAGTTCATAGTTTATTCATATGATTTCCAAAAAATGCTTTCCAAAAGAATTTGGAATCTCCTTTTGACTAACAACATTGAACCATAAAAAAACTTTTTGATATAATAAGTGAACCATAGTTAAAATTCTTTATTCTGTCAATTTTCGGTGTAGTGTAACTACAACTAATTCCAACTACTTTCTAAAGTTGACCACTATAGATTCTCATTATTCATGAGAGTCTACAATCAGTTTTAGAAGCACATATTTTTCTAATTTTGATTTTTTTAGTTTATTCATAAAATGTCCAAAAAATGCATTCTAAGAGAATCTAGAATCCCCTTTTGACTACCAATAAGATTGCACAAAAATTTCAATATATTAATGAAACCCATGTTGAATTTCTTATTTGTATGATTTTAGGTGTAAGGTAGACATACCCATCGTTATAACAATAGAATACATTTAAGAAAGAAAATGTGGACCATTAATACATGATGATGGAATTGGGTGTAGGGATAGGAATGGGTGCATCTACCTTAGTTACTTTATTGATCTTAAGGCCTATTCTCACTTGATGTTTGATAATGTCATAACCCTTGTCACAACCCTTTGATGAATGAATGCATTAATAGATGAAAGAATTTATGATAATTGTATCATGAACTTCACGTCATGGCCTTTAGTAATGGATAAATGCATTGATGGATAAACTAATTCCTAATAAAATGTGCACTAGTGAACAAGCAAAGATTGTTTGGAGATAGATTTCTCCAGATGGTGGATTTGTGAATTGGAGTTAGACAACTCCCGTTGGATGACAAGAACACCAGAGTGCTTAGAGATAGATATCTTCAAATGATGGATTTATGTAGAGGAGTTAGGCAACTCTACTTAGATGACTAGTGCACTAGAGTAGGCAATTTCCAAAAGAAGACAAGTGTGTTGGAACTTGGAGTTAGACAATTCTGAGTAGAAGATTGATCAAGATTTAGATTAGAAATTATTTGGTTAAGATATGATTTCGAGAAGTACAACTAAGACTTTTACTTCAATAGATGGTTCTAGATAGAATCAAGGATAGAAAGCTAAAGGTAGAAAAGAAATCTTAGTCTATTTTAAAAACTAATAGTCTTTATTGATAGTCTCTATCATATAAGATGGAGCTTGGGGGTGAGGAAAGGCTCTTTAGAGGTGGATCTCTCTCTATAGTCAGGTGGTTAGAACTCTTTGTAAAAGTATTTTGTTAATGAATATGTTTTGTGTTTTCAATTGGAGTCTATTATAGGAGGTCCGTAATAGATAAAAACCATTATAAAAGCATAATACCTCCGCCCAAGTCAAAAAGGTGGAGGATTTATAGAAACATTTGTTTTGAGTTGGTTTGGCATTGGTTTGGCATAATTAGTGTAATCTTAAGTTATCAATTGTTTAGACGTACCAGGGGAGAAACTCTTTACATGAATTCCAATCATTTTGGTATTGAGTGCTTGTGTACAACCCAAAGTTAACAAATTATCCTTACAATTTGTTAATTCCTATCATTGTAACTTGACTTAGGGGAAAAATTGATTGATTATCAATCACATGCCGTTGAAGGCTTTTGCAATGTTGGTTGTGTTACATACTTGCCCACATCTCCTTGCATTTTGAAACTTATGTAACGATAGCCTCAATTTTGAAGATCTATAAATAATCCCAAACTTTTCTCTAGTACACATTGTTCATAATCTTTTCTAGCTCTACAACCAATTAGGTTTAGCAACTAGGAAAGAACGCCATGGTGTGAACACCTATTGGAAAAACCACTTACCATTGCAACCTACCATACATTAGGGTCAAATTTGTTAGGCTAAATACGAAATCATTTCTTTTGGAGTAGAATATCCATTCATTAACTCAATTTAAAATTTCTGTAACTTTGTTTCACATGGTTCAAAATATTTCAAGCCTTTTATAGTAGTACAAGTAGTAGTATTGATATTTTGAGATGCACAATTATATGATTATGGGAATCTTTAGCACTTAGTCCTATGGGACCCAAGCTAAATTTCCACAAAGTTAAGTCCACACAACTAGAAGTTGACTGCAGATGAAGATAGATGAACTATGTACTTTGCTTGGTTTTCTTATTAAGCTTACGTGGACCGACTATAAGTTACTTACTAAACTTAGATAGTGAAGGTACCAACACAATTTGTCAATTCTCAAATGACAACCGGATCTAGAAACAATTAGTTCATACCATTCCATTAATGTCGCACCCCTTAGTGGCACTTACCACCTTAAGCTCACTTTCCAAACACTTAACACCTTACTGCCACCAAGGTTCACGCTCTCCTAACACTGCACATGCCACGCACCCACAATGTTAGGTTCCAACTCAAGTCACGAGGTTCCCCATTCCTCCGTGACTCCCAATCCTTTCCTTCCAATCCTTTCCTTCCAATCCTTAACTCCCACAAGACACCGGGCATGTCATTTGATGACATGGGGCGGAATTTCCATTGATATCCAAGCACTCGGTGAGGTACTACTCCCACCGGTGCTAACCGCCCTTGAATGGGACCCAACTCCCCACTAGGCCCAACCCAACTCATTTCGGAACTCACTAATCGGGACTCACCAAACGGGACTCACACCATGGCCTAGTGTGGAGTGGGACACCACCCAACCGGTATCAAGGAGTGCACAAGCACTCCATGGTAACACACAAGTGGTGGTGAGGCTCCAACACTAGCCTCACCACCCGGGGCCACTTAGGCTCATCATGGCACCATCCGGGAGTGAGGAGGGAGACCACCCCTCCTCATAGTACTCTCTGCGGGATTCGGCAGCCCCCCATACTAGAGGTCACCGAAAACCCCCAAGATGCACCCCATCTTAGAAGACCACCCATTTCTCCCGATTCGCGCTAGTTTGGGACTCCCGAACTTCCACCCGGCATAACTTTGCGGTCCGGGATTCAAATCGCACATGCGACCCCATTTTCGACATCTACGCGACGCGTAGATGCTGATGGATTACTCACTTGCTCCATTCGGACAAGTACTCGCAAAGATATCGCCCTTCAAAGATTCGGGACACTCCCGGCGCGGCCAGGGCACTCCCGGCGCGATCGGGACACCCCCAACTTTGAACGCCCATAACTTTTGACTCGCAAGTCCAAATCACACGTTCTTTGGACGGCTAGAAGTGTCTTCTCAAGACCTTTCCAAGCATGTATCACACGCCCCCGAATTCGTCCGGATCATAGCGCTACTTCGCTCTAATCGCTCGGGACTCCTAGTCCCCCTCACCTCATCTCTTGCAAGGCTTGGGGCGTCACCCCCAATGTCCCCCTTGCTCACCAAGGTGGCACGGGCACGCCTTGTGATGAGGGTCGTGACAATTAATATGTATTCTACAAATTTATAAAACAGTCACCTTCTTTTGTATAGAGTATATTACTTTTTGTTTATCAATTTTCATCCTTTATTGAGGGAGAATTAAGATTATTTTTCCTTAATATTTTCTACACTTTTCAAATATACCATGTTATAATTTCTGAAAATTTTATTACATGCCATTTTTATTTATATTTTGAATTATTTTTTAACGAATCTGACCTGAGTGTAGGGTACGCTTGCTAAGTCCAGGTGTGAATGTACCTTTAGCGAGCTAAACTCCTGCTAACTTACGGCGAACTTTGGGAACACATGCGGACGATCGACGGTGATCACACACTGTTCGATCGGAGGGCTAGGAGTGCGCAAGGCCTTCTTCCCCAATTTCCATAGGGTCAATCTAGGGTTTGGAGTTTTAGTCAGTCCCCCTGTGTGGCGGCGATTGTCGTGTTCTGTATTTTGTGGTTCTCACTCGGTATTGTTTTCACGCAAAACCAGCCTTTGTTCATCGTCGGTCAAGTTTCGACCTGATTGCTGCGAGTTCCCTTTCCTTCGAACCGGATTTTGAAAGGTTGTTGCGAAGAAATAGGGTTTGGGGACGTTTGGAGGGGTTTTGCCATGGCAAGTAGTGCGGCTGTAGCGAATGTCGGTAGTTTAGCTGGTGCAATCGCAATGGCGTCTTATTCGTTTGCTCGAAATTTTTCCCCCGCCGACGAATCCTTAGACCCTGGATCTAGTCGCACAGAGTGAGTAATGTCAGTGCACTGCTGAAGAGAATTGCATATTGCTGCCGCGCTTGTTGAGCTCGTTTTAGAACAAGAGGGTTTAATCCGGGGAGATCATGGGCAAGTCCGAGTGTTCGAGCGCGTCTTCGGACTTGCAGGTGGACACTACCACCTGGGGTTTAGATGACGATAAGGACGAATTTGCTACCTCTTCGGAGAAGTTGGTGCCTTCGTTGCGCAGCGAGGAGGAAGTTGCCTCGGAGGAAAACATTGTCGATCATGAGGGGGAGAGTGAACCCTCGAAGGGGAACGTGAAAGGGAAATACAAGTGTGAAGTATGTGGGGTTTTGCAGCGGAAACTTTCGTTGCTGAAGCAGCACATGTGTTCGCATTCCAAGGATGTAAGTTAATTTATCTTTTTGGAGAGTTGTATACCGAACTGACGTCTAATGTATGGTAACTTCGGTTCTATACCTGTTGTGGGGATTTCTTTGGAATTTATAAATCAAACTTGAATTTTTGTGTGAACTTGCGGTATCGTGAAAGTTGATACAGAGTCGTGAATCATTTCTCCTTGAGGTTGCTTTTTACACAACATCAGCGAAGGAATCTCACTTTTAGCTATACTGGAGAGAGTCGTGCAGTTCTGGTGTCATCACCAGCTAATCATTACACTTTGAATTGTCTTTATAATCGTGTTGTTAATGCGTTGGCTTGGACTGATTGCTAGGATTGAACTGGGAACTATACAGCAAAATCCAAAGGCCTACCAGATCCCATACCGAACTCTGAAGTCAAGGTGCCTTGGGCCGGTTTAGTTCCTGAGGGTAATACCTCGTAAGAACTTCCGGTGCTGTTCTTTCATCCCTACTCACTTATAATTGTCGTCTTTTTAGTGTTGCAGCATCGATAATGTAACGAATTCGGCGACCCTGACACAGATCGGGTAGTTACTGAGAAATTCTATTTTGTCGCTTGATTTGCAGAGGTCGTTTGTTTGCCCGGTTGAGAATTGCGGCAGACAATACAAACGCCAGGACCATCTTAATCGTCACTCACTTACCCATAAAGGCAACCTATTTCCTTGTACGTGGGAGGGATGTGACCTCTCATTCAATGTGAATGCCAACCTTCAGAGGCACCTTAAGCTTCACGAAAAATGGGGTTCCACTCTACGTGGATGTAAAAAAGCAGATGCTCAACTGATGTGCCCTGAAAATGGGTGTGGCAAAACGTTCAAATATCCGTCCTTACTGCAGACGCACATTGACAATGTGCATGGTAAGCTCTCAAAGTTGATGTTCCTCTAATTACGATTTGGTTTAGTTTCTTAATCTCGGGTGCAGTGCGACCTCAAGTTTCTTAATTGATGGTCTCTGGGGTCTTGTTGCAGATTCTTTGTCATTCTCTCAAGCAGTTTGTATGGAGCCTGGGTGTGGGGAAATTTTTGAGAGCTCGTCTCAGTTAACAATACATACGAAGGTTGCACATTGCTTTGCTTTTTGCGAAACCTGTGGTGTGTCCATGCTGAAGACGAGCCTTGCAGCCCATTCTCGAAAACATCAAGGAGAGCAGGTGGTTTTGAGGTGTCCACATCCAGGATGCTTGCACAGTTACAACAAGGTACAAATGCATGAGAAAATTTATTTGGATAATTCGTATTGCAGTAAACTTTCGAATTGTTTAGGTCTGATGTCAAGGCGGTTTGTTTACTGGATCTTGAATCACTTCGTTTGGTCGTGATTGCCCTAATGACGTTTCAGCTTCTGTTTTGTACTGTTTTGTTCGCAGAACTCCAATCTGAATACTCATATCCGAGCAGTCCACATGGACCTGAAGCCCTATGCTTGCTCACATGCTGGTTGTGATCTGCGGTTTGCATATAAATCTGTGCGTGATAAGCATGAACAGTGCAGCACACATACTAATCCTTTATTGGTGAGTAGTTTGGACTTCATATCACTCATGTATTGTGATTCTACTTTTTTTTTGACGTATGTACTGTGGTGCGTTTGGACATGAACTGAACAAGGTTTATTGTGATTTTGGTACTCGTAGTGGTAATACTTTTCCCAAGTGTGCCGAACGATTCATAACTCAGTTGCAAGGTCTTGTGATACTGAACAACGTGGGTTGCCTGTGCAGGGAGGAGATTTTGAAGCCGAAGACTCACAGCACAGGCTGAAATCACGAGGTGGTAGAAAACGACTTAGACTCCAAAACGTGGACGATCTTCTTCCACCGAAGTGGCGAAATCATTCCCTTCAGTAGTTGCTTCCTCAACTTATTTTATTGTGCAGATTTTTTGTTGAACGTAAATAGAACATTGTACAGTACAAGTAGTAGATGTAGATAGCGTTCTTTGATGTGAGTTCGCGCACTCTCTCTGGAACTTCTGTTGCTCTGCCATATTTAAATTGAATTGCTCCGAAGGTTCTGCATTGAAAACTCAACATTCAAGCTTTAGGACTTTGGATTTCTCGTTCAATTCGTCAACGATTTAAACGTTGCAAGGTCAATACGACAAAACTCCAGGTCTACGCCATCTATAATTCCTGAGTGATTATAGAAAGTCTGGACATACCACTCCAGGAGCACCATTTTTTCTTTGGAATTGAACAAACAAGTGAATGGCGACGAACTTCACAACATAATTCAAGTATTGCAAGAGATCCACTACTTGCTTAGTGTAACATTTTTCAACCAGAGCATAATTTATTTCCAACTTTTGAAAGACTTCATGGCAAGGAAGACAACGACGCGAGTTGCAGTGGTCTTCTTCACCAATTGTTTTCTATACAAATGAAAATATTTCTTCTCTATGGATGAGTAGGAAGACATTTTACTACCATTGCGACAGGAACTGCATCAAAATTCGTAAATGACAAGATGATACGCCCAAACCTCTTTAACCCCTCAAGGCCCAAGCAATTTTTGTACTTTTTCACAAGTTTGAACTTTGACAGTATGCATTGTACATCAAGCTTGTTGCATGATGTCAAATGTACTTTTTAGCTTCCCCCTTCAGTATGAACATCATAATATGAAATTCATTAAGATATACTTCTCAGGATGTAGGAATATGAAGTTATAACTTTGACCTGTTGAACAGGTGAGAGGCTAAAAAATGGCTCCTTGGGCCTTGAGGGGTTAATGTCACAACCATAGTGATAAGCAAGGCTTACCTTTTTTATATCAGAGGGCTTATCCAATTCAAAACTCACAATGTAGTTTGAACTCTCATTCTCATTCTATTCTGTCACAAGGCACCCTCTGAGTGCACCCATAATCAACACTATTAGCAATTGCATGAACTTACTATTATTAAATATAAATCCTTCTTATTAAATCTCACTGGCAAGTGAAATATTAATAAATTTGTTTGCACGTGTCCCAAAATTCGATACTATGCTCTTCAAGGCTCTCATGCTATGATTGCTTACATCTTGTGTCACCAGTATCTACGTTATAGTGTCGTATTTTGGCATTCATGACTACCTGCAAGCTTACCCTTACCAATGGGTCAAAATACAACATTTTTGATGGAGTATTCCAGGCCATTTTCTACGGAGTCCCATTGCAACAGACTAACTACCCACTATATTTGAGCATTTGAGCATGGAAACTGACTTCTAAAAGATAGCTCAGCAATTGGGAATGAATTGAACTTGACCATGAAAGAGGCCAATGTAATCAAAATGCTCACCATGATATTAATAATTGTGCAATGAAGCAAGCCCAATTTGATGAGCATCCTGACTTACATGCATCGGTACCTTGCTTGTTTGAGCAAGAGGACAGCCATCTACAGTACACTTGCCTACATTTCATACTCCAGTTTCAGAGAGGATTCTAGAATTAGAATCTGATTGTCAGGTGATGAGCTGCAGCATCTTAAGCCCCATGCACGGATTATCAGATGGTGCCTGCGTTTCAATGACGAAACAAAAAGTATTACCAACAAGATACATCCAACTCAGATGCAGTCCAGAACAAAAGCAGCACAGGAAATTGGATCTTATCGAACATAGTCTACTGCATGAACAAGCATCTCAGTCACTGAGGCTTCCGCATTCTACTAGAAATCCACTTTTGAATTATAAGCCATAAAAAATCGATAATTCGGATGAAGTACTGTCACTATCAAAAGTCACCATTTCTCGGTTTCGAAGTCATTTCGTGTTTTATGGCTACTACTTGCAAGATGTCAAGACGGTCAGACAATAGGTTTCTATGTATGGAGTGGAGTAAGCACTAGCAGAGCAGGATAGGTTACCCTGTGGCCAGCATTCATGATCCAAAAGAAGCTCAAGTTTTTGTGTCTCTTCACAAATGCTGCAGTTTGAGGGTCGTTATCACAATACAGAGGAGATCTCTTCGCAGACAGAAATTCCGGAAGACCTGGCCAGCTGCAAGGAAAACACATTTCGGTAGTTCAGTTCATATTAGTTCAACATATAAACTTCAAGAAACATCAGAGACGAGACTAATATGGCGAGCATAGACTGAAAGAGCTTTGAATGAAGATATTCTGCGTTTGTTCAGACACGACTTACAAGAATAAGCTTACAAACACATAATAGTCCAATCAATCGAGTTCACAACTTACTTCAACTTCCGAACCCAAGTTTCCGTCCCCGTAGGACAGGCAAGCAAGTCCAGCTGCGAGAAAGGTAGTAAGTGTCCTTTCAAAAACCAAAATTCTGCATATTTGGAGAATCGTTGCAGCAAAAAATAAGATCAAGATCTGGGAATACCCCCAAGTATCTCGATTTTCTCTCTTTTCAATAATTAACTTTATGCACCCTGCTGGTTCATTCAAGGATGTTCAACAGATACGCAGCAGCAGGGTCTGGGATTGCCGACTGGAGCAAAGCGCATGAATGCACGAAGTATTAGTCACTCACTTGTCCACTATATATGGTGATGTTTACTCCTGCCGCCAAGAGCTCATCCACCTGCACATTATAATCAAAACATAAGCGAGAGATTTATCACTTCAGACCATTGGTATACGCATAGTTAATTTACTTGTCCAAAATTGGGGAGTTAAGTTAAAACGAGGAAATGAATAAAAATCACTGCAAGCTAGTAAGAGGGAGTTGGCATCAATTTGCTAACTAACACAACTTGCACAGTGCTGGCATTTAGTAACTAGTTAACTAATTGGTGCTAAGTTGGTGTGGCCGAGGTCTCAAACTTCCATACATACTTCCACCTGAACACTCACACTTACGTAACATAGTGTAAGTTGGTTAAATCTCTATCTTACGTCTTCATTCTTATGTATATTTGCTAAATGAGATAGAGATTTAGCACAGATGCCAAATAAATGTGCTAAATCTATGTCTTATATACCATAGTGTACATGGTTGACAATCAAGTTGTGAAATGTCAAAACTAGCGAGTGAATACAAGTTGGCATCTGTGTTAACAAATAAATAAATTTCAATAATCACAGGCCCAGCTTGTAATCACCTGCTGAATATTGCCCTTCATAAAATCTCCAGAAAGAGCATCGAACACCGATTCTGAAAATTGAGACCAACTGCGAACATGCAAGTGGAGGATCTTCAACTAGAGTTGGGACTAGATTTTCAAGTAGGTAACAACCCTAGTTAAATGGACTCCTGTCAACTGTCATATTTCCCTTGCAGGAAGAGCAAGTGGCCGGAACAAACTAGAAGCCCATTAAGATGCAAGTGGACTTTGATCCTGTTTCAGTATATGAATTGTGACAGGCAAGAATTGTACGGGAAAAGAACGATTAATGATAGAAAGCTAGAGACGACACACGAGGCATGGTGAGCCAGTGGCAAAACGTCAGCCTTGTCTGTGATAATTCTCTCTCTAAAATCGGAGCATTATCCTCAACCCCCAGGAAAAACGTTTCAGGTCACCCTAAAAAGGACCAATAGGCCCAAAATTGAGCTTCACGATTTTTTAGCACTTTTCAGCGGGTCCAATGACCATTTTCTCTTTTTCAAATTCTTTTCATTTTTGACCAACACACTCAAAATTCTTCAGAGTCTGGTGATATAATATTTGGCCCATCTGAATTATATTTTTCACCATATCATCAACCAAGTTGATCATTTTAAAACCACGAAATCTCAGTAATTTAGGGCTAGGAGTGGAAGAAAACTGACCTGATGTTATTCGGAATGATCCCCAACTTCTGACGGATCGGCCCATTCATAAGTTGTGCTAAATCGGTAGTTCCAGTGACTAAGAAATGTCGAGCGGCCAATCTAGCAGGCCCAGAGGCACTCGCAGATAACCCATAAGGGTTACTATGATGCTTCAACAAGTTATAAAAATCCTGTTCCAACGGATATCAGTGCCAACCAGTCATTATCAAAATGGGTTCACAATCGCTGAAGACATCCACACCCTGAGGCATTTCGAGCAAGCTTTTCAAAGCACCGTCCAGATTACCCCCTCAATGAGATTTAACCCTTATTCACATGTGGAACTCCTCAGTGCTCGGACATTAACCCTAAGAGGACGAACATACCCACTTCGGGACTCATGTTTTCTTTAGTACTTTTGACTGGGTCACAAGGAGACTTTCCTTTGTTCAATTCTAGTTATTTTTAAACCAACATATGCAACATGCTTTACTAGCCTTATCTGAATACCATTTTTCACGTTATGATCAATCAAATCGGTCCATATGAACGGTTGTTTCGCACATACCACATCGTCAGTAATTTTCATCGCAGCCTCCTGCGTGTCGCTCCAGATCCTAATGGCATTTGAAAAATTTCCATTTTCCATTTCCAATCGAGCCAAGTCTGCATATCTGGAAGACGCAACCAAGGTTTTGAGTCAAATTCGTTTCTTCGTTTCCTTGGATTCGACAAAGTCATCCGGCTTCATCCATGAAAACCCCAAAATACACACAAAAACTCGAGACAAACAGTAAAAGCGATGAATTTGCAAGCCCTGAATGTCCATAAAAGCGACTTAGCCCTCGTTTTGCACTAACGGCTTTACTTTAGTGCATACTAACCTCTCGCAATAAAATGTCAAGTCGAGGAAAGGACGCTGTCAATACTTACAAAGATGTAGAGATTTGATAACGAGGTCAAGCCTCAACACCTCTACTTCCAGACAGGGTAAGTTGTTTTCTCTAAATTTGTCATACCTAAGAAGAGAGCGTGCTCCTGCTTCATCAACCAGCGAGAGAGTTTGCAAAACCGGTGGCCAAGCATACTGTTTCAAACGGAATTTTCCAGTAAATGTCAAGGATAATCAATACCTCCATTGAAGCTTTTTCAATCTGAACGACACAACCTTCTAAATAAGAGCGAAACAAGGACTATGGTGCAGTCTAGATCACACAAGGAGGAATTCCAATTTGTGGGGAGAATTTTAGTGGAATGAATTCCACAACAAAAAACCATGAGCTCAGCAGTAATACGAAATAGGGATTATGATAAAGGCGCTCCGACCACTGAACACATACCATGAAGTCCAGGGGCGAAGTCCAGGAATCTCCAAGCCCAATGCCTGCAGGTGACAAAAAAAACATTTCAATTTCAATTATTTCATGGGCGAACAAGCTGACAAGCACTTGCAACACCATAGTAGGAACTTCTGAAGAATTCAGAATATCAAAACTTCAAGTCTGATGTACACATGAAGCTTATTCACTGACGCCTTTACCTTTGAATTGAGGTCCAGAGAGCCTGCATTAATCTTCTCAGTAAGTGCAACACCCAGATCAGTAGCAAACCTGCCTCCATACGACTCCCCGACGACAAAGAAAGCGGTCTTTGCAAGGGATTTGTGAGAATCGAAAAACTTTTCCACAAAGACCAATAAATCTGCCGTGGCCTGTTTGTCGCTCCTTGCAAGAGAGGTTGAATTCTCCACATAGCTAAAGCCTGACCAACCAAAGAGAAAGTTAACACAGAACAAAAATTCAACCCGTAAAACAAGTAGAACGCAGCAGCTGAGAAGGTGCAACGCATGGACCAGAGAGCTAATAATACCTGTACCCACAGGGAAGTCCTAAAATTCATTGTCATGTCCAGTACAGCAATCCCACGCCACAACCTCAGCAAACGCAAGACCTTCGTGTCCAAGACGATGCTGTTGCCTAGACAACAGTAAAATCAACCACGCATTTGGGCAGTGCCCAGGGGATCAACTTGACAAGGACAAAGTGACAAACACAGAGAGATGATATAAATGACATGCAGTTGTTCAAAACAGGGATAAGGCATCATAACAGCGTTTTCAGTAACTCGATCGATTCCGGAACTTTTCGACATCATCACAAGAGCATTTTCTCAATAATTCATGAGAAGGTCTCGGTATGGTTGAAGTAATCATACAGAGGCCTCTACATAATACATAGAGAGACCTCTCTGTGACTATAGCCAGCCATGATACTGTCTCAGTTTACTGAAAACCCTATTTCATGGAATAGAAGCGAACCATGACAGGAATGGAGAGAAAGCTTTCAAGGTCGAGGTCAATTGCTTTACCACAAAGAGCAAGTGGCCAACATTCAGCCATGTGCTACTCCGAGGCTTCAAATCCACTGTCAGGGGGCCTACTTCCTGAAAGTTTCCAAATCCAACCCCAGATCCACCCTGCACAATACACATAGCCATCCTATTACAACTTCACATATTAGCATTGACAGGACCAACAGCAGAGTGCTATAAACGATTAATCTCCTACCACATTTGAGCTCTAATGAAGGACAGTTGCTGCAGTCCCAATTTGAATGCGATCAGGCTGAAATGTTGCAAGACTTTAAAAACCACGAGGTGCAAAGAAAAAGAGAACTCAGATCGACGAGCCATTACCCAATTGTAAGGACAAAGAATGCAAGGACAAAGCCTTTCGTAAAAACTTACAGGCCCACCCTGGAGCCACATGATAAGGGGCCAGTCCTTGCTGAAGCTCCTGATCCCCTCTTCACTGTAATACAACCACCAAAATAAATGTGCTCCTGCAAAGAGCTCCCATACCATAGTATCCTTAGTCATTAAATCACTGCACCTCTCCTGTTTCCATAATTCGCAATTCTACATACATATAAGACCACTGTTCTTCTGTATCCCTCAACATTGTTCTCATTGTACCACCTTGAATCCAAGAATGGAAGCATGGGCATCATGGACACCCAAGATTCAAGGCTCCATGGTTGAATTCAAACAGTCACAGAGCCTTCGATTCGAACGTAATGCACATTCCATCAAAAGAGTGTTTGATCATTTCGATCCAACTGTAAAAAATTCCTATCCCACAACGGAAAACTCTCGCGTTCCTTTTCGAATTCGGTCGCCAATAAAAAATGGAGGAAATCGTAAAACATGATGAATCCCAAGGAATTGCGAGACAGTAGCTGACCGGGGCGGACTTCCGTGTAGCCCCATTCTTGGGTGCCGCCATCGCCGGTGGCAGTGGCGAAGTGAGCGTCAGAAGGGACGGGCTGCAGGAGGAGGAGCAAGAGGGGCAACAAGGGCAGCAGGGGCTTGGACGCCATAGCCACTGATGGACTGCAAAAGCCACAGCACACCAGTGTTGCTGCTAAGAACAACTCCAGCAATACAGAAACATCATCCTGGGGAAATGCTGGGACACTGTTTGTTTACAATTAATTTATGTTTGTCCCACTGGTGTAACTCGCTATTTTGTCTTTCAACCAATCACAAGGCTCCTAGTGGCCCAAAGCAAAAAGAATCTCCACTTGTCCATCACTACTGATCTAATTAACTATTTGTGAAAGCAAAAGTAGGTTTGCTAGAGAGTTGATGTCCCGGGCAAATTGCAATTGCACATGCCAAAGAAAACATTTTAGCAGGATCAAACATTCATTGCTCACTTTTCATCCCAAAAATATTGGGTTGGATTTATTTGGTATATTAGCTGTTGGCAATGCTCTAAAATAACTAAGTAACTACACCTATTTTTTACCCCCTTCTAAACCCTACCCCTACAAATTCTTGCCTAAAATGCACTCCCACTATTTATTAAAGTCTAGGATTGGTTTTAAAACACCTGTTTTTAGCATCTCAAATAATCATAGTTTATTCTCCTAATGCTTAATAAATGTGTAAGAAGGGAATCTCAAATACTCTATTGTCTTCCAACAAGATTCAATCTAAAAATTAGGCTATTTCAATTAATAGGAACCTCAATGTTCAATTGCTTAATTAGACTCTTTTAGGTGTCATTGTGTTAGAGGCCATGTAAAAGAGCAAATTTTTTGGTCTCCATTGCTCAATGATAGGTTTCAATTTTAATCTTTGTGAAATTGTTGACAAACTTGGTTGAATTTAAACCTAAGTTGTTTTCGTGTAATTTTCCAACTTACCAATAATATTCCATGAATTTCCAAAGTTCAAAACATAGGATAACTACTTTCAACCTTAGACCCTTGTTGTACCACCATGAACATCTTACTTCATTCAATATAATTTACTCATGGAATTGCCTTCTAGAAGTTTGTTGAAATCAACCTCCCACTATTCAGATAAAGTAGGATGAATAATGCAATAAGCTAACTAAACTATGGATGCAAGAACCACACATGAAGGTCCAAATTTTGACTTATTTTAGAAGGTGATGGATCACAATGTAGGACTAGTAATGGTACCAAATACAATAAGACAACCTATTTGATCCAACCATTCATGTTCTTGGCCAAAAAACCCTACAATTCTACCATAGTCACTCGTGAACTTGGTCTCACCAACCCCAGTCTCCTTCTCCCTTCCAAATGGACCGTAAGTCTTCTTATTTGTGTGAAATGTCAAGGATTGCACAATTCGCTATTCTGAAGCCCAAAATTCTACAACAAAATTTACATGAATATTTAATAACAATAAAAACTTCTCAATGAAACAATGCTCTCATCATATACCATTTGATAACTAAAAGGCTCCTGCTACGATAATCACGGACTTAATAAATTGACATAGACAACAATGTAGAAAATGCTTAATAATTTAAAACATCTTCCTAAAACAATTGATGAAAGGGGGGGGGGGCACCAAAACTATACCTTCTAATTTGAAGGATTTTGGGAACTAAATCTTAATGAATTCAACCAAAATGGCTCACCATTCTCCACAGTTGCCTCTCAAAAGTAGCCAGTGCTTAGAGCCAGTAGGCAAGGACCTTTTCTAAGTTTTTAAAACTTAAAGTGGAGCATGGCAATAATTCATTAGTTGTATAGTACAACAAGATATGTGATATACAACCCCATCGCTTGAGTTGAAAACCAAATGGTGGTTGTGCCAAATAAGACTTAATAAAAGCATGAAGATTGACACCCAATCCATCACACTTTACCTTCTAGTAGTCCTCTATGCACTTATTGTGAGTTATTTCCTCTTCTTGTTCTTTGCCGCTTTTTTTTTCATTCAAATATACACTTCAATTTCAATTCTATAAGTTTCATACGACACCTTTGTGCCAATATCAATTAGGAAAAATTCTTCAAAAGGTGTGTTGAAACCTTGACTACATAATTTGGGGCATCAAGTTTGCACCAAAGATACATGCAATAGATGGTAGTTTGGTTGGATCCCCAACTAGAAAGATTGATGGTAGGACTACACATTACAAGTTCAATTGTGGTTACCAAACTCTTTAAATCTACCAAATAATCCATATCAAATCAAGAATGTACAACTACAAGAGACTTCTATCAATATAAACTATGAAATAGAAATAGTCAAAGTATTTGTGAAAACTAAATTAAACATAAGGCTAATGATGGATAGACTATTCTAAATATATAGGTTCTTGTCTAATACAATACCTCCATATCTCTAGTTTGAATTTTGAGTGGTAACATACTAAAAGCTTCCTCCCATTCATAAGAAATAGCCTACCTTCATAATTGTGGCTAACACAATTTCAAAGAAGCAACAAACTAAACTTCCTTACATTCAATACCAACATATCTTTAGTAAAATGCAAAGCCTCTTCTCATTTGGTGCCAATATAGACCTTCAAGGACTCTTAGAAGGTGATTGATGACAATGTAGGACTAGTAATGGTACCTAGTAAGGTATAATAAGACAACCTATTTGATCCAACCATTCATGTTCTCGGCCAAATAAACCTACAATTCTACCATAGTCACTCTTGAACTTGGTCTCACCAACCCCAGTCTCCTTTTCTCTTCCAAATGGACCATAAGTCTTTTTATTTGTGTGAAATGTTAAGGATTGCACAACTGTGAGGGTTGGTAAATTTCTTGATGTGCCAAAGGATCCTTCAATTTGCACAAGGTACTCAGAAGGCCCGTCAATATTGATCTGTACAAAATGTGGCAAAGAATAGGATCAAATAAAAACCAACTCAAACAATATGAAAATCCTTTTAGTAATCATTTAAGATCACTTCACAATCAAAAGTAAATTACAAGACTCAATTCTACTCTAGTTAATAGTTTCATAGAAATCAATCATTGCATATGCAAATTGGGTCCCTTCCAACGCACATGGGTTTTGTAAATGAGAAGAAAAAACCATGTCACACTATTCCTTCCATAGACTTTCATTTCATCTTGTAACATTTTTGAACCCACTATAACGAGTGACTCTTGCATTTCAAAACACAAACCTGTAAGGCAGGAGAAGGGAGCAAGAAAACTCTTGAACTTGATGGTTTACAACAGTACCGCTTGTACACAAAATATTTTACGTACAGCAGCAATATAAAACGGATCATACCTACTACAGCAATATAAAAGGGATCATACCTACAGTAGCAATATAAAAGGGATCAATGCAGAAGGTTCAAGAATGTTATGACAATCCTACTAGAGGAGTAATTGACTTGGACCTCTGAAGTAAGCACTCTTGTGTTGGGAGGTTAACTTACCGTTGCATATACAGTACCATGAGCTTTTTTACCGTGACCAACACCGAAAGATGTTCCATTGACGTCGTAATCCAGCTCCATATACCAGATATTAGTTGGTTCCTTATCAAAATGCAGCACTATCCGTTTGAGGAAGGAGAATACTCCATCAACAAACATCCGTCCATCATTGTCAGGTCGACCCCAAGGCCCTTGAACCTGGTGATTTCATTTCAAGTTTTCACACATCCAATGAAGTTGGATCAGATGTTCAATTCGACGAAAATTGCAATACAATTCTATCGTCTAAAGTGCTGTCAGATTGCTCACGGGTTAGACTACGTGGGTGCAGTGAAGGGGAGGGATTAATTCAATGTTGTAACACGATGAATATGCACCCAAAAAAAATGCACGAGTTCGATTGCTTCGTTTTTGGTTCTTCTCATGATTACGAAACTCCTATTTCACTCGCCAGGACTTCATGATAGATTTCAACACTACAAACTCTGACATAATCCTCACAAATAGTGCTTCGGTAAAAATAAAATCTCACCTTCACTGATTTGAGGTCCAAGTTCAAGTCAGGACTGATCTCCTTGTCAAACTTGTAACCTGCGAAGTTCGGTCGGGGTCATTAGAAAAATTCAGAGCTTACTGAAAATCTACCCGATAACAGAGACAAACATGCACATTCACAGATTAAAAAAGAGAACTTGATAAGCACACTCCACCACAAATTAACTACTATCATTCTATTAAGAGAGTCATCAAAATTAGAAATAAAAAATCACAACTCGACCAAGCTTGGTAAACCAACACCCTGAATCTCTTATTCATTGTAATGGCAGATGAATTACACGGACACTTGGTGCAGGTTCAGTCCTCCCACTAAAAACCTCAAATTCCAGATCGAAACAAGACTTAGTTTATAAGAGTTCCGGGCACGTGAATGTCATAATGTTGCAGCTCAGGTGAAACATGCCATTTCATCATTGAATATAAACATGCACTTCAAAGATTGCATGCTTTACAAAAAGGGGAATACCTTGTAACAGAAGCCCTTTGATGAACCGAAGCTCCGTGCAAATTGCAGCAAACTTAGGTCGCAGCTGAGGATCCCCACTCCAGCATTCTTGAATCAGAGCAGCCAGGCGTCCAGGAATGTCGTCAGGCAGCGATGGCCTCAGCCCGGCCCTGACACGAGGAACAATCTGCATATACGGCACCCCTGCAAATGGTTCTTTCCCAGACAGAATTTCATAGCAAACAATGGCGAAGCTGTACACGTCCAGCTTCTTCGGGTGAAAGCGATCCGAGGGAGGTTCGTCAAACGGCCTGGAATTCGGCGTCTCCGGTGCCATCCACTTCGTCGTCCCCACGTCCGCGGTCTGATTGTTCCTGTTGGTACTGTCGTTTTTCACCTTGGACAGCCCAAAGTCGGCGACCTTGACAGTCAGGGAAGTCTTTTCCGTCACTGGGTTCCCGTGAAACTCTGGATCCACGAATTGGACAAGAATGTTGCCCGACTTGAGGTCCCGGTGCACCAGATTCTTGCCATGGAGGTACTTGACGCCTTCGGCGATTTGGATCATGAGGTCGACGGCTTGGAGAATAGAGAACGGCGACTCGGTGAAACCCTTGAGGTAGTCGTACAAACTCATGTACATAAGCTCCATGATGATGGCCATATCCCGGGCGTTGCGGGAGCAACACACAACGCGGATGATGTTCGGGTGGCTTAACCCTATAACAGCAGCAATCTCGTTCTGGAAATCTTGATCGCGGCTTGCATTGTAGAATACTTTCTGCGCAAATTTTTGACCTAACCATTTCGTCTCTCGCACCTTCGCGAAGCTGCCCTTGCCAATATTGCGTCCTTTGGGAAACTCCTCTGGCGCTACCCACAGAAAGTGACGCCGCAACCCCACGGCGTCACCTCGATCCAGTTCTTGGTCTTCGGCATCCATCTTCGCGAGAAGCTGTGCTGCGAGACAAGTTTGCTCCGACGACGAAGCGACCGAGGCTGGTTTGCATACCTTCGATTCAAGGCAGTCGTGGGAGTTCGTGAGAAGCGCTCGTAATGATTGCCGGTCTTGCTTCGCTGCTGCTGACAGAAGGAACCTGTTTGTGCGCCTTAAATCTCCTTTGCATCGCTCTCTCATCGCTGAAGCCTCCTCTGTGGAACCGTCCAAGAGGCTACACAGTATCCATGTGTGCCACTCCAACTCAAACAGCAGCCTTGCAAAGGTTTCGTTCAAGTTGCCTCGCGTGACTTCCACTTGCAGCCAGTTGTCCTCGGAGCAGCAGCAGTCTTTGGTAAGAATCTCCGCTTCTTTCAGCACACGGTGAAGCTCCGTCGCTGCGGGAGACCAATCGGGAGGACGACTACTGCTTCGCTCGGGTTCTTTCGTCGGGAGACGCTCTTGCTCGCGAACAACTGTCTTCAAGTCTTCAACAACGGCTAACGTTTCTGAGGCTTTCGTGGCGAGAAGCGCACACTGGCGAGGGTTGATGCGATGCGATGGAAACTCTCCGGCGCCACTGTTGCTGTTCTGGAGGACAGCTTTGGCGGTGGTGCAAAGATCATCGAACGTGATGGCCATGCCGGGAGGATTGAAAAAACCTTTGAAAACGGTCGAGATCCTATGGATCGCTGGCTTCATTTCACATGCTCGAGAGTCAAGACCCAAAAACACTTACAACTGTGTCTAGATGGAACCACGGGATACACCTAGCCGACTTCAAGTGTGCACACATCTTCACACAGTCGCGTACAAACAAGAACTTGAATTGATGAAAGAATAGTAACGTGTCGGTACAGTACTGTCAATCTCCACTCTTGCGAAGGTCTGGCACCTTAAACCCTAGAATCTTCGCTCTGTTTTGCTTTGGAGTGGTAGCGTGATAACTCTGATATAAAACTGTCACAACTTTCGATCCCATTCAAAATCAATTCACGTTCGAAGCTTAATTGAGACGCACCCACAGCTAGTATAATTGTCTCATTCTACTAAGATAATCGGCAAGTGCAACCAGTGTACAAACCCAGGTAATTGATGTCAAACGATCGAGATTGCTGTCAATATTGATAGCAAACTCAGGTGAAGCTCGAATCTGCGAAGGCAACGGTTGCTAGCCAACACACAGTCGAATAGTACGAGACTTCCACCAGTCTTACAGTGGATCTTCTGAAATATTGAAAATTTCACTGAATTATAACTATGCGATGCATGTCGGTACGACTGGCAGAGGTCTCCCCACGAACTGCATTCATTTGCCGCCTGTCAATTCTTCTTTTATTTAACCCTGAAATGACGGACTGGTGACCGTGGAAATCATCTCTTTTGGAACCGAGGGACATCATCTACTTTAACCCATAAACGTCAACACAGAAGTTTAGTGTCAGATGGATGACAAAGAATCTCTCTATAGGACATAACTGCAACCATTCATCCTCAAAATTTTGTGCGGAAAGGGGGGATCTTCTACAGTACTTTGACCTCCAATGAGTATTTTTTTTTTTCAAGTAGATGATGTCACACTATTCCAAAAGGGTTGATTTCCATGGTCACCATCCCGTCCTTTAACCCCTAAATGACGCAACGGACATTTTTTGTCCAATGAATGACAAAGAATTCTCCTATGTGGGACAGAAGTGCAACTATTCATCCTCAAAATTAGGGGTGGAAAGGGGAGATCTTCTACAGTAGTTTGACTCCCAATGAGTATTTTTGGTTTTTTGAAAGTGGATGATGTCACATGGTTCCAAAATGGCTGATTTCCATGGTCACCAACCCGACGTTCAAGGGTTAAGGGTTAAATAAACCAAAAATAATCATTGTGAGTCAAACTATTGTAAAAGATCTCCCCTTCCCACCCTTAATTCCATGGATGAATAGTTGCACTTCTATCCTACACAAGAGAATTCATTGGACAAAAAATGTTAGCTGGGTCGTTTATAGATTAAGCTTAAGGCAAGAGAGACGAGTGTCTTATATTGAATATGGGTGGTAAAAGTGAGGCTCATGCAAGTTGTGAAGATAGTGTTATAGTATATTTTGAATGTTGCAATGCCTTTAAACTTTACAATATAGGAAACAGAGGGTGGGTGGCCAGGTGAGCATAGCTCTTGTTTTCTTGACTAGCTCTTGTAATAAGCATAATTTTTCATTCATATGAAATAATTTTGATGACTGTCACTCTTGAAATGAGAGAAGACTTATGCAACATTCCTAAGAAAAAAAGATTGACAAAATCCTACAATTTTTGAAAAAATGCCATTGTTTACAAGATTGATGAAAGATGTTCATTTAGGCAATACTTTGTACATGTGTTGAAATTGGAATGCTCAAATGTACTCTCCAAACCCTAATTTTCTCCCACATATACATATCATCATGATTTTGATGTGTAATTTATTTCAAATCATTTTGGGGTGTAGAAAAAAAGATATGAGGATTTGAAGTGATGGCCTAAAGCACATTCTCCATGCTCCAAAAAATCTCACAATCAATCATTTCTTGATCGGATTGCATAGATGGATTCAACAAAAAAAAATCATCCAAGGTCTCTTTGTTGTTCACAGATTGTTAGTGAGGTTTACATTTTGAATTTTCTGCAAATGTAGTTGTAGAAGCCACTTAGTGGCCTAGTGGTCCTTGAAGTTTAACATTGCAAAAAGCCTCTAAATAGAGAACAAAAAATAAATTGACTCTACAATTGCAAAAGGTGGGAAAATAATAGCCTTGAACTTAAAGGGCTAGCCTAAAAATTGAAAGTCGAATGAAGATCTCCCTAGGGTATCAATTTTAAAGCCTTGATCTTGGAATTGTTGACAATAAACTCAACAAAAATTTCAACATGATCATGTAGACCTCTCTACTATTGGATCTACTTTAGATGCCACCATCAATATTTTAAGAAGGTATTACTTGGGTATTGGGGGGGTAGTGAGTGGTTGGAGTAGCAACATACATGCGAACAAATAATAGGATATTTAAAAAACATGGGGACTAAAAATTATAAATGGGTTTAGAGTAATATAGGGTATTAAAAATGACATTAGATGTCTTTAAAGTACTATAGGGTATGGAATAATAGGTCCCATTAGAAAATTACATCATGATAGCATGTGAAAAAATTAAAATAAAATAAATTCATACCCATTTATAAAAGAGTGGTTGTTCACACCTATATCCTTATTTTTTTATCAAACTGGTTCCTCGATGTTGGGAACCAGACACTCTTGGCCAGAATGATAAATAATTTATTAAATAATTAAAATTTAAAATTTAATTAAATAATCAAATAATAATAATAATAAATTTTCATTCAAAAAAATATTTAAATTTAAATTTTGTATTATTGTTTGATGTAGCAATCGCTCTACTATGTCAATCTACTAATAATTTATGGTCAAGTTTCCATATTTCGAGAACTCGAAGAAACTTGCAACCCTTTAGACTAGTCGAATTTCATCTAATGACTCAGGACTTTTGATCATTTCTTTGTAAAGTGGTACCAATAAGGCCTATGACTTTCATTGATGCAAATGATAATTCTTGAAACCATGTTTTGCATAACCATGTAGTTCCTAGTTGTTTAATTAAGTAATGAATGTTTACAAGATTGGCAAATAATACATTCTAGCTAGCATTCATAAACAATCCAAACTCATGGTTTTTAGATGTGTCTACTTTCGATACTGCAAAACTATTCAATCCAAAACACTATCCATATGATGATAAAGAAGAGAAAAACTCACAAGTGATAAATTGAATAGATTGCTTCTCAAGTTGTGTTATAGCAAAATACAATTTGATATGGTAAGAGGTGAATTTATTGGATTTGTAGATGGACATTGTGGAGATTAGGTGAGTAGAAGTCTATGGCAAATGCTTGGACATATTGTTATGTTTTAGATGAGTAATTCTTATTGCTTGGCCTATATTCATCAATATTGGGCAAAAACTGATATTTTTTCATACAAACACAACCATATGACCATATGTGAGTGTGATTTTCTAAAATAGAATTAATTACGTGAAGAATGAACAAATAAGTAAATTGAAGCTCAAAATATTGGATGCATTATGAGGATATCTTTTTGTAGAATAGAAATTGAAGCAATATATTGGACTAACATTTTTATATTTGAAGTAACAAAAAGCACCTTAGGGTAGTTGAGTTGAACATAGACTTAGATTGATTATGATAGATTAGAGGGACCTACGTTTGTGAGCCCCATATTTAGCACCTGTGTCTCGGGGTGTTTGTTTGGGGTGTTTTGCGTATAATTAGTATCAATTATAGTAAAAAAGACTACAAAAAAATATTCATAGCATGTTTGGTAGAAGTCCCTACAAATGCAATGTGTTAGTTCTAAAAGTCCAGGAAGTGCCCTGAATACTTCTTTTTTGAGTTCTAGTGTCCAAATTAGGCATTTAGCATAGCAATTAGGGGTTTTTGAGGAGTTTAAGCCCTATTGGCAAGAATAGGTAAAACACCTAATTTAGGTTATAAATGGTCAAACCTCCAAGAAAAGAGAAAAGAAAATAAGATTATAGGAGTTAGAGGGTCAAGGTGGGAATTGGTTCCCTAGGTCCTAGAAATGCATGTAGGTGACCCTTGTAAAGATTACCATCCAATTCACAAAGAATTGGAAAAGTGATTTTTTATTCTTTGTAGGTGAAATCCACAAGTTTGATGATTACACAACCAATGGATGAAGAGAGGTGCTTGTAGTTGGAAAACACTCTAGGAGCGCAACGGTGAAGTTGGTTCATGAAGATTCCCTAGTATGGGAATGATTTGTCTGTTAAGGATTTAATTTGATAGGTGTTATTTTGACACCTTTATCGTAAGTGCAAAATAGACATGGAAATTTTCTCTTATAGTTTGGGGGATTTCTAGAAGCTACCCAAAAAGTTTCATAATTTTCTGAAGAAGATGACTTCATAGGAAATCAACTACATTTACTCGCATTTGAAAATTCATAGAAAGTACCAAGGTACCGGTAAAATCCCACTAAAAATTAGGATATTGTGTTTTACCATAAATAAGCACCCCACCAAATTTCAAGATGTTCTAACACCGACAAGTAATAGAATCGGTGGCAATAATGACTTTTGACGAAATTCCAAAATTTCCAATGAGTTGACTGGCATATCCGGAGCATACAACGGCTGATTGAAGTCAACTTGGATTCTTTTCTTATTTTCTTAAACCTCCTAAACAACCCTCGATAGTCAAAACCTTGAGAAAAGTCAAACTCCAAGTTTTGAGATTTTGACCTTTTTCACTACTTTTCAAATCAGTAGCTTTTGCTTGCGAAATGGGTTGGGAGTAGGGGGTAGTGGGTCTCCTATTTAAATTTGGGTCTTCTAAAGACAATTGCACAATTTGTTGGGCATTTGGAGCATCTTTCCAAAAATTAAAGCGGTTACAATAGTAGGTTAAAAGTTAATTTCTAGTTTTTCCTAGGAATAGTTTGTTAGGTAACTTGAGGAGGGAGGAGGCCTTGGAAATGTATAAGTTGGACTAGCCTAAGTTTTTTTGCATCCTAATTCCATCACCCTATATTTGGTCCCAATTTTGTCCATATAAGTGTCTAAATTTGTTTAGAAATTAGTCAAATATGTTCCAGATTCTAACAAAATCAGAGAATTAAGGATATTGTCATTAAGGATATTAAGGATGTCATTAAGGATATTGTGCCACTCCTATATTGTTCACTTTCCAAATGCTAATAGATACTTGAAATGGCGGGTTTAGATTGTTTCTAGGACATTTATGACTCTAGTCTATAGGCAGTTTTGTCATTTAAGGGCAGACCACTTCGGAAATTCATAGAAATTATAGTTTTGATCAAAAAATTATAATTCCATTTGGGTTTGACTCATATAACAAGCACACACCTACAAAAAAAATATTTTCCCTTCTTGCAATTGGCCCCAACATAGCTAGATTGCAAAGTAGGGTGGTAATAGGCTTGTCTACCTTAAAAGGCCTCCCCTCCTCTCACTTTGCACCCCTTTTCTTCATTTTGAAGAATACTCTCTTTCATTTCATAACTGCCAAATTCATTGGCATTGTTGGATTTTTGGTCATTTAGACCAAAACACTTGATTCATTAAGAAAAGTTTGAGGTCAAGGGAAGGCTGTGAGTTTTAGATTTTCAGCACCTGCGCGGTGCAAATTCAGAAAAATAAGAAAAAGAATTAAAATAAAAAGATAGTCGATTTGACGTGGCACTAGTAATACCATGTCAAATTTCAAATTTAAAAAAATAAAAAAGAATTTTTTTTCCATAATTGCACCATGGGGGTGCAAAACTCACAGCCTTATTCAGACCTTAGAATTTTCCTAATGTTTGAAGCTATTTTGGAGTGTTTAAGCTCCCATTATTGATGTTATTGAAGCTCTTTCAAAGGACATGGGGGTCCTTTTGAAACGCTTAGATATTGTGGAAGTTTTCCAAGTGATTTACTAACATCTTTGTGTTCTTAGTCTTAATTTCCTACGGAACTTTTTTGGTGAAGATTTCACACATTTTGTCTTGAAAATCCCCTTTGAAGCCTTGACGTGGAGAAATTGTGGTCCAACCCTGAGTCATTGAGTCATTTGGGAGGTGATGTTTGCTGCAATCCTCCAAAGTCCTACAAACCAATCATTGCTATTTGGTTGTTATTCGTACTAACTGGAACCTCAAGTTCCAACTAATTTCTCATTTTGTGTCCTATTAAGTGGTGTTAACCCGCAATATGGCGAAGCTTTCACCTATAGGCACATTCTCTAACATATTGTCACTCCTTTTGTTGTTCAAATCAGGGCTTAACAACCCTCGTACGATGAAGCTTTGAACATGGGACTAATTTTTAGTCTTAAAAATTTGGGGCTAATCCCACTAGATGGCGCTTTGCTCTTAGTCAGAATTTCCATTTTGCTTTTAGATTGAAAGGGATCCCCCAAAGGGGATCCAAATGTGGGTTTAAATCCCAAAAGTTAGGACTTGAATTCCAAAAATTGGCAAGCAACAACTTGAGGTTTTTGTAAGTAAAAACATAAAAATACCAAAATTGAGTCGCAACCAATTAGCCAACTTCCCAAAATCCTTAGTCAACGAGCCCACCATTATTGGCTAGCTAACTAGGTAGGCATGGTGGGTTGGAAGGGCTAGGTCAGAGGATTCGATAGGTAGCAAGCACTTCGTAAGGACCAAACTATTGATTGCTTGATTGAACTTAGACCACCAAAAATCCTCACATACATCATATTGGAAAAGTTAGAAACTAGGATGATATCCTAAGGGACACTACTAGAAAACCATGACCAAATCAACAGAAAATCAACTGATTTCTATTGTTTGGGGCATTGTAGTGTCCAATTTCACTAACTTTTGAACTTTTTGTAAAAATCAACAAATTGCTACCAATTTTCTATTGATTTTATTAGTGAAATGACCAAATCAACAAAACTTTCGGGAATCTAGAATCTTTTTGGAATCTTGTTGGAAATTGTTGGAAATTGTTAAAATCTATTAGAATCTTCGAAATCTTTTGCAATTAATGGACTCTACTTCGTACATTTATAAGATTTTGGAATGTTCTTATATTGTAGCAATAGGGCAAGGTTGGCACATTGATGCCAAATAAATAATTAATCCTCAAAACCATGAGTCATGATTTCAAACCATTTTCTACTTAGTTTTAAGTAGGCCCTTCTTGATACAATATTTGTTAAATACAATTTTTGTATAAGATGTGAAATTTTTAATAAACTTATGTTTTACTACTGAATTAATGCCTAGAATTTTTTTGATAAATTCAAGTTACAAACTTACAACTAAAAAGTTATTTCTCAAAAGGTGATTTTTTTTTAGTTTTCGGTGATTTGGGGCACTCATGACAAATAGATCCAATCACTACAAGAAAATGGGGGTCTAAATGATTGCAAAGAATGACTCGAATATAGTCATTCTGGACAAGTTTGACTGAGGAATGACTAGGGGCCTTGAAGTCATAATGGACAAATCATTCTTGAAATGACTGCTGATCTATTATCACCATCCATTTCTCTAGTGGATGGGTTTTGGATGAGAATATATTGGCGCCAAGTGAGGTGAACAGGGCGGTTTAGGGAATGCCGTTTGAGTTGCTTATGTAGAAAGTGAATATTGTTGACATGGATGACCATGTCAACAGTCATTCATAAGTCATTTCCTAGTCATGCCAATGTTGCATCTGTTGACATGTCAAACCACATTAGCAGTCATTCACAAGTCATTTCCTAGTCGTGCCGGGACATATTTGTTGCCCGGGGAGATCACTTAGTATATCCATAACAAGCCACGTGTGTTAAAGTGATTTTTTGCCCCCCTATATACTTTTTAATAAATAATAATTTCAACCTATAACTTTGAGCTTTGTTTAATAATGACTTTAGGTTTCTATTGCCAAAAATTCCCAACTCAAATAAGATATGAAATGATTTCTAGAATAGGTTGAATAATGAACTAAAATGGCATGTTTTTTAACTCAAATATTTATAGAGAATACACTTTAAATGACCATTGCATCATTATTCAAGAATAATGAAATTTCAATAGGGTGTTATTTTTAGGAATTTTTTGTTTATTTTTTAGACAATTTTTTCTTATATAAAATAGGGGTGTGAAAGTTATTTTCAGCTCTACAGTGTATCTTTTTACTTCAAAAATTTGTAACTAATTATAACTATCTAAAAAAAATACCAATAATTCACAACATAAACTTTCAAAGTAGGAAAATCTAGTCATATTTTTTTCTTTTCCTTTTATTTAAATTTTAGAATATAAGAAAGGGGGTCTAAAATCTTAACACACGTGGTTCCAAATGGACACACTAAGTGATCTCCCCGGGATTTGTTGACGTGGAGGTTTGCATCAGCAATCATTTATAAGTCAATTTTTAGTCATATAGCAATTGGGCATCTACTGTAGTTTTCCACTCGGGCAGTCATTCGTAAGTTACTCGTGGGAAAAGTTGCCAATCCGTTGGTCACTCTGAAATCATTATTTAGTTGCAGTGAAGTCATTTCTTTAGGATGGCTAGACATGAGCAATCACTTGTAAGTCACTGTTAAGTTCCTTTGACGTTCATACATAGCATGCCTCCAAGTATGCCTACTTCTTCATGTGTAGTCATTACGGAGTTGTTTTCTAGTCCATTTACAGATTTACTATTCACATGCAATTACTACTTGGGCTACTTCACTTGGGTGGTTGTGTAATATATTTGAATTAGAGGGGGTTTATGGTAAATACTTTACAAAGCAATTTTGGCTATGCATTGTGTACATCAATGAATACAACATCCCTCACTGGGTCGCTTGCCTACCACTCCTCTCAAGCATGTCCACATTGAAAGATTGAACATTGACAAAAACAAAGGGAAAAAAGGAAAGTGAAAAGCCATAATGACTACGGCTCATGAAATTTTACCAAAGTTGGCTACTTAGAGCTGAGTCCTACTAAATCCAGTCGTTTTCCGGCTCTTGTACAAAAGCAAACTCCTCCAAGGATGCCTCAACTACACAATTTTATGTACTTTTGGTCCCAAACTACACTGCTACCCTTTGCATATTCAATGTTGACTTGCTCTGCAGCTTCCCTAGGGTACATGAACTGCACTCCGGGATTCAAAATATCACGCACATCCACCTTGAACCACCTCTCTGGAATGTTGTCAAAGTGGAACTTGTGTTCACTTGCTATACTGCAGATGACCCCTACCGCCAATTTCTGCCTCACGGATCGTGGGTTCAGCAAGAACACTTCGTCACCTAGTTTGAATTGCATCATGCCAACCATCAGGTGCTTTGTAGTGTGTCCTCCAACATTAGAAAGGAACCTAAACAAACTCACCATTTCAAATGACTAACGCCTCACTAACTCGTAATTGCCATATGACTACACAACAATTTGTCAAAAACAATAACTATAATTCCAGTTCTATATGACTGCAAGATGACATAGGTATAATTGAAGCAGTTTAGGAAATCAAACCCTAGGCTACAACTACCCCATGCACAGAGAACGTCTGTGGCCAAAAAAATACTATTCAATACGCACGTTTGGGTCTACGGTTTAAGCATATATGAAAGCTAGGTTCCACTACTACATAATTACTAAATTTAAGTCAAGCTTCAACCAATGCATGTTGCTCCTATGGTATGAAAGAACCCTATACTGAAAATATGTCTCATATTATAGTCCAAAAGACATTTGCTAAGGACCAAAAAGGAAGTCCTCCAAGTCATTATTTTTCCACCTACATCCCTGAAAGCATGTGCATGACTCACTATAGCAGTACATCTACATCAGTAAAACAAGATAAGAAGGTTTTGCTGCCAATTTGGCACCTTTCAAGCCACACCTGGATTCATTACACATCCTCTAACAAAGATTCAATGTTTTCTAAAAAAAAGACAGACTTGCCAATAATGTGGCATTAGGCCTCCATAGACATCCAAAGATGACTGCAATTTGAGGCTTTCAGATACCGCTACTACCACAAGACTTCTTACTAACATGATTGTCACTTGCATATGACTTTCAAGTCTTGCATAACTACAATTTCACTTCTATATGACTTGATGATGAGGACAAAATGACTTCAACGTGACCGAAAAGGAAAATGAAGACGCCAGTGTGATGAACGCACCTTCTTTCGAGGCCCGTTGCGTTTCTTCTCTACTGCGAATGCACGCTTCGTCCGTGCCTCCCACTATTGCCCCTTCCCCTACAAACACATATACAAAGTGTTACAGAGGGTAATGAAGTAAAGGTGAGGGGATAGTTGATGACTGCAACTAGACCGGAAGCAAGTCCCTTTACCTTCCACAATGTCAAGAAACTCATATGAAGCTCCAGATTGACGTTTTAGTAGCATTTGTGTAATGGATTTGTGCACAATTGTAGGATACTTCGTTCGGAATGCTAGGACGTTTGGACACTCATGTAGGGCCTCTAACAGTGGCCACAAGAAACATTTCAAGTACTCCTTGTTGT
Source organism: Straminergon stramineum (assembly GCA_963920665.1). NCBI lineage: Eukaryota > Viridiplantae > Streptophyta > Bryopsida > Hypnales > Calliergonaceae > Straminergon > Straminergon stramineum. Next base: position 12,889,065 of record OY987265.1, read on the forward strand.
TGCTTAGTGTGTGAAGTCATTTCACATAGAAAGGAATACTAATGATGACATTGGCCTCTAGATTGCAAGCGACCCTCCTGATTTGGCTATCTACAATCATTGTGTTGGCTGCACTAAACCTAGATTAGGTACTATACACTTTAGACAAGTTCTTCCCCCTCTCAATTGCCTACCTATCTTTGCCACCTTCAACCTCTAAATCGTATCCAAACCAAGCAAAAAAGGGGATTAGATTGATGGCACTCCTCAAGCCTCCCAACATTGTGGGCATAACATCTACCAAGTAAGTGCCGCTCCTATTGGCCCAGAATGCTACAGAAAAGTTCAAAAAACAACAGGACAAGAATGGTTTCAGCCAAGGCTTCAAAACTACTCGATGAAAGTTGGTCTTCATGGTACTACGGATTCAGCTATTTGGGTTCACCGTTGTCAAAGACCTATAGTCCAACAAAGTCTCGTGGACATTAAAAAGAATTAATTTGGATTGCCCATTAGTTTGTCCCGTATTGAGGTTGCCCAACGCACTGGTTAGCCTGACCTCATTCGACGTACATGGACGACCGTGGGAAGGGGCCTTTACCTTCAACGAAGAGCATGCTGGTCTCCTCACCTTCCTCTATGAAGGCTCTACTACCACTAGCAATGGATCAGAAGGGTTGTCGGAGGTGTTCATGGTGGCCTCCAGAGCTGGTTGAGTTGAAGCCTGTTGTCCTACATTTGTGACAGTAGCAACGTCCAAGTCCTCACTAGCATCCTTTATAACTTCCTTTTCAACTTCACTATTTGAACTCTTAGTGTGGACTGGTGAAGAAGCTCTACTAGCCAGTTCAGTCAATGGTTGCACTTTGTCAACAAGGAAGAGCTCCGGAAGCACGTCAACCATTGTAGGCTGAAGAAGGTTGGTGGCAGATACTATCGGCTTCACAACGCTAGGCCTAGTCTCGACAGAGAGTGGTAACTACGAATCCACAGCAAGGGGCTCAGACTTGGACAAAGGACCGTCCTTCAATGTCTAATCTGAGTCAAAGGAGAGTGTGATATTTGTTGCAGAGGCTATGATGCATGAGATCCTCTGGTGTCTTCCCTTGTTTGTCAACGGCCTTCTTCTTCTGCTTCACTGGCAATTGCATGTCTTCCACAAGAGAATCCAGCGTAACTACTTTCTTCCTTGAATTGGGTACTGAACTAGCGGGATCCAACATTCGTTTCCCACTTGCTTCATTGTTCTCCAAAGTTGATTGAGTGATGGATGGGCTGCCGTTGTCCACGTGCTTCACCTTCCCCATGAAGCTATGGAACATCAAATGCAAGTCTTGTATGGCTTTCAGCTGGGCTGTAGAGGTGGCTACAAATTGGTTGACCTTCAAGTCTACAGAGTTCTTCCATGACTCCATCGCTAACCACCTGGCTGGATGATTCACCTGCCTGCAACACCTACTCATCCACGCGCATACCATAGAGCCATGAAGTGACGCCCATGTCACCCACTAGTCACCAAAAATGACTCCATTGCTAACCACCTGGATGATTCACGTGCCTGCAACACCTACTCATCCACATACATACCATAGAGCCATGAAGTGACGCCCATGTCACCCACTAGTCACCAAAAATGACTCTATCACAATTGCGCGACTCATGTATGACTTTAGAGCCACTCCATAGAAGTATTAGTTGTACTTCAAGAGTTCCATTGACTCTCCTATGATTGCATTGGATGTAAAACTAGCCCTTCCATTGCACTACATTCGAATACGAGAAGATGACATGTGCTCATCAAAGGAGATCGCCAAGGCAAGTGAAGACTAAGAATCTAAGGTTCACTACCGAAGTTTAGTGCCTGTCTAAATCACCTACGTGCATACCATAGAGCGACAAAGGGACACCCATGTGAGCAGTAAGTCACCAAAAATGACTCTGGCACTATAGAGCAACTCATACATGATTGCAGACCATGTCATATATGACTACAGAGCGACTCTACATATGTGGTAGTCATACTTCATGAAGACTACTAACATAGCTATGGGTACATTTTGCATAGAACATGCATTTCCACAGAAGTGCGAATAAGACAATACAACATGTGCTCATCACAGGAGAACATCAATTCAACTTAAACTTACATGGGTTGTAGCTACACCTCCCACACTTCTCTGTCTACCCTCAGCTAGTTCCGTTATCCTAGGACTAATTTCCCTCCCTTCCCTCTGCCAAGGTAACGCGAGGTAGTCATTGGTTTGGAGCTCCTAAACCATCACATAGAACCTGTAGCATGTCGAAAACTACACAAATGCAAGTACAGGGACAAAGCATAGGGACTAAAGGTATGTTGTGAAGAAGAACGGAAAAATTGAAATGGGTACTTACCACTTGCGTGTCCTTTCCAACTCTCCCCTTCCTTCCCACTAACATGTAATTTTTCACACTTTGACTTGCTAGTGTCATCTTCTATGCCTTCAACTTCTACACATCCATCTTCCAATATGCAATCAATTTCTACCATTGGTCATCGTTAACATGAATAGGTGGCTTCTCTTGGCCTTTCAGCCACCTTACTTTCAGTCGAGACCACTCTAACTTAAGATACCTCATTATTGCCATGCGAAATCCAACCACGCTCATTGGATTGCCTACATACTCAAATTCACTGTCTAGGGCATCTCTGAGTTTCAGAAGTGTATGCGGCTTATGCTTGGACCACTCCACGATGCTCATGTCCACAATTTTTGGGACAAAATCTCGAATTGCTTCATCCCACGCATTCTTCTCTTCATACGTAGCGTCCACCTCACCTCCTTCTAGCACATAAACACGGTTGGGTTTGTTGCCCGCTATGACCTACTATAGACTGTCGAAGTCGTATGCGCTTCATTTCTTCCGTCTACACACATGATCCTCCATGTCCAATGATGTGAAACCTTTTGGTGAACCTTGTGCAGCACCATGCCGAGGCTAGGCACTTGGAAATGGCGAGGGAAGGGGGGTAGAGTTCTAGGGAGGTGGCGCTTGTGACTGACTAGGCATCCACTTCCTTGGCCCTTGGGACCCAAGACCAGCCAAATTGGTTGTAAGGAGCACATTCTTGTGCAGGCAGCTCCATGTAAGGAGCCAGTTCCTAGGTACAAGGTTGCACGTACGGAGCACGATCTTCTGTAGGACATAGGCGGGGGTTTGTCTTCGACGGGGAGATTGCCACTAGCATTGGTTTCTTCTTCTTCAGCCTCTAATCTAGAAGGGGCTCCTCCTCCAACTCCTCATCGGTGGAGTCAAAGACATCTCGCTCTGTAGCTGCACACCACATGTTTCCAACAAAGAGGTCCCCATGAGCAAATTAGTTTGGTTCACATGTGCAAGAAGAAATAATTACAAAAGTTGTGCTCAAAATCAAGCATGATATCACTTGCGAGCCCAACAAAGCAACATGAAATTGAAAAACGATCAACATTCGAGAAGTAGAGGATGACTAGCATCCCGTTGCCAATACCGGAAAGCCTAATCCTTATCTACGGGAACAATGTATCTTTCTAATTGACAATACCCAGACTTTTGTACACAACAAAGGCGAGAAGTACAACGAAAATATCAAATCATTTGGAAGCTTATGATAAATCCCATTGCAGGGAGGAAGTCGCTTCCGTAAACCCTAACTCCAACTACTCAGCATGAACAAGGTAGTGTGATGCCAAATTACCTACAATAGGTGTGTTCTAGTTGGATTGCCACTAAACATGTCTACAAGCAATTGCGAGATTCATTATACCTTGTGCGAGGGACACATCATTGGACTCCGTCGCCTTAGAAGACAAATCGCGGCCTCTACTCATGTCGCTCCCCATTTGAATGTGTCCCCCACCGCCACTAGCCAATCCCATCTTCTTTTCTCCCCGTTGACAATGGTGTTGGCACCTTGAATTCTTGTGTAAGGGTGGAGGGTCATTCTTCACAGTACACAATTCTAGTTGTAGCTTCGACTTGGCCAACTCTGCATCACTACACACAAGACCTAAAGTAATTAGGACAGCAATGGAAGCTAAGCGCCTTAGAAGAAACGCATTAAGCTAACAAAACACAAGCGTGGATGAAGAAGTGCCCCTGAAAATTAGCAAAAGACAAGGAAAATGGAGTTAGGGTTGTGACCCCAACTAAGACAATACACACTTCTGTGTAGCAGGACTAGGCAACTTCCACATGGTCATGAGGGTAGGAATAGACGACACTTAGTTGCAAGATCCTTATGACTACTTGTATCCTACTTCCATGCGACTTCTACATGACTTCATTGGAGTGGCAACAACAACTAAAGTCACTAATTGTTACTTGAAGGTGACTACAAAATGATTATGCGATAATTGAAGTGGTGAGGGATGCCAATGTAGGTGTGAAAGAATACAAAAACCCTAGCAAGCCGCCGCCTTCAACGATTTGGAAACTGAGCCACAGTAAGTGGCTTGAGCAACAATAAAAGAAGACAAAATTCCTCACTTCAGTGCGCCTATCTTGCCCCTAGGAGGTCATGCTACACGAACTTCATTCTGTAGTCATGCACTACCTCACGGGATTTTGATGTATATTTCTTTCACCTTATGTGATCACTACATGTACGTTGCTTTAATCCTTCTGTGCAAGGTAGAGGAATCTGGATAGGGACTTACATGACAACTTTGGCCGCCATAACGAGTGCGATCGCCTTCTCTAGAGAAGCAACATTTTGATCCTGTAGTAGTTCGTACTCCGTTTTTGAGTGCAGTGGGCTATCCATAGGCAAACTCTTTCTCCATAGTGAGGTGCTTGTCATGCAAACTCCTTCCTTCAACCCCGTGTTTTTACTCCTTGAATGTGCTTGAATCATGATCAAGCCTCCAAGTACCCTTACGGAATTGCATGCGTGCAATTGTGGCGGCGGAAGAGAGGCAAACAATGTTGCTACTTGGGCAATTGGCAGAAGATGCAAGTGAATACTAATGGGAGGGAACACTATGCTTCAAATGCAATGTGCACCTATTGTTTTGTTTTGTTGAGGCACAAAAAAGACATCGTGGGCATGATGAGTGAGGTGGGATTTGGTGGCTCCTAATTAATTATTAGTATTTGCAATTACTCTAGCCCGACTCTATGAGTGGAGAAGGTACACTCTTCTGATCTTTCCCTGATATGCACTTGAGTGTAGCATGTTCTTTCCCAATGATTGGCTATGGGATCATAATTAGGCTTCCTTCCCTACTTAGAGTACGAGTTCATTGTAATTACCGGCCCCAATAACTAAATCACGGTTTAGGTGGTTTAAGTCTAGGGTTACGGGGACTTTGAAGTGCTTCACTACAATATGATGGGAAGAAGTCATACATGTGTGTGTAGTTGCATATAATGACTTATCCATGACTACTTGAAGTCATACTGAAGTATGTAGTTACCTGTGATGACTTCAATGTCACTTCTCGAAGTCATAGTACAGTGTCATGTTCCATATAGTGACTCATATATGACTAGTTCAAGTCATTTAGTAGTTGCAGTATGTACAATATGACACTTGCCTATGCAGTACTAGTTAGGATGTAGTCCATAATGAATATGTGCTTTTTGAATGGGATATAAGGGAAATTTCTAGAAGAAAGAGTTGTGTATAGTATTAATTTCCAGGTTAGCCTTCTCTAATGCTATACCTCATCATGAAAGAAATAGGCTGGCATGGTTTACCAATATGTTTTACAAGATCTAAGTTCCATAGCTCTTGAAATTGATATGTCGAATTCCTAATGCTCTGATAGTGACTTGTATTGTAACAGAACTCAAAGACCATTTGTCACCAACCCATACGTTGTTCTACAATTTCAACTATACCGCCACCAAGGACAAAGAACTTCCTCAATATAGCTCATGTGTTTAGTGCAAGTTAGGTATTCAAAACCCTTGTCCACAAGTGAACTTGTATTAAGCTTCCAAGGACTGTTGAAGGGCATTCGTAATATAAACTATTACTCTGAACGTAATGCCAAAGTGGAGAGTCCTCAGAGTTTTCCCATTGTTTCATAAGAGGAGATGTAGAATGGTGACCCCAGATTTTGACCAGGACATAGGCCAACAAGTCAGACCTGGCATCCTGAGAACTCCTCCTTTGGAGGAGATGTTTCCAAAGGGTGACCCTAAACCTTTACCGCTTGTGATACCTACTTTAGGTGACATGTTTGTAGATGTGGTTTCAATAGGACGTCCTTTACCACAAGCAACGGCCCAGTCTAGTACAATGTATAGTTCAGAACGCTGTGAAGTTGAGGGAGGTGATGTAGTGCTTGAATGTTCTATAGAAGGTCGTTTGCCCTAGTTGAATTCCAAATCTTTCAATTCCATGTCGGCCCTTAGTTTCCAAGCTCGAGTAGAGGAGGCACTACGTCACAAAATAGGTGTCGGATGCCATCTACTTCTGTTGCATCCATTGAATTGCAAGTGGAAGGTGTTCCCATAGTGGGACCACTGAGTGCACATGGCAAATCTCTCTCCACGAGAAGAAAATTATCTGTGGCTGAGTTGTTACAAATCACTAAGTAATGGAATGGGGATATTATAGCCCTTTACTTTTTCCAATGTCATTCTCATTTCTCCACCATAGATTACTAACATTCACTGTTTCTCCACATACCAAATCAAAACATATGTTGTATCTCACTTTGGCAATCACAAAAGTGACTATTTGTTAACTTCTTTTCCATTTGCATTGGAAAAAAATGATTATGGTATTCTCCCAATTTCATATTATCATTGTAGTAGGAATTTTCACCAATGTAGTCCTCATTTCAGTCATTAATCACAGATGGGGTCTTGGTATTTGAATTGGGCTACAATACGTAAGGTAGATATATTGAAGTGACAATAAAGTTACTTCTCTTCACATAATGCAGACATATTACAGTCAAGACTAAGTAACGGAAGACATATAGAAGTCATTTTTCAGCAAAGTCAGTCATATCACAGTTGCATGGCCTTACGGGCAGAACATTGATGCTTCATTGCAGTCATGATTCGTGATTGAGGCTAGTTCTGACTGTGTCCCTCTGCAATAATTGCAGAAACATAGGAAATATTCAATTTGGAATCAAGAAGGAGATGATACCTGCAAGATTACCACTCTCTGATATTCATAGGTAGCGATTGAGAGATGATTGTCTCTGGATTAGAGAGTTGCAGAGGGCCTCAGAATACAATGTGAAGAGTTTGCATTGCCCATGCACTAAATGTCGAGGGTGTAAGAGACTAATCATACGCAATGTATGAGAGCACTTCATCAAAAATGGCAAACATCCAAATTCTAGAATTTGGAGAGATGTAGGGGCACGAGACTCCTCGGATGAAGAGTGGGAGCAACAATTTTGGGGACCAACCAAAGTTCTACAAGAAGAATTGGATACGGCTGTTGATACACTTGGAATGATCGACCAAGCATTACAATAAGTGGAAGTCCCATTGGTATTAGCAAATCGAGTTCATGAGGAAGTTTGTGATGCCTTTGCTATTGTGGACTCGATCCATGAAGATTGCTGCGAGGTAGGCCTTGAGGATGTGGCTATAGATGAAGAATGTCGTGACGAAGAGCAGACTCCCAACACGGCCATGGATGGAGGTAGAAGTGGTTCGGACTTCGATGTCAGGGTGCTAGAGGAGTCCATGTAGCCTCTTTATGATGGAGCTCATTCTAGCAAGCTCGTAGCAACTATGCTGCTCATGAATTTGTGCACTGTGCATGGCATCAACAATCATTGTGCAAATGAACTCTTTAGCATTTTGCATCTCCACATCCTACTTGAGAAGAATTCCTTGCCCAAAACGTACCATGCTATGAGGATCCTCATGCAAAGCTAGGGCTGACATACAACACAATCCATGCGTGTGAAAGAGGATTTGTGCTTTTCAGAGGGCCACATGAGCATGCCTTACAATGTCCAATGTGCGGTGGATGTCAGTATAGAGATGAAGATTGTCATACCTTTCTGGTGAAGGTGCTTCGTCATTTCCCCATCATTCCATGACTTCAACGCATGTTCCAAAGCCCCTCTATTTCAAAGTTGATGGTGTGGCATGAAGAGAATCAAAGTGACTAAGAAGGAGGGGACGGCCTTGTAAGGCATCCTTGTGACTCCAAAGCTTGGCACCACTTTCATGAGAATTTGGATCCTTTGTTTGCTCATGATCCACGCAACGTTCACTTTGCCCTTGTTGTTGATAGTGTAAATCCTTATAAGCAAAATAGGTCATCATGGTCCACGTGGCCTGTGTTGTTGTTGAATTATAATCTGCCCCCTTAGTTAAGCACAAAAAAGTTTTTCATGTTGTTGGCTTTGTTGATTCCCGGGAGAGAATCAGTCACATCCGAGGTCTTTGATGTGTATTTGGAGCCCCTTGTTAAGGAGTTATTGGAGTTATGGGATAGAGTTCCAACGTACGACATAACGAAGGATGTTGGTTGCAAGGCTTTCCAAGTGCATGCTATGTTGCTCTAGACCATTCACAACTTTCAAAGCTATGGCACAGTGGGAGGTTTCTCCCATCAAGGATATGCAACATGTCCTTGGTGCGGTATGGACCTAGGTGCTGAGCATTCCACTGAGCTTAATAAGCAAACTTATGTTGGCACTCGCCGTTGGCTGCCTCAAGATCACCCATTTTCATCAGAGGAAATGAAAGGTCACTTCAATGGTGCTATGGAAAACCATCCTAAACCACGTTGTGTAATAGTGGAAGAGCAACCACGGCACCCACGGGAGTGTGAGGCGTGCAAAACAACTGGGAACAGAGAGGGAGTTGTAGGGGATCCATCAAAATTACATGGTGTTAAGCAACTAATCATTTTGCACAGACTGCCATATTAGAAGGTGAGCACTCCTGACCCTTCTTGTGAAGAAGCTTGTCACTTACAGGGAACTTAGAGTCCTATCGACAGTGCTATAGAAGTCATTTTAGAGTGGTCTCCGAGTATGAGTCATTTTGAATGACTTTCATGTGACTTTAAAGCTTCTCGGAAGCAACATAGAAGTCATATAAAAATGATGGTCGTGAAGTAGTTATTTTGAATGATTATTGCATGTCTGCATGCCGTTTCTTGGTAAGCCTTTGCTTGAGTTCACGACAAGTCCAAAATGATGTACTGCATATTCTGTCTTTGAAAAGGGCTTCTTGAGTCGTCTTTAGACTTTATTGTAATGCCTTCTTGAGTTCCTATGCTTGTTTTTTTTCTAAAAAGGTGGGGCAGCAATGACCTCTCTTGAATAACTATGTGCCAATCTGATTTCGTAAATGATGTGTGAACAATGGCACAAAAGCTTCTCATTTGCCACTTGCTGGACGTTATGCAGTGCAAGATGAACCTAACAAAGAATTTCTTGAAAACCATAACTAGGAAAAAAGACACTGTGAAGGTCAGGCAAGATTTGCAAAGGCGGAATGTTAGGAGGCACCTATGGTTTACCCCACACCCAAGGAATTTAGGGAAGATGGTGAAGCTTCGAGCATCATATGTCTTATCAGAAGCTAAATTTGAGAAGTTCGCGAGGTGCATCGAGTCATTGAAGACACCTAGTCGATATTCTTCGAACTTGGGCAAGTGCATTCAGAAAAAAACCCTTTGGGGGTTTGAAGTCTTATGATTACCACGTATTGATGCAACAAGTGTTTCCACTAGCACTTAGAGGGTTGATGCAAACTAGGCCTCATATGGCTATCATGAGAATGTGCAAGGTCTTCAGGCGCCTCTACACAAAGGTTTACAATCCAACGGAATTTTCATCCCTAGAAGCTAACTTGGCAGAAAGTATGGCATTGTTGGAGATTGAATTTCCACCATCCTTTTTTGACATTATGACACATCTTCCCTACCACCTTGCAAGGGAGTTGGACTTGTGTGGACTAGTTAGTACAAGGTGGATGTATCCTATAGAACGATATATGAAAGTGTTGAAGAACCATGTAGATAATATGGCACGTCCAAAAGCTTGCATGGCAAAGGGGTATTTGAAAGATGAATGTATTGGATTCATTACGGAGTACCTCCATAGATTTGAGCCCACTCAGAGACATGTGTGGGATGAGGACGAAGAGTATGGTGATGCTAAAGAGGTTTTGTAAGGAGCAGGGAGGCCATACGTGATGAGTCCTAAACTCCGAGACTTAGCCCACCAATATGTTCTAGCAAATGTCTCAATTACGCAGGATTTGCATGCGTAAGTAGAACACATCAACCCTATATGTGATTTGACAGTGTTAAATATTGCAAAAATGGATAGGTCTTTGTCTTCAGTGATGTTGTTCTCTCAAGTAGGAATGTAGTAGTATATGTTGTGTGACCCATTCATTTGCAAGTGGTTTGTTCATTTCAGTACTTTGAAATGACTTACTCCTAATTGTGGAAAGTAAGGACAAAGTCACAAAACTTTGCTGCAACTTTCAAGTCACTTGCATATGACTTTCGAGTATAGGTTGTCTCTTCTGCTCTGCTATTGGTACGCAGGGAGGTTAGTACTTAGTTAACCCAAATGTATATGCAAGCAGTGGACTATCGAGTCGCGAGCAAATCCAAATGCCACAACACTCTCAGAATAGATAGAGAGAATAGTACGAGACTTTGATTTGGATTTCAAGAAGCTGGAGGACATAGAACACTTGTTGCTAAGTAAGAAACCATCACAAAAAGCCACTCGGTATGCACGTGTCACTGCCTTTGGTAACCACTTCCGAGTGGAAGACGAGACCACCAACTAATTGCTAAGCTACAATAGCAAGGTAGCTTTAGTTTTCTAGTTGCCATTAGAGAATGTCCGTGAATCTTCAGTAAATTATGTGGGAGTCTTGAAGGACATACTAGTGTTGGATTATAGTGCACTCCATTTGCAAATCATTCTATTGCAGTGTAAGTGGGTGAAGACTGAAGACAATCGAGGGAATCCTAGATACACCAAAGATGACTCCGGGATTCTTGTGGTTAATTTCCACCACAAACTTCCTCGCATGTCTGAGCCTTTCATTTTTCCAAGCCAAGCTACATAAGTTTTTTTTCAAATGTTGTAGGGAGACCTGGCTAGAAGGTTGTTTTACACAAAGAAGCTAGAGCAAGACGGGAAGTAGTGGACACAACAAACACCTTCATTAATACAACAGTGGAGAGTGCAGGTTTGACTGCTCCTCAAAGTTGGCCTGATGTAACTGAGACAGTTAATCTACTAGGAACCATTGAATTGTCAAGGGAAGACAACATTCTAGCACAAGAAGAGTGCTAGAATCTGTAAGCGAAATTACATTTCGCATGTGCCTTCTGTACTTATTTGATGTGATAATGAAATAGTAATTGAATACCCATTCCAGAAGCCATGCACGATGAATATGAAACAATAAACCCAATTACAGTATTGCTGACATCCCACATGCCGTTTTGTCATTGCTTGTCGTTCTATGACCTGCAAATCACTAACCGCAGTCATGGGCAGTCATTATTTAGTGGAAGTCATTCTTTCATCCACATCAGCGCAATCAATTCCACGTCAGTAGTGTTAAAGTTCTTGGAATCCCTAAACCAATGACCCAGAGTCATTTAATAGTTGTGCTGTAGTCAATAGAAGTCAAAATGAATGACATTGTTGTACTTGTTCATGACTGAGTCCTCCACATTGGATTTCAAACTTCTCCTGCCAAAAACTTGACAAAGGTTATGACAGGAAGGCGGACTTTCATCTAGCACTCCATCGAGTCTGCATCTTCCAGTCGCTCCTATGACTACAAAATGACTCGAACACTATGGCAAAATCCAAATTGGTGCAATTACAAAAGCTACAATCATTTCAAAGTCAAAACAGACACGAAGTCATATATTTGTAGTCATGAAAGGGCCCATTTTCTTGTAGTGAATTGGTTTGAAATTCTTTATACAAACTCTCAACAAGATTGTGAACATAATCTCTAAAGTTGAAAGACATGAAAATATAAAATTATGACTTTCAAAACACTTAAAACATTTAAAACACCCTCATTTGGGCAACATTTAAAGCACAATGGTTGAAGTTCTATGTACTACAAATTTTTTTTAACTTAATTATCATTCACAATTCTTTTTTTAAAAAACTCAGCAAACTTTGGTGGTCATTTTGACATATTAGAATAACTTTTTTCAAAAAACTTTGAACTAAAAAAGTTATAAAACCAAGCTAACTTTCATCTCCAAAAATCCTTTTGAGATTTTGAGCTTCCATTCAAAAGTTATAGACAAAATTCAGAGTGGGGTAGCAAGGAATATTTTCTTTGATATTTTTGAACACCCTCTTTGAATTTTGTCTATAACTTTTGAATGGAGTCTTAAAATCACAAACAGATTTTTGGAGATGAAATTTATCTTGATTTCCTAGCTTTTTTTAGTCTAAAGATTTTTGAAAAAAGTTATTCTACTATGCCAAAATGGTCTTCAAAGTTTGCTAAGTTCCAAAATACCAAATTGTAAGTGTATATTTAAGAAACAAATACTCCTTTGTACATTGAATTTAAATAGTGGCGAGTTGGTGAGGGTGTTGTGTTTTCAAGTGTAAGGTTCTGAGTGCAAACCTAGGTGGCAACCATGGGTGTATGGTTTGGCTGCCCAAAAGCTTCAGGCAGCCAAAAAAAGGGTTTTGCTACCTGAAAATTTCAAGTAGCACCCCACCCCCCCCACCCCTTTTTTTCTTTTTTTTTCATTTTTTATTCATTTTTTTTTTCATTTTTTACTTGACCAAATCAACAGAAAAAATCAATAGATTTCTATTGATTACTGTCCAAAACAACGAGTCCGAAACAACAAAAGATATCAACGCTTCTTTGTTGATTTGGACATTGAATTTTCTAGTAGTGGGATCCCAATTTTGATTTTCTAATAAAAAAATTTGCTTCCTTGATGAAAAAATTTGTCATTGAATTTAAAATTGTTGAAGAGATTGAAAGGTTGAGAGGTACCTTTAGTGTTCCAAAAATACAATAAAAATTGGATTAGCCTACATGTTGAATAATCCACACAGTTTAGAGATTTTCCATTCAAAAATTGCCAGAAGTCTAATTTTGGACAAAATAAGCCTAGAAGAGGGAAAATCAGCATACATTTAGTCTTGAATACTAGAGTGAGAGAGGGACAAGAAGTACTTTAAATTGCAAAATTAGAATAGAACCCTTAACAACTACGAGGCTAGCAATTGAAGTTGAGAATTTAAATTGAGAGAACAGTAGTTGAGTGGAGAGGACATTAAGTCAAGATAGGGACTGAAGTCAACCTAGGTTGACCAAGAAAGGAGAGCTAGAACTTCAATATAAACCCCATACATGTATAACCTCACACCCTATCTCCACTTAGTTACGCTCTGGAGTCATGAGCTAGTATACAAAAACTCAACCTCATGCTCTAGACTCACTCCTTCTCGCATTGTAGAATTCCAAATTCTATCACCGGAGAATTTTTGTTTTTTGTTAGAATTTTCAAAAAAATTAGCTAGTTCAACATAACTATGATGCAATTTTCTTTTAGTGTTTGGACACACTTACCAAGGTTGGAAGTTAGTTAGAAGACAAATAGAAACAAACAATAAGGAAGCATAGTTGACTTATTAGATTCTAGGAATTAGTTAGTAGTTAGTAGAAGTCAAATCCACTTGTCTTCAAGCATTTGTTTGCTTCTTGCAAAATTAGCAAGGGATTTAAAGATTTGATTTGGTAGGATTTGGTTTACAAAAAATACCTAGAATGAAAAGGAAAAGAATCGGAAGGAGTTAGAAAGAGTCTTTAAACTCTTCCAACGAACTAACTACTTCACTAAACATTTCAAAAAGCAATACAAAATGGGAGTGGAAGGAGTATGCCATGAGGACACAATTGCCATGCACGACAATGAGGAATTGGGAGTTGTGGATCTTGAAGTAAGTTTGTAAATTACTCATCTTGGCTTTGATTTACCCCCAAAAGAATTAGATTAATTTAGCATCTGTGTTAGAAGTTCAAACTTAAACTCAGACCATTACGAAACCATCAGAAAAGTAAGAGTTGAATTTAAAAGTAGTTAGGAAAAGTCAATAGCTTTCCAAAAAGTCATTAAACATAAAAAAAATAGACAAAAACTCCAAAAGTTATGCTCAAATGAAAAATAGTTTAAAAATTAGATGAAAAAGATAGGAAATAATCCAAAAAAATCAAGTAAGAAATCTTAGAATCTAGAGTAGAAGTAGAAGTCAAAAGTAAAAGAAAAAGTTAATTTCAAAAGTGAAAGGTGAAAGGAATTGATGGATGAAGTTTGATGAACTAATTGCCGGTCAAACTTCATCCGTGAGTAATTTTTATTAGGAAAGTCAAAAGCATACGTGGGTAATCTTTTCCAAAAGGTAACTTGAGTGACTTTTACTTTAAATTTACTTAGACCTAAAATAGCAAGTAGGATCAAAAGTTTAAAGCCATAGTTAGAACAATAGGGAATTACAAGGAATCTTTTGAAGGAGTCTTAGGAACAAGTTAGGGTTAGAATCTCTTAAAGCATAATTTCAGGGTTCTAAAACTTGTTTAAACTGAGAAAATAGATCAATATCGAAGAAGTTAGAGTAGGATGAAGAATTGATCAAGGATAGGGAGGATTTGGATGAAATTCAACCATAGTTGACCAAACCAAGTGGATTTTAGAAGTTAGGAAGAAGATAAAAAATAGAAAATAATCCAAAAAACTAAAAAAGGATTCCAACAATTAGCATAGAAGTAAACAACGGATGATGTTTTAACCATTAGATTGGAATCTAAACTTCATCCGCAATTATCTCATCATAGGAATATCGGATTTGAGAGTTCTTTATCATTTTGGAAATGGTATGAGAAACCCTACAAACTCACCTACTCTGTTCTCTTGATTGATTAATCCTTTTGGGGCCTAATTTAGAAGATAAATCCCAAGGCCAAAATCGTTTACTAATTTGGTTGAAGTGGATTAAGTTTCCAATTAGGGAATTCAAAGTAGAACTTGCATACTAAAGATCCATTGCTTGGTAGGCGTATTTGAATTTAATGTATAGACACCCATAGGACAACTTGACAACACAAGAACTCGGTTGTGTTCGCTTGATTCCAAGGGTGGGAATCAAGCACCCACAACATTTTGATAGATTATAGGCTTCACTAGCTTATATATTTGTATTTGTTTGAGGTTTCAAACATATTTTTTGGTTTATTGTATTTCAACAAAGTTTTATTCTATTGTGATTTTTAATGAAATTCTTCGTTTTAATAATTTAATTTATAGAATCCTTTTCTATTTGTGGCATGCTTGGAAAAAAATTGAATGACCATTAATTTGATAGCCTTGCAAATGGGAAGAGATATGAAAGATTCAAAATTTCATATGAAGTTTGGACCCACCTTTCCAAATATAACATAAGAGGATCTTGAGTACAAAACCATCATAATTCATGAACTTTACACATTATTTTGTAGCAAAAGTAATCAAATTCTCTATCATAAGTGCCAACTAATTCAAGATTTCTCTACTTTTGGTATTCATATCTAATGCACCAAGAACTTTTGGCCAAGCTCCAAATGTATAGTTTGGGGCTTTGGGCATGCACAACCCAAGGTCCCCATCTAGACTCTCCAATTTTACCTTGATTTATTACAACATTGTTTTCCTTGCCTCAATACAAAGCATCGCACTTTAGATGTGTCAAGGATTCCCAAGGACCTTTGTCTTTGGCATCTCAAGAGTTTGATTTAGAAAACCAAGAATTTTTTTTACTTGGTGCATTGACAATAGAACTCTCCTTCAAGGAAGAGCTTGTTTGGTATACCTTAGTGGAGAAGCTCTAATGTAGACATAATCATTATATTATTTCCCATCCTTGCATCCAATTTTGACTTCATGTAACAATAGAAGGAGTCACACTTGTACTTGAGTTTCCTCCAACTCAATTATATTTGGTTATGGCATGAGCAAAATCTGACATGTGGCAAAATTCAAGGACTTTGGTGACATAATATTGTTAACCAACCTAACCCACCTCCCCTTGGAGATTGGGATTATCTAGCCTTCTATAGATCCTTGTAAGTGAATTTAATTTAATCTACAAAGAGTCATTGGTTGGTTGAAAAGTTTCAATGCTAGTTTCATTGGTTGACTAGGAAGTTCAAGAAAGTCAATGGTTGGTTGGGAAGTTGCATAACTTCAAAGAATACAAATGTGCACCATTAGTATAATGCCATGAGGGAGGAATTCTAAAGGGACAAGAATGGAAATATCTACATTATATTATACAATACACATATCCGAAATCACCCCAAATCCAATTGTGATCCCTATTATTGGACCCATTTGTATTTTTTTGCACCCTAATGAAGTAAAAACTATAAATGATTGGCATGATGACAACTTTTATGTCGAATTGGATATGAAAGGGTTGGAATTGTAGTCAAAATTCATAATTCCAAGGAACGCCATCATGTGGTTTAGACACATGGCAAAATGCACATTCTTTATTCCACGATTAGAAAGGATGCTTCAAGTAGATTACAATTGCAATCATGCATGGAATATGAAAAACCACATTAGAATCCAAATGGAAAAGAACAATCTTGAACTGAGGAAATGAAAGTTAACAATAGTCCCCTACGGACAACATTAGAAAGCTATATACTTTTATTTCAACGACATATAATGTGTCTTTTTTTCACAAAAATGAGTTGATTGAAAAACACATTATTTTTTTTTAATTTGTTGTTCTCTTGCAAAATAAAATGTTGAAATTGACCAAGTTAGATATGTGAAACAACCCAAAGGACCACAAGGGATCATCCTGCCTTACCTCCAAATAGATCCTTGGTCCTAGTATTGAATTGCTTAGTTTTTGTTGGATCTTGTTGGAAGTCAAAAGAGGATTTTAGATTGTCTTCTTATACATTTTTTGGACACTACATGAATAAACCAATATTTATCTAAATATTGAATTAGGTGTATATGAAAGGGCCTTGAAGCTCTTGTAAATAGAAGTTGTATATTTTAGAGAGGAATATATAGGGGTTGATTTCAGAAAGGAATCACAATTAGGTGCAATTTTCTTCATGATCGTTTCTAGATTTAACTCTTGAGCACTCCAAAGTTCATCTATAAGATGATTAAGAGAGATTTTTAGGAAGATTTTTTGCCTAAATAATTTTTCTTTTATCCCAAGTGATGCTTGAATCTTTAAAAGACAACCTCCATTCTGAAACAAGTTTGATGAAATTGAGATGAAGAATAATTTTTTTATAGTGATATTAGAAAAAATTTGCAATTTTATAGAAAGGACCTAGGAATTAAAGGATTAAACATCATATTCTGGCATCTCCTTGACATCATGAGTATCCATTACCTATTAAACCCTAGAAGTTGGAGCCCATAATTGTATAGTCAAACTTGGAATATCTTCACTTTGTATCGTCCATTTTTTTGCTATATATGAGTGAGATTTTTTGGTTTTATTTTTCAAAGATGAAATCACATGTCCACTTTAAGTCAAAAAAAATTGTGAAAATTTCAAATTATCATGATTTTTTCAGGAAAATGAAAAAAATCATATTAAATATAAAATATGCTTAAAATTTCTGAAATTTTTATAATAGAAATACACAACAGTGTAGAACATTGAGGTACAAAGCAAATTACTATGTTAGTCTATATTAGAAATTTGATTATAGATCCTCAACTTTCAACTTCAATCAATGAAATTCTTATTTTGAAGAATTAATACAAATCCAAATATTAAGAGTAGAAACTACACTTTAGAAGCCTAATTTTGTTAGTTTTGCTTCGAATGTCAAATCAAATGTTAACCCCTAAGCGCCTAGAGCACGTTTACTGAAATCCAAACCCTTCTAAACTCATTCTAATCAAATTGTCACCCAAAATGAGATCCTCAAAAATTGACCATATTGATCAGTAGTGGAGACAAGCCTAGAGCCATAGGGGAAGGACACATGATTTTACCATATCGTTGAAAAGATTATAATAGTCAAATATGACAACCTTTCATTTGGGGGAGGCTAGATTTGAGGTGTTGGGGCATTGAGGGGTTAAGGAAAGAAAGATCAAAGTATTGAAATACACAATATATTGTTCCATTTTTTTTATAAAGTATCCATATAAATAATGTAAAAAAAAACAAAAATATCTTGATTTAGCTCAAAGTTGTAGATACAACATCAATGAAGTATGTACAAAGCTAGTTTGACCATCTAAAGGACAGTTTAGTCCTTAGCATCATTCTAAGGTTAACCCTCAAAAGATGTTGAAGCCAAAAATTGGGCAATGGATGACTTTCAATAACACTTTTGAAATTTAGAATGTGCCTATTGGTTTAAGAATGAGATCATTTTTGGCAAAGTATCTTGGTAATAGGTCTTGTCTTTCTACAATAAAAAAAAGATTTTCACCCTAGAAGGAAGTCAATGCCCATGGCCAATATAATCACTCAAAAATGATCAATAGGTGATCTTCAAAGTCATCCATCATCCTCCATTTGGTTGTAGTGTCCTTACAAGATTAACCTTGTACCACCAATGAAGACTAGTAGTGTCTTGTGAATGATGCTCATACTTATACTAGAAATGACAATTGCACTCAAGATTCATCTAGTATTTTGATCATTTTAGTGACAACATTGATAACAAGTCTCTTTTTTTTCAAGGTTAATCCTTGAAGGACATTGAGACCAAAAAGTGTTCAATGGATGACTTCATTGTTCATTGTGGAAATAAAAATTGCACTTATTGGTCTAATAATCAAAGTAGTTTTGGTTACTACCTAAGTCATGGGGGCCGCATCCTTTAAGGGTTAAGATGTATGCACCAAGAATTGCAATTTGAATTGAATGTAGACTGAATTTGGTGGGGATTTTAGGCTTCTTAGCAAGACTGAACAATAAAAATGAATCTAGAGATTCAAACCTTCATAAGAACTGGAAGAATGAAGTTAGGAGTTTCTTAACCCCTAAAGTCCCAATTTCTCCTTAGAGGAAAAAATGGGTTTCAAGTAGGCTCCTATGGTCTCAATATTCATCCCAATTTTTTGAAACTTTTTGTGAAGATAGATAAACACAATAGCTTTTGGGGAATGTAATTTTTATTTCATTCGATGCTTGGGAGAAAAAGTTATGGCACAAAAAAATCCTTTTTTTAGGTGCATTGGGCAAAAATCCTCTCACTCAAAATTTTTAAAAAAATAATTAGTTTCTCATAGATTTTAATTTTATCCATAAGGGAAGCTTTGATTCATTCCATTTGGATTTGTTATGTGAAAGTTATGGACAATCTTATTTTTTAGGCAATCAAAGCATTTTCTTGAAAAAATAACTTATAGGATGCCTATCTAAATGCAATTTTCACAATTTAACAAAAACAACTGTTTGAAAAGGTTAGGTTTGCTTTCCAGAACAAAACAACCATTGGAATTATAGTATTTCAATCCCATCTTAGTTAGAACTATTAATGATTTAGTTTTTCTTTCAATCTTGGACCTACTTCTAGCTAACAAGTTTTTAAAGAATGAAAATTGAGTGTTTATTTTTTCAATTTTTTTTCCTAGACTTCCAACTAAATTTTTCAACACAAGATTTTCTTAATTCAAAGTTTGTAGTACAATTTTTTTCTATAAATGGTGGTCAAAGTCATCTGAAATTGCAAGCAAGCATTCAAAAAAACTTTTTTTTCCAACTTTGAAAGCTAATATCTTCTAATTTGTATGGTCAAACTTCATGAAATTTTTACCACGTAATTTGAGACGAATGAAGTACACGATCCTATGGTTAGATTCTACACAAAAAATTGATTTTTTGGATGAACGTAGTTGAACAATGGAACAAGTAGTTTCAAGTACATGACATGAAATCATGCCCATCAAAGTGGACAGACCTAACAATGCGGCATGACTTGGTCCTAGCCTGGACCCTCGGACTTGGCCAAGTGTGTGGGTCACAGATCCGCAACCTTGCAAGATTGCAAAACCGACAAAAATGAGGAGGATGACAACCACTAACATCCTTCTTAGGGCATCAATTTTAGGGTTTAAGGTGGAAGGTTAGGGTTCTAGGGTCTTCTTATAAAATATGAACTAAATTACTTATCCCACATTATTTGTTTTCCCTCCTACCACTCCATACATATATAAAGAGTTGTCTTTTCAATTCAAAACACAAATCATGAATGGCTTGTGAAGTAAAGTGAGGTAAATATAATGTCATGCCACATCAACATAGGCTCATTTCAAATTGATGATTTAATGTCCTACAAAGAAAGACAATGTCTTAAGAATTTTTTCAAGTTCTACTAAAACAACATTTTGTGGAGTAATTTAGACTACATGTTTTGAAGTTCAAAAAAGATATATAAACAACAAGGCCCCTCCCAAATGAAATTTTTGATAACCCTAAAACAGCTCAAGTGTCCAATCTGTGTAGGATCTTCAAAACAATGAAACTGTTGTAAAGTACAAGGTTAGGAGACAGACATGGACTTATATTTATATGTCCTTTTTGAACTTCAAAATATTCCACAAAATGCACCACAATATGTTGTTTTAGTAGAACTTGAAAAAATTCTTTGGACGTTGTCTTTCTTTGTAGGACATTAAATCATCAATTTGAAATGAGCCTATGTTGATGTAGTATGATGTTATATTTACCTCACTTTACTTCAAAAGCCATTCATGATTTGTGTTTTGAATTGAAAAGAAAACTCTTTATATACATAAGGAGTGGTAGGAAGGAAAACAAGCAATGTGGGATATGTAAATTAGTTCATAGTTTATAAGAAGACCCTGAATCCTAACCTCGACCCTAAGCCCTAAAATTGCTGTTCTAAGAAGGATGCAAGTGGTTGTCATCCTCCTCATTTAGGGTCATGATCCTAAAACCCATGCACTTGGCCAGGAACTAGGTCAGATCACATCGGTTAGGTCTACTTTGGTGGACATGATTTAATGTCCTATATTTTAAGTTGTTTTTGACTAAAAAAATGGCCTTGGACTTAATGGGTTAAAGTGCTCAAGCTCTAAAACCACCCACCTCCTCAAGTGTACACTACTTATCAAGGTGTTTTTTTCAGCAATTAAATGCCCAATTGCCTCAAAAAAAAATAGGCAGCTTCAAGCCTATAGAAAAAAAGGAGGTAAGTGTGTTAAAAAATGCCAGACTATCATCATCGCCCTGCACATTGTTGCCACAATGTTTCCAAAACCTCATTTTATCCATCATGCAAAGCCAATACATACAAATATTGCATACAAAAATTAGATATTCAAAATTGTATACTCATAAGTGGCCTCATTCAATTCAAATCCCGATAATGAAGGAGCCAGGGAATGCAGAACCTTCTTGAAAGGAAGGCCACATAACCATTTGTCTGAAAACCAAAAAAAAACAGTGCTACTTATACATGTTGCTTTTTCATTGTACTTGCAAAGTAAAAATAGTGCACATTTGAGGAGGTGGGCGACTTTAGAGCCCTATGCCACTTCAACTTCAAAAATTCATAACTAATTCCAAAAAGCTCCAAAAAATACAAGACAACTTGGGTTAGATGCCAATTCCATTTGTCCTTCAATTAAAATTTACCCAAAAATATTTTAAGAAGTTTCACTTTCCAAAATTCAGTTCTAGGTCTTAACCTCTAAACATCTAGATTCATCTTTAGAATTGATGATTTGAGAAAAATCATTATAAAGTGCGATTTAGAAGCATATTTTGAAATTGTTATACAAATAAAAGTTGTCGATTTCGTTTTGTAGATTCCATTTGTATGGTGACATCCATCAATGCTATCACCAATATTTTTTTTTTATAAATTTTGAAAGTGAAATTCCAAAATTCCTTTAAAATTGAATTTCAAGTAAAATATTATCATTTTTTGAGTGAAATTTGTTGGAATGGATTTGGAACGAGGTTCTCTTGATATGATGATTTTTTCAAATTTTTGTGTTCTTCAAATCTATGACCTCCTTTTGGCAAATCCAATTTTGAACTAAAGTCAATGCAATTTGACCACTTGACATACTTCCACATTGGTAATTTTAGAAAAATATGTACTCTAGTAACACCAAATCCAACCCTCATATAGGACAACAACTCGATAATGTATCTCCACAAATTAGAATAACTTTCATCCATGTAGTTAGGAGGATGAAACTCAAGTTCTAATTTGTTCATCATCCATAAAATGGACATTGGAGCGCTTAGGGGTTAAATGGGTCCTTTATAGACCTCGTACCTTGACAATGGTAGATAATTCTTGACATTGGTTGGATAAATGCCATGTCTCCAAGGAACAACACTAATTTTTGTACCTGTACAAATCCCAATCACTAGTAAGTCCAATTGCTACCGACTGAGTCACTCTTGTGCAACGACCGACAGACGACAGTATCAAACAGATCCATGACACGTCACACTGTCTTGAGTCCGTCTTGGCCAAAGGAATCCCTTTGCTGTCCTCACTTGATTGAAGAATATTTCGAGGTGTAAGGATACAATCTATTTCCGACAATGTTAACCCTTCAACGTCGACATGGACGTTTTGTGTCTGATGGATGACAAAAACCTCTCTGCTAGATGTAAAAAAGCTTTTTTCATCTAGGTTTTTTGTGTGAAAGTGGTAATGTAGTTTTGCAGCATCAGGGAAGTCCAAGAACAGGGTCATTGAATGCATTCTCATTATTAGGTGGTGCAAATTGCAAGAAAATGTTACAGAGATTCATATGGACAGCCATAGAGCCACTGTTGCCCTTCTTTCAATTTCCATGAGGGCAGTAGGTGAAGCATGCTTTTCTAGTCACTATTCAACGTAGGAACATTGTATTCAACTAGGGTCAGTGGCAATATGCGTATTGTTCACAGACCATTTTCTTCCACGGTTACCAATCTGTCATTTAAGGGTTAAGCGTTTTAGCACATGTCCAAATAAGCAATGGTGGGAGGATAATTTCCTCCAGTTTGGGAATAAAAATAATGAAGATTGCACTTTTTTTTTGGTCTAATTTTCCATCATGTTTGGAATTAGTAGAAACTAACCCCACAATTGACAATTTGAGAAAAAAAACATTATAATGTGCTATTTGGAAGCATATTCTAGAATTGAAATGAAAATAAAAGTTGTAGAGTGAGAATTGTAGATTCCATCTGTATGGTTAGATTCATCAATGCTATCACCAATATTTTTTGTAAATTTTGAAAGGGAAATTTCAAAATTCCCTATAAATTCGATTACAAGCAAAATATTATCATTTTTTGAGTAAAATTTGTTAGAATCCATACCTTGAGTTCGGCTATTTGTTTTGTTTCTTATGTTGAGATCTCCTAGACCGTTTGTCCCCCGATTGCTTTCTTGGTACTGTTAGAAAGCCCTTGGCAAGGAAGGGTGCATGGGCTTTGTTTTGTGGCATTTGCACCTATGGTGAGAAAGTTATGAATTTTTGAGGTTTTTTTTATTGTAAATTATGCTAAATTATATATATTTTGGACTGTGTGTCTGCCAGTAGTGTTCTTGGTATTGTTGGAAAGCACTTGGAGAGGAGGGGTGCATGGGCTTTGTTTTCTAGCCTTTGGACTTACGAAGTGAAAGTTATGGATTTTTGGTTTTCAAAAAATAGAAAATTACTTCTACTTTTACTCAAGGAGATTAAGGAGGGCTTAGGCATCACTTTTAACATCTCAATGATTTTGGCAATGGCACAAGGCAGACTAGTCTATACCTTAAGTTATGATGTTGGTGTGAGTGTTTTAAACTCCACCCTTTGAGTTAAAATGTGCACACGGGTTCTAACGGCCTGTTAAATCAATTTCCTTAGGATGTTTCTAATCTAAGCTCAATTTGCGCCTTCCAAGCAATGGACACTTTGTTTTAAATATCCAAATTGAACTTAAATCGTTCAAATCCTAATTTTTAAACTATGGTTAACTAAATCAAATAACTAATCAAAAGATGAATTCAAACTAAAATCAATCTAACCTAACTTGTAGAATGTAATTTTCCCTTTCTAGAATGATAAAGCAAGTTAACTTCTGACTTTCCTCATAAAAGAAATGAATGGATAAATATTGAGCCTTAAATTACATCACAACCTTCATCCACAAATTAAAAATAGTAAAACTAATTGAAATAAATCTAAATTTTAGGGTTAAGTTTTTAGTTATGTTTGTTACCTAATTCTAAGACTAAACCTAATTTGACCACTAATTAAAGAACTTCATCCAAATTAAGATCAAACTTCATCCAACTTTTTCTCACTTAAAATTAAAGTATTTTTTAAGTGAAAAGAAGTTCTGGAATCTTTAAAAGATTCCCTAATTGATTCCTAATTTAAATGATTCCTTAAAGATTCTTTAGAAATTCTTTTTTAATTACCTCTTAATCTATCGTAAACTAAACTTTCTATTCTAGAGTTAGTATTTTTTAGGTTTTATATGTTTTTTAAATGAAAACTCATAAATTACCTTTCCAACAAGGTAAGACACGAAAAAACTAAATTTCTAATGAAAAAGTTATTAATGAATGAAATTTGTTTTAAAAGCCTAACGAGTTAAATTTCATTCATTAATTACTTCTTCGTTTAAACGAACAATTATAATTTCTAAATTAATCTAAAATTCTAAATTCTTTTAGAATTATAATTTCTTTTGTTTGGTTCTCTTGGATGGAAATATCAATTTTTCATCCAATTTTCAAACAAAGTTGATCTAATTGTTTTTGGTTTAAGTTGGATTATCTTCTAGATTAAATTGTAATTGTAATTTTTAAATGTTATTTTTCTTTTCTAATTTTCCTAATTTTCTAATGGTTTGTTCTATCAAATGAAATTTTAATCAAAGAGCAATGAAATATAAAGAATTTTAACGTACCTTTCCCATGAAATGATCAATCGTACTGTCCTCGAGGATCACGAGATGAATGGTTTCGCAGTAGCCCACTCCATCTTCCATTTTGCTAATTCATCGTGCAATTTGAAATTAATTTGCGTTCAATGTTGTACTTCAAATTCAATTTTTCTTTTCCTATTAATGGTTATGGGATTTAATTAATTTTGGTTGTATTTAAAATAATTCCTAATTAATTAGAAATTATTTTACTACTTCAAAACCTTTTAAATCCTCTAAATCAAATCAAATCTAATAAATCCTAATTATTTTGTAATTTCCTAATCTTCCAAAAGATATTAGTTGACGTTTTGTCTTTATCTATTTGTCTTATTAAGCCTAATAAAACAAAACCTAACCAAAGCCTAGCCTTCTAATACCTAAAGAATCCTAATTAATGACTAACCAACAATTCAATGAATAGTAATGAGAATAAATTTCAAAATAAAATTGAAAGGATTCTTACCTTATTAATTGTTTAGATTCTTTTTATTCTTCTTTTTCCTTTCGTCTTCAACCTTTTCCTTCAATTCTCAATGCTTTCGTTTGTTTTGCGTTTTATGTTTCTCAAGAGTTCTTTAAGAGTGATGTGAGTTGATGAGTTTTAGATTTTTAACAACTCAAAATTGGTGGTGTGGCAATCAATAGTCATCCAAGTTTGATTTCATTAATAAAAAACTTTTTAATTTTAAATGTTTTGTTAGATTAATGATGGATTGTTACCTGAAATTTGAGTTCAATATATTGGTTGAGTGTGCTGGGTCGCTTGATCACTGAGCCGCACTCTGGTCTCTCGTTCTCTGTGTGGTTGGACTCTCGTTCTCTGCCACGGTCGTCCTTGGAGTTTTCTACCTACTCGCTGGGACACGTGTCGAGTCGCTACTGGTCGCACCTTTTCTAAATTCTATGAGCCCCCGTCTACTCCTCCACGAACCCTCGTCAGTCTCTGTCGTAGAAATGCCACATGGCGCGGCGCGGTTGGCTGGACCCCCGCAGCCTTGGCTAATGCGTCCCCCCTGTCAATTGTTTTGCTGCTACTCGTTTGGTCCAACTGGTTCACTATCTACTCAGAATTGAATTCTAACTATTGGGTTGAGGTCTTGATCAAGTTTAAACTATCAAAATACTAAAACCATACGAGAAGTAAACAAATGTCAAGAATATTTCTAACTATAACTATTCTAATTTTATGGTTTGTTTGGGGGATTTTTTGAGAACTACGCAATTAAATATTCTAAGTTAGTAAGTTAATTTCAATGATTCTAACTAAAAGAAGACTAATCTAAATTTTGGGTTTTTTCTACCTAATACTAAGGGTGGTTAAGGGTTCAAACTAAGGAATTTTGACTACTTTTCTCTAAGTTAAATGTTCCTAATTACTACTCCTACAACACATTTTTCTAAGCATGCAAATAAGGTAATTTCTCTAATACTTTGAACCACTTTTTAAAATGTTAATTTCAAATATCCTAAGTCAGAGCTTTGCCATGCGAGGGCAACCCCAGGTATACATGGTGTCAATGATCAAATTTTAGTATTTTGAAAGTCAATCTTTAAAGGAGGTACACATGATAGTGTTTAAACCGAACTTTAAAGATTAATTCTCTAAAATTTCCAAGTATCCAAGTTTAATCACTAAAGGAGGTACGTGTGACAACGTTTAAATTGAACTTTAGCAATTAAAGTCCCAATCTTCGTTATACTACGAATTTTGGGCAGGGGTTGGTTTAATAAACTTTTGGCAAAGTCAAGCTTCACCGCCTTAAGTATATGAATACCAGATTCTATTGTAATGAGCACAATTTGTTAGTATTCAAGAAATCTTAAACGAAATTAGAGTTTGGAGGTCTATCCCTTCTAAAACTCTCACAATCAAAGAAAATGGAGGCTTAGCCTCAAGAACTCAAAGAAATCAAATAGAAATCACTTTGAAGGGGGGACCCTCTCCTCCTTCAAAGTGTGCAAATCAAAAATTAGAATGAAAATAAGGTCGGATCTCGACCTGGATCAGTGCTTCGACCATGCCGATAGCACAAAAGCAAAGGTTAGATATAAGAATGAGGGTACCGACAACCTCGAGGGAAGGGCCTTTTATACTTGTCCCAAGCCCCTCCCCGGTAAGTTGTTGGTGGAAAAACATTTACTTTTGATCCTGAGATATTTCCTAAACTACCCTAACGTACTTCCAAAATAATCTTTGTTTAATGGAAGAATTCTCTAGAACCCTCTCCATTTAGCTAATAAATCTTGGCTAAATCAAATCCAAGATCTTTCCCCAAAGATATTTTAAAAATAACCCTAATTAACCTAGATATTTTGCTAATTAACCCAAAGTATTTTTAAATTGTCTTTCTTTAAACAAAAGATGGATTGTTACGCAAGAAAAGAGGTCTTACCCAAATCTAATCTTCAATTTTCCAAAAGATATTTGCAAAATTAACTTTGAATTACCACTAATTACTTTGAAAAAGTCAAATCTACTGCTGGACCCCTCCTATCTTTTAGGGAACAACTCAAAATTGACAAACTATTGCGCCATTGTGTTTAGAAGACCCAAATTAGCTTTGGGGATCCCCTATCCCCTTCTTCCCAGCCATTTGTAAGTGTAAAATCGACTTACGGTAACTCCAAAGAAAGGTGAAAACTCTAACTTTAGGAATTTGTTTCTTTTGAGGAAACTATCTAGCTAGGGTTATTTAGAAGGTTCGTGGAAGTAAGAAAAGACTCCTCATTCACATCATTTGGACACTGCCATCTCCTGGTACGCCAGTCAACTTGTCGTAAAGTCGTAAATTCCTCAAAAGTCCAATGTCGTTGCCGATTGTGGTACCTAGGAATGTCAGAATGTCTTCAAACTTTGTGGAACGCTTTATTAGCATACAACACACTATCCTAATCTTTAGTGGGATTTTACCGCAACATGGGTAATTCCTAAAAATTTACAACCATGTTCAAAGGCAATTACTTCCTATGGAATCATTGTAATTGTTTCGGAAAAATCCAAAACTTTTTGGGTAGATTCTAGAAAAAATCCCCAAACCAAAGTGCAACATTATATTTCACTTTGCATTATTCATAGGAAAGCTAAAATTAGCAATTCCCTTTTAATTTCCACCCGAGGGGGAAATTATTCTTGTATCGGAGAATCTTGGAACAACCGGCTCCAATGTCGTCTCTTGGCATGCTTTTAGAGTAAAAGCACCTTTCTTTATACTCCAGCCGCTCTCCCATCACTTTATTTGCAGATTGGATAATTCTTCTATAAGTTATCTGCAAATAAGAATTTACCAATCCAAATTCTTTACAAATTGGATGGTGACCTATACTAGACTCTCTAGACCTAAAATGGACTTAGCCAGCTTGTTGCATGCAATTGTAAGACTTAGTTTAACATGGACAACTACTAGGACTAGCTAACACTCAATCCTTTAATTCTCTCGGAAATACTTAATTGACCTCTCAGACTCTCAACTATGCATTAGAAGTATGAAATTTGAGTATTTTATATACTCTACACTTCTAGGATGACCCCTCACTATATTGGTAGGGACTTCTACCAAATACCACTCAAATACTCTTTTTATTCATTTTTGCATATAATTACGCTAAAATACTAACCAAAACAAAAAAAGAAAACCCTGAGTTCCAAGTGCCAACTTGAGGGCTCACAATTTGTTTGTTTTGTTTGTAGTGTTGAGAAATCTTGGACTGTGTATCCCTTAATCGTGTTCTTGGCATTATTGGAAAGTGCTCGGTGAGGAGGGGTGCATGGGCTTGGTTTCATGGCATTTTGACTTATGGTTGGAAAGTTATTGAATTTTGAAGTTTTCAAGAATTAAAAAAATGAGAAAATTACTTTTACTTTGATTTTGGTTGTGGCCATGATATACGGTGTACTAGTAGATTTGAAATGAGGTTCTCTTGACATGGTGATTTTTTGAAATTTCTGCATTCTAAAATCTATGACCTCAATTTGGCAAATCTAGTTTTGAACTATAGTCAATGCAATTTTGGCTTAGTCAACTACTTGACATACTTGCACATTTGTAATTTTAGAAAAATAATCTAATAACACCAAATCCAACCCTTAGATAGGACAACAACTTGACAGAGTATCTCCAAAAATTAGAATGACTTTCATCCAAGTAGTAAAGAAGATGAAACTTAATATTAGTTTGTTTATCGTCTAGAAAATGGACATTAGAGCGCTTAGGGATTAAGGAAGTGTAGATTACAATCCGCTTTGTTTTGATCTATAGACAAACCTATCTCTAAGAAGTACAAAACTAAAATTGGTCTTAGCAACTTCATTAGGTATCAATGTGTTAATTGACACACAATAATGAAGGTCCTTGTTGACAACATATTCACTACATTCATAAATATAGGTTACATATCTTGCACAAATGGGCCCTTGGTTGGAAATAAGTTGTATACCTTAGAACGAATGAAGTTTCATTTTGTTAGAGTTGGGGATATTTTTCTAGCAAAAAATGTTGTTGGTATAAGGTGGAGCCACCTATTACCAACTAGGACCCCATTGGTAATCTATAAGGGACTAGAAATTCAACAATGGAGGCAATTGATTTAATTTCAACCATCAATTCTTGGAGTGCCGTCATGACACATGTCTCTGGTTTTGAGTGCCAAAGCGAGTAGGGAGTAGTCTCTAAATGAGCGGTAAGTTATAGAATATTTTTGACATTGGATATAGGTTTTGACCAACTTTTGGCTTCCAAAATTCTGAATAATTTCAATTCAAGGAATAAAATTACCAAAAAAATTTAGTCCCCAATTGATTTCTATCTTTCTACACAAGAAAAATTTGCATCTCCTTATATTCCTCCAAATTATGAATATAATTGCTTAAGTGATCGGTTATAGGTTGCTTTACCTTATGCCATGCATGGATGTAACTTAGTATAGCTAATTTTCTAAGTGCATGTCACACCAACCATTCATAGAGCAACAATTCAACAAGGTATATTAACTAGTGACTTATTAGCCCCTCTTCTTTGGGGGGCATTGTATAGGTCTAGATTGTAGCATTTAAAAATAAATCTCTACTTTTTGCCAAATAAAAGTAGTCATTTTCTACCAATTTTTTTCCATTTCTAAATAAAATATGGATGAAGTTGTCAAATTTGGATGAAGAAGTTTAGGAATATATTTGAAAATTATTTTTTGGTTCCAAAAATGGATGGATTTCAAAAATGGAGTACTTCACAAAACTTTAAATGATTGCCATCCCAACACTTTCTGAAAAAGTATAAAAGAAGCATTGATGAGTAGTACCTGTCATAAGGAGTAAAATAATATTATAGTATGCAATATTTAAATGAGCATGTTTATAGGATTATTTGAGTTCATTTATTGGTTGTGTACGTCAAGGAGAGGAAACTTTGCAATGACAAAAGTTAAGCTTACATGTTAGGAAGTTTGAGAAGAACCTTATTCAAAAAGCAAGTTGCTTGTCTTTTGCAATGCAATAGGGGAGGAAGTTATTGATTTCGTCAAATATAGATGAAATATGAATAATATAGATGAAAACCAAACATTCATTGAAAACTTTATACAACCATCCAAAAAAATATACAATACCTTCTCAAATTTTTGTTTTAGTGATTTTACCAATTGAAAAGGGAGAAAAAAGCTTATTGTTGATTATTTTTTGAAAATTTTCTTTATAATTGTTGTTGAACAAGTTTTTGCTCAAGAAAGGAACTAGGAGAGGAACCCTCATCTAATATAGCTATGGATGAAAAAAGAACCCTAATTTAGCATACCTATGGATGACAATATCAACAAATGCAAAGATGTGCTTAGTAGGGTAACAAAACCAATCTAAACCCACTTCATTGTTTTTCATGCAAACAACCTATTTTCAATTCACAGCAACGAAGAGGACCATTTAATTGAACAATCCCTAATTGTCAAATTCTGGGGGAAGGGGTGTGGCGAACTCGGATGAACAGAGAATACGGATGAACAAAATCAACGGATGAATACAGACTGCTATTGGCCGACTTGAGATGCCAAACAATGATGGATGGATGAAAGATGAATGAAGGATCGCAGGGTTATCCAAATCCAATCCTGTAGGATTTCAGACTCCGAAGTGTGCTCTAGTTGCAGATTGGCAACCTTCGCCAATGCCATAGCCCATCTCGCTCGTCGAAAGGAAGTTGCGGAGTTGCGGAGTTGCGGAGGAGACGCTGAATTGGTGCGATGGCGGCCTCCACCATGATGCACTCCTCGGCGCTGCTGCGCAACAGTGCTGCGGATGCAGCGACGATGGTGTCTGGCTCAATTGACAAGAGGTCGAGTGGTGGGGTGGCAATGCGGCAAAGACGGGGCGTGCAGTTTGGAGAGGCGAGCGAGGGCTCCTTCTTGGGACAGGCTGTGAAGAGCAGCGTGCATCCGAGTGGTGCGAGGAGGACTGCGAGACGGAGTGTTGTGGAGGCGACCTCCACGTTTGAGTCCAAGACCAAAGTGGCGCTCGTGCGCATTGGGACGCGTGGAAGGTTAGTGCTACTGTTCGGATGTGTGCTAGTTTGTATGGATGGCATTGAGTGCAGTGGTATTGAATTTCCTGCGTATTCTGGTGTTTTGAGGCCTCGGGAATTGACACGAGTGCAAAACTATTGAAGTAAAGAATTTGAAGAGAAAAATTGGTCTAGTTTGCAAGTGTTCCATTTTGTCCTCTTGATTTGTTTACCTTTCGAGAGACTTCACTCTTTTCCTTATTGTAAGATTATATTGTCTTAGAGGAACTTCAGTCGAATTCTAGGGCTTAAGTTCTTTTAAGAAGGCAGGTTTGCGCCTTAGACCTTAATTGGTCATCAAACGAAAATTTCGATTTGTGGCATTTCTGAAGCTTTGTGTTGGAAATGGCTGAGTCTGGGCTGGAAGGAATGAGTTTTTGGAGAAGAATGTGCAGGGTTTTATGCAAGGTTTATAGAATTTTTTGTGAATTTTTGTGCTTTTTCTTTTTTCCATTGTTTGGTGAATTGTGCAATCTGTAATATGAGGTGGGTGAGGGATGACAGTCCTTTGGCTTTGGCACAAGCTTATCAGACTCGGGACAAGTTGAAGGCGGCTCATCCAGAATTGGCAGAAGAAGGAGCGTTGGATATCATTATCATCAAGACCACTGGGGATAAGATTTTGAGTCAACCGTTGGCAGATATTGGAGGCAAGGGTTTATTCACGAAGGAGATCGATGATGCTTTGCTCAACGGTGATATCGATATTGCTGTTCACTCTATGAAGGATGTTCCCACTTATTTACCCGAGGGCACAATCCTCCCTTGCAACCTCCCTCGTGAAGATGTCCGTGACGCTTTCATTTGCCCGAATTACTCTTCACTCGCAGAACTGCCCGAAGGCAGCGTGGTGGGCAGTGCCTCTCTCCGGAGGCAATCTCAACTTCTTCACAAGTATCCTCATCTCAAGGTAACTGCATAATTTCGTTCGTACAAATTATCTAGATTCTTTTCTGTGACTGGGGTTGCCATTGACTAGTGCTCAGCTAAATATTTTGAGTTTCTCATCTTCTAGAGTTTGCGTGATGCTTATTATGGGCATATACATGGATGTAGGTAATAAACTTCAGAGGAAACGTACAGACTCGACTTCGCAAGCTGAGTGAAGGAACAGTGCAAGCCACACTCTTGGCTCTGGCTGGTCTGAAGCGCTTGGACATGACAGAACACATTACATCTGTCCTGGACACCGAGGACATGCTCCCTGCTATTGCACAGGGAGCTATTGGTATTGCTTGTCGAACTGGTGATACCAAGATGGTAAGTTGAAGATGGTGGAGTAAATTATTGACGTGTCTGATGAAATGATTTATAAGCAGTTTTCAGACTTTCGGGATCCGCTAATCTAGTCTGGTTTTATTGTATATTAGTATCATCATGTACGAGGCAACCAAGATGCATCAGGGTTCGGGATCACAGCTGCTGATGAGTGTGTTTCCATCTGCTTAAGGTTTTCAATTATGCTCATCTTTGCAGGAGGAATATCTTGCGTCATTGAATCACGAGGACACAAGACTTGCAATCTCATGCGAAAGGGCATTTTTGGCCAAATTGGACGGCTCATGTCGCACACCAATTGCTGGTTTGGCCCAACGTACTGAGGATGGCTGTTTTTTTAGGGGCCTGGTTGCCACTACCGATGGCAAGCAAGGTCGGTGTTTCTTCCTACTTTCTCTAGAGGCTTTTCTAGCTGTAGCTGAACCTTTCCATGTTTAGGTATCTGTTTATCTTATGCTTCTGGGATTTTACAAGATTATGTCATGTATATGATCAACTCGTTTTTGGTTTCTAATCTTGTCGTGTCTATTACTCTTCATGAGCTTTGAGTTTTCTCAGAACTGAGAATGTATTGATCTCAGAATGGACAATATCTTAAAACCTCTTAACCCTATTTCTGTGTTGTTACAGTTTTGGAGACTTCACGAAAGGGCTCATTTTCTTACGATGACATGATCGCCCTGGCCCAAGATGCTGGACAAGAGCTCATCTCAAGGGCTGGCCCAGATTTTTTCCAGTGGTAAATTTCTTCGGAACTCATCAAGCTAAATTGGATTGGCGTAGAGCATTGCAGACGTAGGATTGCAAGGTATGATAGATGGTGTAATCATAGAAGAGTAGATTCCTGAGGAAAAAGGTTGGCCTGTGTCTCTGCGGCTGTAGGAATCATATTAGGTTCATAGAGGCATGGTCTCAGCAAGTAAAGCCGGTGAAAATCAAAATGGGACTGAAGTATTCCGAAAGAGTTTCAGGGTATAATGTTATGCGCAAAGTAGGAAAGAAATTTCTGTAGCAATCTACCTAAATCTGCCACTGTTGCATCTGTATCAAAGCATGGTTTCTAGTCAGTTTAGTGAAAGTGCACACTGTGTACTTTGTGAAGGGTCTATGTTCCGTTTATTTCGGTGGGGAATGGGGTAGGGGACAACACACAACCATGACATTCTCTATTGCAACTTCTTCCACAATCACATGCTCTACTCTTGCCGAACTTGTACACATCAATAGGACTCGTGGAATAATCATCTACTACTGGAAATGTTCAGTAATTTTTTTCATAAAATATCCAATTTGGAGCCAAGATCATTAGGGCATCAAAGTTGGGAGTTGGAAGAGGGAGATTTAAGTTTGGGTTTTCAAAAAGAAGCCCTACTTTTAAGGACAACCACCTACATCATCAAAATACAAGAATTTATGGGCTCTTTGAAAGTTCTACTCTAGAGATTGAATTTTGGAAATTTTTAGAATTTTTAGAATATCTTTTCAAGGTTGGGGGTTGAAATTGTTTGCCTTGGAAGGTATTAAATTAGGTTCAAGAAATGTGGATAAGGGACATTGCATTCAAATTCTTGATTTTCTCTCAGTGGTTGCAATGTGTGATAGATAACAACTCAATCCTTGTACTACCAATTCCACTCGAATTCCCACTATTATAAGAGGTTTAACATCTTTTGTAGATCCAATTAATATTTTGGAATACAAATGAATTAAAGTTGGAGATTGAATGAATACTATGGTTGATTCATAGTTATAATATTTGTAAAAGGAATATAATAGTAGAGATCATCAAGCTTATAGTAAACGTCAATTGCACCTCCCTTTCATTTTTTCAAGTATTGTAAGGCATAATACTAATGAGATTTGAAAACCCCTATCACATCATTAAGGTTCACTAGACAAAGGGCAAGAAAACCATTACCAACATTGGGGTTAAAATGTAAAATGGGAGCAAACTCATTCATGTTTGTTTGTGGATAGCGAAAAAACAAAGAACTTGGGATCTAAGTCTTTTTTAGTAATGCCTCATGCATTCTACAAAGGAGAAAAAGGCTACAAGGACTTATGAGAATCCAAAAAGGGCCATTCTAAGGATGAAGGATTGAAGGAACAACTGAAATGGATGACCATTGGAAAAAAGCCCCCCCATTGCATCAATATTGTTGCGGTACTATTGCAATGGTTGAACAATTCAATATGGAAATTGTATTGTCACGATACTGCAAATAGTATTGCAACAATTCATTTCAATACATTTTCAATAGATATATTGAAAATGTACTATTGCAGTACTATTGCAATTCTGTTGCAGTATTGCAACAATCCAATTTCAATATTGGACTGTTCAACCATTGCAATAGTATTGATGCAATGGGGGGTTAGTTTCCTGATGACCCCCTGCCTGGTTTTGTATTCAACCCTCATCCATCTATCACTGTTCATCCACGCACTTTTATGCTACTTTTGAAATTAGGGTTTACAATTCCTAATTCGCACGCTCATGCTTCTGTGTCGGTAACTTAGTGAAGTGATGTCTGCTTCTCGATTCAAGCGTTGAAGTCAGTTTGCCGAGTTTGTACAAGACACTTCGTCTTTCTCGATCGCTTTCTCGTCTATATGGTCGTCGTTTAAAAACCAATCGATTAGGGTTTTAGGTTTCCTATGTGCGCATCCTCGCAGATGCTTTCTGGGGCTTTTGCTGAAAGGAAGGCGAGCGATTTCACAGACAACTTTGTATTGTCTTGAGAGAGGTTTTTGTGGTGAAGACGTCTCGAAACTTGGTCGAAGAGGAAAAGCTTTGTCGGCTTTGGGATAGAGCTTGACTGCGTTAGAAGGGAATGCAGGGGAGCTGAATTGTAGGTGTGAGATTTCGGCGATGGTAGGGATGGCCCCCGTGGCTAATGCGGAAGGGGGAGCAGGTGGCGCAGCTGGCAAGGGGAAGTCGAGTGCCGCGCAGCAGACGGCCGATAGCTCCCTGAAGCGGAAACGCGGCTTGTTTAACAAAGATTTGCGACTCATGATGTACGGGTTCGGCGATGATCCGGATCCCATGCCGGAGACCGTGCACTTGATGGAGGACATATTGATAGATTACGTTACGGATATGGTTCATAAGTCGCAGAATGTGGCATCGAGGAGGGGGAAGCTCACCACGGAGGATGTTATGTTCCTTGTTCGAAAGGACTCCCGGAAATTCGCTAGGGTTAAGGAATTGCTCGCAATGAACGAGGAGCTGAAGCGGGCGCGGAAAGCTTTCGATCTGGACGAGGAGAAGATGGCAACTGAGTTTTAGAGGTTTAGGGTTTAGGACAACACAGCAGATTCTATGAGAGACATCGCTTTTCCAGTTAAGCACCTGCTCGCGGTGAGTTCTGTGGAAGTGAGAGATAATCTTACTCATATTTCAAACAACTGGGAACGGTGTTGTTAGGTGTATCTGCTAGTCTCTTATGTAAATTCCTACCGACACCAGTTTAATACATTGGATGGCAGTCAAAGCGTGTTTTTAGCTTGATAAATAGTCTTGTAAATTACGCCGCATTGTGCAGTTAATTCAGGTGAAGCGCGTTTTGATATCCAGTGAATATTGTTTTGTTTAATGTGGGATACTCTGTTTAACTAGAGTTGCGCACAATGCATGGTAATGGAAGAGTAGTGGTCCTACTTGAATTGCTCGTCGGTCCTTATATTCAAGGAACAGCTGACAGCAATATAAGAATACGGACTAGTTTTGCGTTCTCAACCATTGAGCTTGAGTTCTTAAGTCAGAGATGGTTACGGCTGCCCAATGGACTGTTCGCAGCTGCAAGCCGTGGTGTAGGCAGTTTAGGCATGGTCAGTTTTAGTCACGTGGGAATTCGAAAATTTTCAAGCCCTGGACTATCGTTTTAGGGGAAGAACAGACGTCGGTTACGCGAAACGGTTTTGTCTTTAGCTTGAAATTATTGTCCGAGACTCCGAGAGGTCTTGCAGTAATTTGAGAAGGAGATACGAGCCTTCAGCGAAAGGTTACAGATGCACCCTAGCCGGGACCTTTGGAGCCCAATGGACAAGTCTCTTCAATGAGGAGTTCACGGTTAACGTGCAAGAGCGTTGTGCAAACGGTAGCTCTTTTGGAGCTCTGAGCCAGCTGACTCCGAAACAGAGCTTTGTTTCCTGGTCACAATTTTAGTGGCATGACCTTTCGAGAAAATTGAGAAGTTGTAGACGGCAGCTTCGTTGGGTTGAGTTTGAGGAAAGTTTCTGAAGAGAGTGAGTCTCTTGTGGACACTAATTCGGCACGATGTATCCCCGACCGAATCGGCAGCCTGGCGTGCCGTATTCGGATTTCCCGATCAATGAGGTCGGAAACAAATCGCCCATGGTCACTCATGGGACGCCGTCCAGATACTCGTTGTTGATCGAAGGACTGGAAGGCTACTGGGCCCATGTTAATCGGTGCAATTCTAATCGGGTATCTACATCTCATGCCTCGTATTCTCAACGCTTCCGACGTATCATTGTTTTGGATCAATTTCGATCAAGAAGAGTTTTGTTGGTTTACTAGAATTGTATCATAACGGGCAATGGCATCGACTGTCCTCAGAGATGTCTGCATTGAAGAAACTGCTATTGTTGAGCCCTCTGGCTACTTGACAGAATTTTGCATTGAATATTGTCAAATCGAGTTCTATGTTGAAATTTCAATTTTAGGGTATACTCTTTTATTCTGGAAAAGTAGCTATGAGAATATTACTTCAGCTCATCGTGACTTTGAAGATTATTGCAGGACAAGAGGAAGGAATTTCTTACCTTCGTTGCTGGCCAAGGGCTTCATGTTGGCTTCGTGCATCCCAAGTAGGACTTTCTTGAGTGGCCTGCAAGTCAAGAACTTACATAATTCTGAAAGTGTTTTAAGGGATATTTTCTGGTGTTCCCCTTGTTGGCGGTTTGCTTAGGCAGCTATGGTTCTGCAGCAATGTCACTTCTTGTGAAGGATTTTTAGAGTCTTTTGCTTCGTTTTAGTGATGGAATGGTGGATATCATTGGATTGGGATGTACTGTTCCTCCACTATAACGTTCAACCAAATATGAATACGAGACGCAGCTTCTTTGCTGCAGATTCGCTGAGGAATTAAAGCGCTTTCCAGGAATCTTTACATTTTCGGAGGACAGGAGGACCATTCACTTGAGTTGTACTCTGAGCAACGAAAAGGACTGCACAGCTGCTATAGGTGGAGTGATGCAAATCTTGGCGCAAGAAGGCTTTATTCATAGTTGGCGCAATGAGGTAAACTAATTAATGTTCCAGCAGACTCGCATCCCTGAAATTGTTTCTAAATTGATGTGAGCCCTGCTCTCATGCTTTGCTCTGCATGTTCAGAACTTAGGTCAATGCGTTTTGTGACATTTTCAGGCTGGAATGTATACAACTATGATTCAACTATTAGAT
Source organism: Straminergon stramineum (assembly GCA_963920665.1). Classification (NCBI taxonomy): domain Eukaryota; kingdom Viridiplantae; phylum Streptophyta; class Bryopsida; order Hypnales; family Calliergonaceae; genus Straminergon; species Straminergon stramineum. The sequence goes on from OY987265.1 coordinate 12,927,212, forward strand.
TTAGCTGTGAATGATTTTGTACTTGGTCGCTATTAACGAGTGCGATTAGCTAACTCCTCTGGTAACATGCACACAGAGGTATCCAGTTGTAACAAGCTTTGGTTCACCTTCAATATTTTGGTTGGAACGAGCGTGCGTCCCTTACTTGGGCATAAAAGTAAATACCCGCATCCAGCTCTGTACTTGCGTTTTGATCTTTCTTTTCAAGTTCAAATAGCAGCTTACTTCAGATGTAAACGTTCAAAGTTGGTCTGTAAGGTTTTAATTAAGGTGAAATACAAGTGACCATAGGCCTACCACACGCATTTGAACGGTTTCACTATCGTTGACGGCGAGATGTTCTTGTGGGTTAGCATTCGCGATGAAAACAAGCTACATCAGGACTTTCCTGGCAAGTATGACCATCTTGTTGCCGGTGGCCAGGTAAGGCTTTTATACCTCCTAGTAATTCAACTTTTTTGAGCCTACATCTGATGCTACTGTGAACTCAAAATTCCTGCGACTTGAACGTTAGTACTGTCTGATGTGTTAAGTTAGAGGATGCTACTTGCTTCACTTTTCGTATTTTAACCTATATGTAGGAGTGTGAATTTTGGGAGATCACTACAGAGCTATGGCGAGATCACTTTGGGTATAAGAGCCAAATTGATTGAGCTCAGATTTTTTTATCTCTGCATGTTTTCTTACGCACTTTCAATGTGGGAGGTTGTAGACCGCTATTAGTAACTGTACCTGACCTCACTTGTATTCAAAAGATCATTAGCCATAAACATTTTGCCAAGTTATGCAGACCCCCACGTGCTATTTGAAGTCCAACCAAATGTATGCTAGTTGAGTTTCTGTTAATCGGGGTCAGTGAAAAGGATAGGGGATCAGATACCTAACGGTTTTCGTTTCCTCTACTTCATATGTTCTAACCACTCTGAGTGTTTGTGTTCGAGGATTTTTTCGCAAACAGCCTATCAACATGACACCGAAGGAAAACATCATTCGGTACTCCCAAGCAAGAGCCAATATTCCACCTGAAATGGCGGAGAAGGCCGTCCCCGTCAGAACTATCAGTTATGAGCAGATCGATGGTCAGAAAATCAAAAGAGATGTTATCTTCTGTTACGACCTTGAAGTGCCGTATTTCTGGCAACCTCAGAACAATGGTTGATGGCTCATACTTTTTTTATTATCCGAGTGGTTGAATTTTTTTCTTGTTTGATTGATCCTCCTGAGATTTGTGTTCTAAAATGGTTGATTGGTTAATTTTTAGACGGAGAGATTGATGCTTTCAAGATACTGCGGGTCGTGGACGTGGCAAAAATAATCCGCTCGACGACTGGAAGCTACAAGGCGAATTCCGCCCTTGTTGTCATCGATTTTCTTTACAGACATGGGTTTGCTCAGCTTCCTACCTCTTTTCTCTTGACACCTCTTGCATCCATCCAGCAATTAGGAAGGACCAATATTCCAAGTTTTCTTCTCCTTTGCGTTCGTTTCAGTTTGTTATTTTGTGTGTGAAAGCTGAAATCTAATGAATGCTGTCCCTACTCTGCAGATTCATAAATCCAAATGAGCATGGTTACTTAGAACTTCAACAAGCCTTGCAGCAAGGAGACAACGAGTAAACTGTAACATTAGTATACTGTAGTGTCGTGCTCTAAGTTTTACAGTATTGTTGCACTCAGCTCAAGCTTTGTCGTACTCACCAGGCAGGTCCAGCTTTCGTAGAGGCTTGGCATTGCATTATTCTCCAGGGTAGTATAGAAGGTAGAAGCACCTATAATCGACACTTTAACCCCTAAATGCCCGAGCCTTTCCTAGTGTGTTTTGACTATGAAAAAAGAGCATGGGCTCATAGTTATCCCCAATGAAGCAAATTGTGTTCTTTTCAAAATCTAAACATGTAGATGTTTAAAGAGCTTGCTTATCAATGTGCATACCAATGATGAGTGCAAAATTTGATAGGAGCTGTGAGATCATAACAAGAGAAATATACATTTTCTATTTTTAGTTTATTGCCCCTACTTCAAAGTTTCATTAATTTGCATATAAGAGTTTTTTGGGATTGGAGATGACATGAATGACTAAAAATTGTGTCAGCACTAAAATGCACTTTCAAAAACCTTAACCCTTGAAAGGCCCTTGGGGTCCCTTTATATAGCCTATATTTAGCTTTATAACTCTTCAATTGTAGTTTAATAGATGAGTTATGATACAATTCCATATACATACTATCATGATCATTAATTTACTTTGTACTAAACAATATTTGGTGAATGTTTCATGGAGTAAATACCACCAAATACATAATATACTATATGGCCACAAAGGGCTTTTAGGCTCTTCTAAGGTTAATTGTGGTTGAATATATGAATTGTGATACATTGTTACTTCCCTATTATCATGATCAATAATTTACTTTGTATTGAACAGTATTTGGTCAATGTTTTTCTAAACAAATACCACCAAATTCATAATATACTATGCGACTACATAGGACTTTCAAGCCCTTCAAGGATTAAGTTTAGATGAAGAGCTATCCAACTCATTAAACAATCCACCTTGCAATTGTTGAAATGCAATTTTTTTTATAAGTAAAAATTACAAATAACTCCAAATCAATAATTGCATATTTAAATTTTCAATGGTGAAAATCATGAAAATACTTTTCTCTTTCCATTGGGACCAATTTCAAAACAAATGGATAAGTGCAACTTTTTAGATCTCTAATCAAGTAAAATTGGCAAACTTTGCTCAAAGTTGGGAAATGAAGTATAATTAGCAAGCTTCACTCATCCACTATTGGTGCATATATCCCTTTGAAGACCTCTCAAAAATCAAATATTTACCTTTTTTAGTGAAAAATACAAGATTTCAATAATTAAACTTCAACTTTGCTTGTAAAAAATCTTAAAACAGTCAAAGGAATTTAATTGCCTAAAGCCTGAAATGAGCTCAAAATTCTAAATTGACCATATATGGTCAATTGGGTAGTTAGGGGTTAAGCAATTATGCGTACTTTTAGAGGTGAAATCAACCCATGAGATTATTTTTTAACACATTGGCAATCAAAAATTATGAATTTAAAAAAAAATTGATAAACTTTTAAATATGTATGAATATGCTATAAATTTGTGAAGTTCAATTTATTTGTACTGCAAACCATTTTTTGCATTCATGCATGCATGATGTACATTTTGGACTTCCTATATCTAATTATTTTCAAGATTGGTTTGGGGTACAAAGTTGGGAATGGTTGATTCTAACCTTTGGGGAATATTTAACTTCGATAATATTCATTCTAATATTTTTGCAAATGTATTGATTTACTTGCACCATCCAATTGCCACCTAAAGTCATTAAGGTAACAATGTCTAAAATCAACCAAAAAAACAATTGAGCAAGATTTCTAATTTTAATTATTCCTAATTTTTGGTTGATCTTGTTCGAAATCAAAGTAGGATTTTAGAATCTTTGAGCATGCACTTTGTGGACATCCTTAGGTTCTTATGAATAGTAGTTATACATTTTAGACATGTTCTGGGGAAGGCACTTAATGTGAAATAATAACTTAGTTATGTATGAAGGGTATTAATTAGGGTTTATGAAATAATATGTATTTTCAAAATATTCTATAAATTTGAAAAATATATTTTGTTTGCTATAAAAATTGAGATGAGTAGAAGGTTCTTTCAAAAATATCAATCCATTAATAAAAATATAAGATCTATAAAGCTTGTCCAAAATATGAAATCTATTTTGGTCAATAAATTTTTAGGAATAAAAGAATAGTAAATTTCAAATAAACAAGCAACTATACTACAAGAGGCTCAATCTTTGTAGCACTCACTCACCTTATATACAAAGTCCTATTTAAATTTCCTCACATATAATTTGTATGTAGTCATAAACATCAATACCCAAATGTAACCTATATTTGGAGAAAAAAGAAACTCTAAAACCTAGATATTGATGACAAAAAATGTACACAATCAAAACAAGAGAGTAAAAAAAGAATCATGTCAATTTTTGGTTCATCTATAGACAATATTTTGAAATTTTAGAATTCATTCATACAATGTTTAAGTATTGCATGCTAAAGTATATTGGACTCCTCTTTCAATTGACAATAAGATCCTATAAAAGTAATATATGTTTTATGATATTATGTTTGATTAGTTATGATTAGTTTCCATTTTGAGTGCACTTAAAGTAGGATAATCTGTTGTCATCCCTTTGATTGTTGCACATATTTAGACAAATGAGATTCACAATTTTTTTTCAAATTAGAAGAACAAATCAAAGATTTTTTCACATTTTTAAGTCAGTCAACTCAATGTTTATTAAAAAAATACACATTAAAGGTAGTTAGAGCAATAATATATAGTAGTTCCCCTATTCATTTTCATTTGGATTCTATAATAAAAAATCTAACTCCCTACACGATTGCAATTGCCGTTAAGATTATGGAATAATGCATGAACCTTTTTCCAAGTGTAGAGATCACATAGTGGTGTCCATTGAAGTTTTATTATTATGACTTAACAACGCAATTCCAATCCTTTCAATCCCAATTCTACACTCGAGTTGTTAGTGCCAACCATTAATAGTTTTGATTACACTAGGATGCAACAAGGCATATTTGTGCTCAAAAGTAGGGGACAATTTTGAGTTTTTATACCTCACCTTAGGGCACCCTCAATCCAACTAAAAAACATCACATCAATGCCATAATGATGGGGCACTTCAAAAAAATTCTCCTCAATGCCTCCAGAATTGGTCCCTCTTTATTTTTGACCCACCATTCTCCTTCCCAAATCCAACAAGTTTGCAAGATACAAAGAACCCATAACTTGGTTCTCAATTAAAAGATTCATAATTTTCATATTTTTTCATGCTTTCTTATGGGTCCCAATAAACTTGGAAATTCCCTTTTGGGGGAATGAAAAGTCTTTGTTGAATGTAGAATCTTTTCCTTCTTTTCTTTCTAGAATGCGGAAAAGTCCATATGAGGTTTAGATTGTTAGCTTTGCATTGGGGCAATTTTTAAAAAAAGCATTGCAATGGAATGATGTCCATGATCCTCTAAGATAACCTATAACATGATAAACACATTAGGAATGATCCATTACAATCTTGAATCAACCCATGACACATTTTTTTTCAATAAATGAGATTTGGGTTATATTAGATTGAGTTCATCCACAATCAATGTCTTGGATGATGGTGATGATGTGATTAGTGAGTACAATAGGAACTTCCACCTTTTAGATGTAAATTCATCATAAGAATTGACTTTTTTAGGCATTCAAGTTCTAGCCACGTTACAAAATATTGTGATTGCTTTAGGTGAGTAAGATGACCATCATAGATACACTTTTTGTTGGTTTGGGGATAGTGTAGAGACTCTTTTGGACCAATTGAGTAGCACACTTTAAAAATTCATAACAAATTCATACTTCAAAATAAAAATTTTAACCCATAAACGTCAACATGAACGTTTAATTAGTGTCTGATGGATGACGTAGAATCTCTCTATGTAGGACAGAATTGCAACTATTCACCTTTGGAATTTTGTACAGAAAGGAGAGATCTTCTACAGTACTTTGACCTCCAATGAGTATTTTTGATTTTTTTAAAGTAGATGATGTCACAAGGTTTCAAAAGGGTTGATTTCCGTGGTCACCACTATGTCCTTTAAGGATTAGTAGCTCTCCCCATTTCTCACATATGTCTTTATAGGAAAAAATATTTAAACATTTTGAGCATGCCAATAGGGCAAAATAGTCATTCTACCTATCATAGGCTACTATACCTTATTTGAAAATTCTAGTATGATATTGGCCCTCTTTTGGGGAGTGCATTAAGGATGCTCTCCTTCTATCTAGAGCCAATAAATAAACTCTTGTCATTTGAACAGTAGTAGCAACGAGATTTTCGACATTCTTCACTTGCAAGTGACTGACGGACGCAATAGCTTCAAAGGAATAGATGTCAAATGCATCTTCCAATCATATGTCTGATGATCTCTTTGATTTCGACACATGAAGAAAATCTCCATTGTCGCTGGGACGACAAACAAACAAATGGATACACATCATGTGTGTGGTTAGTTCATCATTGCCAACTAAATCCAACTCACCTATCAGATGATCATCCAATGGGTGAGTTGGACTCATCAATACAAATGAACAAACATTTGCAGAAATTTGCATTAGTGTCAACAAAATCTACATGATGTGTTTGTTAAGGCAAACGCAAAATCTTCATTTTTCTGCATTTTGCAATGCAGATTTTGTGTTTGCTTCAACAAACACATCATGTAGATTTTGTGGACACAAATGAAAATTTCTTCTAGTGGAAGAAATTGTCTATTGTCTCCTCCCCCACTCTTGTCATCTCCTCACTATTTGTGCAAATCACTTGGGGCTCCAAGCCTCTACTGGTAGTCCTTGCTATGAATTTGTCACCAATGCATTTGCTCTATTAAAAAAATACTTTTTTTTTAATTGTACACATCTATTTCCTTGCAAATCTGGAGACCCTATTGGATGCTAATCGAAAGGTGGTATCTGAAAAAATCAATTACCAAAGTGGTATCCGAATTACAAGGTTGAACGGCAACTGCATGATGATGATGGAAACTTTTTTTTTAATACATATGGCCTTCAAGGAATTTGATGGACCCCTTCAAGTTTCAACACGATGCAAGTGAACGGAATTCACAATTTTGTCCGGAATGATGACACTCTCTACAATTGACTTGCTCACTTGCTCAAATTTGTTTGCAAACTCAGCATGTCATGTAGAGTCCTAAACCTCCTAATTTAGGTTTTCTATGCATGCAATCTAACTCTTGGTTTTGCAAGTTTGTAAGTTAGTATAGTAGTGAGCTTTTTGCAATTGCTTGCCCTCACCACGCATTTGAGGAATTTAGGATGCCAATGTTGAAGAATAATTTTGATTCTTGGATCACACTATAAGAAACCCGCATTTTTAATGCTATAAAAAACCTGCATTTTTTATGTTGTTTTCAAAAAACGTATCCAATTGTTTGAGATGTCACTGCGTTAGACGGTCATTGGGCATGGGAGTGTGAATTTGATGTGATGTTGTAGAAAATGTGTGCGGCTAAGTTGGAAAACGAGTAGATGTTATTGTAGACAGACATGTTCTTAATTATGATTGTTAAAAGAAACAAGTTGATGATTTTTGTGACATCCAAAAAAACATAGACTACCACGTCAGCAAGTAGACCCATTTTGATTATGGTAAGTTCGTAAAAATTACTATGGTCTATGGTAAAAAGTTGACCATATGTGAAAAATTTAGAAAAGGCAGCCACATGACATGCCCTACCAAAAAAAAGAAATAGATGGATGCGCACTATGGATGAAAAAGAGATGGTCTTTATACAAGTGGGTGGTCAGAAGTGAAACAAACAATATGGGATATGTAAAACAAAAATTGTGTTCAATGTAAAATGTCTTAAACAACATCTAGATGTCTGAAATAACATCCAAATGTCTAAAACAATGTTTAGATGTCTGAAATAGTATCGAGATGTACAATGGTCAAGTTCCCATATTCTAGTTATCCCATATCTTTTGTCACACCATGGACGGACAATGAATATAAATATGATTTTTGTTATCTTCATTTTCTCTAACTTTTTTCTTTCATTTTGCCATCAAAACTTCTCTTGATGGTAGATAGAAAGTTTTCTTCAATTCTTGTTGAATTCAAAAAAATTTGCTTGTTTATTTTTATTTTATTTTTAATCATAATTTTTTATTGATCTTATGTGACAAGTATAATATGCACAAATTGATGTCTCAAAAAACGCTTAAATGTCTAATTTGACGTCTCAAAAAGAAGCATTAAAATTTTCAAATGACATAAAAGTGTGCTGACTAGGCATACCACATCATCATAATTGGTTCCACGTCACTTTGCCTGCTACTATGTCAAGTGCCATGTCAAGAGCTACATGATCAACCGGTTGGATGAAAAAAAATCCTATGTGGATCTTTTTGCCTATGTGGCACTTACATGGCATCCACGTGCTGCACTATGGAGACCTTAGAAGACCTTGTTGTCTACGACTTTAGAAAAAAAACAAGCTGAAATTGGAGGTGATTTCCTTGATTTTTGAACTTTTTTTGCCCATTTGTTGTAACGAATTTTAAGTGACATCTACCCGGATTATTTTCATGTCAAACTGAATGCCAGGGCACGTTTTTTGTGATGTAAAAAAAAATATTGTTTTCTTATAGTGAGGGAAGATGAAAGGGTTATAAGCTTAGGTAAGTTAGTCACACTCCACATGTAAAAATGTGAGAAGGAGGTGTTTCTCTTTATTACCAAACTATACATTTTTGAGTCATTTGCGAGGATCACAATTAAGTGCTTGGAACTCACAATTGTGTAGGCAAGAGCCTATTGTGATGCTTCATTTGAGGTTATTTTAGTAGAAATTTGTAGCAGCATATACGACAATTGCAATTTATAGTTACAGTTTAGGGTTTAGGGTGAAGGTCTTATGTAGATAGAAATGACGTCCTACCTTCAATATTGAACAATGTTTTAGGGTTTCATTCATTTTAAAATAGATGAGTAAGCCCTAAATCTTAAATTCTAAAAAACTTTAAAAAAAAACTAAAACCTTAGAACCTTAAACCTAAACCTTAACCCTTAACCTCTAGAGGACTAAACTCAAAACTGTGATTGTCAAGCAAAAAATATAATTCAAGAAAGATAAAGTCGAGAACATGATTGGACAAGGTTGAGAGGCAACCAATAACTAAAGCTACCCAAGATCATCAAAGACATTAGAAACTACAAATATAAATTTGTAATGGAGAATTCTTGATCTCTTCAAGAAACTCAGCAAGTGCAGAATGGGATGAACTCTTCAATGCTCTAAATAGAACAATAACAAAATGCTTAGAATCTACACTCCAAACACTAACACCAAGATTCAAAATAGCAAAAGAGATTGGCATGCTCCACCATGGAGTCGTTTCAGGATGCTTCAAATAGAACAATGCAAAAGAAAACAAGTTAAGAAGTAATTAACAAAAGTTTACCTGGGTTTCCATTCCACATCTATATAGAAGCTCATATAGAAGGACACTATACTTGTTCAACTTTCAATGTAAATTCTCTACAAGTATTATTTATCTTTTGGCATTTGTTTTTCAGATTTGATTTCTATTGTTAAATTTATGGAAGTTTATTAAATTTCCTATGGCATTATGTTTATGTAATCTCTTGAAATTGGAAGTAATAAAGGAGGGTTTTGTATGAGGCATGGATATAGATTCTTTTTTGGCTTAAGAAGGGTTTGACACTATGAGACATGATTTTGTTTATGAAGTGCAATGCTTGTGTATGGATTAAATTTGATGTAGAGGATAGTGTTTGCTTTTGTTGAAACTTTATACCTTTGTTGTTCTTTCACTATCATTTAAGCCTAACTAAAGATTTGTATTTATTATTGAAAATATGGTTCAAATTGATGATATTTTTAATTTCCTTTATATGTTGATGAAAGTAGAGTGCATATAAGATACATCACAATTGAAGATTTTAAGGGGGGGGGGGGGGGGGGTAGGTACTTAGGTTGTAGAGACTTTGGTGATATAAATTTTGAAAAAAGATATTAGAACCCCCAAAGAACAACTTAACATTTGGAATTTAAAGTGGAAAAAATTGTATGTAATTTACAAATATTCAACCTATAATCAATTTTAGAAAGATTTATCCTTATACCTTAAGGATTAATCAAAATACTATGAGTGAAACAAAGGTTTTTGAACAAACATCAATCTATCCAATAAAATAGAGAATTAAGTGAATTTTTCTAAGAAAATTTACTTAAATGCTGACATTAATGGAAATTGAAAGAATCTTACAACCTTTGTAATAATTGTTGGAAGTGCATGAAGCAAAGTCTTCTTTGTTAAATATGGCAATTAGAAATTATCCAAAAAATGATGTGTAAAATTTGAAAATGTAAAGTCATTGTCTAGAGCAAAGCCAAATTTGTAAAAAGCTAAAAGTAGGTTCCTCAAAATTTTATACAAATAGATTCTACATAAGTCAAGCTCTAAACTAACTCCAACTCAAAGACCATCACATCAATTACATTGTAATACTTTCATTTTCTAGTCAAATTAAATCTCTACAATAGTAGGGGATATATCACTCTTTCTTAGAGAAGTTAGTGGCCTAGGGATTAGAAGGTTAGGTGAGTAATATAAACTACCATTTATATTAAGTATCTAAAATTTTAAAAAATTCGTTACTTCATTACCAAATTCCAAATTTGTTCAATGAAACTCTCTTCTTGGTTTGGTGGATACCAAAAACTTGTTGACATAGACAAAGAATATGTAGATTTGGTAGTGCCTTGACTTCTTTGGCAAATGTTATTCCATAGGAGGGCCACAATTGTTAAGAGCCAACCTCAAACTTTGTCATCAAATTTATCAAAGAATTACTCTCCCATGGAGTTAGACAAAAATTCATCAAATTCAATGAAGCTTCATTAGCAACCCAACAGAAGCTCTCAACGTGGATTCTTCATTGAGTTCAAAGAATCCTCATTTCTATTGTAACTTCTCCTCATGGGGCCCACTATATCCTTGTCAATGTCAACCTTGTCAAAGCCCTACACCATTTGTGATTCCTTGATATTGTGCATGTAATAGAGACCATGCTTAAAGATTTGTTGTCTGACTCTTGAAGGCCTATTGAATGAATATGCCATTGTCAAGAAGCAATCCAACCCAATGGACCTTTGTTTGATCTCTTCATGATAGCATATACCACCACACCAACATAGATATCAAATTCCACATCCTATTGGAGATGTCAATTTATGTCATTTCAATGATGAGGGCACACACAGAGATGTGTGTTAATGACAAGAGGTTCACATTGTTTCCCCAAAGCCGTTCTTGAGTGACCATTCTTTCCAAGCTCACATATTTGTGTGAAATTTTGTTGCCAAAGTAGTTGGATCCCAATACAAAGCCCTAAAACCTTAATTCAAAATAGCATAGCCCTTGTAAAATTTAGAAAGTTGTAGGTTGTATATTAGAAATTTATAATATTGAAATGATTCGATTTTTATTTTTTATTTGTAAGTGTATCATATTTTTGAATTTAATTTAATTTTCCATTAATTGAAATGAAGTAGACAGTCTTTTCTACAAAAAAAGGTTATTAATCACCATTCACCAAACTATCAATGATACAAATAGTTTTAGTAGAGAAATACCAGTTTGAATCAACTAGTTGTTGTAAAGTTGGAGATTGAAGTGAATTGGGCACGGTGTGAGATTGAATTAGTAGTCATGGCTTTATAGTTACATGAATTATCTCATTTCTAAAGTGGGTGAAGATACTAAAGGGGTTGTAATGTCTAATTTATGTAATAAAATCCTTAAGGTTGAGATGGAATGTGAAGAGAAACAACGCTTCACTTGTTTGGCTTGTTTGGCATAATTTTTAAAAGAAATGTTTGTTGGATCATGTTTCCAAACTAGACAAGGTACTTATAACCTTGTCCAAAACATGGAGGTCAAGGGACTTGCACACAATCCACCTAGTTCATGACTTTTCCTTCTCAAGATTACTTGACATTCTTAGGCAATGTTCACTTTTTTGTTTATGGAATGACGTGTGACTCTCATAGAAGATCAATCAAAATGAAGGATTATTTGAAGAGAGAGATGAAATTGTGTGCAATAGTAATTTTGAGATCAATGCTTCCAAATCTTTATGTGATAATGGACATTGATTGCAAAACATCCTCTTATTTCTTTCTCCAAGGACCTAAATATTCTCTTGCCACAAATTTTGTTTGTAGTGATGGCTTGAGAGAAAATTCAAAACTCAAGTGGATTGAAGGTTTATATGCCTTAGGATGTTGCTTTTGCACTAACATTGTGGTCATAACCACATGTCATAAGGTAGCTATTACTTAAAGTGTGTATGAAGGCACATTCTTACGTGCAAGATTGATGCCTTCTCATAGGTATGTGGAAAGAGGTCATGTCATTGAAGAGCCATCCACTTCCTCCATCTTGTTGGTTGTAAATCTTTACCAATCCAAAAAATTGTTGTAGATTTCTTGAATATCACATTATGGTGCAACAACAAGAGTCTAACAACATGGTAAAGCTTGCTAACTTCTATAGCCAACTATTCAATGGTATATTAGGGCACTTGTACCTCCACCATAGCCAGCATGCTATCTAAAGCTAGTTTTTTTCATCAGCATTGGTGACCTAGTTTTGTCTAAATTTGTATACTTTTGTTGGATTCTTCCTTGGAATGTCAAGTTCTTATACAAGTTTTTGGCTTGTTTGTTCCTACATTCTAGGGAAACAACAATGCTAGAGCCATTGGTGAAGTGGCTCTGACTCAAAAGGGGGAACTTGCAAATGCAGTAGATTCATCATTGCTAGGTTTGGGAACAAGAGCCCTCTCAAGTAAGAGCACCAAGCCAAAAGTGCCAGAGAATTTCAACAATCTTCCAACAAAAACACGGCTCAAAGCTTTAAAGCAAGTAAGTGTAGTTGCAATTCAAGTGGCAAAGGCAATGTATGTTGGTTTTTCTTTAGGCAATTGTTTGGATTATTTTTTAACTACATTTAATGCTCACTAGATGCTTTAAGAAAATTAGGATTATGGCAATCAAAGATAAAAATAAATGTGAAATAAAATGATTCGAGCTTTTAGGACTTACAATTATATTTGTTTTAATATGGTGCAACATGGAGAGCAGTATATTGGATCTTTTCATTATAGACTCAACTCTCAAACAAACTTCAATACACACAAATTACGACCTCTAGCGCGCATCATGGACACAGCAAGGATGGTAAATTTACTAATCATCAATTAATAAGCTCTTTCATGCTTATGAGTATTATGATATTAATTGTCTCCATAGTATAATATTTTTTTTAAATATTCATATATATTCTGATAGACCTTGGCTTCTAGTTGGTTTTCAAATTTATTCAACTAGTGCAAGACACTCCAATTGGTTTATATTTCATTTTTTTACTAGAGATCATTTTATCTTTATTTGTTTAGAAACTTTTAGAAGGAAGAAGTATCTTATTTGCCCTAAATTCATTCAAATTTTGACAATAAATATTATTGTAGTAGAAAAATGAAATATAAAACAATCAATGCCTTGTGTTCTAATAGAATTAACTTGAAAATTACTTATTTGACTAAAAGCAACTAAAAATAGTTGTCCCATTAAGCCCTCATGGCCATCCTCAGTTTCCTTTAATTTAGGCATACTAATCTACATAGGATAGTTTTTTTAAAAGAAGATAATAGATTTTTTTGAAAATCATTGTTGCAGATTGTTTATGCACCCCAACCCATCAAGTGCGTAGAAGCTGTATTTGTTGCTCTCTATTTGACTGTAAGTGTTTTTTTTCCACTAGAAAATTTTATAAAATGAAGAGCACTTTGCATAAAAAATTTAATTAGACCTTACTAAAGATTTGAATTTACAGTTGTTATATTTTGATTTTGGGAGCTTGAAATGAGAGTCTTTAGAAGACGAATTATTGATTTGGTCAGTGTTTGTGGATGTAGGCTGACCTATTTGATGTTGAGCGAATTCCATTGGGGTTCAAAACTGAATTATGTGGTCAGGTAGTCCCTTTTAGCACAATGTGTTGATTGTAGGCCAATGACAGTCATGATCAAGGTAAAGCTACGTCAATAGAAATTAAAAATCGTTAAATAAAAAGAAAATTTTAGATAGTTCAAGCTATAAAATGGAAAGTGTAGAATATATATCAAGTAGTCATTTATGTAATTAATAACTCTATTTATACAATGCAACAAAGACATGGTGAAGGAAAGGTTATCAATCATATTTAGCAATTTATTACAAAGATATTTTTAATTAATTTCTATTTATAAATGAGTGTACATCAACAACAAGACCATGTAAAATTTGTCTTTGTTTTTTAGAGTGAATGTTGATTTGAGAATTTGGCATCAAATTGAATCTTCAGTTGCAGGCATATCAACACATTGTGCTTCTAGTACAACATGATGACAAATGGGGAGCTTTTGGAATAAGCCGTTGTCCCGATCTCATGAACAAGGATTTCATATTTAATAGGTAATATTTAGTTTTTAGAAGAATATTTTGTTGTTTTAAGGAATCCTTCATCAATAAGGATTTTGATTTGTTTCTTTGTTGTTTTCTGTATTTTAAAAATTTACTACAAGACTCTAATTATGCACATAGTGACATAGATTGTCTCTATATGATTACATGATGATGAACTAAATACTATTCAAGGGTTAGATTATTGGTTATCTTTTACCTCAACTGTGAATGTTCATTTTGGCAATGCAGTATGTCAAGTGTAATAGAGAACTTCAAGAAAACTTATGAGTCACAAGGTCACATCGTGCTTAAAGTTCGTGTAGGCCTCCCGGTTAGTCCATTATAATATATTTTTTGAATTCCAAAAAAAAATCTAATGTTCAATTGAAGATCATACTAGAACCCTTGTATACTTGTTGATATTTTGAGGCAATTAGATTTTAGAAATAGTCTTATCTTCATAATGTTAATAGATTTTAAATGTATTTTGCTTTGTTAGTGCCAATAAATATACAGAGGAATATTTTAAATCATTAATGTTCTTATATGGTAGAAGTAGTAGTTTGAAAGATCCACACAATCTCCTTCACCTAATTTTTTGCTTACAAGTTGAGATGGGTATTAGCATTCATTAGTTATTGCTAAGCTTTCAAGGCTTAACAATGACCAATTGATTAAGAAATCATCAATTTTAGCTTCTATCCTAAAGTCCAATGCTTTACTAACCAATTTTGGCATCCATTGTTTCCTCTTCATTGCAAAGTTTTAGGCCCAAGCTGAAGTGCTTTCTTTGTATACCTCTTTCAGGTTGAACATAGTACTATATCTCCAAATTTTGTTTGTTGGCGTCATCTCAATCTCAATCTAAAATACATGTCATGGTCAGAGGTAATCTTAGCCTTATTAGTTGTAGAATTTTAACCTACTTCTTCAAGAACATCATTTCTATTTGTATTTTTTCCTTCATAACCATTTTAATTTAAAAATTTTCAAATTGATATTACAACAAGTATTGACATAGATGCTACTACCATTTTTCTTGACTAAATTGCATTTTGGATAATTAGTGTATTGATGCAATTGACAAGCATTCAACCAAAGGAAAAAGGCTTTGGGATTTGTAAGCCCAATTATCTCTCTTTTCTTATATATTAATGCCACTATATCAACTTAAATTAAAAGAATTTCAAATAGGATCATCGTGTAGAAATAATATATGTAAAATGTAAAATAACCAATGGATTGTAAATATTATTAATAGAAGTTTTTTTAAAGGCAACAATGAAAATTACTCAAAACTTTGAGATCCTCTTTGAATTGCTTAATATAGACCATGAAATTTAACCCTTAAAATTTATTGTTGAAATAATTCTTGAAAAAATTTAAAAATTAGAAAATAAAATTTTCGGACAAGGTTTCTTCATGGTTTGATTTAGCAAAGTCTTAGACTTGATTTAAACAAATGTTCTTGGCTTCAAGAGAATCATAAGAATTTCTAGAGCAATGCTTCAAAATACTCTTCTTTTGATGTATTTTGACCTCCCACAATTTCAACAATGTCCTTGGTATAAATTAACTTTATTTATAAAAAAAAATTGGAAAAATACATCCCTCTTCATTGTAGTAAGTTATTAGATTGCTATAACATCAAATGAAAAAGAATATTCTCTTCAATATAGATACTTCACACTTGATACAAGGAACTAGGGAATTTCTAAACAATTGAGAATGCAACTTTGCAAAGTCAATCATAAACTCAAGGATGCAACTTAGAAAGAGTTTTTTGATATTCAAAGGATGGTGTGACTTACATATTACACAATTATTAATTTATGATGGAGTAATCTAAGCTAAGTTTACAAGTACTGAAAACTATAATAATTTATTACTTGTATTGGTGTATAGGTGGGTTCTTTCTAGAAAAAGCGAAGACCCACACAAATCAAGAGCCATCCAGAAGGCACCTTTGGACACCCAAGTTTTCCATTTGAATGGCAAAGACAAAGATAAAGGTAAGAAGAAAAAGAAATTGGTTAGTCGAGATGCTATTCCCATGAAGGCCAAGTCCATTGCAATAGAACCAAACACAATCAATTCTGGGGAAGTATCATCAACCTCCTACAGTGTACCAAAAACTTCAAACATAGAGTCCAAAAGCTCTAAAACTATTATTGTTGCAACATGTCCAACCACTATAGGAAATAGCAAATTTAGAGTGTCAAAAAATAATAAAGATAATAATGAAAATGAAAAGAATCAAGCCTATTTGGAAGTTGGTAGAGGAACCAAAGAGAAGAAACTTGTACCGAGTAGAATCATTCTTAACCAAGTATTAGCTATAAGCAAAGGCTTTTTGAGGACCAAGTATTTTGAAAGAGCATTTAGAGAAGAGGGCACAACTTCATTTGGGTTGCATCCTAGGACAATATTGGTAGGTCCCAATCCGTTGGTAAAGAGGGTTCCAATTTGTATCTCTTATCAAACACTTAATGCTGAAGCTCTTATTCAAAAGTCTCCAATTTTAGCAAAATTTGGATAGATATTTTTTCTAGTATAGATATTTTATGCGAATTTTGGATTTTTTTATGTTCCTACTTATCAATTTTGGTGTTGTAAAGTGGAAAATTATTCTTGATTTTAACATACTATTTAAGTAATCATCAAAATGAAATTTGAAGCATAATTTTATCGTTTTTGTTTCCACATTACAATTCCATCACATGAATTTTTGAAGTATTGTATAATTATGAAGGTTTGAATTTTAGTTTTGAGGAGATTTTCTTAAAGAAGAATTGTAGAGTAAAAATGGTTATATTTTGGTTCCAAGTGAGTATCAAATCCATTAGTTTGTCAAGACACTTTGCATTGCTTTATTCTTTCATTCTTTTTCTTTGCAAGCTTACCAACAACACTATGTTGGTAGCTACTCTAAGAAGTACAACGATAAGTATGATTTGTGAGTTGAATAAAGAACACATGAAGTTTACCAAGGATTATATAAAGCCTATAAATCAAAGAGTTAGCAAGTACATGAATAGACAACAAATTAATCTCATTCTTACAAAACTAACTAAGGTAGAGGTATGTGATTTTATATATAATTCCATTATTATAAAATCTTTGGCAATGATTTTGCACTATCTATGAATGTACACCTAAGCACTAGATCTTGTGTGAATTTTAGGTCATCTATGAATAGAACAATTTCCTTCTTCCGACTTTTTTTGAAACAATTCAAATTTCTATGCTAATGTGAACATGACTTTAACAAGAAAAAAATCATTCAAGAATCCAAATTTATTCTTAAAATTTCAAAGAACACGTATTGACATCATATTGATATTTTTTCTTCAATTTCTAAGAAGACTCTAAAATTGATAGGTGATGCATTAGAAGTTAAATGTATGTCTTTGAATAAACCCAAAGACTGCATCAAAGTAAAGAAGTTAAATGTATCAATTTTGGCTTCCTTATCTTCTTACACAATTACTATGATTATGTTAAATGTCTTTGGCATCCTTCCACAATTAAAGTTTAGGACCACCATTGTCTTTATGTGTCCAACACCTAAGGTAATAAGTCCTTAACCCCAAAGGACAAAGGCACTTGTCATGTAGAAATTGTGAAAAATTTCCACTTTTTAGGGCAATGAGAAAAAAAATGAAAAATCAAGTTTTTTTTGAAATTTCAACAATTAAAATTTGTACTAGATTTCTATGAAAATTTGTGAAAAAAATTCAAAAACTTTGACTGTACAAATTGAAAGATTATAAAATTTCAAGTTAGAAGAGAAAGTTTTTTTCCAACCTTATTTGATAGGACCAACAAACTTAAACTCCTCCTAGAAAGAGAATCTTACACTACATATGGTTATTTTTTTTAACTTTGCATCTTGTATCATGCAAGTTACATTTTAGAAATAAGAGACAAGTTTTGCACATGTTGCATGAAGTTGCCTAGGCTACTAGAAAAATTTAGGGAAACAAACCCTTTCATTAGAAGATAATTGAGAGCTTCAAGAGCCCATTTCAAGATTGTTCCCCTGCATTGTTCCCTATGCTGTCAGAAATTGGGAAGCAGACCATAATGGGTTGAATTTCCGAATTTTTGGAATTTTAAAAAAAAAATCACCCAAATTTCTAAAAAGTACTGATAAACTTAAAACTGATTTTTTTTAAATTAATTAAATTCATTATAAGTAATATTATTTTCTAATGCGGCCAATTCTCACAACTTCAAAATTCAAAATAACCCACGCCCTCTTCATGCCCTCAAATTTCATCTAATGGATCCCTACACCTAATTGGAATTTTTTTATAATTCCCACTAAAGGTGCAAATGTTCACACCTTGTATCAAAATTTTGTAAAAATTGACCAAAATTGATTTGGTGCATAAGCATCCAATATCTCTTGTGTACATTGAATGGTCACTTGGTCTTTTAGGGATTAATGATATTATATCCTAGAAAGATTAAGCCTGAAATAATATTCTTAATAGGAGAACTAACAAAGTATTTAATCCCCAAAAAATAAATACAAGGATGTTTTAATCATTAATAAATAGAAAAACTAAAATTAAAATTGGCCATTCTTAGGAGTTTTTTGGAGATGAGATTACATCAAAGAAATGGAGACAAAATATATTTGGATGTCCAAAAATACACATGCAAGGCAATTGTCTTTGCACATAGCTAGAAGGGACCATATTTATTAATTTTTGGGTGTGTTTTGCACAATGATCGCTTTATGTCAAAAGTGGAAACATGGTTCTTGAAGTTCACCTCTAGATCATTAATTTGGGATACTCCAAAGTTCAAAAACTCATGAAAATAAAATTATGACAATTAGAAAAATTAACTTGAATAAATAGATTTTTTAATTCAAAAAACAAAAATACAACACAAATAATATCATGCATCTTCTTTAAAATTTCAAATCCATTGGCTTTGAAACTACTCAAACATAGCATAGAAGACTACAATCACTACATATTCTACTCATCACTTAAAATCAAAGATAGAAAGTTTTAAAACCCCTTTATTAAAGTCCCTAAGAAGGTTCTTCCAAACCTTTTATGACTATAGAAGGTTCTTTCATGACTCAAGAAGTAACATTAATATTTTTTCCAGTAGAAGGAGTGAAAAATATTCTACAACTTGCAAAGGTTCTTTAAACCTTTTAAAACTTGAGAAGGTCTCTTAAAATCTTTTGGGAATCAAGATGGATCTTTAAAACCATTGTAGATTGAAAGTTCTTTGATCACTTCCTTTAATTTTGATGTTATATCTTTCATTCAATTTAGAATCATCCATTTAGCAAAGGACTTTTGATTGCACTTGTTTAACTCAATTTCAAAGATCATCCACTTAGAGTTATATTATCTATGATTTAACTAAATATAGAATTTTTATTTCAATAAAAAGAAATCTCTATATAGTAAAATTTAATACTTTTGATAATTTATTTTTAAATCATTATTTTGATATTAAAAATGATTTCTTTTTAAACAAAATTGACCAAATGAAGCTTTCCAATTCTAGTTTCTATTCTTTCACCTAAAGCTTTGTAAAATCCCTATGTTGAAGTTGTACTCTATAATATGCACTTAGAATGCCCATGAAGTCACATCATAGTACTTAGATAATTTCAAATGAGTAGTTCTAGGTGAAAAAAGAATAATTTCATCGAAGTTTTTCTTAGAGATTTTTTGAATGTATAAGAACCCAATGTTGGTGAAAATCTCCTCGTTGAGGCATTATTTACTTCTTTATTGTAGAAGATGCTTAAAAATGAATCAAAGAGAAATTTTTCATATCTTTTGGCAAATAGTTTGTCCTTGCTCTAAATTAAATTTCAAGCAAAAAAATGATTTTTTAAAATAATTTGAGCTGAACTAATGAAATGAAGCCAAGCAAGTAAATTTTCTACATCAATTTGAAAAATTACTAGAATTAAACTATAAATAATCATCTAAACTTTGGGCCTATAATCAGAGTTTATTGATTTTCTAATTTATTCATAGAATGTTATGGAAATTTAGTGTACACCATAATGTTTCAAATTGTAATATACATATACATTGAAAATTCACATCATCTAAGCATATTTTGTATTTGATATGAATTTCCTTCACTCTTATTTCAAAAATTTACACTAATTTCAAATTTTCATAAAAAACTAAGTTTTCCATGATTTCATCATTGATATATAAAAGAAATTCCACTTATATTTGGTGCCACAAAGTAGAGCATACCATCCTCTAAGAATTAAAAGCATTGAAGTATGTATACGAAGAATACTTGAAGTTTTATCACGTGAACACATGCTTAGTCATTACATGGTTGTTGAAGGCTTATATTATAGTAGTCCTATGAGCTCTCCAAAAGGGGTGAGAAGTTTTTTCTCAACTCCACATGTCAATAGATGTAAAAACCTACCTTCTACAATAGACTCTTAGTTTGGTATTTCATCACTTCACATCTTGAATTTGAGATCTCAAATTCCAAATATGAATTCCAAATCTTTAAATATTATTATCTATCACAAATGATTTGTTCATTCATTTCACTAGAAGCAAAAATTTAAAACTCCCAAATATTGACCCTCTTGAATAAGGCTCATAGAACTACCCTAAGTGGGGTCAAATTTTTCATAAATTAAGTCATTTTTGTCAAAATATGCCATGTGTTACCCTGTGATTGGTTTAAAAAAAACGTAAACCTTTCAAAATTTGACGTGGAATTTCAATTTCAGCACTATATGCCCCTCTCGTAGGTCGTTGTACAGCCGCGGCACGGGTTCAGGAGAGACTAACCGGGGTACCTAAGACCGTGAAGTTGGGACGATCTATAGAAATGGTCTCGCTCTTGCTCCGCGCGCTGCAGGCCTGGCTGAAATGAAGGCAGCTCTCCTACCTCGGAGATTTGAAAATTTTCAAACGGTTGGCGATGGCGGATGGTCGAGAGCACGCCGCACCTGCGAATTCGGCTGCCGTGGGCGAAGCAGCACAACCCCACAACGATGCCGCTCTTGTGGATTTCCTCTCCTCTCTCAACGATTACACGCCTACTGTACTACTTTCTTTCTGGGCTTTACGTTTGGTTTCTCTGTTCTGCGTGTGGATGGTCTGCACACTCCCATGTTGTTTTGATTATAAATTGGTGAATGAGAGAAATCTAGTGATTTCTTTTGATAATTCGCTCGAAGAAAAGGAATGGTGTTTTGTAGTGATCGGGTGTTTCAGTGACGTAGTTTTGATAATAGTTTAATCTAGGGTTCTGATTTCCTGTCTTATAAACGATTACACGGTTACTATCACAAGGGGTCACTATTACATGCCCACAATTACTCCTCTGCTCTGCTTTCTGGGTTTATGTGTGGTTTTTTATTTCTGTGTGTTGATGGTCTGCTCAGTTTGTGATGTTGGTTTAGTTCTAATTTTAGTCATGGAGAATATTTCTATTGCTCTGAGAATTCGTGCAAAGGAATGCGGTTTCTGTGTATGGTGGCGATCGGCTATGTCATGATGTTTTTTTTGTTAGGGTTTTCTTAGAGTTGTGATTTGGGCTTTGGAATTGTTGCTTTAATTCTAATTTCGGTCAAGGAGGAAATTCTAGTACTTGGTGTTTTTTTGTGGCATTTCGTTCAAAGGAATGTGGTTTCTGTTTTTATCGTGGTGATCGGGAAAATTTTGTGATAGAATTTTGATTAGGTTTTTTCCGAGGGTTGTGATTTGGTGATTAGGAATTGAGTCATTTCCTTTTTACAACTTTGTTGTAGATCCCTGATGAACTTGCTGAGCATTACTTGAGCAGAAGCGGATTTCAATGTCCCGACAAGTGTGTGTAAGCCTATTTTTTTCCCTGCTCTTGTAGTTTCCGTTTTTCTTCCTGTCCCGTCTACTTTCAAGTTTCAGGTGTATGACTTAGTTTTATTCGTGGTGGTTCTTGACTTTGAATATGATATTAGAGTTGTAATATTTTGTTGATTGATGATGCAGGACAAGGCTTGTGTCTATCGCTGCGCAGAAGTTTGTTGGAGAAATTGCCAGTGACGCCCTTCAGTAAAGTGCTTAAAAACCTGTTGAGTCTCCAGTGGCAGTGATACTTCCGCTGTCTTTAATTTGGATTTTTCCTTCTTGTTCTTTTCAATTTAGCAATCTTCAGGGTTTTAGATTCGTCTTCATAGCATTTCTAGCGAGATCTCTCTGCCTTCTGCAAATATAGGAACCCTATTAGTGAGGTGTGAATGACCAATTGAGTACTAAGAATCACTGCAAAGGGATTTACGGGTAAGATATTATATCCCTTGGTGAGGCATCGCAAAGCCGAAGTGATGAAATCTCTGGGGTTTAGTATATTGCACATCACAGTCTAATCTGTGGTGAGTGGTGTGATAGGTACTGCAAAATTCGACAGACTGCTCTTGCCAAGGACAAGAAAGGCCATGTGCAAGCTAAGGTTTGCTATGCCAAACAAGATGACTATTTCTCTGTGTTTGTGGCACAAACTCAAGATCATTGAACGTTAGTTTTATCAAGTGATTTGATCATGACGAGTACGATACTTGGGGGATGTCCACAGGAGAAGCGGCTGGTGTTGACCACAGAAGATCTGTCACAAGCATTACGTGAGGTTTGGAACTCAACTTTTTCTAAGAACTGGAATTGGATTTCCTGTATTTCTTTAGCAGTATTCAATACATGGGAGCTTGTTGTCGTTCAAATTTTTTTAGATGTTTTTTTGGCCAACTCATGCATTTGCTCGATTGGTTCTAGTCATATAATTTTTATCTCATCTGAATTATATTCGTCATAATATGATCAATCCAATTGGTCTTTTCACACCGGCAATCCCTAGTCCTTTAGCGGTTAACCACCGCTTTGGCAGGCAATATTGTCCTTACTGTGTGCAGACACAAAAAGTAACGGGATAGGCCGTGCTATTACCACTGTATAATCTTGATCTTTAAGACAAAACACCGGTTTTATTTAGTTAGCTGGGTTTTTTTAAGCCAACAATTTTAGTGCATCTTTAGTTTTTTTAACATCTCAAAAGCCTTCTACTGTTTAGTATTCCAATGCAAATTTGTGGGACATCATTTCATCTTGGGTACACTATGTAGATTAAGCGGCCAGCTGTTAAAATTGCAGGTTCCTTGCCTTTCAGATGAAGCTCCTTTTCATGAATGTAGTGGTTGAACGTGAAATGGAGTCTCGTGCTTGTGATTCATTTGTATCCCGTTTTACTAGCGTTGCTTTCCTGACTGGGTATGAATGTTTTGCAGTATGGAGTTAACTTACAACGACAGGAGTATTTCGCAGACTCTATTGCCGCAGGAACCACCAAAGAGAAGATTGGCGATTGATACTTGACTTTAGTCATACAATCTGTAATATAAAATTATGCCACAACAAACGTCTTGCCTGTATCGGGGCACATGATACATTAGTCGTTGGTTCACTTAGGATTCCCTCCTTTTTGTGGATACTGTTCTGCAGAAACTATTTTGAATTCTGATGTTCAAGCCGAATTCAGAAGTTGATACTTGGCACATTGTGCATATTGAGCAGTCTTAATCTCGCCGTCGAGCAATTCATTTGTCGACCCATTCTTTGAGCTCGGCCGAGGAGAGGCAAAAGCAGACGTTGTGGCCTCTTTTTTTTGGAAGTTTACCACACCTTAGCATCCAAAAGTATCTGAATAAGCATTTGAGCATGGTTTGCATTATTAAAAGTATCTTAGTGTTTGTTGGTTCTTGGTAGTTGAAAGGGAATTCCAGATTCTCTTAGCATGTACTACTTTTATCACACCGCGTGAATAAATCATTAATTTTCAAACTATTCAGCATAGGTATTCCAAATTTGATCCTAGGCTCTCATTTACATTTTGGAATGATTGTAATAGGGTTGGTCTTGCAAAATGTTTGCACTTGGGTGTGGTTATCTTAATGTTCTTGCATCCATGATCTTAATGGAATTGATAAAATTTGTAAGACAATTTTTTTTGTTGTGGGCTTTAGATTCAAGGGGATAGTTGAAGGCCTTCTATTTTCAAAATCTACATATAAGTAAGTTTAAATAGGACCTTACTAGAAAATTAAGCTAGTACTACAAAAGTAGAATACTATTTGTTGACGTAGTTGCTTGCTCTTCATGTAGGTATAAGGTGTGAGACCCTATTTGTAGTAGTCAGTAAAAGTGAAAGCACTTGTTCTTAATTAAATTTTCTACAAAGGGTCTCTTACATTATATTATATGTAGTAGAAGACCCTTGAAACTATGCTATTCATACATGGCAATTGAGGTGGCTCTTAATAATAATAGTTTGTCTAATCTTCCAGAACATTTGAATTTGCACCAAATGTCTTGGATTGCAAGTTGGGACAACTTTTATGTAATATTGAATCAATAAAATTTGAGATTTTATATAGAAAGGAAAGGTCTTAATAACTCTAACCCAATCATGACCACTCCTCCATAAAACCTCAATCATTGCATTGGTGGTGAGAAGAAACCATAAGCAAAGGAAAACTCCAAGGTTGCAATAGTCAACTTTACACCCTATTGAATTTTCCTCAACAAATCATATACAATTATTCAAAGTGGACACTTGAACAATGAGGTTAAAGGGTTCATTTCTTTGATTTGCTTGATGCATAGTGTAAAAAACATTTTAAACTAAGAGTGATAGATGCATGACACAAAATGCATTTGTAGAGGTGGAAAGAAAAGGTCACAACCTTCCCCATTGAAAAGGTAGTGCAAAAAAACTTGTATGCACTAGAGTCCAAAACTTTGAAAGGTCACCTAAGTCTATGGAAATTGAACATGATTACTTCTTGTGAACTATAATTTTTGCTCAAGTTGTGTGTCGGAAGTACCAATGCTCTTGCAAAATCCATTTCCAAGTCTAATTTTGACATTCCAATGTGAAATTTCAAAGTTTTGACTCCTATAAAAATCAATGCAATGTGAAAAAAACATTAGTCTGTACATTGTAGTATGCAAAACCCCTATAGTAGATTAATATTTTAAAATTTCTTTTTAGTACACCTCCAAGTGTATTAGAAATTAAAACACCTCCTTTAATTCTAGCTTCAAATTTCTTTACAGTGGATATTCCATAGTACTTATGGCTCTTGAAACCTCAAGTATAATATAATAATAGAAATTAGTATTCAAAGTTACCAACTTCAATTCTAAAATATCGTTACTTTATTTCAAATTTAAATATATAAATCAACAATATAGACAACAAGTACATATTAAACCACCATGTCTAATAGAGATGAAGCCAAATGAATGATCATGGATACTCAAATCAACATAAGTATACAAACTTTGTTGGTTTTGTAGTTGGCTTCAATGTGCATACCAATTGTTTTGTATTCATTTCAATTCTCTTTTGCAATAGTATATCTAGGCCACATAGATCTCCAAATCATGCAGTAACTATCTTTCATGCCTCTTTGCTAAGAAGTATATCCTATTCTAGCACTAAATACCTTTGAGAGTCTAAGTGACATGTTTTATCCTCCAAAAGCCTTCTTAGATACCCAAGCAACAAGGTACATGGATTTACCACTATAATTGGGATAAACTACAATAGAGTTGTTGGAATAGACTATGGTAGTATATGGTAGTACACATCTCACGAACATATCATTTTGAATTTCTAACCACTTCACAAAATCACAAGACAATACACCATGATCAAAGCTAATTTAATTATCCCAAACATGGTGCATCACCTTCAACCTTTGGAATCATGGTTTTCCTTGAATATCAGGATTGTCCTTACACTCCGAAGCACGATGCCCTTTTCGTTCACAATAAAAGCATCTCCCACCTTTCTTCAAGGCCATAACTTTGTCACCACCAACCTTTCTCCCATTTGTAAACTGAATGAAACTTTGCTTCTTACCACCACCACCCTCACCGACCAACTCACTCGACTCTTCCAACTTTCTCTTACCCTTCGACGTCTTGTAATTGGGTTCCCCAATTGTCATTGCAGCTTGTGCCAACCTCTTAGTATCATAAGCTGCAATTCTTTCACTCAAATCAAGCTTCTGCTCACTTCTTTTTCCGAAATGGTTACAACCATGCTCAACAGTCTCTACCTGAAATCTATGGCCGTCTGTGGTACTAGTCTCGACATTGTTTCGAGCCTCATGTGCCCACAGCTCTTTGGAAGCAATTGGCAACAAGTGATCTTCTTTCTCGCCGGGGGCTCCGCGGCATCCTGACAGTGCGCCGACTTCCTGGTCGTCTCCGTAACTCATTCGGAGTGATTTGATGAACTTCTCCCACGAGGATTTCTCTTTGCCAGCTGCTTCAATGGTCTTGGCAGCCTTGAGCCAATGCTCGTAAACCGCATACTCAATGTCTGATCTCTCATTCTTTAGCCTGGCGACGGTGGACTTGAGTTCCTGGACTGCAGCACTGCCTTCTACTATGTGGGTGGCAATCCGATGCACCAATGCTTGTAAGTACTCTTGCTCTGCATCGCTCACTTCTGGTGACATCATTTTTTCGGAGTAGAAAAGTGAAGAAGAGTACCACAAGTTCTTACTACATTCATGTAAAACAAAGGGAAGTTATACTCTCAGTCTACGCAAGTGGATACATGTTGCGAGCGTTCAATCTGTTTCACGGTCTCATTCAATCCTGCACAAAGGTTCGTTCAAACTTTTGCATATGCTTATTTCATCCTGTGTATAATGAAGCTCGTCCAATTTTGTGGAGATTCTCGTTTACTCCCAAGCTTAGCCGCTGATTTCAATCTTGTGGAGAGGCTCATTCAATCTTGTTTCTAGGCTTGTTCCAGTCTGCACAATTATGCAATAATTAGTATGAAAATCTAAATTGGAAACAAGTTAATAATATGGTTGTTTATGTTTTGTTGTCACTAAGGTGGGCACCCCAAACCACCACTTTTTGCTACTGTGCCTAGTTGCTATTATTAGACTTGTCAAATTTTCATTGATTTTCTTGTTGGCAAGTGAAAGAAGGTTCCAACGCACCAAAGAACATAACATTTAGATACCATATGCAAAAGTTATGAGGGTTAAAGTATTTTTTAGTAGAGGTTCTAAAATCGTTTCTTCTACAAAGGTACATATTGATTTTGGAGATGTACCCAAAGTGATGATGGCAGTTTTGGCTCAATTGTGCATTTGGGGTACCCACCTTAGAATGATCAAACCAAATAGGCCCAATGGAGTCCCAATTCAAGTACATTAACTTTACAATGTTGACACTAGCTCCTATTTGCTTAATATTCACCTTTTCAATTAAACTTTAAAAAATAACTAGAACAGAGCCTCTTGCAAATTGACACCCAAAAGGTTTCATTAAGCTTAAAGTTTTTAATTTGGTGGAATTGGATTTTAGCGAGAATGAATTAACAAAAAAGATGTGGATTAAAACAAGACGAATGAATTATGGCAAAGCTTCTATTCAATATATTAAGAGAATTCTCTTCAAAATTCACCTTTTAAGTTAATCTTAAAGCTTGACAATTATGAATAAATTTGTTAATGCTCAGTTGCATGATTTTTCCTTGAGATAAACTTCAATTTTTTGTTATTGATAATATTGTATGTAAGATTATTCCTAAGTTGCACAATAAGATTGAAATTAATTAGTAAATTCTATTTTATCTATTTTAGGTTTTTTCTTTTACAACATTTAGTAACATAGTTATTGCCTTGGCTCTACAATAGATTGTGAAGAATATTCACATCCAACACCCTTCATGCCTACTACCTTTCCTTCATACATCCTGTTCATCACATTGATTCTCTACTAGTGGAGAGGGAGACATTTCTGGTCAATTCAGAAGAGAGTTGATTTGGACAGTTTTTGTCAATTTTTTGTAATTTCGGACATTTTTCTGTCAATTGGGACACTGTTAGTCAATTTGGAGGGGTTGATTCAGATAGTGTTCTTGTAGTGACTTCTCCAATTAGCAATTTATGAAGTATTATTGGATGTGGGATATTCCATACCATCTATTGTGTAGTGAAGGTAGTGATAGTGTATGCTATTGATTATTATATTGTAGGTTAATATATGAGAATACAAGCTTTTATAAAAACATTCTTGGATTGCCAAGGATCGTGAGCAATAGGGTTTTATATTAGAAGTTTTTTCAGTAATATAATAATTATTTTTTTGAACAATTATGGGGAAAAACATTTTTTCAGAATTATATTGAATTGGAATTGTAGAAAGTGAGCTTTAAATCTTTGAAACTTCAATTTCTTTATATAATAAGACACATAGGACAAGATCAATTTTGTGTCATTCTTATGTTTTGGGGGCTTTTCAGTAGTACCTTGAAAAAATAGATTGTAGCTTAAGGTGTTCTAATTTCAAGATAAAGTTAGAGTGGAGTTTTCTTTGATATAAGACAAGTGCCATAAAAAATGAAAATATTTACACCTAAAATTTTATATATTTTTCCAAACTAATAGAAAGCATTGATGCATTGAACTTATATCACATGTCAAGAATTTAAAAGTAAAATATAACAAACTTTTGTTATAAAGATAGAGGTTATAGTTTTAAATTTAAAATATTTATTTAAAAGTAAAAAAAATTTCATTCCATTTAAAAAATTTAAAGTATATCAATTCAATAACCTATAATATTCTTGAAGTTGCAACATACCATCTTTTTACAAAACCTAAACTTCTCTTAGCATATAAAGACACCAATTTGATTTCAATAACTTACTTCCTCTTATAGGTAAGCTTTCTAAGAGATATTATCAACAATGACTTGGCAAACCTCCAAAACTTCCTTGTTCCTTAATATTCTCTATCTCTATATAAATATCTTCCACTTTTTTAAATTTCTATCCAATTTTGTTACAAATTCTATGCAAAGTCCCCTATATTGTTTAAACACTTAATGAAATATATTAAGATCATAAATTAAATTCTAATTTTAGTTTGGAAAATAAAAAATTCATGGTGAATTACCTTGTTGGTTCCAACATATAAGATTTCAAAAATAAACCTCTAGTATATAATAGACTAATCTAACAATTTGTTGTTACCCTATTCCTTCTAAATAAAATAAATTCAATGAAACTATTCTAAGTCTATGTTAGCATGAACCTCCCAACTATGATGCTGCAACATTTTGGCTCCCTCAATATTCACAAGTATACTCAAGAATAAGAGACAAGATGATTCCTTGAAGTCCCTTTCTATATCCTCTCTACCATGTTGTTTGTTGCCTAGTAATCAATGTAAGACTTATAATTAAAGTGATTCTAAAATAAATATTAACTCATCTTATTTTATGGTTAACATGTATCATTGTAGATCATATTTTAGCTCTTCATACCTAATTTTGAATTTGTACTACCACTACAATCTATGATAACTCATTTTCCTTATCTTGAATATGGACTACTATCACATAAGTTATAACAAGCTTAACTCATGTTGGTCACTCACCTAAAAGTCTAAGAAAGTACATCCCGCACTAAGGACATAAAAACAAAAGTTAGAAAAAAAAAATGAGGATAGAAGAATAGAATTTAATTAATTGTAGAAGGAATCACCTTGCAATGTTGATAATGTAAAAATAACAAATTGTCAAAATTTGTTAACTCCTTAAGGACTATACTTTCAAATTTTGAACAACAAATAAACACAAATACAAAATTTATGTTTTTTTTCATCTTTCGAATTTTTTAAAGATTCTTTTGTTGTTTCTTTTATATTTATATAGTATATATTATTAATAACTTTAATTTCCAATTTTTCCAAAATTTAAAGGGCACTAATAGTTTGGGCATTAAAATATAATTTTTTTCAATTGCAAAAAATGACCTTTTAAGAATAACTTAAGTAGAGAAGTAAAATAAAAATCTAAAAAATCACTATGATTAAAATTTAACATTTTGAACTTAAAGAACAAAAATCTTATACCTTAAATGAGGTTGTTTTTCTTGTTTTTTTTATAGTGAGATTTTTTGAACCGTGCATCCCCAAGTTGCATTCTTAGTACCATTGGAAAGCATCGGAACTCATGGTAGAATAGATGTTAAATTTTGAGGTTTTATGAATTAAAAATTTAGAGAATTATTTTTATTTTTATTCTATTTATACCATAGTTATGGCACAAGGCACACTATTTCTTGCAAAAATCACAAGTAATCAACCTAAAATCAATTATAGAAGGAATTATAAAACTTTGACTTCAAATGTAATTGAAAAATATTAGCTAGTGTTGTAGTTGATTTAAACATTTGGATATGATCTATAGATCATATTTTACAACTACTATTTAAGAATTATCATTAAACTATTCTTCTAAGTTGAATTTTATAATACATCTTTATAATTTTGGAAATTTGGACTATCCCTTGGTTCTGAAGGGGTGAATTTTTTTTAATTCTAATTTTTTAAGCAAATACTAATTTTGAATTTTGGAGAGAGGAATTTTCTAGAAGAGGATGTGATGTCACATACATACACAATACACTATCATGAAAAAACTTTGAATAAATAATGATTACATTGAAGGTCACTTTCATCTCCAATAACTTAGATTGTGATTTTGAGCCTCCAATCAAAAGTTATGGATAAATTTTAGAGAGGTTGGAAGAGACATTTTCTTTGACATTTCAAACATCCTCCCTAAATATTGTGGAGGC
This sequence comes from Straminergon stramineum, assembly GCA_963920665.1. Lineage (NCBI taxonomy): Eukaryota > Viridiplantae > Streptophyta > Bryopsida > Hypnales > Calliergonaceae > Straminergon > Straminergon stramineum. The sequence goes on from OY987265.1 coordinate 12,958,044, forward strand.
TCAAAATCACAAACGGTTTCTAGAGATAAAATTTAGGTTGATTCCTCAACTTTTTTTCAGTCCAAAGTTTTTTGAAAAAAATTATTATACTATGCCAAAATGAGATAAGAAATTCTACTTTGGACACAATTCTTATGTTTTTATAATGAACAATGAAGCTCTAATCTTCAAATTCTCTTTTAGAAGATTCATAATAGACAATGGATTTCATTACAAAAATGACCTCTCCACCCTTCATCTATGGCAAATGCCTATGAAATAAGTCCATTACTTTGCCATCTAAATTCTACTTTTGATTAGGCATTATTTTGGACTTCTAGCTAACTCTAGAGTTTTTTCTTTTTTATGACAAACTTTGTATTTTCATTTTGACAAATTTTCTTCATTTTTTCCCCATCTTTCTTTAAAATAATTTTTTTTCAATGACCTTGACATACAAATATGGTATTTTATGTCAGAACAAAATGAAATTGAATCTATACACTTCTAAAGTCCTTTCATGTTTACAAGGCCAAAATTGCTTCAAAATACTAGTTTCCAAAGCAAGGCTAAAGTCTTCATCTATATTTATTTTTTTAGCAAATCCAACCTTAAGATCCTCTAGTTAACCCCTAAATGCCCAAGCCTTTCCATGCATATTTCGACTATGAAAAAAGAGCATAGGCCTATAATTATCCCCAACCCAAAAAAATGTTTTTTTTCAAAATCTAACCATATAGATGTTTAAAGATCTTGCTTAGTAGTGTGTGTACCAATTTTGAGAGCAAATTTGCATAGAAGTTGTGAGATTATAACAAGAGAAATGTGCATTTTTTATTTTTAGTATATTACCCCTCCCCACAATGTTTGAGAAATTTGCATGTAAGATTTTATTGGGATTGGAGGTGACATGACCAACTAAAAATTGTGCTAGCACACTAAAATGCATTTCCAAAAACCTTAAGTTCAAATGAAGAGCTATCAAACTCATTACACAATCCACCTTGCAATTGTTGAAATGCAATTTTTTTTGATAAGTAGAAATCACAATTAACTCCAAATCAACATTTGCATGTTTAAATTTTCAATGATGAAATTTATGAAAACACTTTACTGTTTCCATTGGGACCATTTTCAAAGAAAACGGATAACTACAATTTCTTAGATCTGAAATCAAGTGAAATTGGCAAGCTTTGCTCAAAGCCAAGAAATCAAGTAAAATTTGCAAGTTTTACTCTTCCACTAAGATACATATATGCCTTTGAGGACCTCTCAAAAATCCAGTATTTACCTTTTTCGGTGAAAAATAAAAATTTCAGTAGTTAACCTTTGAAACTACTTGTAAAAACTTTTAAACCAGGCACAGGAATTTAACTATCCATCCCCAAATGAACCTAAAATTTCAGATCGACCATATATGGTCGGTTGGGCATTTTAGGGGTTAACCCCCAACACCCACGTGGTGCAAGAAACATTGTTCACGATTCTTCCATCTTCATTAGGGGGCAGAGATTATATGGAATGGAAAAAAAGTGAACATGAAAGTTGCCCAATTTTTGGAGACGAAGCCAATGACCCAGTTTCTGGAACAAATGGTAAGCTTGGACTTCATGAATGGGGCCCGGAGTGACGCCAAGCCTATCTCCAGACATGGTGGTTAGTTAGGGTTTCTAGATTTTTGTTGCTTGCAGCCGGTGGACAACCGTTGGAAGTTGTTGGGCGTCACTGCTTGTCTGATGTTGCCTTCGATGTGTTAGTTGTTCTTAGTGTATGAAGACTTGCACAATCGGCTCTTCTTGTGCCGGGAATGCAAATTGTTCGTCACCTCGATGTCTAGTAGTGACTTGGACAGGCTCCGATTGAGCTGAAATTTTTTGGAGACCTTGTTACCTATGACATCCACTCACCTCTAATTTCTTTCGTTCTCAATCGTTGTTCCTCTTTGGCCATCCCTTCCGAAAGTGCACTGACCTTGGAAAGTTGATCCCTGTCTGAGTAAGTTAGCCACTTTCTAATGTTATAGAATCCACATCCGTGCGATCAAATGAGACTCTCATGGGAAGATTCACTGCGCATTGCAAGCGGCTACTTAAATCAACGGTGCACTGTCGAACAAACAAGCATAGGTTCCAGAAATTGATGCATCCGTAGGCTGACTCCAAAAGTGTCTCCAACATGCTGAAAAGGCAAGGGCGTTGAGGGGTTAACTTGTCAGAATACACCTCCCTAAATTTTTAGAATAAAAAACTTTACCAATTCCTAGAGCATGATGCTTGGATTTCAAAAAAGTATTTTCAACTCTTTCCAAATGCTTAGATTTCATCTTTCAAATTTCTTACCCCAAAATGTGTAGATCCTACAACTTATGACTCTCCACAATATGTTGAAGAATTAAGTTGAAATAAATATAAAAAATTTTATAAACAAAGAAATTTCATATTCATTCTCAAAAAAAATAGTTTGTAGAAAGAAATAGATAATGATTTAAAATACTAAATTGATAATAGTTTAGTCATAGGATTGAAAAATTCCAATCCTAATGATTATAATGTTTTAATAAACAATCTACACCCTATGATTATATTTTTTTCAAAAAAGATTGGAAATTGAGTTAAAATAAAGGACTTCTAAATTTAGAATAGAATAGAGATTCTAGAATTGCCCACAAACTAAAACTCATCATAACTTTCATCTCATTAATCAAAATAGGATTATTCAAGGCTTTCCACTGATATATGGATCTAGAAAACCAATTTCAATTTTTTTTTTTTTAAAGTTTTTTTTATTATCTACCTAGGTTGCCTGGGTTGAGAAAGAAACTATATATCATACAATTATAACTTTTTACCCATGTAGTCAAAAGTTATGAAAATTATTATGCCTTAAAGCTACTCCTCAATCACATTTTGTGTAAAAATTTCAAAGAAAAAAAAGTGGAAATTCCATTCTTGGCAAGTTGGTGAACTACCCAAAATTTCTATGTTGCCAAAAAACATTGTTTGGTCCTTCAAAGGTTGATATTAAGTATTCCTTCAATGCACTAAGGACTTGATTGATAAAAAGTATCTATAGTTCCATTGTCAAATAGAAGGCATGCAATTGTGTAAACATCATAATGTCAAAGATCATGGATGGAAATAGGGAAAAATTATATATCCTTCTTTCCTTTTACAAGTATGCATTTCAATCAAATTAAGGTCCACATTCAAGGCCACTATAGAAGACGCTTTGAGGGCTCAAATTTACTCTAATGATGACATGAGAAGAGATTTGAGAAGAGGGCTTCAAATTCATATTCACTTGGCGCTTTTTTGGTACTTTGCACGATTGCAAATGAATCAACAACAATTAAAGTACTCTAAACTACATCAATCCAAATACACTAGATGCTTTGATTTGAATTTCTCACCTCCAAACAATGCTCATAGGACAAAGATTGAAGGTAGATCTGCTAGCATTCAACCTATCTAATGAGGCTCGTGCTAGTCTTGAATTGCAACGCAATGCCTAATCATCGACCATGATCATTGCACTAGACAATCAATTCGGTTCATGCTAGAACTAATTTGAATCAATGTTACAGTACATGAAGAACTACTTACTAAGTTAGATCAGGAACTAGATATGCCCCTGTTGATATTGAAAAAACTAATTCTATCACTCGTTCGAATACATCAATATATATATTTACTAATTGTTGTTCAATTCTTTGAAATGTCTTAGTCATACCTTGCCTATCCACTCACCCAAATGTATATAGTGGCTCCAAAAAGTTGAGACTTGAGAGGTATTGATCATGTTGAAGTCTCAGTTGGTCATGGATTTGAGAAGGCTCACCCAACAAGAACCCTCTCAAAGTTGCAATGATCACCTATCCTTTTCCCTTTTTAATTACACTACTTTAGCTTCAATCAACACATTGTCAAGTTTTCTTTGGTGAAGTGGGTTGATTTTCTTGTTTCAATGAGATTTATGACATAAAAGATGTGTGCAATGTACTCATTTGAAATTTGTCACGCCTAGATAATCATAGGAAGATTGGGAGAGCGTGACCCCCTTGGGTATAATTTCCACATGTCACTATACCCCCTTTTGACTTTTTGTTCTTAGAAAGTCAAAAGGGGGTATAGTTACAAGTGGAAATTATACCCAGGGGGTCATGCCCTTCCAATCTCCTTGTGAATATATATTTTGTTTGGAACCCGAAACTCAGTTGCATTGATAGGTTTTGAGCTTCAATTACTCCCAATTCAAAGGACCATACCTAGCTTTAGGGCTTATTTACCCATTTGTGTGTGGAGGTTTTATGAACCCCAATGTTGGAATTTAATCTCAATTCAATCCACAAAGATTAGGCCAAAGTAGAACATCTTGAGAACAAGATTAAATTCATGCATACAAACTCCACTAAATCTTCACGGCATACATACAGATTCTAATCAAGCCATGACATCTTGAATGTGCCTATCAATCGCTCAACTAAAGACTTACAAGTTTGAGAAAAATCGCAAGTGGGACAAAGTTGGTAGAAAAAATGCCCTTAAGGTAGGTAGTATGCTCGTAGAGCAAACCTTCAAGCCTACCAAATTCATCAATGACATTAATATACATTTCAAGGAATATGTAATTCATTCCTAAATAGGAGCCACATTTAGAATAGAGACACTTTAAGAGTATACTACCTTATCATCACATTCATAGCCAATTATATGAGGGTCCTTCTTAGTCTAATGAGAATTCCAAGTATCTAAGAGAGAATAAAGTGTGGTAGACTCTCTTTTGTTGTCATGAGGAACTTTAAGTGGCAACCTTCTTAGAAAAGAATTCATTTGTAGCCTCTTGTAGTGTAGTTGCTTGTTTTAGAATGGAAAGGCTCACTCTTGGTTGATTAACAAATTTCATCAAGTGCACACTATGCACTTTTCACCATTGGTATATGAACACTAAATCAAGTAGTTAGTGCAAGTTTATGAAAAATCAAAATGTTCTTGTTCTTCGGTTTCTATTTTAAGCAACAGTTTGAACATTTTTCACTCTTTGCATTCAGTGTCAAACTATAAGAATGAAATCTTAAAAATAAGTAAGTAATAAAAAAACAATATTGTTGTTATCTATTGACAAATGCTTTGGACTCAATTTTGTTATTTTTTTGTGTATACATTACTTTAAGTAGATTTTATTTTTGAGATACTAGTTAGCAATATACTTGAACTTTGGATTTTTTATTGACATTTTACAAAAAATAAATCCAATTGATCATTTAAACCCACATCCAATTCCCCTAGGTCATTAGTAGTGCCACTATGTAACTCCTGGAAATTGAACAAGTCATAAGATCTAATCAAAAGTGAAAAATTACATATATTCAAAAACTCTAGAAAACTTGTAGAACAAAAGAAGGTAATTTTAGGGCAATACATAGTATTAGGTTGATGCTAATTAACATTTTTTGTTGAACAAATTTTTTTTTTATTGTCTTCATCTCACTAGTGAACATTTAGGACATGGTTGCATAGATGCAAATCTATAAGATGGAACAAAATTTTGTTAGGAAAAAATATTACTTACTGTGCCTTTCCTTTTCAAGAGTTTTTTTCCTTTGAAAACAAAATTGAAACCTTCATATTGTGGACTTAAATAATCAATGTAAATTTAAGCAAAAAATTGCATTATTACAAGAAATAGCAACAAAGAATAGGGTGTTCAATGTACAAAATGAACATCATTCACAAAAAGTCATAATATTCTTTATCATTGGCCTCACATTTCTCCTACATTTGGAAAAAGAAGAATATTCTTTTTACTAAATACCTAAGGAGGCTAAAAGTTTTAATTCATTTCAATTACTTACAACTAACAAGGTTTGCTTTTTAATAGGAGATGATCTTATACATCTAAGAATGCAAAGGGATCCCTTAAGTAAGAAATAAGAATGTTTTAGTAAATTCTATCACTCCTAAGTGTCTCAAGACAATTGGCTTTTCATTTCATTGAATGTGGCTTTCATAGAACCATGTGGTCACATTTATGGCTCACATTAAGGCAAGGAACAACTAAATAGTCACATGAGCCCAACTACCTATTGCAAGTTATACTATATTGCACTCAAGAAATAATATAAATAACCTCATAATAAATACAAATAACAATTGAGATTCAACCTTTGGCTCTCAAAAATCTCATTTTCTAGTTGTGTTCATCTTAAACAATCAATAACTAATTTTAGTATTGCTTCTTGATCCAAATGCAAGTATGTCTTTTGGGGAGAGATGATAATGGATAGAAGTACCTTACACAATCTAGAATAGTCACCAATACAATCTAATAATAACAACCAATGAAATCAATAACATAAGCTAATAACAATTACAAATTGTATTCTTTGTCACAGTGAATGAGATTGTTCTATATAAACTGAAAAAAAAGTAAAGATAACTTTGAACATTTTAAAGATATGATGGAAATAATATACGAAAATTAACTTCTAAAAAGTTTTGAATGACTTTTAATTTATGGTAGTGAAAATGCCAACTTCTAACAACTAGGTTGTCTTCTTCATATTATTGGAGGATATAAATGAACAAAAAGATTCTACAATTGGATCTACCAAAGAAGTAACAAAGACAGAAAAATATATATTATTGTTTTAGGGTTGTTTTAGGATACTTTGACAAAGTATCTTGGAATAGTTTTTGACTTGAAAAAGTCAAAGTACTTTAGAGGTTCAGATACCACCCTTAACTCAAATCATGATAGCCCGGGGATGACTTAGTATACCTATATTCATTGAATATCGTTCATTCTTAGAGTATCCAAAATTAAGGCACTCTAATATAGTCTTCTACTAAGTGAAAAGACTGAAATCAAGGCAGTCTAAGAGCACGTTAAAGACTTATTTGGAAACCACTTCAAGTAGGAGATTATCTTTCCAGATGCCTGGAACGAGACCAAATGGTATAGAATAATTAAAATTCAATGCCGAATAATATATTTGATCGCAACTTGATTTTACAATAAATTACCTCAACGGGAAACAACGAGTTCAGTCTTGGCCCAATCTTAGCATTTCCAAATCTAAATAGGCAAGTGCTCACGGAAAACCCAGCTTCAGTAGGAATTCAAAACATGATGCGTTCGGAGAAAGTGGTTGCTTGAACAGCCAGATAATGATTCGAAACACTTCAATATAAGATGTTACCTGCTTCCTGCAGGAATTCTGTCCTGCAAATACTGCAATAATGTTTTTGTACCTTTCTCCAGAATTGGTCGCCTTATACTGCATAAGGGTAAAAGGACATGTTATCAGTCTCACCTCACTCTGAGGGCCTATGCATATTGATAGTTTGAAGACATACCAAACAAGCGAATTACAACAGCATCCAACTTCAAAAACCTCATAATACATGGAGCAAGTCCTGCAAAATCGAGCATGCTAATAAGTCCCCAAAGAAAAGAAAGTACCTAACATAAATTTCAGATATTATTACGAGTTTCACACAAAAGAATGTAGGAAATAATGCATACCTCCGCAAAGGATTGCCATCCACTTTCAGATGCTTCAAGGAAGGTTCAAGTAGACCCTGCCCTCGAACGAAGAGATACTTGTCAAAAACAGCACAAACACCAGCAAATGAAATCCCTGAAAATACTCCTACCAAAGTTTAAGGTAAATACTCAATTCGTCTCTTACCAATTTAGGCGGAAGCTGTGAAATGTTGTTGTCGGAGATGTCAAGCGTCTCCAAGCGAGCTAAACAAGTTATCCACTGCAGCATGAATCTAATGTGTCACTAAAAGTCACATGAAGCTTACAGATATCGAAAGCAAGAGCACGGATTTGAAAAAGAATAGCACGGACATGCTCGATACATCTACTTCTCTTTAATCTCAAGAAATGTTGCACGAGAGTCTCTAATGTACCCTTGCAAACCATAGGTATTCTTCAAAGACAGACTGATGTTGCCAAAATAAGCGTAACGAGTTGCTAAGCGTTTAGCATAGAAAATGTTTTGGAATGAAAACCTCAGGGATGACACTGATGGAATTTTGGCTGATATCAAGAATGCATAGTTTCTGTAAGGACTTCAAGTCTTCTCGGAAATCCTGAAGCTGAGTCCTCCTGAAATCCAGAGTCCAAATAATCAGAAATTCAACAACTGCACCTGCTGAAGCAAGTCCTCGGTGGTACAGTCCTCCACAGCAGCTCAGTATTTGCGGACAGGGTGAAAATTGATTTCACCCTTTCTCGATATCGAAAAATGGAATTTGAAAATGACTATATATTACATTTGCTTTTTAGAAGACTTCAACGCAACTATTCTGCATGCATGCACCTGAAACCAAATATCTTGCACGGATCACGTCAGTCATCAGAGAGAAGACCTATCATGAACAGCTTCATTTACCTCAGACGAAGTTCTCGCAAGTTTGGCATCTCCGCTAACGCTGGAGGAGGAGGCAGCCTTGATGGAGTCCCACTCAAATCTAATACAACAAGCTTTGCAACTGCGACAAAGGCTCCTTCAGGAAACTGTTCCACAAGAAGATGAAATACCATTCATTACTACCAGCCTCGACAAACTAACTACATATGAAACACTAAAACACTGCTGCCACAAACCAGAGAGATTACACTGAATACAAAAAAGTCATGCCAGACGATGAGTCCTGCCTTGAAAGAAACTGGAAAATTTAGAGATTGTTTAGCATACCTCACGAAACGGGTTGTAAGCAACGTGCAATTCTTGAAGGCTTGGTATGGACCCTAGCACTGCACCTGGCCACTCTGCAAGCTTATTATTCGATAGGATCAAAACCTGTGCCATTAACAAACCTAGAGTCATCATTCCGAGTCCTTCCAACTCTAAACATAGAGCACAATTTGAGATCCCGACATAAGAAATTCGTGAAAGGATTAACTTACTAGAATTGACGGCATCATATTTCAGATACTGGATTTCTTATCCTAATTGAAAGCATAATATGGGATGCACACTAGATCTTCATTCACGGTGAGACAATTTCCACCTAATTAATAAGATGTTTCTGGGGCTATCTCACCTCCAAAGCTGAGCACATAGAAAGTTCAGCTGGCAATGCCTTGATCTGGTTCTGACCCAGATCTAGAGTTGTGATGTCAGATGCTTCCCATGCCGCTGGAGGAACCTCAAAAAGTTTTTTCTTTGCTAAAGACAGAATCTGAATATACAACATCAAGTTGCCAACATTAGAAAGAGTGTGACAATCTAAATGCTAAATACTTTTCAAAGTCAAACCTTAAATCCAACTTGGAACCATTCTGGAGCTGTTGGCAGCACTTCAACAGACACCATACTAACAGAATACATACACCATATGGCAGACTAGCTCAAAAAAAGCAGACCACCATGTAAAGGTGGGATGTTAAAATGACTATCATGACCAACTGGTCAAATCATGACGAACAAAGGAGTTCAACGGAATGCCTGCAGTCATACGAGACAAAATTTAAAATTCAGCGATCCACCAGACCCCAAAGCAGGCACCTGGCCACGCCAAGTTGACCATTGACACATTGCAAGTGTGCAAATAACAATAACATAGAGCTTACCTTTGAAGCCGAAGCTTGGCGAGCTGCATGCACGATTTGGTCAGGTAGACCTATCGTACCAAACACATTTCCTGATGCTGGCCCCTGCTCATTGGCTTCTGTAAAGAACAATATTTAATCTATGTACAAAGCACTTGACAAACTTTAAGTCGAATCAGGTCAGTTTATCTGAGCATCGAATTCGGCCCTGAACGCATTTCAACACGCACCCTAATAAAAGACGCAATCATATGCATGAATACAATTAAAAAATAAATTGTGGAACTGAATCCAATGTAGAGGTAGAAATTCTTGCCTGTTTCAGCCTCTGTTTCAGGAATTCGAGATTGGAGGTACTTCAGCAAAGCTGGAGTGGGTCCCATGACAAGTGTACTGCAAGAGGTATACCCCACGCAAATGGGTTTAGACGCAAGGCAATAGAAGTAGAGATTTCTTGAAAGACGAGAATGCATGAACTGACAAAACTCAGACCAACTGCCATGAAATTACCCTAGCTTGCACTCTGGTTAGACAGTGTACCTTCGAAGGGACCGCATTGGATTACCAACCAGCATAAGCTTACGCAGAGAAGTCATGGCACCTGCCTCAAAAGGATGAAGCAGAATTCAGAAATAAGAAAACCATGGTCTCTACCTACGTCAATGTAAAACAAAATGCCACTATATTGTTGATTAAGCACGTTAATCAAAGCCACAGCATATAACACTGCATAAAACGGATTGAAGGGGACATACCCAGCTCTGATGGCAACCCCGAAAGGTTGTTGTTCGACAGATCTAGAAGTGACAATCGCAATGAGCAAGCCTTAGCTGGATACTCTGTCAGCTGATATCCAAAGTGAATGTGTATTGAGTATTAGCTCACAGCTGATATTCTACTTAAATACAACATAAGAACTCCACTCGATTACAACATGACAATCTATACAATATCAGAGCCATCTTTAATTTAAGAAGGCTCCCGGTTTCAAATTCCTGAATTAGGGGTAGAGTACAAAAGTGTACCTGGTTTGAGTGAAGATCAAGGTTGCTCAAACTCTTGAGACTTCCAGCCTCATCAGGAACTTCCTTCAGTAGGTTGTCACTGCAGTAACAGGAGAATAACAGTAACTACACAATGTGTCCCCAGTAAATAGTATACTGCTCATGAGTATAATGAAAAAATCTTCTATAAGGTTGAAGATTGGAGAAGTCATGCAATTCATCAATCGCATTACGAAAGACAGTCTAATCGAAGCCAAACTGGATGGCAAATTCAAATCTGACTAATTAAATAAATGAGCGATACTAAACAGTGTACAGTGTTGAATAAGATTCAGCTCATCTAAAGAGAGGTTGCCAGACAAATGATCATCAGGATAGAATACTTGTGTTAAACCTAAAGTTCAGTGAACTTCAACGCAGCAGGAAATATTTTCTCTGTAAATACAAATACATGAGACACACCCCAAGAAAAGCTCCAACAAGGCTGAACATCCCGCAATTGATGGAGGAAGGTAAGTGAGGCCTGTAACAAAACCAATACCAAGATTAACTGATCCATACTTCTCCATTTACAGAAAGTGTCGATGCATGAGCTGCGTTCAAGAAAGCCAGCTCTCCTAACTTCCAACACGAAATTTAATTAAATAAAGCCTCTCCAGCAATGGCCACGCAATATTAGAGAAGGATATAAAGTATTCACTATGCTTGTGCGATCACAGTGGTGTGGTACATACGGTTCTGATGAAGGTCAAGGCGAATAAGCTTCGATAGTTTTCCCAAAGAATTAGGCAACGCCGTGAGTGCATTTCTTCCTACAATCAGAAGATCGTCAAGAAAAATACAGGAGCAGGACATCAATAAGAAAAAAAAATGGAAACATTCAGTTAGAAAATTGGAAACTTGGTATCCCAATGCGAAGCAAAAAACTCTAAGAAAGCAAACAATTTTTACGACATTATGTCAAGAGACAATTTCGGATGCATGAATGGGAAGTAGTTGCCCTTCTGTTAGTTCAATAACCAACATACGACAGAAGGCCCTCTTGCATTAAGATTTATCTGATATGGTACTTGCCTGCACTCAATTCGGTCAAATTTGGAAAGGAACTGAATAAGCTCTCAGATAGCTCACTGATACGATTGCTCTGTTGCATCATCATCGTCCCTAGTGAAAAAAACCTTCAAAGAAATCTAGAACAAACATTGAAACTGTGGCATCTCCAAACCATGATGTACTTGGGTGGGATTTTGACGGTTATTAACTGGCATCTTAAAATATCGAAATCGAAATACACGCATAAGAACAAATAAATAATGAAGGTCATAACATCATAACTTACACTGAATTTGCATAACCACGTTAGTAGGCACTTTAAAAACGGCATGGAAAACAACATCTACAACGGAAAAAAAAATTTATGAAATGTTTCATGCCTCAATATTGAGCGTAGCAAGCTTAGAACAGCTCCCTAGTTCCTCCGGAAGAGTAACTAGCAAATTGTTGTGTGCCTGACCAAAAACATTACAAAATCTATTAGCCTTGCTCATACTGAAGACCATAAAAAAAGAGAGAACGAGCAATTTCATCAATACAGCTTATATTGGTATTCTGCCGCAGCTCGTGAACAATGTCAAACAGACTATGAGATTATGTCTGGCCAAACATGTCGAGGTATGGCATGATCGTACAGAGTACAACTTCCAACAACTATGCCAGAGAAAATGTTGACATCCTAATTATCAAAAAACAAAATTTTGGCTTCCATCGCTAAAGGAAGTAGCAAAATAGCCTCGAGCAGCACATATTCCTTTCAAAAATGTTTTATCAGCATAACCAACGCACCTTAAGCTCCACCAACTCGGTGCACCTACCAAGGCTACTGGGAAGCTTTGACAAAGAATTGCTCGCACAATTGAGTCTGATACAACGAGGAGTAGAAAATTAGTGACGTCTAACGAAAGCAACCCAACAATATTCAACCATATAATTCAATTTGTTTCATATTAATAAATATAGTTTTAAATACATAATGCGACAATGGAGCACACAGATTCAAATCTTGCAAGAAGGAATGGTTTCGAGAAAAGACCTGACTAGAGAGGTCACAAGTCCTAGTTCGGAAGGCAGCTCCACAATGGAGTTGCCAGAGACATCAAGAATCTTCAGCAGGGCGAGACTACAAAACAAGACCAGCAGGATCACAAAGGAGTGAGAAATGCCACCACTTGCAAGATTTTTCAAAAAGTTGAACGAGACCCTGAAGCAATTCAAAACTTACTTGCCAATAGCTGGAGGAAGAAATGTTAGCTGATTGTGACTCAAATTAAGAAAGGTGAGTGAGCCAATGTCCCCCAAGCGATCAGATATGCCTGCAATATTGTTGTGCGATATGTCAAGCTTGTGAATCTCCACCACCTAGCACCAAACAACGTGTCAAAAAACCAGATAACAGCTGATGTAAAGGTCTGTAATCCTTATTCTACGAAGAGGAGCTAACAAGATAAATAGATATCAAAATGGTGCATAAACAGGAACTCTAATTATCTCATTGAGAGCATCCTGAATTAAACAGTTTAACATGTTTTTGAGTTCTATAAAACTCCGTCGCATCATCAAACATCTAAATTTAAATTTGCAAAAAATTTAAAAGCAAAAGAAAGGAGTAGGCATGGTCTCACCTCCCACCACTTCTCCTCGGAGCCGCCTTCATTCAGCAAATTGTAGACACGTGGCGGCACCTCTCTGTTACACGAGAAAATAATCGTCAAGCCTTGATTATACCTTAAAAGCACCTTCTACATCGTTCGTTTGAAACACCTAATTTTCGTTTAATACAAAGGCGCTGCTTTTCGTCCTAATCCTCTAAAACGCAATGCTCGATCCTTCTGGAAAGCTATTCCACTTCCCAGTATCTACAAGAGGCTTCTCACAAATTCAACTATACCAAACCAAACCAGTCATAATTATCATTCACGATTGCGGACAAAGGCCAATGCCATTCAGATCGGGCGCAAGAAAGAGAGACAGAGAGCACAATGCATTTGAGCTAAAACATACGAGAGGCCGCGATTGGAAATGTTGAGAGATCCCGAGGCCTTGGCGGCCTTGATCATCCTCTCGATTCCTCCCATGGCGTCCATGATCACTCAGGTTCATTCCACCACAACCCCTGTCCTCTGTGAAACTGCTGACGAGTCGTTCTGCGCCAAATCGGGGCCAAATGACGCCCTGAAGAAGGAAAAACTCTGTATTAAAACGACACTGCGGATCCGAATAGAGAAAGCTAAACTACCGATTTGCAGTCCACTATAAACAGTTTGAGACCATCTGGCCGCAAGAATCGCCGGGACGGCAGCACCGGGAGAGGAAGAGATGAGCTTCAAGGTTTGCCCGTCTTCGAGATGAGCAGGCCAGTAAAAGAACGGATGAATGACTTCATCATCTGGAAGGAAAATAGGGGATGAATATTTCTTTCATTCATCTTGACTAGTGCACAATTGCACATGGTTCCAGCACTTGAGGAATTCAGCTGTAGTAGAACCACCCATTACCAGCCACGTAAGCATTTTGTGCATGATCTGGAGTAGTAGAAGGCATTGTTAATTTTTTTCCCTGTAGTGAGATAGAAATGATGGGTGTTGTGAAATTTTCATAATTTCTTCCCTTAAATTCAAATTGTTTTGAATTTTAGAAGCCAAAAGTTGGCTTGCTCCCATCCCAACACATAAATTCTTCCATCATTGTTCGTCTATAGATTAATTTGGCTCTCAAAACAAAGCACATGTGTCATAAATAGTGATGGCTAGAAAATGGTGGAAAACCAAGAAACTAATGGTTACATATCAGTCATCTCTTTGTTGAATTTCCCATTACCTATGTATTGACCATGGGGCTTGATTGGTCATGGGTGGTTCTACTATAACTTATTTTAGCACCAACTCACTCAAGCAATTGAGTACTATAGATTCGGCACCCAATTATTCACTTACTTGCCCTTTGAAGTGGCCAAACTTAAATGTGAAAAAGGTGATGTAACCTGAAAAGGAAAAAATAATATTTAATAAACAAAAGACAATTGAACATCTACCATGATCTAGAACTAAAGAAACTCCTTCCTTTTTTTGATTGACACCCTCTTGTCACTTTCAATAAAGGATCTATTCAATCCACAATCCACACTAAAGTTGATAAGGGTCTTTCTACTAAGTTAACCTCTTTTGCAAGTAACAACCAGTTTTGGCCTATGGTTTAGGTTCCCTTGTGATTTCAAGATGGCATTGTGCTACAAGAGGAAATATAGAAAACTAGAAAATTGGGGGCAAAGTAACAAAGAATTTATAGGAGAAAAAATTTAAAAAAATAATGTCTCAAGATAGGGAATTTGTACCTAGAAGAACAAGAATTTTGGGGTATTGAATGGGATACAAGGCATTGTACAAGCAGTTCCAGTGTATAGGATGTTGTTTTGGGTACGTATTTCCCAACGTCACATAGAACGTGCTCAGCCAGCCCATGGAAGGTGGGGTGCATTCGTTGGTGCAAGGACAACATTCCCTTGAAGTGCTAGTGTTCTCTACTTCAGGGCAAATTTTGTTCAATGAACAAGATTTTGGTGAGAGTGCAAATCTATGAGTTTGTGAAGGTTCGGGGAGACCAACTTGTGTCGTACTTCACCAATAGCCTTGGAGTAGTTCTTCCTACTATATTTGTTAGTGATTCTGATTCCAATGGTATCGTTTTAGCAATGGACAACATCAGAATCTTCATCTTTAGTGCCCATGGGATGAATTTGTCCTGCTTGAGTTCTTGGCAATCAATGCCTCATACTAATTCTTGTAGCATATGAATGTTGTCAACTTTCAATCCAATAGAAAAAATATAATGCAAACATTGTGCAATAGTCAAGTTGCTCGAGAAACAAATGAGGAGATGCGAAGGATGAGAGTAGGAGCCTTCTAATCAAAGGTTTTGATATTGGTGTGGTGTAGGTCATCACAAGGAGGTCTTTCCTAAGTTTTTTGCTTCATGATATATTTTGCAGTAAGTCATGCAAACTAGGATGTTTTCGAGATTGAAAACCTTTTATATGGTAAAGGTTACATTTGTATGGCCTTTGTCGTTGCCACAACTTCGACAGACCAAGTTGTGCTGAATTTTTCTATTGGTTCTTTACTTTTTGAGGAAATTTATTATGAAATTCAATAATGCTCATTCAATAACGCTCATCCTGCTAGTCTGACTCATGCAGAACCAAAGTCTCACGGCCTCTCAAGCGTTGTGCCCCACTGTGGAGTTCATTCGGGTGGTGGTCATGTCTGTCATTCCGGGTGTTGGGTTCAGTGTTTGTCTTCTCTTCCGATGGAAAATATCTGTATCTTTGCAATGGAATTCCGTTTCATTTGTGTCAAAAAAACAAAACGAGGTCTACGTGTTCCTCCTTCGCGAGAGCTTTCCTGCCAATACCTCTCAACTAATTGGCCTACAGTAAATTTTGCACGGGGGTGTCCAAAATGTATTGGCTTGAGCATACAAGTTGCAACACTTTACCAGTGACCGGCAAACCGGATGAGCATCGCACTTGCAGCACGACACACCTTGCCTGGCATGCACAGCATTCATACGGGCTCGTAGGAAAGCGACATGGTTTAGTATTGAAGCCACCATGCTTTATCAACTTCGCCATACCTCCACTATTTTTCTATTTCAAATATTGAATTTATACCATAAAATGATTGAAGTACTATAGCACCTCCAAACATCCTGAAAATTTCAGAACTTGATCCTCTCTCCAAATTCTGTGTTCACCAAAAAAGAGGCCTTCAATGACACACTGGGTGGGAAGTTTTTGCACATTGTATTCACCTCCTACTTCTGTACAGTGCCCGTATCTTCTGAGCAAACCTACATTAGGGGTTAACTATATACCCGAAAGATGCAAACAGGTGTTCTTGCAAATCCCTCCCCCCACTAGGTTGTTTTTTTCATTTTATATGAAGTGCCAAAGTGGCAATATAAAATGTTACAATGGTGCTCCAAATTTCAACATTCCTCCACATCTTGGATTGAAAATATCGTATTAGTACATATCACATGTCCATTATTCTAATTTCATCAACAATCTGGTGATTTCATCCAATGTTATCTGGCAAAAATCTTCATTTTTTTTTTGTCATTTTTTAGCCAAATTATTTTTTTCTGGTGCAATCTAGCACCATAAAGCCAAAAAATAAAGCCCTATCCCCCACCCTTTTGACAAAATTTACAGCCATTGATAACAATTCAAAAAAATTCTCCCTCTCTCAAATGCCATTGATTTCCAATTAAAAAAGTAAACAATTACCCTTGATAATTGTCTTGAAAAATGATCTTGACCATTGGTGCTCTAAGATATTGAATACTATACACAATATGGAATACGAAATACATATGGTATGTGGAATATGTGTAGGATACATAAGAAATACCTATATATATCCATACAAAATAATGATGTAGATCATATAAGCATCATACGATAATGGATATCTCATATTATTTGCAAGTCAAACAGATTTCAAAAAATACAAATATGGGGTAGGGGGGAGATATTTTAGAAGTACATTTTTTCAACCATTAATAGAATAACACATGTACCCTCCTCAAATATTTATCTTTGGTTTTCACATAATCAACACTCTTGGAATCTAGCACTATGTGCTAAGAATAACTATACTAGTATAGGACATGTAGGACAAAAGCATATCAAATCAAGTAACTACCAAGGCCTTTATTTTTTCATTTTTTATGAAGTGCCAAAGTGCTAGTATAAAAAGTTTTAATGGTGCTCCATATTTCAACATTCATCCACATGTTGGATAGAAAATATCACATCAGCACATATCACTTGTCTATAAATTTTTTTCATCCACGATTTGGTGATTTCATACAAGATTTTTTTTAGTTACTTTGAAGTTTTCTAGCAAAAAAATTCATAGTTTGTTGTCATTTTTTATCCAAACTAATTTTTTCAGTGTAGTTTGGCCTTCCTAGTGCCAAATAAAAAAAGCCCTTGGGTAACTACACCCCATGGTGATCTATTTGCAATTCTATCCCATTGAAATTCTTACCTAAAATATAAGTTGTCCTCACATGAGAGTCTTGGTTTGTTTGTGGGTCTACCTAAGTTTAGCACTTTGAGAAGAATTGTTGAAAAGCATAATTCACATACAGCCAATTTGATTTCATCATAATTAGTGAAGACTACTATGCATCCTGAAGAGGTAGGCAATCTTGTAGCCCCGCTTGCCCTTGTCCCCCCCTCTTTAATAATACAAGGGAAAAAAATTGATTTGTCCTCCCTACCCCACCTCCAAAAGCAATACGAAATTTTTTGTATAGAAATTGCATATGAAATATAGTTTTCTAGTATGAAATACTAGTATGGTATAATATTCAGGTACATGTATTATTATAAGATATGAAAGATGATGATATAGAATGTATAAAACTTGTTTTGTTGTCATCGATTTTAGAATTCTCTTTCTCTTGATTATGTATGTTCTGCCAACACTCATAAAGTTTTCCATGGACGTTGATCATCAACTTGCATATTTCCTTTAGATCACAATTCATGTAACCATCTAGCAAAAGATTTATGGATGGACTTTGTTTTACTAACTTTCAAAGATTCAACGAGTTACTTTGCTTAACATTCGGAGAACCACATTTATGTCCATCCTGAAGAATCCTCCATGTTTCAAGCATGATGAGCTTGTACGCTAGTAGACTATCTATATTACCCAAAGTGTCACCCATGAGTGTGCTATGAAGCATGACATTGACAAACATGTATTCTCCCAATTGGTGCCAAGGGAGTCAAGATCCATCCGTCTACAAAACATTGTCAAGAATTTTTTTTTGCACAAGCTTGACACCTATTGTGCATGTGATCAATGAGTCTCCATCCATGACTCCCAAAAGCCATTTTGTTTCATACTTGAAGTGTATTTTTGCATGAATTTAGTTGTATTGAGAGAAGATAAAATTCTAGATTGATTTCAAAAATACTGCATTTGGAAGAAATGTACCTAAATGTGCCAAAATTGCTACCCCAAAATGGCCATATGAGCCAAATATTACTAAATAAATACTATAAACTATTAAAATTTGATTTGTTCTACTAGCTAAAATGGCTAGCAAGAGTTAAAAGCCACAATCACTTCGCTAATTTTGAAAAAACATGAGATAGTACCTAGAATCAAAGATATTGGTACTTCTCTATGTAAATGATGGTAGCTATCAAAGATATTGGTACTTCTCTACGTAAATGATGGTAGCTATCAAAGCTATCTACTCCCAAGCTCTTTGTGTAGGTGCACAAGCATCAAATTGTAATACACTCACATTTTGAAGACCAAATGGTAGACAAGAGGGGTTGATTACAATATCATAAGAATAATTAGCACCTTGTTGTTCAACAAGTAAGATTCTTAATGCAAAAGCTCCTCCACTAATTGTCAACTCCTTCAAATCATTGAATCCCAAATGGGTCACTACCTCTTAGTAGAGGTGTCTCACTATGCAACACATTCACAAGAACAGTAAACATCAAAACTAAAATGTAACCTTCAATGTTCCTTTGAGGATGATAGTATAGAGGATGCTCATATGCATAACAAATAGAATTCATCACATAAATGGACCAGAAGAGAGAGAAATCATTTGGCATGTAGCTTGGTTGAATTTCTTCTCTACAAAGTTGAGGCCATGAACTCTATCACATCCCTTAAAAAAGATAAACACTTTCCATCAACACTGGATCATAAAAAGGTACATTCGGGAACATAATTTTTAGTAATCACTCAACCTTTACAACAAAAATCCTTGATCACTCTCCAATGGTTTGTCTTACCTTTGACAATGGTAAGGTGTGTTTATTTGGTATAATGAAGTTTAAGAGAATAATGTCAATGGACACTACTTCAAGGAATGCAACATCTTCACTCTCCTTTCCTCTACTATCACCTTGGTCTCTTCCTCCTCTTCCCCTTTCCTCCTTTGCTACTGCTTCTCCCATTACTATTGGCTCTTTTATTGCTTCTCTTTGAGACTTTCAAGTTGATCTTGATCATCCATTCATCATCTTGATCTTGCATATCTCGTATAATATCCTCCATATCTTTGCAAATTTTCTATGTCATAGAATATTCTTCTTTGTTGTCATTCAACACCTGCAAACCCATCATAGAAAACCCACCTCATCAGAAATATTCTTGACTAAATAAGATGTCCTCATCTCTATAAAGTTCAAGACTACATTGCTGAAAATAACTAGTGCAAAAACCTGCATCAAAAGTTGTTTATCTACTCTAACCTCCAATCATTATTTTCTATCATGACTCTAACATTGGTTTCTTGCATCAAAATGTCTTTCAACTTCAATTGAGATGTATCATGATCGCCACTAGCCAAAAAAATATTTTTTTGGACAACCTATCTATTGGTTATGGGGCTCTTTGTCAATTGGATAGCTTGTCCTATGATTGGACAGCTTACTGGATGAATGGGCCATCCAAAAAAAAAAGACATGTAGCCCCTAAAGAATCACCTACAAACTCATATATTGAAGAAAGTTGGATCTATTATAAAGGGTTTTTTTTTTTATTAATAGTCTTTATATAGTTTCATATGCATATTCATAGGATGTTTACCATGTAGAAGTTATGTACCAAGTAGTTGACCAAGTGAAAAGAAATACTAGTTTGTCAAATGTTAGGTAATGTATAAGCCTTGCCATTGGAATGTGCGTCAAACCTTTCACATTGGAGCAATAAAAATGAATGCTTCAAAATGAATAATTGACATGATTAATCAACAAAAATGTGGTGAAAGAATGCATCTACAATGTTGCCAATTGAAGGTGATATTTAAGAAGGGATTTATGGATGAAACACATCCATACCAATTTAATGGTTGAAGGCAATTGTAATGGAGGTGGCACAGTTGTCATGCACATAACTTAATTGCACACAATGAAGTGATTGTAAGTGAGCTTGAAAAAATTGAGTTGAAGTATTGATCTTATTGATTTTGATTTGAAGTTTGTCATTTTATAAGGGTCTGTTGTGAATGTGACATTGGAAGAGTATATATCATTTCCATTTTGTGAGCAAAGATTGTACATTTTGAATAGGTTGTATTGAACATTATTGTTCTTTCTCCAACAAAATTCACATCTTGTAAGCATAAATCATCAAAGAGCAAAGTGTGAGATACAAAGTTTCACTCATAGACATTAAGCTTTGGATTTTTCTCAAACCAAACTGAAATTGTTGTAGAAACCTAAGTAATAAGACGGATGGAATTGGGACGATAATTGCCCTAATCTTGACATACATTTAAAATTTGAAACATGAAATAGATGCAATTCTTTAATTTAAGTGGTGCTCTTTAAAACATTTCGAGTCTAGTAGCCTAACACTCTAATAAAAACTTAGATTTTGCTTGCTCATGGTGAATAAAGAAGATACAAAACTTGGAGCCAATTGATCTTGGTATGAATATGATACACTTCCCAAGAGACTAAAAATTGACACTCAATTCCTAGCTACTTACTAAGTTGCCATTGCCAATGAATAGACATGATTTTTTTGCATCTTCAAAAACATAAGTTCTTCACACTACTATATATTAGAGTGTCCTAAGATCAAGAAAACATCCCTAGATAGGAAATTCATGCTTTCCTATAGAGTGGTTTTCAATATTACCTATGAATCTAGTCAAAAGAAGGACTGCCGCTAGTACTATAGGGTCATTGCAAGAAACACCGGCTAGTTTTCTCGTCACAATTAGAGTGACTCTCTTCTCATCCACTATAACTTATGAAATTTAAACCCAATGCCAAAAATGAAAAACAAATTTCTAGTTAACTTGATTGCCATCATATTTCTTATTTTTTAGAAATTTAAAAAATATATTTTATATTTAAATGTCAATTTCATGAATGTGTCACACTTTTAGATTTAGGGTTTTCTTATACCAAGTACCGGTTTAAATTAATGATTTTTGGTTGAAATTTCTGTGGTATATTTCTATAGTAGGTAGACATATGCCTAAGAAAGGGCATCTAAAAAAACATTACTTTATGTCCTCCACAATTGTGCAAAGAGGCCTCCCTTGCAGGTGCATTTGTAAACATTAGAAATGTTTTTGACCTCATTTTAAAAATCAAATCTCATCACTATAAAGTCTTTTCCAATTAGAAATTTTTAGTTTTTTTGAAAATTAATTTTCCTATTTTCTACAAATTAAAATGTCCCAATTGTATTTACT
Source organism: Straminergon stramineum (assembly GCA_963920665.1). Classification (NCBI taxonomy): domain Eukaryota; kingdom Viridiplantae; phylum Streptophyta; class Bryopsida; order Hypnales; family Calliergonaceae; genus Straminergon; species Straminergon stramineum. The sequence continues at coordinate 12,979,904 of OY987265.1, forward strand.
AGGACAACTTTTTGGACATAGAATTTTGGTGAAGAAAATTCAATTGGGACATTTTAATTTGTAGAAAATAGGATAATTAATTTTCAAAAAAAATAAAAATTTTACATTGGAAAAGACTTCATGGTGATGAGATTTGGTTAAAAAAAAGAGGTCAAAAACATTTCTAATGTTTATAAGTGCACTCACAAGGGAGGCCTCTTTGCACAAATGTAGAGGACATTAAATAATGTTTTTTTAGATGCCCTTTAGTAGGGACATGTCTACCTATTGTAGGAATATACCACAGAAATTTCAACGAACAATCATTAATTTGAACCAGTATTTACTATAAAAAAAACCTAAACCTGAAAGTATGACATGTTAATGAAATTGATTTTTAAATATAAAATGATTTTAAAAAAATTTTGAAATCAAAAATTCTAGAATATTGTTTTTTGGTTTGGGCATTGGGCTTATAAATCAAAAGTTATAATGTTGGATACAAAACGTTTTTTCAAAACACTATGAAAAACGGACGATGTTTCTTGCAATGACCCTATTTACAAACCAAATATGGTGATTAGGAACCTCTACTATGCTTCATCTTCCTACCACCCCATTCTAAATGCCCTTGAATGTTGAATTAATAGAGCAACAAGTGCATTGAAAATAGGGACACAGAGATCAACTATTAGTCCAACCATTCAAAACCTACAAATTATATTGTGAGAAACCAATTGACCCCAATTCATTATCTCCAAGTTGTAATGATCACAATACTTGAAGCTCGAATTTGATTATTTATTAGAATTATTAATATAAGATTATGTACACTTAATTAGCACTAGAGGCTCTAGACATACAATTGAAGTAAGATATCATGAACCTAATTCATCAAGGAGCAAAGCTTTGGATATAAAGTTATCTTAATGTTTCATTTTCAATCTTATGTGTACATTAATAGTGCTTGGAAATAGAGTCTTTGTGATTCGACAAAAGCATAATGCAAGGCTATTAGACACACCTTCTAATCGAACAAAAATATTATGTTATTTATAACTAAATAAACCACATAGTGATGATCATTGTATGCATTGCACACAATCTTAGATCACAATATGTCCTAGTTTCTTCTTATCTCTATGCAATCATTCAACTTGTGATGTTGTATGATTTAACCCCTAAAGGATCAAGCCATATTTTTTGGCAACATAGCAATTTTGGGCAACTCACTACGACTAGAAAAATTCACTATATTTTTTGAAGTTTTTTTTGGATGTGGGGATGAGGAGTACCTTGCCACCCCACAAAAAGAAATCACAATCAGATGTGCCTATGAATAGTTATGGGGCAAAATGTCATTTTTAATGGATAAGAGGTACCATGGCCAGGATAATTAACACTACAAGGAAATTTGCTTGGGAATGCCTAGAAGAGCTTGGATAGAGTTTGGGGGAGCTTCTCGCCCAAGTTCAAACCGGGGTACTTCTCTAACATTTTTTCAATTAATAAATTACACCCAATGTAGAAGGAGGTGGTGGCAGGGAGGTAGATTCTCTATAGCTTCCTTCAGCCTAATAGAGATGTTACTCCTAATTACAAACTGAAATAGAAACAAAAATGTCGTCAAGACCAATTGAATCAATAACGAATGTCATTTGACAAACAACCATCTAGAAAAGAAAGACTGTTAGTAGAATCAATTAGTTGTTTTAATTGTTGTAGGACAGAGAGTGGAGAGGTTGCTTTTATAATCAAATCCATTGTCCATTATGAATTCTCAAAGGGTATGGGACAATTTTAAGATGAGAGTTTGACCACTCATTGTCAAAACATAGGAATTATGTTCAAAGTAGAATTTCAGACCTCATTTTGCTATAGTAGAATAACTTATTTCAAAAAACTTTGGACTAAAAGAAGTTGGTAAATAAATCTGAGTTTCATTTCCAAAAACCCATTTTTGATTTTGAGCCTCCAAAAAAAAGTTATGGACAAAATTCAAAGAGGATGTTTCAAAATGTTAATGAAAATGTCCTTTCCAACCCCTCTCTAAAATTTGTCCATAACTTTTGATTGGAGACTCTAAATCCCAAACGGTTATTTGGAAATGAAACTTAGCTTGATTTCCTAACTTTTTTTAGTTAAAATATTTTTTTCAATAAATTATTCCACTATGCCAAAATGAGGTTTGAAATTCTACTCTGAACATAATTCCTACTTTTTACTTAACTTTGACATGAGTTGATTTCTTAGTAACTAATTCTAATTTACATATCTCCTATGGTTTGTTTGACCTCTTACTACCCCACTTGTATAAACATCTTCTCTACTCTTCACATTTTTGTGCAAGCATGTTGATTTTCAAGTTATTGGAGATGAAGTCTCAACATTTCTATATTATCAACATTTATTGTAGAATACCTAAAATTCTACTCCATTGAGCAAGTAACATCTCAGAATTTAGGAAAAAAGTAAAATCTTTGAAATAAAGGGAATGTGTAGTGTCAGTGAATTCTGATGATGAGTTGGGCTTCACTAACCTTGACCCAGCCTCCTCCCTTCCTAGGCCCAATATGCCCAACTACCCCTTCACTTCAGCTTGGATACAAATTGATCAAGCTTGTGGAAGTTTGATATTTTGTGCGATTTTCATTTTCATTTTTTCCTCCTCCAGAGCTAGTTTAAATCTAGAACTCCACCATTCAAATTTTGAATAGATCATTGTATGTGCAAACCATAAATTTTTGAAAGAAGGGCTTTGTATGAGACTTTTTTTTGAAGCTAGTTCCATATCGGAATTGTTTGGTACATGTTCCGCAATTTAAAATATTATAATTTTTTTTGAACATGTGACCAACTTTATCGCAAAAATCAAGAAAAAAAGTTCAAGCAAAAAAGTGGAATTAACTTGTCCAAAAGCCTCCCCAAATCAGAGTTGCCTAGAATTTGGATGCCCCCTAAAAACATTTTTTTTCAACTTTAAACACTATAATCTCACAATTTGTTTGGTCAAAACCTCCCATTTTTTTACTACAAGATAATGAAGTAGTCTAACACAAGATCTTACGGTTAGATGCGGCAATTTTTCATTTTTCATTTTTAGGGAGCCTTTTCCATCAAAACAAACCATTTTGAGTGTTTTTTGGTGAAACATAGTCAAAGAACTTTAGGGGTTAATATTGATTTGGACAAGATGATAGTTATTCTATATGAGCTAAGTAATTCAAGTATACATATATAAAAATTCTATAACTATGTGCTATCATCAAGTTTTAGAATATTTACTTAGGATGATCCAATGAGGATGACATGTCTAGATTTTCTTTACCATAAGCACAATTAGACGACCTAAGGTTGGGTGACAATTAACCTCAAGCAATCACTGAACAAAGAACACCAAGAGCCCCTATTCAAACAAACATTTAGCCATGTACTTACTATCGTAGAAGCAATTTGATTGTCAAACACCCACCAAAAATCCTAGGCTTATACGGTAAGTTTTGCAAACATTGTCCCAATAAGACAATCTTTGATGTGTTGTAATTCTCTTTCATTTGCAAACGAGAAAATTTCAAAACTTGATTGGAAATTAACAATTAAGGGTGTCTTTATCTCACATTTGCAATGCAAGCAATTTAGGGTAGTGCACATTCAAACTCCACAAAAGAAATGAAGGAAAGAACTTACTTGTGTAGGGTAGTACCAATAAAGAGTTGCTTGCAACAGTACAAGGTTGTTGGCTAGAGGAGCAAGTAGGGAGCTCTTAGTCAACTAAGTCTGGCTCGAAGCAAGGGCGATCATTGGGACATAGAGAAACAATAACAAAGGTGAAAACTATTATAGTTGCACTCATTCATTGTATGACCAAAACCACCCACAAGATTGACTATATTTTTGAAATCTTATAAATCTTGAAGTAAGCTACTACCCCTATTTTATACCAATCTAAGATGCTCAAGAAAAAACTAGCACCCTATCCAAACGTCATTGCGTTACACGGTAATAGAATATCCTAAAGATGGATAATGAAACTAAAGAGAATGAAAACCAACGTAGGTAGTAGAAAAAACTATTTTGTAATGAACCACAATTAGTGATGTAGTAGTGTTTGTATAAATTTTTAATTAATAATCCAAATATATATTTATAATATATAGCATCTTCCAAACATTCCTAATCCAATATCCTAATATATTTCCTCATATCCTAATAACAATCTTTGTTACTTTTATATGTTGATTTTAACCTACCAAATAAAGTAAAAATGATTAGAAAATTTAAAACATCAGAAGAGATTTGAGGACATGAAGAAGCCACGAGTTCCTTTGAGTTCTCAAGGTGTGGGAACTCGCCACATCAGCAATATGATGTGGCATAGACAATGCCACATTAAAAAATAATATTATCTTTAATTATTTTTCATTGTTTTTTCATTATTTAAAAAAAAATGTTTTTTTTAATTTAGTTCTAGGTTTATCAATACTTTTTAGAAATTTTGAGAAATTTTCTTTTTTAATTTTTTTTCCAAAAATTCAAAGATTCTACCCATTATGGGATGGTTCCCAATTTCTGGAAGCATAGGGAACAATGCAAGGAACAACCCTAAAACAGGCTCTTGAAGCCTTCAATTCTCTTCTAATGGCTAATGTGAAAGCTAACTTAACCCCTAATTGCCTCATCAATCATATTTGGTCGACCTGAAATTTCAAGCTCATTTTAGGATGGGTAGCTAAATTCTTGTGACCACTTTGAAATTTTTTAGGGGAGTTTTAAAGGTTAACTACTTAAATTTTTTATTTTTCACAAAAAAGGGAAATATTAGATTTTTGAGAGGTCCTCAAAGGCATATATGTATCTTAGTGGAAGAGTAAAGCTTGCAAATTTTACTTGATTTCTTGGCTTTGAGCAAAGCTTGCCAATTTCACGTGATTTCAGATCTAAGAAATTGTACTAATCCATTTGCTTTGAAAATGGTCCCAATGGAAAGAGTAAAGTGTTTTCATTAATTTCACCATTGAAAATTTAAACATACAAATGTTGATTTGGAGTTAATTGTGATTTCTACTTATCAAAAAAAATTAGATTTCAACAATTGCAAGGTGGATTGTGTAATGAGTTTGATAGCTCTTCATTTGAACTTAAGGTTTTTGGAAATGCATTTTAGTGTGCTAACACAATTTTTAGTTGGTCATGTCACCTCCAATCCCAAGAAAATCTTATATGCAAATTTCTAAAACATTGTGGGGGAGGGATGGCATACTAAAAATAGAAAATGTGTATTTCTCTTGTTAAATACCACAACTTCTATGCAATTTTTCTCTCTAAATTGGTAAGCACACTAATAAGCATGCTCTTTAGACATCTATATGGTTAGACTTTGAAAAAAAAAACATTTTTTTGGGCTAGGGATAACTATAAGCCTATGCTCTTTTTTCATAGTGAAAACACACTTGGAAAGGCTTAGGCACTTAGGGATTAAAAGTAACTACCTTGAGTTTATTAACCCACCATTATATAGAACTAATATAACAATGAATAGATGTCCATTTCTATCTATTAGACAACCCACATCAAGACCTTGTGTTCTCAAACTTAATATATTTTACTTCATATTCACTATTCCAAGATTGTTTTTAAATTCAATTCATATTTTTTTTATATCGTCGAAATTTTTGTCAATACTTTCAAATTCAATAGTGTTAAATTTTAAAGAAAAGTGAAACAAATTCATATCAAATACAAAATATATTTTAAAAATATGAAATTTTCTTTGAATGTATGTAAGTTTATTCATAGTATAAATCCAATTTCTTTGTCATTGTATATTTAAAAAATATGTATATTATAGTTGTCCTCCATGAACTTGAAATTGCAATAAAATTTTCTTTTTTAAGAATTTTCAAAATATTCAGATCATATTACCATATAGACTTCTTAAGCTTCATTTTGTTTATTCACTTCAAATGCAAAAGAGACCAAACTCAAGGTCAAATATGAGTTTAATTGATCCAAAGTTGATTACTAATCTAGCTTTCTTTTCCTCACAAGAATGGCAACCATTTTTTTCAAAATCTTCATTACTAGAGATGAATATACATCTTTAGTGAAGTGGAGCTAGGGTGGAGCATGTCAAGATTATAAACAATTCTTGCCTAAAATATAAGTTGTCTTAACACGAGGGTCCATGCTTGATTTTGGGCTTTGAGAATTAATAGTTTATTCATATGCTGAAAACATACATGCAAAGAAAATCTAAAATCTACATTTGACTCCAAACAAGATCTATCCAAAATGCAAGCAATTGAATAATGGGAACCAAGCTAAAATGCTTATTTGGACAATATAGGTGCACATCACCTAACAACATCTAATTAAGGCCTTCAACTTCAATGTGACATATTCTTATTTTAAATGTACATATTCTGAACATGAAAACTTCAGATAGATATTTGGATATGCATATACTACTTAAAAAAATCATTATCTTTTTCGATGATGCTCTCAAAATACATGCTAAGAGAATCTCCACTATTATTGTAACCCTTGAAGGATCAAAGTAATCACCAAAATGCTCCGACTATTGGACCCATAGGTGCATTCTTTTTTTCTACAGTAAAAAGTCATCCATCTGGCACTTTCTGTCCTCGGTGTCCTTCATTGCAAATAAAAAATCACCTTGGAACACACTCTCCTCCAAAGTCCAGGTATATGGTAGAACCGCCCATGACCAGCCAAAACCCATGGTCAATACATAGGTAATGGGGAATTCAACAGAGAGATGACTGACACTTAATCATTAGGTTTCCAGTTTCCCACCATCTTGTAACCATCATTGTAATGACACGTTTGCTTCGTTTTGAGAGCCCAATTAATCCTTGGATGAGCAGTGATGGAAGAATCTATGTATTGGGGATGGGAGCAGGCCAACTTTTGGCTTCTAAAATTCATAACAATTTTAATTTAAGGAACAAAATTACAAAACTTTGACAATGCCCATGGTTTCTATCTATCCGCAGGGCTGTAAATTAAAATTGCCCTCTATAGCTCCGGACCATGCACAGATTCCTTAAGTGGTTGGTCATGGGCGGTTCTACTATACTTCTTTTAGCCTTGTCAGGAACCAGCAATTGTCAGCAAGATTGGCCAATGCATGGAGGTGTTCGGTCCATTGCATCGACAAATTGATGACTTGATCAGTGACAAAACAGAACAGAAAAAAAAACCAATTCCGAAAGCAGAACAGGGGATTGATAACTACCAACAACTGCCCTTGTCAATCAAACATTTAAGTTCTGAGAATTACACCGTAGGACTCATGTACCTGAACTGACTCTCCTTCCAACAGGTGAAGCCAATGTACAAAAAAGAAAGAGCACTCTATTGGTGACTTTGTGCGGCTTCAAAAACAGGGGTAAGAAGACCCTGAATTGCCCAATGGATCTTGCTTCCTCAAACCGAGAAAAATATGCTCTCTGAAAGGAGTAAACTTAACAGTACAGCAAACAAAAGCTCCATGTTCTAACTAAGGATTCTAGTATTTATCCTACGCACACCAGGAATGGATCCATCCCCAGGCATCGATTCCTAAGGGACTCGTCAAGTGAATACCGTAGTGACATGCGACGCCTAAGCTTGAAACAGTAGGGTCTCCGCAGACTGGAAGCACCTCAAGCCTCCAAATACATCCACATCGAAATTGCGTATCTGCCAACCGTAAAGCTTACATCCGGTCTTCTCTTTGCCTAGGAGCGCACTTAATAATCTCGTCCACACGGAGGATCATTTCGGACGCCTCAGTTGCGGACAATAAGACCGCTTGCTTCACCTTAAATGACTCATAGATGCCAAGCTTCTCCATATCTCCAACCTGAAGGAAGGAGGGAACAGTCCATACCATCATCATAGCGCATCACTTGAAGCATCAACAGAAACAAAGTGGAAATTCCAGACTTACATAATGAACCCCTTCTAGGACAAACACAAATGAAAGAGTACAATGACGAAGCCTCAGAGCTGTACCTCTCCAGAAATGACATCAATGCCGGACCTGCAACCATCTTCTGAGTGAGCAGCTCGTAATTCGGAGACTAATTCCGCACTATCCAAACCAGCATTGTCGGCGATAGTGGTGGGAATAGCTCTCAACGCAGTTGCAAATGCGTCAATAGCAAGAGACTTCTTTCCTGCGGTTCTACGGCCAAGTTCCTCTACGCGCCTAGCCATCAAAAACTCGGGCCAACCACCGCCCCAGATGACACGGCTATCTTGAACTGTTTGAACTAACACGCAGAGGGCGTCATGAAGTGACCGCTCAGCTTCATCCAACACATGAGAACTGCCAAAGATGAACAATGGTTATCAAGGAGTGACAGAATCACATGAGAAATAGTTTCCAGCGGCTAAGAGCGTTCCCTGAATCCAGAAATTGAATGGAAAAAGTAAAGGTGAAAGAAAAACAAATCCGTATGCAAATAAAATGGACACAAAATACAGGGGAGCATGCATCGAGATAATGCGAAAAACAACCGTCACATTTCCCGGGGAATCAACCCTTGAAGCAGCATAACAACAGAAACAAACCGCAAGAGCCGATGCAAAATACATGGGGGCGATACCAACCTGGCACCACGGAGGACAATGGTACAAGCCTGTCCCAGGGCGACACCTGAAAAGTGTATGAGTCTATCTTCACCAATCATGATCTCCTCAATCAACTTGCAATGGCCCAGCTTCACATTCGCAGGATCATTGAATGTTGAAGTGATGTCTCCTCCGGTTACAAGGGCCAAACGTTCTATTCCCTCAAAATCAGCATGCTCGATAGCCATGATTCCAGCATCTGCGAAGAGCTCCTCGGGATAGTTATAAATAAGCTGCCTATTGACAAAGCAATTAATACCATGTTTTAAGATGTTCTCTACTTTGTTTTTCATTTTGATCTTTTCAGCCGCCTCAATGTCGGCCACCTTCGACATGGCATCCACACGCACACGGGCACCATAGATTTTGACCTTGTCAGTATCCATGGCAGTATTAGCTACAAGAATGTTCGCATTTTCAATGCGTTTGGGTTGACCAACTCCTATCTTCTTGTCCAAAATGAACCTGCAATCCACAAAAATATGATAAACGTAAATACGAAGGCAACACAAGTTAAAAAACGGATAAGATTGGAAACACCATACATGGTCTCTTTAGTTAAATAAAAGTACCCCTCATCCAAAAAGGAATCCTTCAGTGCTCCACCGCACTTCTTGATGATCTGGATGGCCTCCATATTCGTACTACCCTGCATTCATTTCACGTCGTACACTTCAGCCACATCCAATCAAAGAATAACCTAAAATACATAGTAGTCATAGGCGACAACATACACGCCATAATAGTTGCAAAAAAACGATAATGAGAAAAAGGACACTTGGGGGAACATGAATAATCGCGTAAGAGCAATAGCTGACTTCACAATCGACACGAGTCACACAAGTAAATCAAATAACAGAGGGATAAACAAAGTTTCACCTTCAGTCTCAGAACAGCATCAACAGCAAGATTTGAGAAGTGCACTTTATCCTGGGACAAGATTTTAGAGCTCAGAGTTGTCATCGCAATATTCACAAGATCTGACCTGAATTGCTCTGCAACACATCCACAAGTCCTCAATCGTAAATATAAATAAAGCAGTGCTCTTCCTGATCTCTATGATTACAACGTGATCAACGCCTCTGCGATTTGAAAGTCAATGATGTCTGACGGGAGAAAATGACGGGAGACAGATCGTCCAGTACCTAAGTCGTCTTTGTTATTACGCACAGCAGCTTCTAAAGTACTACGTGCAGCCTCAGACGCCATGCGATATCCTGCATGTACAAAAAACAGCAATGTGGTCAACCACGTGAATGTGTACACAAAGCATAAAGAGTGCAACTTCAAAAGATGTCATGAACGGTGCAGTCTTCTTGTGAATTAAGAACTGATTTTTGAAGATCGGTGGTCTAATCAACATTCATATTCAGAAAAACAGGTTCACTTAGAACAAACAGCTCCAACAGAAAAAAAGAGCGGATGGAAAAACACTACACTAAGTTACCCTTGCATATAGAGCATGTGGCAGGTTCCACATACCTGCAATGATGGTCATAGGATGAATCTTGAGTGCAATCAACTTCTCTGCCTCCCGAAGCAACTCCCCAGCCAAAACTACTACAGATGTGGTGCCATCTCCTACCTCATCGTCTTGCACTTTGGAGATATCTGCCAAAGAATAACAGATGGCACAGCCGAGAATCCCATTAACAACCTCGTGGACGCAAACAATCACTCAGCAAATAAGACCACACTCCAAGGAGTAAATCACACGAGGACTTACAGAAATTCACAGAGTTTACAGGATACGAAATCAAATACAAAAACTCTGATCAAATTATCGACATTAGACCAAGAAAACGTGTCGCATAGTGTCAACAGATTGTAGCGGATATTAATTAGTGACAAAGCCCTTCCAAAATGAGGATAGCTACACAAAAAACGTCACTTTATGAACTACAAACTTATATTTAACGGTAGCCTTGAGGATAAAGCAAGAAAAGTGCCTTCCAGGAACTCTTAGAATTAAAATAAAAACCATACACTAATGAGGTTCAGCACGAATTGCAGGAGGCATGATAAAACACGCACCAACAAGGACTTTGGCAGCTGGGTTATCAACATGTAGCGACTTCAAAATAGTAGCCCCATCATTCGTAACTGTTATGTTGTGCCCGCGACCTGTCGATTGTAAAATCTTGTCCTGGGAACAAAATCAAAGCACATGGAAAGTTGATGACGGGAGGTTCCTGGTACGAAATGCTAAAAACGAATGATGTGATAGGTTATCCAATGCTGTTAGACTCTAAATTGCAAAAACAAACCGACGTCTCAGACCTTATCATAGCCTTTTGATACGTGGTACATATCAATTCAAATGCGCGCATCGTGCACAATAATGTTACCACTAGCAACGTGCTGCAGAAACCATCTACTCAAAAGGAGAAAATTACGTACCATTCCTTTGGGACCAAGGGTGCTTTTCACAAGATCTGCTATTGCCATGGCACCAATAAAGGAGGCCTGCAAGATGACGACAAGAAAACGGTCATTTAAAAGAAGATATCAATCTCCACCTTGACAAACACGTAAGAAGCATTTAGATTTTCAGAAGAGGGTTGCAAATGTTCAACAGGAATTTCACTTAATGTGAAGGCAATAACTGACGTTGATACTGGAAGGGACATTCATGATGCTCTCGAGCCGGGTAAGTAGAATCTTTCCGGGATACTTACGATCGTTTGCTCTACTGAAAGATGAAGTGGACTAAGCATAAGGATATATCACAATCCGTAAACATGAAAATCATGAAAATCACTGGTGCTGTATGAACACAATCGCTGTTCCAGTACAGCAACTTCGACATTTCATCAAAACTACAAAAGGGGAACCATAGATTGCCTGTTCAAGGAGTCTATCATGCTAGCATAGCAGATGATCCGAGGATTGCAACATACCATCCTAGCACGCTCGCCTTTCTCTTCCATGGCGTCCGCCTTAAACAACTCCCCCTGAGAATGGTCAAAAACATTTCACGAAATCAGTACTTCTCACCATATCTTTCCAAAGGACCACGCACGAATTAAGTGCGAACCAGCCTAAAAAGTTGGGCAACACTGGGTCTAAACCCTAATGCATGACCTTTGCAATGTCGGTTGCTCGATCGCTTGACTGTAATCAGAAAACCCTACCGCCCTGCAGTTTAACAAGGGAACAGACTATTTTCTAAAATCGCATTAAGCCTCGATGCAAAATATCTGTCCGAACGCGAATGATCAGCTGAAAAATCCTGAAGGAACAAAATGAAAGCCCCTCAATGCACATCCAGGTCGGGAAACGAGGCAAATTCAAAGTCAGACGTCCACTCAGTGTAACAGCTAAATGCTCCACCATTTCATTCCGAAGAAACTATTTCCTGCGCGCGCAGAAGTTCGCATAAACCCTAACAGCAAGTTGCATCTTCGAAGCCTCAAAAGCTTCACAAACCCCTCAAATCGCATCCAGTTCCAATATCCCGCTCGGATCGCATCGCTCTCGTGACCTAAAATTAAATCAAGAACTAAAACTGCAAGGACAGTGAAGCCGGCAACCGTCTCCTACCAATAACGGACTCAAGTAGGTTCCAAAATGACTGTTTATCGATGATTACTACGATAAAACATCGTTTAATAAAAAATTCGAGGAACACTCTACCACAACAACAACGATTATCCTGTAACGACAAAAAAAATCATACTGTAACCTAATCCGCAAGCTCCCGCATCGTCCCAAGTCACATCACTGGAAGGCACCATACCTCCTCCCTCATGCACACTCATTTCAAAAATGTCACCACATCCAAGAAGGTCAAACTGAGGTCCGTTTCGGTTGCATCACCGATCCTGCCTCAGCAGCATCGCCTTTCGTCTTTTCCAAACGAAAACCTCAATTTCCATTCAGAACCAAACACGACGCAATCCCGTTTCCAAACGTAAAAATCGAAAACCACTGCCCCTTGGAGGCGGATGGAGATCAGCGACGACAGCAATCGCCCCTAGAGGTCCAACGAGGAGTTGCGAAATGATCGCAGGAGAGGGAGAAGGGGAGTAACTTACCGTGGTGGCCATGGTGGACGAGGCGAATGACGGAGATGGTGGAACTGAGCTTGCGAGATGGAAGTCACGAGCGCGGCCTCGGAGCGTCGAATACTTCGGTTGCGTTGCGACAAATCTTGGCGACACGGTACTGCACAGCAACGAAGGCTGCGCTGTAGGCCATGGGGCGTTTTGGACCGGTGACCGGGATGACCAGTTGCCAGCTCGCCATGGGAGAAGGTGAGGGTTTTAGGTTTTAGGACGCCGGCCTGTGAGTCTGTGACCAAGGCAGTCAATCAAAAATATCTGATTTTTGGATCAATAGATGCATTCTTCATTCACAGGGCAATCTGGAAAGTCATCCATTGACAACTTTTCAGCCTCAACGTTTTTACAAGGTTAAGGTGGGGTGTTCATAATGCGACCTTCTAAGCATTGATTCCTTTTTTCAGTGTTCTAGGAACATCAAAATATTTCAATAAATTTTATTCCAAACATTGCTTAATTGCGATACAAGATCCTAGGGAAATTAGGATATTCCATCCTTAGATACCTAGAGTAGTTTAATTTAAGATAGTTTGATACTCAACCAATTTCATCCACCATATTTGCAATCTTTGTAAAATGAGGAGTTGCAATGTTGGAGGCAGTAATCCCAAAAGTAGCTAAATTTCACTCGGTTGCTACTTAATTTCTTCTTACCCTCAATGTCAAATTCAAAAAAATCTTCCAGCAATGAACATTTGGCTAATTTCCCTGAACCCATTCTAAAATTGTTGGTTGGAGGTTTCTACATTTTGGATCACCTTCCACTCAATGATTGTGTGCCTTGTGGACACATGTTGAAGTATTTTACAGTCAACTTTGAGAGTGGCTAAGTATTAATAGAGCCGTACATGGTCCTTCAGTTGATTCTTCGAGAAGATCACCATGCCAATGAAACGTCAAACCCACACCAATAGATAGTACCTAGTCGATACCTATCTATGTTGAACCAACACGTATAATGCAATGCACTACACCTTGGCAAGTTCATTGTGAATTTTGCTTGGACACACTTCATTCCAAATTTAGCTCTAGACACACATTTTTCAAGGACATCTTTGAGACATAGTATGAATCTTTTAAAAGTCTCTCACATTAATTTAAAAGTCACTCCCTTTTCTCTCTATTGCATCATATTTTCAAACATTGTCAAAAGTGTTGAATTTTTTTATGAATTAGCTACAATAACATGCATCAAAACTTGTATTGTTAAATAAGTGAAAATAATGTTTTTTTCAAAAATTGAGGCCTAAGCAACTAGAAATGGAAGTTTTGATGACTATTTGGCAAAACATAGTCAAGAAACTTTAAAAAATTTCTAAAATTTTGATTGTGTAGATTGCAAGATATTTGTGTTTAACTCCTAAAGAATGGAGCCCAAGATGATTTAGACAAACTTGAGAGTCTTTACATTGTATCCTATTTTTCTTCTCTATTTATGGGCAAAGACCTTATTTTGACGTTTTGAAGAGAGGGTCATCATATATACTAAGGTAGTAAGATCTATTGTTCTCTAGTTGTAGATTCAATTTTTCTTTCTTGCACGAGAATGTAGAAATTGCAATCAATGAGCACTACAAGAGATAGGAGTGTTTTAAGTATAGTCCTAGACATACAGTCCTACAAGTAATGACCTTAAAGGAGTATTTTCAATAAAAATTTACTAAACACACATGTATTTCTCATAAATTTTTACTGAAAACACCCCTTTAAGGTAGTTACTTGTAGGACTATATGTCTAAGACCATACTTAAAACACCCCTTTCTCTTGTAGTGGAGGAATTAGGTACCAAAGGGTTGGACAAGTCACCATGATTTTTTTAATTCAAAGGACACTACCAAATAGCTTCTATATAGTTATGGCAAAAGTTCATACATCGTTCCACTACAAGAGAAAGGTGTGTTTTAAGTGAGTTTTTAAATATAGTCCTAAACACGAGATTATAAGCAATGACTTTTAAAGAGATTTTCAGTGAAAATTTACTAGAAATACATGTATTTCTAGTAAATTTTCACTGAAAATCTCTTTAAAAGTCATTGCTTATAATCTCGTGTTTAGGACTATATTTAAAAACTCACTTAAAACACACCTTTCTCTTGTAGTGTTCTATGCTTTGGGAGAGTCATTGGAACCATATAATTAATTAAAATGGCCACGTTAGCATCCAAAAAATACTCCAAATAATACTCCTCCTAGGGTCTACAATGGGAAGCAATATGATTTTGCTTATAATATTTTGGTCAACTCCCTTTTGACCATAATCATATTAGAGAATATTTTTTATTCTTTTGCCAAAGCTATTGTGAATTAGAAAGTATAACTATGTGCAATGACCTAAGGAACAACAATGGGCTTTTACCTTGTGTATGCTTATAAAATTCATAATCATTAAATTTTTGATTGTAGTCTTGCAAATAGTGTTTGGTTTGATATAAAAAAATTATATAGCAACTTGGATCCTCCATTCTAAGATTGCAATCAAATGAAACATGGGTCAACTAGTTATACTAGATTATCCAATTATTGTGAGTAACACTAATAGTACCAATGCCATTCTAGTTTCATTGAACCCCAATTTTTGGGTTGAAGACAAATTATTATTTTTTCAAATTTAACTTATGAAATGGAGCACAAGAAGTCTAAATTATTATCTCCTTTACAAATCAATTTTAAAAAAAGTTGAAGCTTTTACAACAATTCAAAGCTGACTAATTCAATGATCCAAATGTACAAGGATTTCTTTTTTTTTAAAACAAAATTTCTAAAATTTGATATTTTTTTGAAAATTACTTAGTATATTTTATTTTTCTACATATAGTAAGTGTTTTGTGAAAATTTCAAACTTTATAATGCATTAGGTGAGGTCTAAGCACTTGACTCTTGGGTTCTTCTTTAATTTCTATTTACAAAAACTTCAACTGATTTGCCACTCTAAAGAAACATTGGTCATTCATTAAAGAATCACTTGCATGAAAACTCCTTTCTAAATTTGTAATCCTTTCATTACTATAAAAAACTCTTTTACTATAGAAGGAAGGGAGTATTTCCTATTGGACATATATTTCCTAACGTGAACTTTGAATTACTTGTTCATGAGGCATTGTAAGCAATGTAAGGGATCAATTGATCACCAATTGGAATTAATTGTCAACACCATAAATCATTCAATCAAGGATGAATTCCAATTCTTATTTGCACTCAAATTGGACCATGTCATGTATAGGAAGGAATTTCAATACAACAAAAATCAAACTTCATGCCTTTATTGTTATTGTAACGACTCATTGTTATATTTGGCAAGTGATTGAAGGGTCTAAGTAATTCTTTATTGGAGCCATAGATCGTGGGCATGTGCATGGTATATTGCACTAGTATTTATGTTATAATTCACTACTTTTCATTGGTTTTTAGGATTTTCAAAATTTCAAAACATCACCCATTTAAATGGTGATATACTATTTTGAAAAGAATAATATTTCTTTAGATAAAAAATCTCATTAAAAAATTGAGAAAAAATCTAAAATCTAAAATGAAAAATTTATTTTTGATAGTTTAGATGAACCATTTAATAAGTGACCAATAATTCGCACTACTTGATGCATTCAATTTCTCTTAAGAGGAAAAAGAAAAGAAGTTGTGAATGAAATTTTTGGTTATTAATTTTTAATAGTCAAATATGTGAAAGAAAATCATCAATTAATTTTTATTTTTTGGTGATTCATTATATATCTACTTTTGGATGATTTTTTTTTATGTTATTTGGAGTTCAAATCCTTAGGTGACTTTGTAATGAAAATTCAAATATAGTAGTTAAACTATGACTTTTAAAACCTGAAAGTATTGTCATTTTTCTTTCAAAATAGCTCAAAGTATTTATTATGTAAGCTATGTAATTGGGGGGGGGGGAGAGAAGGCGTTTCAATATGAGGAGAAGCCTAGGGAACCTCCAAAAAAGGATTAAAAATGTTATAGCCATTAGAGAGAAGTATTGCAAAGGTTTTTTTGTTGTATTTGTCTTTGTTCGATTTGTTAGACCTTCTCAAACATTACAATATCCCCTTGACTTGGTTAATCTCTAAGAAAGCCAACATCCACCAATTGAATTATACATGTTTTTCACTAGTTTATTGCAAGAGCTACAAGAAAAGGATGGAGTACATTCAAGTGTGCTGAAAAAGCAAATTTAGACTATTCTTCAACAATGCAACTAGCATAGTTACTCACTTGTTCATTATTATGCAAGGTTCTTGAACGAGCTCATCTAAGAATGGGAAGAGAAGGAAAAACTTGCAAAAACAAAGCTATGATGTTTAGATTCTACTTATGACATTATTTATTTCACCAAAAAAGCTCAAAATCTACACACATTCCTACTCAAGAACTCTCAAGGGTTTAAGATATTCCCCATGGTCATGAATGTACCCCACAGGTAGATTTCCCTGAGAAGACCCACTTGGCATCCCATCCTTCCAATCCCTCCATCACCACTCAACAGAGCTCGCCATTGTCGACTCACTCGATAAATCCATGTCGCGCCCGCTTGCACCGCCATCGCCATCGCCGTCTCCACAACTCCTCCCAATCGAGCATCCAAGTTTCTACCATCGCTCACAACAGCAGCAGCAACAACAACAACAAGCTCCATCAACTCTATTTTCTCTATTTCCGCCCCGTCCTGTCCCTCCCCTCCCCTGCCTACCATCCGCCATAGCTCACGCTCTCGTCGTTTAGAATGTGAACTTTAACGATGAGTGGTCAGGGTTAATCACCGTGCGTTGCCTTCGTCGCTGAATCCATTTCATTCCGCTCGGTTGCGCTCGCGCAAATTCGCATTCTGTTGTTATGGCCGCCGTGGGCGTACACGCTGCCAATGCTCATCCGAACGTTTTAGGTGAGTGCAATTCTGGGAATCGTTACCGGAATTTTGTTGTTTTAACTCAGTGTTGGAGTCTTCTGGACGGTTTTGTGGTTGAGGATGGAGTTCTTGTACGTGAATTTGGATAGTGGAGTGAGGTTGTGTGATTACCGCCAAGGTTTACGTGTTTTTGCGTGAGTTTTTTTCGGTGTAGAATGATATGCATTGGTACGGGAGTGTTCGTGTGCTCTGGTCTTGAATTTAACAATAATTTGAACCTTGTTTTTAAATCTTTGTATGGTTACTTTCAGCTTGAGGACAGAGTTTTTGAAAATAAAATTGAGAAGAAAGTAATTTAAGGCAATCGAATTTGTTGGAGAACGGGAGTGTTTGATTCCCCGGAATTAAGGTTGCGTGGTTTTGAACAATTTTTCTGTCGTGTTTCATTGCACTTTTTGAGAAAGCTGGTACGGCGTCTGTGGATTGATTAATGTTTTTGATTTCTTGTAGTGTCTTTGGCGGGGATGGAGAGCGAGAGTATGTTGAGGAACATGGTGCCGGCGTTTCCATTGGTGAGAAAAGGAATTCCAAGAATGACGAGAAGAATTGATTCCTCGACTAAGTTGTCGTTGCGAACTTCTTGTCTCAGTGATAGTTTTTTCGAGGTGATTATCTTAATCGTAAAATTATCTCAGAGTTCTGGCTGTTTCGGCATCTCAGTTTTCGATGTTTGGAATTTGATGCATTGCGATGATGCGTCTTCTGGCTCGCTTGACGTTGTTTTCTTTCTAGACAGAACTACTGCGATAGTGTATTCTGAATCAACTCTAGTTATTCACGCGCTCCTGCAATGAATATTTTATAAAAGTTTTGCAGTTGTATTCGTTCTAAGTTTATGATTAAACTTGGAGTAATAAGAGTGAATTTGAATATGCTTTGTTGGCTCCCTTCTCTCGGCTGTTTGAGACACATTATTCAAAATTCTGAGTGTTCGTGTCTACTATAGGAGGCAAAGTACACCGTTGCGGGAACATCATCCTTGCTCACGTCAAAGTCATTATCAAGCCATTCGCGTCATATCTGTCGCGCTGATAGTCTTGGTGTGAGTACCCTCTCATTGCTCTGTATATTCTGATGGTTGCGCATGTATATATATATATGCAAAATTCCGGTTTGCTCGTTTGCAAATTGAACTCTTTTACAGTGCTGAATTTGGTTTAGATATTTCAACTGGTATTCTGCTCGTTACATGGACGTTTTGAGTTGCGAGTGCATCAGTCTTCACTTGCCATTGTGGTCAGTCTTCTGCGTAGGGTTTAGGTTGTGTGGGTTGATATCTTTTTTGTCTGGCACGACGCTGACAGGCAATCCGGGTTACCACTGATTTGGACATCGGTGCAGTTGATCACGGAATCTGGGAGCGTGTACAATTGCTGGAGAGGTAAATATGGAACGCCTTAAAAGTCCGGGAATACTGCAGTAGTTTGGATTCGTGTCTAGTCGATTTCAATCGATTTTTAGTGTCATGGTATGATTTTCTTACTGATGTCGGAAAGTTCTCTTTTGTATAGTCTTGGCATACTACTCACTTAACTTATGCTTGTGTACTCAGGCAGCTGGGAGTTGCGGTGGCAGAGGAAAATTATTCAGGCGCGACGAGGTGCTTATTGTGTTAGTGACCCCCTTGATGCTCTATGTTTGCTATCTTTGGTTCACAGGTTGCTCTTAAATCATTGAGGTACTGAATATGATTGTGGGACGGGGATGTGAGCTTTCACTATATGCCCCTACAAACATCGTTTTTCAACAAAATTTTCTTTTCTTTTCTAAGTTCTGCTTCATATAACGATCATGATTTGCACTTGTCAGAATACGGGACCAGCTTAACAGCTTGAAATCTAGGTTGACGCCCGGAGAGCAGGTGTGACATATAACAAATGTGAAAGTTTTTTTTGGTCTTTTCTACTGGAATTGCCTCGATCGAAAGAGGTCTGTTCATTTGTTACCTTGCATGTCTCTCGGTATCCAAGCTTGATTGGGAAGGTAGAGAATAGGACGTCTTTATTATACTTGATAAGTGGAAAGACTACAGAGTTGTGTTATTGATCTAGTCAGTAACAGATTCGTACGCACTTTTACACACCTTTTCTTTGTGTGACACCAGTTTCTCTTGACGTATTCAGCCCGAGCTAGGAGTGGGAGCTTGGGCCAGAGAATGACCGCGCTAGCAGTAAGTTGGTGCAACCCTTATGCAAAGCGTAAATTTTGATGAGATGGCTGAGGTTCAACTTGTTCCAGCGGAGTATGTTTTAATATGTCGGTGACGAATTTTTAGATATGGCCAACCGATATTGAGGTTTGTAAAATGCCCTTGATGCCAACATAACAATTGTCTCTATGATCAGGCTATGGGTGAACTGGGTGACCACCGTGCCTTGCCTGTTTTACTGGAAGGCTTGCGCGACAAGAATCCTCTTGTCGTGGAACAGACTGAGAAGGTGCAACTTCACGTTTTTTCTCAGTATAATTCTCTTTTCTTGGTTTTGAATATGCTTATTCTGGTGTTTGGTAGAAACGAAATCTATATTTTATTCCTCAACAGAGTCTGTAGTAGCTATTTGATTGGTTTATCCTAGTGTTGATACGAGGTGCAGCGTGTAGCGGCCGCTACATGTTCAAGGTCCCGAAAGTTGCTTGTTTTAGGAGGTTTTGCTTGATCTGGCTTGTACGTGCACAGAAAAATTATTGTGTGCGTATGTCCTCGATGCGCGCTCACTCAGTAGACACGATGATACAGGCAATGTGGAAAATATTCATGCGGTCTGGGAGGGAGGACATCGATCGAAAGCTTCAGGTCATTATCGATAGCAATTCTTCTTTCAGATTTCTTTCCATTTTAATAGCAACAGGTTCTGTAGTTCGTCCACTTCTTTGCATACTCATCCTACTCATCTTGTTCCAGTGGTTCTCAATGAACCCTATAGCGTAGGTCGAATGCACTATACTATAGGTGCATTTAATGTGTTTTAAGAACTTCATATGATTATTGCATGCTGATTTTGGATCTATTTCGTTACAGGACGGAGTTGAGCTTCTAATGACCAAAGATGGATACAAGAAGGCAAAGAGTATTCTCACTGAGGTCTGTGAATACCTGATCCTGCACCCGAAGTTCTCCAGCAAAATTCTTTATCGAGATGATGCTTTTGATATTCTAACCTAAATCTCTAGTACGACCTGGTTGCCAATGAATTTTTTTTTAAATTCTCCGTCGTTTCTATCAATCTACAGATCATAAATGAAGCCCCTTCCTTTGCAGAAGGGTTCAACAAACGAGCAACTGTGAACTACCTACTGGAGGTACATATATGAATAATTACTTCGCGATAGGCACTGAACTCTCTGAGTTCAAGTTTTTTTCTGTGGTATGGTTATCTGTCCTTTCTTCTGATTCTAGCTCAGGGCATTGTGTTTTTGATCACTTTGTTCATCGATTGGGTTGCCTTACTCGTGCAGGAATATGATGATGCGATTAAAGATTGTTACAGCACACTTCAGTTGAATCCTTATCATTTTGGTGCTCTGAGTGGTATGTGTCCAGCTCTCTTTATTGTTTCCAGTCATGAAGGTGATTTTTGGAAGCTGTTAATTGAAGGGAATATGTTGTGTGACCAAATTTAGATACCGTTATTGCAGGTATGGGATTGTGCTATGCAGCACGACGAGAACTGGAATCTGCACTCTTTTGGTTTGAGAAAGCATTGGTTTTACATCCTGGTTTGCATCTGGTAACATTACTCACCAAGTTTTCTAATGTATCGGATTGCCGCTTTACACTTTTTGTTTTGCTTTGTAGAACTTTTTCCTTGAGGATTACTTTCCGCTATTTGGGAGTTGATTTTCTGTTCATTGACTGGTCTCTTTACTTCCTTTGTTCTTTCCCTTCCTGTGTCATCGGTATCATCTTCGATCTTTGACTTGATTGTAGTTTGGTTAGAGGAGGAAGTTTGTCCGCAGTTGTCGCCGCTTGGCAATCATCCGATTATCTGTTCATGGATTCATAATCAAAAATCTCCCAGTTATTCACGTGGTTTTGTCCTCCTGTATGCAGATTGGCAAGTACATTGAAGCATTGAAACAAGTGAGTAGTCTAAATTCAACTTCAACGTGTTGAGAACGAATTTTTGAGAATGAATCTTGTACTCAGTATCTTTAAGTCAGATCTAAGAATGTTCAACGTTCATGGACAATGAGTGATTCGTGGATGTTCATCCATTACGGTTCTTTGGAGATGTAGTGGAGATTTCCGTTGGCTTGGTGTAGAGTATTATTTGAAGCATCAGTTAACAAGGATTTTCTTAGCTTGAATTTAATTATCATGTCGAGATGTTGTAGTTGGTTACAGGCAGAAGTGTTTTTTCTTAACTTTGATGCGATCTTTGTTTTGCAGAAAATTGCTCATCAAAAAGGAACTATTGATGGAGATGATAAATAATTACGAAGGCTTGCAATTGCTGGTGAGATGCCTGGAAATTATTTTTCTTATGTAAAATATCAGAACACATTGTATAGAGAGTTGAATTCATCTAGAACCGTCACGTGGTCAAGCTGTAGACTTACGATTACCCACTGTAGACGAGAGATGAATCTAGGACTGATGACATGCAGTGTAAGGAGTTGAGTAGGTTGTCAGAAGCTGAAAAGCTGAATGTACTATATCTAATGCAAAGAATTTCAGGCAGAATTATTTCACATTTGTTGTTGACATACGATTCATCAAACATGCAACAATCCATTGCATTCATGAAGTCGAATACTCTGTGAATGTGAAAACAGGTGGGCATACGAATTGTCATAAGTGGGTTCCATGCCTTGTTGGTAAGGCAAGAATAATGCGTCATCGTTTGGAGTCTAGATGAAGTTCTGTGGATCAATTGCCCACCTTCAAAGAAGATTGCTGCTTAGCGGTTGTATAAAATCTCAAAAGAATTCAATTTGTGACAAGAAGATCCGAGTTGAACCCTTAATTCATGAAACCCAAGTCGCCTAGCAGGGTTTTCCCATCAACGATTCAAGTGAAAAACAGCTCACAACACTCACTGTGTGGAGAGACACCATGAATAAGCCCCAAATAATTTACTGAAGTTGGCT
Organism: Straminergon stramineum; assembly: GCA_963920665.1. Taxonomy (NCBI): domain Eukaryota; kingdom Viridiplantae; phylum Streptophyta; class Bryopsida; order Hypnales; family Calliergonaceae; genus Straminergon; species Straminergon stramineum. The sequence continues at coordinate 13,002,591 of OY987265.1, forward strand.
TGATAAGCACGGTCTGAAACCCACTAGTTGCACTTATTTGCCCTATGTCACCGAATTTCTATCACCGAAATCAATGAAAATATTGCATTTGTTCAGTGCAACCGAAATGAAATTGGATTGAAAAAAAACTGACCACACTGACCAAAAACTGAGGTCCAATTAGGACACTTATTTTGGGACAAAGGGAGTGATATAATCATACAAATATAAAAGCAATTATGCACAAAAATTCCAAAAAGATTCAGATGTTAAATTACCTAATTCAGATTCAGATGTTTATCACCTAATTGTAATATTGTAAACATTAACATTCAAAATTCATACTATTACTAAGTTGGTCAAGTGCTAGAATATTCTTGTGATAACATCAGCCAAAGCACCAGAAAATGCATCATAGGAGGCCACATGTAAAAACAATAAGGGTTCCAAGTTTTATTGGTAGATAAAATTTAGAACACACACAATTTCTAATGAGTGCTGAGGTGGTGGTGTACATCCTCAAGATCAATAGGCATACATTGTGCAAAATTTCGAAGTATCACATTTGTGTAAATATCACGGTTGGGGGCGTTTCCCTTCTATTTACAACCTCAAAAGGCTAAACACCAATCTTCATGTAGATTTGCAAAAGTTCCATATGAACATCCAACCCTCACTCCACCCTTGTCAAATGGGCAATAGAATTAGTCATTCCCACACGTAGTATAGGTCTTTAAAAGTCGTGGAAAAGCAATATTGCATCATCCAGTTTTAACAAAGAAGCATCCAAAATTGTAGTGATCCGACTAATTCGCTTCACTTGCTCTTGTTGAGTTCTAGTCAATGTGACATGAGGTACATGAACATCTGGCCCTGCATCTCTTGTTGCATCCAGCTGGTCCACAAGGCTCAACACCTGAGAACCACAGAAACCAACCACACATCAAATCCAAGATCCAAATCCTTACAAAAGATACAATACAAGCGGTGAAGAACAAGTGGCTCTACCCAAAATAGAAATGTATACTTTTAGTATGTCGCTTGCCATATAATCTTTAGTGTAATCTTCTGTAATCTTTAGTCTAATCCTCTGTGTAAACCTCACTTATTGAAAACTCAATGATGTTAGTTGACAATCTTAAAATGCCCCTATTCTTATAACCATGTCACACCACACCACATGTCTAGTAGATATAAGAAATTATTTTTTTAGAATGATAAACCCTAACAAGCTACCACTGCTTGTAACATGTCTCATTTCACTAGATACCATTCCTTTCTACATTTTCAAACCATCAGGCACTTAGACGTTAATGGAACCTCTGTCTAGATAAGAGTTCCATTGACCTATAAGTGTCCCAGAGGCCAAAAGTAGCCACTTCTATGTCTAAATGGGTCGAAATAAATCATTCAGGTAGCTTTAAAGGTGACAAATTGTACCAAAAAAGCAGAAGAAATCATACCCTACAATTTAGAAAGTTAGTAAAATTGGCTACTAGCTTCCACAGTAGGCCTTTTCATGTTTTTGGTTTAGGCAATTAGGAGTTAAATCACTTCCCTAACAAGATTCTTCAAGATAGGATTAAGTGATTGACTGGTCCATTGAAGCACGCCTAGTTCCTAAAATAGTTAAGTTAATTTCCCTCTAGAATTAAGTGAAACTCGATCTAACCATTGAGAGCCTAATTGACCAAATAGGGATGCTTCCATATCTTTAGGAATTGAAATGAGTCACCGCAAAATATACGAACAGAGCGAAGAAACCATGCCCCACATTCTTCAACAATAAAATTATTTTTAGGACGTTACTATAATTGGATATGACTTTCTATTTTCAGTTCATGCGGTGAGGGCTTAAGCACCCTTCCAATTGACCACTTCAATGAAAGAGATAGGAAAAAACAAAAAGAGAGTACAGAATACCCAATTGAGTAGATTCTCCAAAGGATAGACCATTTACCTCTTGCTCCTTTTGAATTTCGTGCGCATGTCGTAGACACAAATTGGTAGCAGCATGGTACAAGTCATCCAAAACTCTATGCAGCACAACTCGATAATTAACTTTCCATAAAAATATAGACTTGCTGGCGATGTGCTCTGATGTCTTGGCAATTTCCTGCTCAATCAACAAGAGACTCAATTCAAAGGTCAAATTCCCAAAAATCCAACTGAACTTTTAGCATTTCGCAGCGCGAAAGAGGCAAGCACTTCTTTTTGTCGATAAATTAGCATTAAATACTGTGCTAGCGAGATCTGGTCGAACGACTGAGAAATGTGGGTTAACTTGCACTCAATTCCTTCGCGTTTCGCCTACAAACTGCTTAACCCCTAAGCGCTTTGAAGTCCATATTCTGGATGCTACTGGACATTGCTTTGTCCAAATAGATTCTCATTCATCCAAAGTACTATACGAATCTTTAAAAGATAACCTACTTTTATGACCACTTTGATGAAATTGAGCTAAATGATATATTCATTCAAAGACATGTAGAAGTGTAAAAATGTAAATATAAGCACAAATGTGCAGAAATTCAAAAAAAGGATTCAGGCGTTATCTATCAATACCTATAATAGGGATTAAAAGAGAGAAAGGAAGAACCAGAAAATACCTGGACTTGAACATATTGCTCTTTGAAGAGACGGTAAAGCAGTTCTTTCACATTTTTAGGCGCCATGGCTCTTTCCCCAATCTAGAGGAAAATAAACACAACAAAGCACACGTCAGCTCATTGCTTACTCTGTCCAGATGCTTGCCATGTCAATAAAATCGGTGAGCAGAGAATCGTACTTGTTTCTGTTCAAGCTGTCCCTTAATAGTCAAAAGCCTATAAATGCGGCAGCACTCCCTCCCAAATCGCTGCAAAACTATACCTTCCACCTGTACCTCAACAGTGATTATTAACCACAAGTTTAAACAAAACAAGTTTCGATTTCCACGCAAACACAATGCTAGAATAAAACAATCGGAAAAAATAATGTCACTAGGGAGGAAATTCACCTCGTTCTTTTGCCTTGCTTCTATAATGTTGTGCAAATCTAACGAAAAATGGTGAAGGAGAATCTTCGAGAAATTCTAAGCTGGGACATACCAAGAAAACACTACAAACAAACAGTATTTAAATGCTATATTCTTGTAAGGATACTGATAGCATAACTGTTGCCACCTTCAGCAGGTGCTCCTCTCTCTCCAGCTCTTGAGAGATAGCCTATCCCATCAGCCGCCAGTTGTGATACTACACCTCGGATGCGCTCTAATGTCATGTGTTGCCCTTCCGGTGATCCTCGCACAGCTTGAGTAATGGCTTCCATGGAAAGGGGAACTGCACCACAAGCCCCAGTATCATAATTTCAGTGGATTTGATGCAGGAATAATCGTAAAAAACATAGATGCCTGCTTGAAATGTGTAACAAAAGAAAGATGTTTAGCATTTAAACCCCCAAGGGACCACGATTTCATGATGTTGAATGGCCAATTTGATTGATCGTATTGTAAGAAATATAGTTCAGACGGGACCAAATTTAAAATCAAAAGAGTCAATGCAAAACAATTACACATGACCCACTCAAAAGTGCACCTGAATAATGCTGTCTGGCAGATGTCTCTTGCTTCCCAGTCGCTTGAAGCATTGCTTTTAAGATCACAGCAGCTCCTGTGTCGATCCTAGTCTTCACCATGTCAACACATGTCTACCAAGACACAAACCCTCCAAGTTGGTATCTACATGTAAAAGTACCGAGCAAGGGCAATTAAAGGAGAGCTTAAATGTACAATCAACGATATACCTTCCCATTTTAATGTCCTTACGGGAGACTCAGCAATGATTTACAATTGTATAAAGTTATGGTGTCTGATGAGAATGAGACATGTAAAAAGCAACAGTAGCATGCTAAGGCCCATCATACCAACGAATGGCTAGTATATTTGTGTCAAGTGGTTACAGGAACATTGACATCCTAAGATTTTCATATAAGGATTTCGAATTTTTCAATCAGTGAGGATTATACTGAGGATTGTTCTAAAGACCAAATAGAGATATATCAAAATTATACATTTCTATTTGAGGTAGACACTTGCAATTAGCCACTTGCTAGCCATTCCATAAGTACGTGTTCTGTTGATAATTTGAACTCAAGAAGGCTGAAGATGAATGCAAAACTCATCACCTGATGCCTTAACTTCCGCAAAAACTCCTCAAAATTTACACGCCACAAAACTTCCTTCTCATCAACCGCAGCAGCAGTCTTGGAGTCCATCTTAAGCGCCTCATGCTTCCTCTGGAACACCGATCAATGCAGGTCATGTATGATCTCTCGGGAGTATGAAAGCAGGTGATACATGCGATAAATTATATAAGCTCGAGGGGAACACTTAAGGTAGAGAACACTCAATCACTTAGGGAAATGGTACCATTCCCTAAATTGACCCCTGTTACCACAGCAACTCATCTATTCTAAGCTTGGTTGGACTCATTAGCAAGTGGTATAACCATGACCTGGCTGAATGTCTATGGCTACAAATCCTTGAATGGAAATGATGTTGTCTAATGTCACTTCTAGAGGTCTAAAACCTACTAGGTTTAAAATTGCCAAAAAAAATTTATAACGTTTTTATAAAAAATTTGATACCGACAGATTTGGCTCTGGTACGCACAGCAATCTTTCCAGAGCTCCATACATCTACCAAAAATCGCCGTCATGTTCAAATATTTAAAGTCAAGCAATTCGATTCCTCTACGTCAATAATGAAGGGGAAATAGAATTGCAAACTTGCATGACACTAACCTTCTGGGAAAGGGGACGGGATTCGACCAAGTCATTCGCCAAAGCTGGGTCACTTAAGGTAACCATGGTTATCGGCAGTTGAAACCTCTCCGTCTCTGATGGAGACGCAGCTTTCAGGATGCGCTGGACTGCTTCAGCTCCTGCGTCTTGCTCCGACAATATTGGACCACGCACTTTCTGATCAACGATATATGGAGATCAGAACTAGAGACAGAATAAAGACTTGTCACAATAGAGTACGTCATATTCTCGAGGAGCTGCTCGAACACCATAAAATCAATTAATAGTGAGCAAACAAAAGCAATCTAGAATCGTTTTGTGCACTAACTCGAGCTCCTGTTGTGTTTGCAAAGACGGGTGTGGCTCACGTTAGAATTACTTATTTCCCTTCATCCAGTCCTTGATTCACAATTTTGCACCCAACAGTGATTGCAAGTTTCGGAAATAAAAAATTGGTTCAAAAGTGGGCCACTTCTTCAATGTTTTAGATTCTTTTGTGCTTTAGTGGAAACGGTGCAAGCCGTATATTACTCTAGAATGTTAACAAAGCCAACAGGAGCGTGATAATAAATTGTAGGAAAACTCCAGGGGGTAAGGTCATAATATGTCAAAGGAAATAAGAACTTACAGCAGCACCGCGTGCAACTTTCTTCGGAGGTTCCAAAGGATCCTTTGGCTGTAAGGAGGGCTCAGCAGCTGGACACCGCTCTATGAAGTGTGCCGCCACCAGCTTGGCAAAAGTTTCTTTCACGTCCATCACCAATTCTCCTTCCGCTGACCATAGAATAATGAAATAAATTTTTAACGGAGAATCTTATAAAAACAGATAAATACAGATCACAGTGTCATATTATTCACTAATGCCTAAAAAGTTCACATTCCTTGCTTATACGAAACCCGAAACCCTAAGCATTCATGGTTTAAAACGTCTAATTCGATTGATTATATTGTGAAAAATAAAATTCACATGAGGCCAATTTGCATTTCACAAGAATCGCTAAAACAAATAGCATGAGTTCGTCAACGAATAAATAAAATGGAAAAAACGAAGTCCATCAATGACCTCATCATAACTGCTAAAGAAAACATGAGGCCCAATTTGGGCTTCTTGGTCCTAAACCCTAAACTAACCTTTTCCAACTTTTGCAGCAGTACGCTGAATGATCTGCTCCAGCGTAAGCCGACCATGTTCGAGCAGACCTTCAACCAACGACTCCGCCTGCACACAATTGCAAAATTTCTCACTGAATCCCGCAACATCATCACCTCCAAAAAAAAGGATACGCTCATCCACAAATCATCAAGAAACACACTGATCAGTACAAAGCTAGAATCCAAACAAAAGCTATGCACTCAAAACACAAACAAACATGCAAAAACAGTAAAACAATTAAAACAATTAAAAAGTTCAAGATCCAACCTCTTCACCCAATTCCTCTCGCACAACTACAAGAAACTTGGGAAACCGCATGCGATGCAGAATGTTGTCGGTAATGGCAACATACGAGGTAGAAACACGAGGTGCCGTCCCAACACCTGAACAAACGCACTCCCCTCATTTTAAGAAAATTCTATGCGAGTTTGAACTAAACCATCCAAAACTTTCTAGTCCAGATCCTTGAACACAAAAAAAGCTGTAGTTGACTGTGAGATTATCTCACCCTCATGTTCCACTTTGAAGGCTTGCACACAACTATGCTGCACAAGGACGAGGAGGGAGCTCTTGAGCGTCGTAGGGTTTAATTTTGAGAATCGAGCAATGTCTTGCAATGCCAGCGGGCCCCTGTACACCAAACACTTCGCCACTTCCTACAAAAACATCCCACAATTGGCACGAGCTCTTGCAAAAGGGGGCAATCAGAAACTATCAGCACATTCGAAACGCGAAAGAAATAAGAAAAGTAAAAACATCGAGACTCGTGACACAATGACTTGGAGACTGCGCGAGCATATGCATTGTGCACTGAAATTGCGAGCAAGAGATGAGAAACCTGCACAAGGTCTCCGAAGTGGGTGCGAATTAGGTCGCAGCTGAGCTTTCGCCCAAACGCTGTGGCCATAGCTTTCAATCTGTCGACAAGTGAGTGTTGCCCTAATTGGAAGCTCTACATCCTACACATCCCCATTCGAAAAAAGAGGAAGAAAAATCAGTCGCAAGACAACAACAAAACCTCGATGCACACATTCGACTAAAACCCCAAAGCAGGGGCATAAACCTTAACTCCTTAGGGCATCCTCAGCGCACAACCTCGATGCACTCCTCCATAAATTGCTAACTTTCACCAGTTTACAATTAAAACTTGAAATATTTATCATTGAAAGCGCATACAAAAGTACTTTGAATAGGTCCAACAAGACTCAAATAAGACCCAAATGCGGTACCCGGATTGAACCTCTGCTCACCACGTAGAATAGTCGCAGCTTTATCCAAATGAGGTCGAGATAAAAAGCATCCAAGCCATCGGTAGGTCACAAATTAAGAACCACATAGCTTGCCAGGGCACTTGATTAAATCACCAACTAAAGCTCACGCCTCTCACTTACGAAACCAGGGAAAACAGCATTAACCGAATGAATTCGACAGCTAGAAAGGTAGCCTAAACGGCAGAGAAGAGTCGCGTTCCAAAAACAATTCTGCCAAACATCCTCGGGTTTCCGATCTAGGGTTTTGAAACTCAAACCCTCAATTGCAATCACCACGAATTCAATCTCAAAGACAAGAACAGAAAAAATCAAGCAATTGCGCTCCGACTCTCATCACAACCTCGCACAATCCAACGAGGCTCCCGCGCCAGCAACCTAATTGCAAACCCGGCATTCACATGTAGACTCGCGCATCATTCACCTGGAGATGAAATTTGACAAAATCCTGCCAGCGTTCAATCCGAGTGCATCATTTTCATTCCAACACAGACGCAGAAGACGAAGCAAGTCCTCGCACGAGCTCCACCATGCCCGAGGTCTCCGCAGCCAGAGCTCCTCCACCACTACCACGCGATACTCTCCGCCTTCAAAAATTTCGACCTACATCACCATCACCGTCCCATTACCTCACACCATTTCCGCAAGGCATCCACACTCGCAATTGCACTGACTGGAGCTGCTACAAGAGGGAGAAACCGAGGCCTCTGGGACAAAAACACGGACATGCCAAAAGCCGGAATTGAGCGAGAAGGGAACTACAGTGAACTCCAAACCCTAAAACAGAGTTGCTTGAATCTTTTTATGCGTCAATGCTTTCGGAATTGGGGAGTAGACCCATAGAATTCGAAATTATTAGTTATGGGGATTTTGTAGATTCACAAACTTGTAAATTTTTAAGATATTTGAGGTATATGTAAAAGGTATAGAATTATAATATCTAGAATTAGACTTAGAAATTAATCTTTATGATAGATACAATTTTCTTCAATATTTGATTTTGTAGTTGATTCTCTAGAGCTCACATGTCTTATGAATAATAATGCAAATCAATGACATTGTGGGGTCAATTTATTTCTATTAGAGAGTGGATTTAGAGTGTATATTATAGCTCAAAACCTTACATTCTTGTTTAGTAATATTGAAGGCTCACTAAATGGAAGAAAATGATCTAATTATAGTAATAAGTTCAATTTTGTTTTTATCCCTCACCTAATTTCAATCATAGGAAGGAAAAAAACTATAAAATTCTTTTTTTTAAATTACAAAAAACATCAATGCTAATGAGAAAGTGTATAGTGATCCTCTACATGATATAGAACATGGCATTGAAGTAGGGGTTGTATAACATGGGGTAAAAGTGGCATGAAAAATGCACATATCAAAATTGTAGTGCAATGGCACCAACAAGCATTGAAGTAGGGGATGTCAAAATTGTGCCTACGTAAAGTTAAAATATTTTCTATTAATATGATGCTAAAATGACATGACATTTGCTTAGAATCAATATTGAATTAGTAAACATGAAAAGGGTGTGAAGATGACAATCAAATAGTGCTAGCTAAATTGGCATGAATATGACATTGGAAATGTGTAAGTTCAATAGTGAGATAAACAACATCACAATGGCGGGCAAATGATAAAGGAATGGTGCATATATAGAATGGCATACAATAGCATCAAATTCACATTGAAATAGTATACTAGAAATGGTAATAAAGTTGCAACAAAATGGCATCTACATGACATTGCAATATTGCATATCCAATTAATGCTACACCAATATTAAAATTCTGGGGTAGTCTAGATAGAGACATTTTGGGGGCAATTGGACAACACACTTCAAAAATTCATAACAAATTCACACTTAGACAAAAAAAAAATATGATTTCTACTACTCTCATTGTTTCTCTCATTTGTCTTTCAGATGAAATTTATTTTTAAATTAAAAATAAATTTAAGAAGGCCCAAAAGGCAAACCAACCATTCTACCCATAATGGGTTGCTATACATTAACTATTGCTTTGAAAAGAAATCTTCCTCTGAGTAAGCTTAACCCTTGAAGGATGCAACTCCTATGACCAAGGTAGTCAACAAAATTGCTTCGATTATTAGACCAATAGGTGCATTCTATTTTTCTATAGTCAATAGTAAAGTCATCCATTAGACATGAAACATCAGTGTTGACATTTAAGGGTTAAACATCAACCCAAATATTTTGTGTCCAATGGATGACAAAGAATCTCACTATGTAGGCCAGAATTGCGACCATTCATCCTCGGAATTTTGTGAGAAAAGCTTAGGTCTTCTATAGTAGTATGACTTTCAATGAATATTTTTGGATTTTATAAAGTAGATGATGTCACATGGTTCCAAAAGGGAGTATTTCCACGGTCACCTATCCGTCCTTTAAAGGTTAACCCTTAAATGTCAAAGCAGATGTTTTGTGTCCAATGGATGACAGAGAATCTCTCCATGGAGGATAGAACTACAACTATCCATCCTTCGAATTTTGTGAGAAAAGGGTAGGTCTTCCACAATTGCATGACTTCCAATGAATATTTTTGATTGTTTTAAAGTAGATGATGTCACATGGTTCCAAAAGGAAGGATTTCCACGGTCACCAGTCCGTCCTTTAAGGGTTAAGGGTTAACTTACAATGCAGAATGGAGTCAGCCAGGATACCTCTGGCTTAGCAATGCAGCAAAGTACAGTCAACATTCGGCCATATTCCTCGAAATTTTTTTATATTAGATTAGAATCTTGTTCTCACGGAAACTACACTGGTTGCTGCTTGGCCTCCTGATTTTGGACCCTTTCAATTGATTCTTTCTTGGTAATTTAGTTTGTAAAGTGTTTGAGCTAAATCTCTCATTTGGGACACATCGTTGGTTTCTCCTACAAATCTGTCACCCACTGCAGTTGTGTAATTGCAAGGTTGCATTCTACGCAAGAGTGCGAAGGTGGGATCCGACCATTTGCCTTTGAATTTGAGTGGGCTGAAGATCGATTGTGTAGTCGATGTTTCAATTTGTTGAAGACCCTTGTGCAGATTCGCTGGCATTTTGGTTACGGGTTGCGTTTGTTAGTTGGCTGTCTTAGGAAGCTTTCGAATGTCGTACTTAGGAAGCTCTGTGCTTAAATTGATAGTGAGTGAAGAAGTGTTTATGGTTTTTAACATTCTGTTGTGGAGTTGAGCACACCGTGTCGCTCTTTCTGGAGGAAATCCCCTGTTTCGGGCCGGGGAACAGTCTAATTGTAGTCCAATTATGCCGTGAATTTAATGGAAGGTTCTGTGATGTTTTTTTTGTGGGTTTGCAATTACCAAGTACACGCTTGTGTGTAATTGTGCAATTTGAGAAGTAGCTAGGTTCGATGCTATGGAGCTGTTTGCGGTCACTGTTTGTTGGTCGTTTGTGAGAGCCCAGTGGTAGGATTAACTGAATCGCTGTAAATTTCTTTCTCGTTACGATTATTGATCAAACAATTTTGTAAAATATGCTTTCTGTATTTTTGGCAGTTGGATTTTCGCTTGCAGTTTCACAAAATTCTTGCATAGTGTTGGGCGTGCTCCCCTGTAGCACTACCTGACAAATTCAGCTTGGGTTCCAAGATTTTGCAACTTTGTAGCTGTTATGACTCATTCATCCTTTGCTTTCAAATGCTGAACTGAGAATATTTAGTGTAATCAAGGCTTGTTTGTGTGTGGGCGTGGGTCGGTTGTTTGCAGGAAGATTTTGCGAGTCAGAATGCCGCGAACTTTTCCACAACCGGGCGATGGGAAAGGGCCAGTGGAGTATGACTATGACCTCTTCGTGATTGGGGCTGGAAGTGGTGGCACTCGTGCTTCTCGAACAGCAGCTGATTTTGGTGCAAAAGTATGTTTGTACTCAACTAGTGCATTGCAATTAAACTTCAGTGTTTGTGAACTCGCCTTCGGAAAGATTTTCTTATGATGTTGCTGATCCTAGCTTATGGATTCGATGGTCAGGTCGCCATCTGCGAATTGCCGTTCAATCCTATCAGCTCGGAGTCGGCTGGAGGCCTTGGCGGGACGTAGGGCCTCCTTTCTCCTTTTTCGTCTTACGTTTTTTTGGGAGTTTTGATTAAGTCATATGAGAACTTTTCTTCAGATCCTAATTTTGTTTACGTTCTGACTGGCACATGCAACATTCTCCTCTGATTCTGGTGATATAAAAATATCCCCATCTGAGTTATTATTTTCACAATATATAATGCATCCAATCAAATTCGTCATTTTAGAATCAGGAATCATTTGGTGGTAAGTTCTGGGGTTAATCTACTTTGACCTGAATCCATGTAAAAAATTCTGTTGAACCTTTTACTGATGATGGATTTAATTGAACTTGACTAAGCTTGAACTTACTATGCTTCGTGAAAACATTGCTTGCATGGTCTAGGAGTTTTAATAATTTGTTGAAATTGTATGTCCTAGGCGGCACTTGGGCTTGATTTCTGGGGAAAAATAGGCCGTGAATGATACTCTTGATGTGCTTTCTTTGTGCAGTTGTGTGCTACGTGGATGTGTGCCTAAGAAGATACTGATGTATGGGTCAGCTTTCAGCGCGGAGTTTAAGGTCAGTGGTTGTTTGTGTGAGACTTTCAAAATTACAACTGTAATAGGAATTTGAATATCGAATATACGACATTTTCTGATGAATACAATATGGTAATTGCAAGTGCAAGCTGATAGCAATTCTCGTCCTAACATCGTGCATTCTAATTGTAAAGGATTCAAGGGATTTTGGATGGAACCTCAATGGCGACCCAAGCTTTGACTGGAAACGGCTCATCGCCAACAAGGTAAAGAATCATGTCTCATTACGGGAATTATTCTTGTTGTTGATGGCTTCTATATCGTTTTTTACAACGGAATTTGATTATTTAAAAAAATTATTAACCTATATCTAATGTAAGGAAGACGATAACAAATCGGAAGAACCATTTTCTAACCCCTGCTACCTACTTCTACTTTTGTAAAAATGCTTAAACTGACGCAAGTTATATCCTCTTGGACTGTGCCTGGACTGTGCCTGGACTGATTGCAGACGAAGGAGATTACCCGACTGAATGGAGTTTATAGGAAGTTGCTATCCAAAGTTGAAATATACGAGGGGTTCGCGAAAATCATTGATCCACATACAGTAGAGGTTCGAGAAACTGGTGGGACTATCAAGCGGTTTTCTACTGAAAGAATCCTGGTTGCCACTGGTGGACGCGCTGTCCGTCTGAATATTCCCGGCGAGGTACCATTCTCTTTGAAAGTTAACTGATTGTGTATGAGGAGTGTCAGCTGTTTTAATTTTGATATTCCAAGTTGTAGTGACGTGGAACTAATTCCTCAGATGCTCCATTGGCATTCATTTTTTACCACTGTTGAACGCAGGAATTGGCCATGACGTCTGACGAGGGTCTAAGTTTGGAGGAGTTTCCGAAGAGAGTTGTCATTGTTGGCGGAGGGTATGTGGTCATTGATCTTTTTGATCCGTCGGTAGAAGATTCTAAGTTATATTTGTCAAGACGGCTTTGTGAGTGATGTATTTGGAATGCTGACCTTCGTAGACCAATTTCTAGCAGGAGATGATGCTGTATGCATATGTTGTGTGCAATGCTGCGGCAGTGTGGAGGCAGGCATATTTTCTTTTTCTTTTGGATATAGCCGTTATTCCAAACGTGATACAAGTCTAGCTTTATTGATGTGCTTGCTGCTGACTTTGGTTCCACCTGAATTGATAGATACATCGCTGTGGAGTTTTCTGGAATTTACAATGGCATGGGAGCCGATGTGAACCTGTTCTACAGGAAATCTTATCCTCTCTCGTAAGTTCACTACTAGTTTCATAAACAGCCTTTAGGGGAGTCTGTCCTGTTGTCTTCTCGAGGAACTTGTTTTCAGGTACTTCTTAATGTGGCGTCTCCTCTGTGAATGTCTTTCTCGTCTAAATTACTTCGGTAACCATGCAGCTGGTATGTGTGCTATATTCTCGCGTTCTGTCTTCCTTATCAATTCTGTGGTTGAATGATACAGAGGATTTGACGAGGAGTTGAGAGGTGTTGCTACCAAGAATTTACAGGGTCGCGGCATCAAGGTCCATCCAGAGACCAATATCGTGAAGGTCTGCTATTTCACTGTACTGCATTTCTTCTTCATGATTGATGAGCATTGATGATCATCAAGTTGTACTGTGAATAGTCTATGTACTTCCATTTATTCTCTCAATGTTTTTGTGCTAGCTGACCTTGAATTTCTGTGTGCTCACGATGTGTCTTCAGCTGGAAAAAGTGGCAGGTGGAATTAAGGCGACCACTGACAAGGGTGAAGAGTATGAGGCTGATGCTGTTATGTTTGCAGTGGGTATGATGCTTACTTATCATCTTATTTGAATACCGGTCTAGTTGCTTTAGATTTACACAATCTTTTCCATTTAGTAAATGACATAATAGGAGAACTCTGTTTAACCCGGAAGTACCCTTGCTGGAAATAGAAAATTCAGTTTGAGAGCTGGTAGTCGAGAAAAGTTATTTTCAAAACGTTTTTTTATCAGTAGTGTCTTTCATTTCATATGGATATGGAAGTGGACAGTTTTGGCTTAGAGGCTAGTTTGAGTACTTTTAGGTTTATTTGAATTAGAATTCGAGGTCTTCGTCTTTACTGTTGGTACGATCAGGAGGTGTGACTTTGAGGAAAGACGTCTGCTTATTTCAGTAATAATTTTTTATTGTGTACTGACTGATCGTTGTGGCATGTTGACATTTGTAGGTAGAAGGCCTACAACAAAACATATTGGTCTGGAAAATGTCGGGGTGGAGCTGGAAAAAACTGGTGCGATCAAAGTGCGTGCATTAACCTTTGGTGTGCTGTAATCTCTTCATTAGAATGGCGCATGCATTATGTGTGTTCTTTAAGTACATCCCTAGATTTCATGTTCTGTTTTTCCTTTGATCACTGTAAGTGAATTTTTGTATTCAATGGAGTATATCCTACCCTGCTCGATTACTTGAGTCCCTATGAACGCAACTTTTTGTCACAATTCAAACATTAAAGGTATTGAATAAGAGATAAGGAGGTTGGGAGTTGATAATGCAGTCATCCTTTTTTTAAAGAAGTTTAGGGGAGTGAAATGTATCCCAGTAGGCTACTTCAACCTTACAAATCGACATGAACACTCACTGTTGTCCGAATTGAAAAATTGAATGAAACAGACCATGAAATTCACTTTTGATTCCTTTGGTTAGAGTTTTGAGGATTATGCTTTATTCAAATAATTTTATACTTTGTGCCTTTCTTACGAATTGACTTATCGCTCTGTGAGTGCAGGTGGATGCATATTCTCGAAGCAATGTGCCTAGCATATGGGGCATCGGAGATGTCACCAATCGCCTCAATCTTACACCAGTTGCAATAATGGAGGCCATGTGTTTTGTTGTAAGTGGCGTAATATTCTCATGTTCTACTTCAAATTCGCTGGTAGTCGTTTTCAGAGATCCGGAACTTGCAGCATATTGTGATCTGCAAGCTCTGATGAGGATTTTTTAGAGTTGCAGGAATTTAATTTCAGAATTTAGCGAACCTTTGTGCTCTGTTATGCAGAAAACGGAATTTGCTGGCAACCCAACAAAGCCAGACTATGTGAATATTGCGAGTGCTGTCTTCTGGTGAGTACTTACTTCCCACGCATTTAGATGTTTGTGACTCCGATTTGTTGTAATTTTACGATACCACTGCGTCTCACTACTTCTTGGAAGCTGGAAGCTGGAACTTTTTGTTATTACATCTTTTCCTCCATTTAGTTAAGGAGATGAGCTTTTGTGCTTGTGGCAGCCAACCGCCAATGTCCGCTGTAGGCTTAACAGAAGAGCAAGCTGTGAAGCAAGCTAAGAATGACATATTGGTATTCACTACCTCCTTCAATCCCATGAAGAACATCATCTCTGGGTAAGTGTGTATTCTTGACAACCCTTGAGCTTGCAAAAAGATTGTTCGCAGTGTACCTTTTAAAGGAATGTGATCTTAAATGTTCTAGGCAATGTTGTTTTAAAGAGAAACTGGAGGAAATCCAACATACCGTAGGGTTTCTTTTTCTAGGCCCATTGCTTTGAAGACTACCTATCCTAACTTCAAACAGACCCTAAAGAGCAAAGTTTGTAATAATCCAAAAGCGCTGCTTGGTCGTGCTTGATATGTTGCTTGGTCTAATAAGAACTCTACCAAAATTAGCGCCTCTTCGGGGTGATCTTATTGACCTGTGGTCTTTATAAATATGCCAGATTCTCTCCACCATAGATAGGGCTTGGCTGCCCTTACAGGACGATGGATCTGTAAGTTGGGTCCTCTATGCTACTCCTGTCTCCGAATTCTTTACCTTTCTTGATTCATAGAATGTTTTATTTCTCTTTGCAGGCGGGACGAGAAGACGTTCATGAAGTTGATTGTTGATATTGCAACGGATAAAGTTCTCGGTGCTGCTATAGTTGGTCCTGATGCTGCGGAAACCATTCAGGTCTATTTACATTTTGAATGTCACTTCATCTGTGTGTCTTAATTATTCAGAGTTTGGAAATGATCTAAGGACCATTATTGAGATATCTGTAGCAAGTTGATCTCAAGTTTCCATGTTGTGTTTTCACTTTGGCTTCCTAAAAGTAGGTGAGTTTGATAATTCCCTGTTCATACTACCCTTCTCGATTAATTAAGTCTCTTGTGATTCAAATTTTTAATCAATTCAAGCAATGGAGGTATTAATCAATTGTCATTTAGTATTCCAAAAAATTATGAGAACCAGAAGATCATTTTGGGACGAAGGGAATATAATTCTCCCAAAGTTTATACAAAGCTCTGAAGTTGATAATGATTTCATTACATATTTCATTGTACAATTATCATCTTATATAATACCTCTAGTCATTGAATAATGGTCTAAAGTTGATAATGATTTCATCTAGTAGTGTTAAAATTTGTTTGGAAAACATTGTGAAAGGAGAAATAATGAGGAAAGATTTGTCTCTATTATATGTATAGTAAGTCAATGATTGTTCCTTGCCTTGCCTTCTATGGTCCATACTGAATTGTTTGAACTTGGTGTGTAGGCTGTTGCCATTGCTATAAAATGTGGTGCCACAAAGGCACAATTTGATTCTACGGTATTACTCACTTCTCACACTAGTTGTAGAAATACAAGAGAAATTACTCTACCTAGGTCTCTTTTGAGTTTCTTGGTCCAAAGTTTTTTTGCCTCTAGTGTCCTTCAATTTGTGCACCCATATGCAATATGAAATATCTAGTTTGTTTGTCTTCTATGAGTTTCTTACAATGCAATAGTAATAGAGGAGCAAGGAAGAATGGATTTGACTCTTGTTTCTCTAAACCATTAGGTGGCCATTCACCCAACATCAGCAGAGGAGTTGGTCACCATGCGAACAGCCACAAGGAGGGTGAACTCCAAGGGGGAAGTTGCCAAGTTATAGAGTGATGTTGAAGTTAGGTGTATTGCATCACTTGAGTGGCTTGCTAATTTAGTTCATGCAAATCTTTCCATGAATTGTGCATGTCTCTCTCTATATTTTTTCTCTTGTAGAGTGTCATAAGATAGAGTGTACATATTTTTTTTCTCTTATATAGTGTCATAAGATGGAGTGAACAAGTTATCTTTCAATCAATTGAGTTGATAAGAACTTTCGATGTTCTGAGTGGTTTTCATAAGACTGTAGAGTGAGTTTTGTTAGAGTTTTGTTTGGTGGGCCTTTGTCACCTATTCAAAGGATGTAGAATATGAAATATTTGGAACCTTTATGAATAAATTATAAATATTTGAAGTTTAAATTAGTAGGTTGTGATTATGAGCTTAGACCACCCTCGAGACCACCCTTCAACAATGTTATCACGTTTCCAATGTATTTTGGGGAAGGGGAAGATTTTTACAATTTGCACCTAGAAGTATCTCTATTTATAAAAATTATTGGTTTGATGACACATTGTAAGTGGATGTAAATTGACCCTTAAATTGACACATATTAACTCACACCAACATAACAAAAACTCATAGGAATGGACACTTTTCCATGATAGGCATTGACATCCTTTTCTAGATAAATGGAAATATTTATAGACAATAAAGAATGTTTGATGTGGGCAAGTTTTGCCATTGTGTTTGTAACTTAGAGACTAATTCTACTCTATACAACTTAGAATTATCAACAAAAACAATCTTAATTTGATTGACTCTTCTTGGTCAATTATATATTTTGATATGGGCAAGTTTTGGGATTGTAAGTTATAATTGACCAAGAAGAGTCAATCAAGTTAAGATTGATAACTTTTAGATGGCATGTTCTTCACTATAAGAAAATTGGTTTTTTGGCATTTCCAAAAAATGTAACTTGTTTTCTAAAACAACCTACGTTGAACGATAAATGTTTACAGGAATGTGAATTTGGTTTGATGTTGAGGAAAACGTAAGTTGGAAAACAAATAGATGTCATTGTATACGGACATGTTATTAGTGATGTTAGAAAAAACAATCATGTTTTCTTGTGACACCCTATAAAACATAGACTTCCACGTCAACAAGTAACTCCATTTTTTACTTCCAATAAGTTAGTAAAATTACTACTATCTTTGGTAAAACTTTGACCATATATGAAAAATTTAGGGAAAAGGGTGCCTAATGGCATGCTTTGTGAAAAAAGGAAAATGGATGGATGTGCATCATGGATGAAAAGAGATGGTCTTTATAAATGTGGGGTAGTAGGAAGTGACACAATCCATATGGGATATAGAAAATAGGAATTGTATTTCATATAAGATGTCTCTCAAAACATCAAGATGTTTGAAATAACATCCAAATGTCTAAAATAACATGTAGACATGTAAAACAACATTGACATGTATAGTGATTAAATTACCATATTCTAATTATCCCTTATCTTTTGTCTCACTATGGACAGAGATTGGATATAAATATGACCTTTTTACCCTTCATTCTCATTAATTTACAAAGAAGTAATCTGTTCATTTTACCATCAAAAAGTCTCTTAATAGTAGATGGTAAGTTTTTGTAATTTATTTTTAATTCAATAAATCTTTTGTTCATTTAATTTAATTGGAAATAATTATTTTTTATTGATCTTGCCTTATGAATAGGGTATGCACTAATTGATGTCTTCCCAAACGTCTAGATTGACATCTCAAAAAGTAGCACCAAAAATTTTTAACAACATAAAAGTTTGTTGACAAGGCATGCCACGTCACTTTTCCCGCCATCATGTCCGGTGCCATGTTTGAGATGGGATGGATGAAAAAAAAAACTGTGACTCTCGTTGCCCATGTGGCACCTACATGGCATCCACATGGCGCATTTGAGGGAGCTTGAAAGACCACGTCATTTCTGATGTTAGAAAAATCAAGCTCAAAATGGATGGGTTTTTTCAAGTTTTTGGCCTATCGATTATAACAAGTTTTAGCTGACATCACAATTGATTACTTCCATATCAAAGTCAATGTCCCATTATGTTTTCTACGACATCCAAACAAGCTCACGTTTCTTACAATGCTTGAAAGAGATCATCTTAAGGTAATTGCATCTAATTTTGACCTATTTGTGAATCTAAATCCAACAAACTCTTGATCAAAATGTTCAACCTCTATTTGTAAATTCATTTTAGATTTTCTTGTATTACAACTCTTTAAAAAATCATAATTTATTCATATAGTGTCCAAAATATAGATGTTAAGAGAGGTTTAAAATTCCTTATGATTCCTAGTAAGATCCAATGAAAGTTTAGACAATTTAATAATGGGAACCTTGCTTAAATGCTTGTCAAAAAAAAATTTAGATGTAGTTACCTTGAAACAAATAATATGTGGTTAATTAGTCTTGCTTAGAAATTGATCAATGAAGCCTGCCCTCTACGATATTCTTTCGAAATGGGCTATCCAAATCATGGAGTCCACTTGAGTGAATGTGGTTCTAGACCCTTTAGACAAAACCATACTTGCATTTTGAAGCTAACCCAATATGATAAAAAAAAACATCAAACAATTGGTTATAATTGAACATCTAGTGATAAAATTGTGCATGGATAGAATACTTGATTATTTGATCTTCACATATTTTAAGGCAAGCCAAGAACTGAATACTAATGCAACCTTTTTCGAGGCTTGGAAAATTTTGAAACCTATTATTTGTCATCTATGATAAAATTTGGAAAAATTGAATTGATATTTGGAATCAATGACTTCTAAATTAGTCCAATTGAAAGAAGCCAAGACATACAAAATCAACCAAAGAATAAGGGGAATTTTTTTACATTTATCCATTTTATCCCCAGAGAACTTGGCTCATGCAATGACAAAATCAATTCTCTTTTATTTTTAGTGTTTGTTTATATATCATAGTAGAAAGAATCATCTAATCATTAAATGCATCCATCATTCTATTAATTGATATGAAATAGTCATTACCACAATCATTTTTAAATATTTCATCACACTAGTAGTAATAGAATAGTTCTACTTAGAGAGTTGGGTGCATATGAATGAACAAGGAAGGGCCGAGGCTTGTGGTGAGAGGAATGTGGTTACGATGAACTAATTGTGGAATGTAAACTTATTCCACTAGGTTATCTTTGTTGTGCCATTCCAATTGGTGCATTGCTACTACAAATGAGCAAACATCATTTTCATTGACTACTTTTGTTTTGGACATGTTCCAAAAAGCTTAGTAAAGGCTTTGGGTATATTGGGGTTAGTCTAGAAATAGTAGGCCTATCACCATGGTCATGGTTCATGCAATTAGTTTTTGACTGGATGAATATGTGCATTGACTACATTCTTCCTCTCTTATCTATAGAAGTAGAGGAATTCATTCATCATATACTTTTTGTCCTCCGTGTCTATATAAGGTTAATAGAGGACATAAGTGAGTTTAAATTGAGGTTTAAATCAAAGGGGTTACTTGAGTGAAAATTCACTCAAAAGCCATACAATATTTTTAGAAGAGATATGTGGAAAAAATTCTCCAACTTTTTTTTGTCAATGAAATTGCAAAATTAATATAGAATCTTAGGATGGTGTCAATCTTTGTTGGATGAATAACTAAAATTCCATCAATATTCTGATTTTTCATTCATGATCATGGATGAAACTAAGCCTCGTCACTCTAGTAAAGATAAATTTTTACGTTGTTTGAAATAAATGAAATAAAAAACTCTAGCCATGCCCAACCATCTATCTAGCTAGTCTTGGCAAAAAATCTTTCTTATTTTTCAAAACTTATATGTTTTTTCAAACCACCAACTCCAAAGTTTTCACACTTGGATGAATGAATAAATCAAATTTCACCCATCTTTCTATTTTGAATTAATTACACATTTCATGAGGAATAAATAAAATTTCATCCATAAGTTGGAAGAATCCTAGATAATATTAGCTTCCATTTGATTCTTTTAAGGTGGAAGCATCTATAACAAATACTTTAAAAATTTTCACTTATTTTGGAATGGAATCAAGACTTGTGGCTATTTTCAACACAATGACAATTAAAAATCATGAATCTTCAAAGGTCAACAATATGATGCACCCCAAACCATTTGTTTCATTCATGTATGCAATCTACACATTTGCGAATCACTTGCATCAACACACTTTCATGCAAGTTGGGAATGTCTATTGGATGCTTCTATCTTAGTGAATTCATGGCTTTTTCCATTGCCCAAAACCAAACAAATTAGTAACCTTAAAACTTAAGGTATCCTCACCTAAAACAATCACTTTCGGAAGGCCAACATCTCTTAACACAAATTGGAAAAAAAAAAGTCATTTTATAATGTTAGCAAATGAAAGTAGAAGTGAATGCAATTGGTTTGAGAATTTTCAAAGAAGAGGTCATAAGAATACCTACTATTGACACTAGACTATCCTTACTTGAATATCCTTGAAATACAAAATGCTTCAACTCTCATTGGTTGCCTCAATAAACTCTTCATCTTCCAATGGCTATATCTAAAATTTCGTATTGACTTCAAAAAGAATTTGTTGAAATTGGGTCCTTGGGGTGATGCTTTGAAGGCACAACTAGTTTAATTTTTTTTAAACCAATGGCTTTTTATTTGGCTCAAAAGTTGTACATATTTTTTTGAAGGAATATTTGACAATAGATTCCCCTATTTTCAATGGATGAAATCTCTTAATTGCTACAAAATTTAAGGACAGTATTACTCTATTTCAAATGAATTTACACACTTTTGGATGAAAATGTATGCTTGTATATCTTTCTCTGCTGCCCAAAAATATTGACACCCCTTCCCCCCCCCAAAAAAAAAAAAATAATTGCTCTAAACTCTACAGGGGCGGTGTTGCAGATGGGTAAGTCTACCTCAGTGCTCTTCTGGTAGGTCGGAGTTTCAGCCGAAGCGATGAAAACCCGAAGGGATGAATGAACCTCTGCGTCCCATCGGAGGGAACTGAAGAAGCCGGCAGTTTGAAAATGCGTTAACCACTCCTTTCGTCTCCACCTCGCTTCTCCGAATTTGCTACGTCGGACTCCGTCGCCATGGCAGCATCACGCCCAGCCTGCACGGACCGCGAATAATTCCCCTGTTGTTGCGGGGCACCCTCATCAATCAAACTTCACAATTGCAATTGCTACAGTAGTGGCGTCAGTCAGTCCAACGGCTCTATGCAAACTCTGGCAGCAACGGCTATATATATCCGGATTTGAACATTTGGCCGTTTCGAGGGTCAATCCACCCCGGTCATCCGTGCGGCTCCCGCTTCCGCTTCGCTTTTCGAGACACACTAACTTCCTTTCGCAGCGCGACCGGACAGATAGTAGTGAAGTTAAGTTAACTCTGTCCGGTGGAGAAATAATCCGGCGCGGCAGGAAAGAAATTGAGTTGAAGTGTTCCGTTGTGGCGGACGCTTTCTTTCCTCTTGGTTCTGGATTTCTTGGCAATTTTGATATTGAGAGTACGAGGTGGAGGTTGACGTGCAATCTTAATTGTGTGATATTGGTCATATGTTTTGGAGTGAGTTCGGAGTTTGAAGGAGGAATTGAGAGTGAAGGAGGGATCGAGAGTTTGGATTGCGAATGAGAATTTAAGAGTTTCGAATTTGAAGCCGGTTTGTGGTGGGGAGATCATCCGAGCTCCCTGTCAATGATTTCGGGAGAGAATGTGAGAGATCGAGCGGATAGTCAGTTTCTGAGAGCGACGGAAAGATTGATTTGGAGTTGACTTGTGCTTGTTTCTGGGATTGAATTTGGAGATGAGCCTGTGAATGAGAGATTTCGAGTTCGGAGATTGGAGCTGCGAGGTGCGGAGTTCTGAAAGTCAAGCTCCCCGCATATGGTGTACGGTTTGGTTTTCGGAATTGTGATAGACGGGATGGATAGCAGTATGAGATGGTCAGGTAGAGAATGAAGCGCTGCAGGAAGATCGATTTTGAGTTCCGTTATGGCGGTCACATTCATACCCGTCGGTTCTTTGATTTCTTGATGATCTTCGAGATTGCGTGAACTCAAGGTGTAGGTTGACGTCTGTGTCGGAGTGAGTTTGGAGATTAGATTGTGGTGCGATGCGGTGGAAGGCAGAAGTTCAAGATCATGAAGCTGTGTGAGGAGGAGGATTGGCGTTCCGGGATGGTAGCGACGTCAATAAGCCACTAGTGTCCGGAGTCCCGTTGTCAGTGGTATTTCGAATTCACTTGTAGTAATAGTGAGCCGCAATGGGAAACATGGAAGAAGAGAACGTTGATCTTCTGAATATGGACCAGGAGGATGATAACTTGATTGGAATTAGTTCTGCGAACGCAGAGCTCTGCATTACTGGTGTGTCACCGTTGTCGCCGTCGATGATGCCCAAGGCATTGAAACACGCAGGAGCGGACGACCTGGAGAATTGCTATGGTGAGTTTGCTGACATTGATTACTTGCGTGTGAAATTGTTGGTAGTTGAGTAGGTAGAACGGAAATATAGTGAGCTGTGTATCTTACAGGAAGAGATGAATGTCACAGTCTGGGGACGAAATTGGAGATTCGTCGTTGCTGGATGTTGATGGTTGTCATCCGGTGTGACGTATCGGTGTTTTGTTTCTCTTTCCACTGTTAATGTCTTTCCAGGTTTCCTTCACTTCACTAAGTGTCGCAAGTATCTGTAAATGCAGGAAAGTTGGCGGCAGTAGGTGTGCCGGCTGTTGTGGGAGCAGATTCGAACTTCAACATGGCGCCTGTGCCTTGTAGGTCGCCCATGATTCCAAATTCTGGTTCGAAGGTATTGTCTGTACTAAATTTTAATGAGATCAACAAGCGCAGTGTTAACCGGGATGCTGCTGAGGAGTCCAAGTCCCGGAAGAGCTTCGGGATAAGAGGTGCGTTACGGAAATTTTCAGACTGAGGAGTGGTTAAAATGGCATGGAAGGAGAGGGGCGATAGTCTTCACTCTGAAGCAGGAATCAGTGAGAGTACTTGCTTGAAGCTAGAATTTTTTTGCCATCCCGGTGATTGGATACGTAAACCTGAAAACTGGTCTTCAAACTTCTAATTTCACCGCATGTAATCATTCGCGCTGATTCTTGACCGCGGAAAATGTCTGCTCCTTCTTTCTCGTGATACCTCATAGACACCTCCGAAATGCCTGGCTTCTGGGTCTTATTATGTTA
Organism: Straminergon stramineum; assembly: GCA_963920665.1. NCBI lineage: Eukaryota > Viridiplantae > Streptophyta > Bryopsida > Hypnales > Calliergonaceae > Straminergon > Straminergon stramineum. Next base: position 13,026,448 of record OY987265.1, read on the forward strand.
GTCTGCCGAGACGTGAATTACAGTAGATCTTACCCCTGGTAACTGTGCGCTCCATGTTTATTTAACTTACTGCCCTTCCTAGCTGCAGCATTATGATATCGTTGCAACTAATAGATGTAACTGGGAAATATTCTGTAGAGTCCGTGCAACTCGATGGGATTGCCGAGACTTCTCCTGTCAAAAATCCTGGGCACTTCACGAGTCAACTCAGTAGGAGCTACCTTGATATCGAGAATGAGCAGGCGGGCGTGACTCCAGGCAAGGGAGGAGGAGAGCCAACAGTACTAAGGAAAAGTAGGAGCAGGCGCTCAACAACGCTTAGGAAATCCCTAGCCTGGGACAAAGCATTCTTTACAGATGAGGGTAAACTTCCCATGCTCCTTATTGCATACATTATCAGTTTACTCCTTTCTTCGATTTAAAACTGTGTTCGTATAGCTGGTTACTGGTACTTCATTTTCCGAATACAGGCTTCTTAAGCTGGCGACTGAAAATGCTGACGCTTTTTGCTTACTCTATGACACAGGAGTGCTGGACCATGATGAACTTTTTGCGGTTGCGTCTGACACTCCCAAGACTTTGGCAATGCCGGAGCTGGCTACTATTTGGGATGGGCCACAAAATATGGTGACATCGTTCGAAGCGACAACCGCGTCTGCCAAGACTAAGCTCAAATCAGAAGTTAGACCGGAATTAAGGTCTGCACTAAAACCGGAGGTGAGGTCTGAAGTGAGACCCGAACCGAGGCCCGAACCGAGACCTGCAATGGATCCGATGCCCCAGCCAGGTTAGTTTGAAGTTTTTTAATAATCGTGGAGCAATGAATGACCTACAGACTTTTAAGCCTTGATATCTGTCTCCTGAGAGTAATCTTGAGCTGCTCTTGGTTCTGCTTGCAGAAAATTTGCACACGTCTCTCCGCCCGGATGTCTTGCACACTTCTTCTCTTCGGCCTGTGCGACAAATTCACATAACCGGATCACATGCATTTTCGAATGCTTATTCAAGAGCTGCTGCAATTCCTCAAGGCTCCACCTCAATTCCATTGCCAAACAGTTTGACAAGGACAGCGAAGCAACCCGGAGTTGCGGTCAGGCATCCGACAGATCATTCTCTCGGAACCGGTCCAGATGTAAGTCACTGTGGCTTAAAATTTAGTCACTATCGTAATTCGTATTGTACCTGTTCCACGTGCTTCCTTCATTCTGACTTCATCTAATGTTGTAAACAGCAGATGAAGGAGACTCGTAACAAAACCGCAGGCTTGCATCATCAAGCGCGAATAGCTGCACTGAAGAAGGCCCACGAAACTCCACCGCAAAAAGGACCCCGAGTTCGCCTACCAAATTCAATCTCATATCCCCTCTTTGACTATTACAATCATGTTATTTTAATTTATTTTAATTTATTTCTGCTCTTGCTTGCTAACCTAGCTTTCGATGGCTAGTTTACTAGTGAGTAATCTCGTTATGCATTAGAGACAGTCACTTGCAACCTTGACTTTGACGCACAAATAAGAAAGTGGAGAATAAACACCCGGAGGAAATTCATAAGATGAAGCAATTCAAGAAGGTGGAGATTAAGCCTTCAGAGGAGGTACCTAAGATGCATGTTTCCCGTGAGAAGCACCCCAGGAAGGTAGAGGATAACCGTTCTGAGGATATCCATAAGACGTCCTCAACTCGTGACAATCACCCCACCTTGACCCGGAGCATGTCTACATCCAATATGCACGAGTCTCCTTCTGCCCTCTCTCGTAAGGTCTCATCAATGTCTAAAAGAGTGAAGGAGACACTGGGGAAAGTTATGTCAGGTACACTTACTATCTCAATTATATGGCGTCGTGATCGTTATGTCAGTACGTCAAAGAATTGTTAACTTTGGAAATATCACTTATCATTAGCGTATGCATTTTATGTCCTCCGAATTGTGTGACTATCGGTGGAGTGACAGTTCCTGTGATTGTGACAGGGCGTGCACGAAGAGTACCCCTGGATTCTTCCTTGTCCCATGTTCACCTTGCGGAGAAAGGCTCATTGCTTCCAAAGAGGACAGGTGTATTGCCTACTGTGCCGGAAGTGAAAGATCCTAATCACAGAGCAAGACCCAACGCTGCAGTGGCACCAATTAAGGTCAATAAGGAGACTTATACTGTAAGAGATATATTACGTGGTAAAGGACCCCCCACATATCCAAAAGGAGCTTCCAAGCCAGGCCCTTCTCTCACGAGGAGCAAGAGCGTTTTTGCAGTTCCTGGTTTAACAAGGGCTACGGATCCAGGACTCGCTCGAGTCATTTTGCCCTCTGCACCTTTAGCACCTTCCGTTCTTCCTGCAACTCCACCACCTGTACAAGCCGCTGAGCCCATTGGAAAACCGACGGGTCTGCGGAAACCTTCACCGAAGCTTGGCTTCTTTGACGCGGTAAGTTCGTATTACCTTTCTAGTAACGGCACTCTCCAAGCAGAGTCAGCAAGCAATACTAATTCTGTATCCAACGCCAAATTCTTCCGTACTCGTAGTTTGTGCAGCTTACACGCTCTTGGTTAAACCTCATTATGAATCTGTTGATTTCGAATGTACGGGCTTGATGTTGCTATTGTCGACACTTAATAGCCGTTTTCTCTCGTGATTCAGGGGAGAGCTTCTTCTGCTCCACAGAAAGCATTCGCGATTTCTCAGCCGTTCAACTGTATGCGAAACAACCAGCCCTTGAGGCCAGCTAGCAAGGCTTCTATACCTACTGAAGCACCAGGACATGGATCGCGAGATTTTCCCCCTGCAATAACCTTTTCTGCCATCCCTACCGCACCTCATTTGCGTCATTGCGTCGCTTCCGCGCCGACGTCACCCAGAAGTATCCATGTGATGCATCCCAGCTCTCCGAAGGGCTATTCCCCCGGAAGCTCAAGGCCGTCGTCTCCGACTATCGAAAGTGTCGATCCCGTAAGTTTCTCAGGATTAATACACGCCAAACAGTTTGCCGAATCTCACCAGCTACTGGCTAAGAAGAAGCTCGTTGGAGATGAACATGGTACTGCCGCCACAGCGCCTGAGACATCCGCAGTAGATTCTCTCAAGTCACCAAATTCACAGTCGGCCTGTACAGCAGTGAAGATAGAGCCAGCCGAACTTGGCCATGATAGAGTCGCGAGAAGCTGTGCCGAGAGCAACCCTCCCATTGCACCGACTGTAAATGTCGGAAGTCCTGGCGACAGCGACTCTAATTTGGTATCGGATGGAGGTGAACCTCACGGCAATGCGCTGATAAGGAGCCCTCGTGAAGCCATGAGTTCCGGTGACAAATCTGCAGCTAGAGAGAGCCAGCGTCTTCAAAACTCTTGTTCTCAGCCTGGAGAGGATTACACTGTGGAACACAGACGTGTTTCGGAAACAGTGACATCTAGAACACAAGACACTAATGAAGACACTCGTGAGAAAATTGTCTCGTCTGAAGCCATGGAATCGAGTGTCGCATCCAAAGACCCGACGCCCGCTTCTCTGGGCCAGCCTCCAAGCTTGAGTTCTTCAAGTGGCAGGAAACAGCATGAGTTAATTAAGCAGGCAGGTTTCAATTGCAACTCTCCACGCAGCAGCAGTTCTAGAGAAATTTCTGCCGCAGCTGTACGTTCTTGTTTGGACACCAGCAAACCAGTCTTGGACACTGATATACCCCCTTCAGCTTGTCCCAGCACGCCCACTAGGAAGGAGTGTTCAAACGTTTTCAGCGCCAAGATAGCGAGGCAGTTCGAATCTCCAAGAAGCAAGAGCTTCAGGGAAATTCCTTTGAGACCGAAAACAGCCTCAGAATCACCTGCGGCTGCCAGCAAGCACGTCCGCAGTTTCAGTCAGCGGGTACCATGGCATTCCCCTGGTAGTAAAGTTGTCGGTGATGCATCACCTGGCGTTGGTCCTTCTACTCCTGCATCTGGTGGGAAAAGTCATAATTTCGTTTCTCCCAGCCATGCTCCAGATTCAGCTGGCACTTTTGAGGTTTTAACACCTAGCTCCAAAAATGCACGATGCGTTCACACTCCAGGCAGCTCGTCGAAGAAAGTAACCAGGAAGATAGTGGAATTCGAGAGTCCATCATCGCAGTGGTCCAATTGGCCAGTTCTCGGGGCTGCCATTTCTGCAGACCAATTGCCAGTGTGCGGTACAGAGGGGTTTAGCTCTACTCCGCGTCAGCCATCAGGGGAGCAAGCAACGGAGCAATCGCCTGAATTGCCACCAAAGTGTTTAAGCAATTCCTTAAGCACTCCGGCATCGAAAGCAAGTCATGCAGAATTGGACCGAGCCACCACTGAGCATTGTACATTAGATACGGAGCAATCGACCGACCCACGATTGAGCTTCTCCGTTGGTTTCGTAAGCAGCGGGTGTAGTAAGCCAACGAAATTTGCCGAGATAGAGAGTGGGTCCAATGATCGGGATTCTTCAGTGTACCTCGACGGGACAGAGGTGTGCGCTTCAGCTAAGAAAGAGAGAAGGTCATCCATGTTCTCCCTTGCAAGGAAGGCTGTCGCACGATTGACATCGTCTCCGACCCTGGCAGAACCATCAGGGCAAGACAACGAAGAAACTCCCAAGCCGTCAATCAAAATCAATCGTCGATTTAGCAGATCTGGCAGTACCATTCCTGTTACTGAGCCCAAGCCGCCGAATCTGTTCTCAGAAGCCAGAATTTGTGAATTAGAGGCAGCTGGACCGGTAAATCTCGTCGCCTTCTGTGTTTCAGTTTCGTAATATCGGATGCGGAAGGGTACCGTTATGTATGCCAAACTGACATGGTGTCTTTCCGTGTTCAGGAAATTCTGCAGAAAAAGAACGGGCCTGTAACAAATTCCCCGCCAGACAAAGTTGTAGCAGACTCCAATCCTTGGTCTCCGGTATGTGCATTAATTCCGCAACGCATATAGTGATCAGAACTTCGGCACAGAAGTGCTGTCTTACGTTTCGAATTTGCATCTTTGATTTCTGTTCTCCATTAGATATGAGAATGTCCTGATATTCTCAATGACTGACTGAATCCTATTGCTGGTGCAGGTGCGAAAGAATGGGCAACCTCTGGGTCCTTTCGACTGCACCAAGCTCACGTACTCAAGTCGCGGCCTTGTAAACTCGTAGTTAAACTGGCTGACTGACCTGTAAATCCACACTTGAATGTCAACTGCTAGTTGATACTAGACTTTGGTTAGTCCTCACAGTCTGCACTGCGTGTACATCAGCACACATGATCAAAATGTTGTGGAGCATAGAAGAGCTACTTACTGACTGTGAGTACAGCAATGCCCCTATTCCTAGCTGTCTGTACATAGTGCATCTTACAGGCAAATTAAATATACTGCCACTTGTTTAGGCAGACGGCAACGTTACCACTCCGTCCATTCTTGCTAAGATCGATTTGTGCTTGCATTATGACTCATTGTCTGTTTAACAAATGGAAATTGCTTCTCGTGCAGTCAATATACAAGATCAGTGCAACGGGATGCTCTATGTATGCCGAGACAACTGGAGTTCACCCGCCATCTTGTGATGTACCCTTCATGGACTTCTTCCTGTCGGTGGCTGGGGACCAGAGCAAGGCTATGTAGTAAAGTCAAATGCCGGAATCATGGTTGCACGTTTGATTTATCCTGCTCATTCTCCTGCTAAGCTGAACCTAAACCATTGCTTTTGTTTTTGTTAATCGGAAAGCTCCTCTACTCCAAAGTCCCTTTGGAATTATGAATTGAGGTGTCATTTTTGCCAGACCAGTACAGCGTACACCTGTCACGGTCAAGCTCTATTCATATCTGTCGCACTGCTTAACAGTAGTGGATTGTGAGAATCGGAGTAGCCGGGAATCCAAGTTATGAAAGGAATGGACTTGTCGACTTGCGGAAATATCGCCATTGCTGAATGCTAGTATTCCATCTTTCTAGTTGACCTGAAAAGCAGGTGCAGCTTGTTCTTGCATTGTACCTATAGCTGGCCTACCTTGCGCTGGCATTAAATTTTTGCATGATGACAGTTCGGAATTATATTTGCAATTGTACGTGCTGAGCATGCTGAGTCTGCAGAGGATGAGAGCTCATAGGAACTACTTAGTCGCACGTCCAACTCTCATCGGACAGCCCTTGCAAGAATGGGTCATTCACACCCACTTCGATATCTCACCCATCTACAGTACTGTCTATAGTCACTAATCCTAACCAATGACGCAGAAAAGCACGGCACTATGCGAAAGTGTCTATGGTCTTTTGTCAGAGCATGCGATGTTTCGAGAAATCTGGTGGGAAATCCTTGCAAGCTGTTCAAATCCCCATGCTGACATTGCTCGCATGGTGGCTCCCTGTGCCTTGAGAGCTTTGTTCGCATGGGGAAGGGTTTTGTTCCTCCACTTGTTCCAGACAGGGATTGGTCCATGGTTAGCCATGGCAGTGTCAGGTCTCAGGGCCGTATGTTTAAAAAAAAAAAAAATTCTTGCAAGCTTAATGAACAAGAAGTGAACAAAAATACTTCTAGATCGAGAGGAAAGAAAATGCAATTTTTCAAAGCTTTGGTAACTTCCAATAATGTAATTGAAAGACAGTACGAAGTATTACAATTTGTTGGGTGTATTTACAGTTGGACCTGAAGTTATTCAATTGTTTCAACTTATGTCGTACTGAAATTTATTGTTGCTAATAAAACTATATTATGGAGATTAAATTGTATCGTGAGTACAAATATTGCATTCAAAACGGATTTGTGGCTATAAAATTGTGGTAATAGTTACTAAATATTAAGCAATTTCACTATTTTAAAGATTGAAATAGGTTTGAAATGATCCTTAACCCTCTAAATGTCAAGAGTCTTCTCCAAAATTCTCTAATATTGACGATTTGTAAAAAATCATTATAAAGTGCTATTTGGAAAAGTATTTTGGAATTGATATACAAATCAAATTTGTAGACTCTGACACTCTTGTAGATTCCATCTATATGGTTAGATTCACCAATGTTATCACCAACATTTTTATTAATTTTAAAATGGAAATTTCAAAATTCCTTATGCATTCAATTATAAGCAAAATATTATCATTGTTTCAGTAAAATTTGGAATGGAGTTGGAATGGATTTGGAATGAGGTTCCCTTCACATGGAGGTTTTTGAATGTTTTTGCTCTTCTAATATATGACTTCATTTTGGCAAATCCAATTTTTGAACTAAAGCCAATGCAACTTCGGCTTGGTCAACCACTTGACATACTTGCACATCTATAATATTAAAAAAATATGTACTCTAGTAACACCAAATCCAACCCTTAGATAGGACAACTTGATAAAATATCTCCACAAATTGGGATGACTTTCATCCAAGCAGGAAGGAAGATGAAACTTGAGTTTTAATCTTTTCATTGTCCAAAAAATGGACGTCTAAATGCTTAAGGTTAAATATCCAATAAGAGAATCTAGTTCAAACTTCTGTATTTGTATTGCATAATTCAAAGGAACTTGAAACATTCTTCAAACCAAGATATTTAAGATTCTATAAATTATTCAAATGAAGATAAGGGGCTTGAAGTGCATTTCAGTGTAAAAAATAAGAATTACTATTGTCTATTCTTGAGCAATGTAATTAGTTTGGTCAATCTCCACTTCATGATTATTGTATAAGGGTAGGAGTTACAAGTTAGGGATTAGGATTTAGGGATTTAGAGTTCATAGTTTAGGATTTTCTTAATACAAACAAGATTTATTTTCCATCAAAAGATTTGTTAGGGACTAATTCAACAAGGACAAAATGTTTAACCATGTAGTCAATGGAATAATCATACATCTCAAAATTTTCAATTTGTATATATTTAATTTCACTAGTTTATATAAATGAATTTATATGAAATCAACTATTTTGTAAGAAAATCAATTCTTTCCATGATTGAAGATATTTACTTTTAGGTTTCTCTCTGAGGAATTGAAACTAATGTAGTTATTTTAAGCATAAAATCCAAAAAAATTATACGAAATTATATTCCTAGAAAAAATACACTAGAATAATTTGATAATTTCATTGTAGGTGTATATTATAGTGTAGAAAATTATAATATAAACCAAAATTTTATTCTGTTCTAGATTTAGAAAGTATTGTGGTTATAGACTTTCAACTTGAAGTTAGTGTAATGTATTATTGTTTAGGTATTTAAATTTTCAAAGTGTTTTAGCAAAATAAAACTTAGAGTTACGAAGCTTAATTTTATTAGTCTTACTTAGCATCATAAATAATCATTTCATATGTCAAAATCAAGTTTTGAGACATAGATACAAGAAAACTAATTGCATTGTAGTTGTATACTTTTTTTATATGACTTGAATTTAATCCCATAAGGCTGTTAAGGTTGTTAATGATTTATAGGTCATATTAAACATCCATAAATTTGGATCTACTATGAGTTTATAATTAAAAATTTCAAGTTGGACTCTTTGCATTATTAAACTATACAAGAACTCTAAATACAAGTAAAAAAACACCCCTAGATTATAAAATAACTAAGTTTTTCTAGATTTTGTTTTGACATTTTTGTATTTGATTTTGCTTGAAATTTAAAGAAAATATCATATTCAATCATTTTTAACAAGTTAGAAATCCACCAATTGAAAAAATTATAAGAAATTTAATATAATTCTTTTGATAGATTTTTGGTGAAACTTGTTGAATATAATAAATTTTAAAAAGTTTCAGCAAAATTCAATATAATCTAAAACTACAACATAAAAAAAATCTAGAAAAATGCACTTATATTGTAATCTAAGGGGACATTAGAGGAGATTTGGGGAAATAAGGGACCTATTCTCCATATTGTTCTTGTAGCAATGAGGGCACAGTTCACTGCTATCTGTTGTCATAAATACTAAAAAAAAGAATTAAAAAAAATGCTTTTGAAATTGAAAAAACAATTGAATTTTTTTTCTCCGAAACAAAATTCGACGTGGTCGTCATCTGACCACATTAGCACTTCTACAAGGGCATAGTTCGGTGAGTTCTCTACTTCTGAGAACTCGCACTCTTCTATTTGGCCCAAATCTCATCTAATGGAATTTATGTTACGTAGTGAAAATTAAAGAGGAGCTAGTACAAGAATCTTAGATTAATTAGATGGATGAAATTGACTATAACATAAATATGAATTGTTTGACCATTTCCAAGCCTCATTTTCGCTACTAGGAGTTTGAGCCCTAATTAAAATCTTCAATTTTTAACAGCTTACAATAATGTTGCTAGGAGGCTCAAACTCTGACTGGGCATTAAAAGCAAACATGACAACTCTACACATTTTAGGAGGTGGTTGCATTAGTAACTAATTTCTCAAGGGTCCAAAAAATATGAAATGACTTGGGTTAGATGCTAATTTCATTTTTCTTCTTTTGAAAATTTACTGAAAATTATTTCTCTAAGCTTAGCTTCCCCCTAGAAGACCATGAGCTCTTAAGTGATCGCCTTAAGAGCCTCCTACCTTAGTACACTAGAAAACAAATATACAACAAGAAATAGTAGTCGAATAGAATTTTGTATGGGTGAAGTTAAAATAAAATGTATTTATTTTCAATTTGGGTCAATAATCTTTTAAGTAACGGTTTCTGACAATTTCTTTTAGAAAACACCCCATCCTTTAGAAATGAAATTATGATTGTGGGTTGTATTTTATAACACATTGCAATCTTTTTGAAAATCTAGATGATCACTTGATCCTCAACCTCTAAGCTCCCATGATTCCCTCAAATGACAGTATGGGTTTTAAGTAGGCTACTTTGGTCTCAATTTTTGTTGTGATTTTTTTTAAATAGTAAAATCTGTTGGTTTTCTTTGAATATAATTTTTCTTTCAATTATTGCTCAAGAGCAAAAAATTATGTCATTTTAATCCCAATTCAAAGTTTGTTGGGTAGTACAAAACAATAAAAAAAACTTCAAAATTTTGTTTCTCATAGATAAGATTTTGGTCTACTAACAAGTAAAGATTAGATTCATTCTATTTGAATTAGTGATGAGAAAGTTATAGACAAACTTGTATTTCAAACAATGTGAGTATGTATTTGAAAAATTAGTTTGTTAAATTCCTTCTTGAATGCCATTTTCACAATTTTTAAAAAGTGGTTCAACAAGGTTTATTTAGTTTGCTTGAATGATCTTGCCATTAGAATTAGTGATATTCAATTCCAACATAGAACTAATAACGATTTAGTTTTTCCTTTAATCTTGTACCTACTTCTATTGAACAATCTTTTAAAGAATGAAACTCAAATGTTTTTTTGTTTTTTTTTAATTCTTAGAATTTCAATTCAATTATTCAACATAAAATATTAGAAATTCTAAATTTATGTTGCAAAAATTTTAAGCTAACTAAAGAAGATTCAAGGCCTTAAAATCTAGTAAGGCAAGGTGTAAACCTCCCAAATTTATTCACTTCAAACGCAAATATCTTGCAATCCAAGAAATCCAAGTTTTTGAAATTTCTTCTACACATACATTCTTATACTAATTTAGAACAAGATCCTTTGGTTAGATACACAAAGAAAAACAATCTCTAAAGTTTTTTACACTTTGTAAAAGAAATGGTGGTTTTAAATAGTGTTTGATGAAAAATTGCCTTGGAAGTTGAGGGGTTAAAGAGTCAAGCATCTTTCTCTAAAGAAAAAACATTACCATTACTTGATTTCTTAAATTTATCCCCCCAAAACCATTGTTCCCTTCAAGAGACAATGGAACATTTGATAGATACCTAAGATTTTATTTTTTGGCATTATATTTTGAATTTTTTTTAAGATAGTTTAACTAATCAAATTCATGCAAATATAATTTTTTGAATTAGTGCCTAGGAGCAAGGATTATGCCCTCTAAAGTATTAAAGGTTGAGCCCAAACAACATTAATTTGATTTTTATTTTAAAATTAATTTCTGATAGAATATATTTTTATTTACATAGAAAACTTTTGTTCATTCCATTTGAATTATTTCTATGAAAGTTATGAAGATTCTTTTTTATAGAAATCTAATCATCTTCTATGAAAATAATTTATAGAGTTTGATTTTAAACTCATTTTCATGATTTTAGAAAAAAAAATCATTTTATAGGGTTTAGATTGTTTACTAGTACCAAGTCACATTTGACTAGTTTTAATTCTATCTTAAGTATATTTACAATTCCAGTTTCCATCTTGTACCTACTTTAACTTAACAATTTTAGAAAGAGTTTAAATCAAATTTCCATGAAAAAAATCCTAGTGTAAAGTTTGCTCTAGGAGACAATAGCTTATAGGCTTGCTTTAGTTAAGGTAATTTGCATTTGAAACCACAACTCACAAATGTAGAGAACTTCTTCCAATTAGTCAAAATCTCATTTTCACCATTTGGCTAATTACACAATTGACACTCCACTCTTAAAAGGCCACAAGGGTTAAGGATCTCCCCCTAATTAATTAAGATTCTTCTTCTTTTTCCAACTTTGCTTGATCAACACTGCAACTTGTTTCCTAATTTTTCAAGATCACCTAGATGTTTATTTATCATATTGGCATAGTACTCTTATACACAATATAAGTTGTACACATGAAATCACCTTGATTGCAAAATTGACATTTTGTTTCTTGAATTTGGAATTGGTTATTTGCTACATCTTATCCTTTATTTAACTATATTTAATCTCTAATTCGGAAAATTACAACTCTCAAACACCATAGGTTCACATACAATCTCCTCACCATGCTTTTAAAATATAGGCAAAATTAATATCCAACTCCAGACAACTCCTAGGCCAATATATGCCAAGTATTTAGTCTCAACAATACATGCAACATCTATCTTCTTGATTCCAAATAAATTCTCTTTAATCATTGATGAATCTAACATCCAACTAGGTAGCAAAATTCATAGTTACAATTAAAAATAATATAATACATTCCAATTTAGACTCTTAGCAAATAAATACATATACTTCAAATTACATTGTTCTTGCAAATTCTTATTTTTTATTCAAACATCCAATTTATTCCAATTCCAATATAACAATATACACTCAAATTAGTAGACACTAAGCACTTTCTAATTTGGCTATGTGGCATACAAATTAGGCATTCACATTCAAATACACATGAAACAATATAAATATACATATTCCATTTAAACAACATACACATTATAACATTCAATGCAACAAGAATCCAATTTGGCCCATGCAATTAAACAACAACCACCCATTTGGTATCACTATTTGACAACTAGGCAAACTATAGATTGCAATGGCATTCACCAACTCTAACAAATTCCAACTTAGAAATAAATGCATAAACTTGCTACATCCATTTCAACTCAATTGGCTCATACATTTAATATTAATAACACTCTCAACATACAACTACGTACAAATTTAAACAACATCATTAGAATAATCGAATTTGATTAACCCCCAAGCACTCCTACATTTATTTTTTGGATGATGAAAAGATAAAAACTCAAGTTTCATCTTCCTTACTACTTGGATGAAAGTCATCCTAATTTGTATAGATATGTTATCAAGTTGATGTTCTATCTAATGGTTGGATTTTGTGTTATTAGAGTACATGTTTTCCTAAAATTACAAGAGTGCAAGTATGTCAAGTTGTTGACCAAGCCAAAATTGCATTGATTCTAGTTCAAAATTGGATTTGCAAAAATGAGGTTATAGATTTTGAGAACATAATTTTTTGGGAAAATTAACATGTGAAGAGAATCTCACTTTCTAATCCATCCAAAAAAACTTACTCAAACAATGATAATATTTTGGTTGATTGTAATCAAATTTTAGAAGGAATTCTGAAATTTCCCTTCTAAAATTTATAAAAAAATATTGGTGATAGCATTGGTGAGTCTAACTATATGAAGGGAATCTACAACTTTTATGTGTAAATCATTTCAAATCGTCCATTTTGGAAAACTAAGACTTTCAATTGGACGTTTAGGGGTTAAGTATTCAAATGTTCTAATATTACAAATCTTCCCATCACTTCAATTGCCTAAATAGGTTGCAAACAATTGGCAACTACTTCCACCAATTTGGTTCTTCAAATTTGAACTAGGCAACTATCCCACAAGCCAACTTAATTGGTTTTTTACTCTCTAATACTTATTTGGGTAGTTCATGATGCTTTTCATCACACTTAACACCAAATTGGTGAGATAGACCTATTGGGAATAGGAAAGCAAATTTTGAAATTTAAAGTTTTCAAGGTGAATACTAAATCTACAAGAATTCAAAGTCTTATAATCTAGAATGGAATTGAGCAAAAGAAAATAGTGTTTTGTCACTTAAAACATTGACATCTTGCAAATCTAGGAAATTAAAGTTTTTTAGTTATCTTCTACATATTTTTGTACTAGACTAGGGCTATTTTCTATGGTTGGGTATGCAAAAAGATCAAAATTTTAATTTTCTTTCTCTCTGTAATAGGAATGGAAGTTTGGAAGTATATTTTAGAGAGAATTATATAGTCATTGAACCTTAGAGGTTAATACTACAAATGTTCTTAAGCAAACTTTGTTCAAGAGAAGAAAAAATTCATATTTTCTTTTCTATTCAATAGAATTCCTTGAACTTATGTAAAGGAGACAAATTGCTTTTTCTAAAGGACATTTGAGGATAACTCAAGAAGGAAGAGACCTATAAAGGTCTTTAGTCAAGGTAGTCAACCCAAAGTTCTTAGATGCCAATGTGGTGCATTCTTTATTTCTTCACTTTTTTTAAAATCATTCATGGAAAATCTTTTATTTGAAGATTAACATATGTTTACACATGACGCCTTATATAAACAAATTCTTCATGTACGTCAACCATTGAAGATGGTTAGAATTCCTCTCTTTCTTTTAGAAGAAAAAGTCTAACTTTGGTCTATTAAGATGAGCATGAATGATTGGAGGTAGTTCTACTAGTTTTACTATAAGAATTCTCTATTTCACACTTAGTATTGGTACCAACTAGCATAAGATCTTCCACTACAATACATGTTGACTAGACTCTATATGTGTTGCAATCATGCTTGAGTGGCTCATCTCTCTCTGGATGAAATTAAAGTGGGTGAATTTTTCCTAAACAAAATAGTAAAATTAGGTTGCATTAAGAATTACGTTGCCTCACTCTAAGAAAATTATTGTATAAGCCATCAAAGTCAACAAAAATTTCTAGAGGTATTTCCATTTGTACACATGGAGGTTTATGAGTCCCAATTACAACACTACCTAATTCAAAAGTAGTGCATTCTTGTACATTTACTGTAAATATTTATATAGTGTTAAATGTTGAGAAATTAGTGAGGGACAACTTAACTTCACTATTTTGTATACTGTAGTTTCTTATAATTTTGCTTTGGACTACTTTAACATAGTAAAATAAAGGAGAGAAGGGTGGATGAAATTGCCAAAAACATCTACAAAACATTTGAGATTCACCACTTTTTTAGATGAAGTTTACTTATGAAAACAAATTTTACAGATGATTTTACAAATGAAATAAGTATACAAAGTGATGCTTGGAAGCATGAACAAAAGGGAGGACGCTAGATCCTGCAAACGAAGTGGACCCCTACAGGGGCAGATTTACCATGGGGAAAAACGCAGGAATTTTTTATTTTTTGCACATTATTTTTTTTGCAAATTCCGAATTCATATTTGCAATCAGAGACCCCAAATTAGTTTGGAGAGGTCTAGAACATACCCTAGACGCGGCTCAAAATAGGGGGCAGTTTTTACTTTTAACCCCGGGTAAAACACAAAATGCCCCAGCGGGGCCCACTTCGTTTGCAGGATTCAGCGTCCTGCGAACAAAAGTGGAAGATTTTTCTGACTCACACTGCAGTGTCAGTGACAAGGTGTCGGCGTTCGTGCGACCAAGGAAGAAACTAAATAAAAGCCGACTGCTACCGACTCTTTTGAATTGAAGGACTGTTCGTCACGTGACTGAGGATCTCGCGCAGTTTTTGTTTCTGGGTTTTTCAAATGGTGATGATGATGCAATTGTGCGGGAAGAATTTCAAGTTCTAATGAAGTTTTGTTGATCACAGTATTGCGTAATTGACGAGCGAAGAGAGTAGGCGAGAATTGCAGACTGAATTTAAGGCCTGCATTCTGAGAACGAGGCTAACTCTGTTTCCAGCTTTGCAACGCGCGACTTGTAGTTTAATTTGTCGAATTTCTCAGACTCTTGAAGCTCCGGCACCACTTTTGTGTGGCAGTGACCGAGCTCAAATAGTTCTTGTGAAATGTGAACTGAACGGGGAATCAGGAGACATGTGGGTGAACTCTTTGTCGCTCGAATTTCATGCAAGCATGCAGATTTGCGGAATTTGGTGCTCGGAGAAGGACGGCGGTCTACGTTTAGAAGAGTAGTTAGTTTGGCTTCGGTCTCGCACTTGTTGGCATTCGAACATCGGGAAACAGAATCTGGAGGTGTAAACTGTAAACCCTAAGATTAATCTTAGGCCTACTTTTAAGTCCGCTGCTATTCAATAAGGATGAGGATGAAAAATTCGACGTCTTCGCCAAGAGAGATGAACATGGCGAACCTAATGCGGGGACAGTGCCATGGATGTCGTAAGAAGAGGCGAAAGCTGTGGTTCCTGTGGTGATTCTCGACGGCGATGATTGTGTAACGAGTAGTATGCAGCAAGCGAGAAAGCGCAGCTGGACGGAAGCCTCTCGATCAATGCCATGGCTGACTAGCTCGTTCCTGAACAAAATCGAATAAGGTGGTCGAGGTTTATTGCTCACTGAAGGCGGTGGGTTTTGGAAAACAGGGGAGGACGCCTGCGATGTGAAGGTTCCGGATGTGAGTGTTTCAGGCTTGGGTGTTTAAGGAGGCATGTTTTTGTTAGAGCTATGGACGTCCATCGAGTTCCCTATGCAGCACTCGCAGCTGGCGCACATCGCCACTGATGTTCGCCATTTGTAACGCGCATTTGCGTTCGTTGGAATCGGCGTCGGCGTAAAAGCCCTCATGAGTGTCTTCTGGAGGTTTTCGCCTGACTTTGGAAAGTTTGAGGAGCTCCTGATTGTGCTCGATTCTTTCACCATCTCCTGGTTGGCTCGCAAACTGCGGCAGCCGATCGAAGACATCGTTAATGTCGACCCGTTGGATCTGGATACGGCCATCGCCTTCAAGTTCAGCGTTTGGGCCGCGGGAAGAGCTTTGCCAATTCTACGAACGGCAGTAGAAACTTGTAAGTGAAACTCTTGACCTTCAAATACCTAAAACTCTCGACCCTTCTTCTGTCTGATCCCAAGGACTCTCTCAGTGTAGATCCTCTTTTGAATGTGTTGCGAAAACACGTTGTTTGCGATTTCCCGGGAATCCTCATTTCTTATGATCTCATGAAGGAACTGGTCTCACGGACGTTGATAAATTTGATGAGGTGATGTATTACCTTCTAGTTACTGTTCCATGTGGAAAGGAATTAAATTCTCTGATAATTGCTGAAACGGAGCCTGTGTTCGATTCATTGGCTTTTTGAAAACCATTTTATAGGCTTGAGTGAATGGATCCAGATCTAGCTCTATTATTTCCAGTCTAATGTTTTGAATCAAGTGTAGCACTTTGAGGCTACTGTGTCCATCAATGGCGTAGTTGTTGGATTCGCAAGTCCTGTTTTTGAGGCAAGTGTGTAGCACTGCGAAATGGGTAGATAGTGGATATTACACATAGCTTTTTTCCTCCCTTTAATTCTTCGATCAAACAATACAAATATTCTTTCGTGATTGGTACACAGATTTATCCTATTAGTAAGGGCGAAAAATTACTGTCACTTCAAATAACTCAATTTTCTGAGATGAAAATGGGTTAATTTAGTGTGACTTTGATAAATTAGTGTCACTTGCTCTAGTAGGACAAATCAGTGTAGTCAGACTTGCCGTCTCGAGCCTCCCTCAGTTGCTTGAGCATTATCTAGTTCGTGGAGTTGCAGTAGTTGCGTAATTCTTGATAACCATCATTGGCTTATTCCGATCATGTCAAGGCAATGAGCCCTATGTTCCCTCAAGCACCTGAAGCAACTTAAGCTTAGATCTCAAATCGCAGGTGGGGCCATGTTGGGATGGTGGTATTCAGAGATCACAGCTGCACTAGAGAGACTGTACGTGCCCTAAGATGACTTCACATGCATGTCTATTTTCTTATGGGATTTTAAGATCATACATTTATACATTTCTCCTTGTTTATGTGATATATATTTTCTACAGCATGAACCGAGGTTTCTGTCACCCACCTTTTCAAACAGTGCATAAGGTAGGAGGCTCGAATTTCCGAGGGTCATTTTCAATGGACCATACAGGGAGGCATAAACTGTGCCAGAGGGTTCTGGATGTGGGTCACCCTTTCCACAGCCAAGAAAGGGCAGCAGTGATGTTTATTTTTTGGGCATTGAGGTCTTTGCTTCTCTCATGAGCATAGCTTGAAGTAGCGCAATCATTCGTTTGTTTAGCTTAAAAAAACTGTAGTTAATGAAGTGTCTGAAATTTAATTTAAGACTTCCATGAATCATGGGAAGCACTGCTGTAATTACTTTTTGAAATGCATTTGTGCAATTCAAAGGCATGCTATGAGTAGGGCGCACTGCATACTCACTTTAAAATTCTGTATTTAATTCAATTTCACTAGGAAAATTTCGGAGAAATCAGCTACTAAACTGCTTTACCACTTCTTCCTGTGCCATAAATTTTCCCAAATGGTCGGCTCCTTGGATTCTCGAGGAGAGGCGTCTTTTCCCTCAGCTGCTCCAATTAAGAGCCTCCTACGGCTGGTGGTAAATATTTTTTCAGTTTCTTTTGCAAAAACAATTGTGACGGGTACGGCTTACGGTGTAATCCGTGTCCACCTTTTATTGTTTTTAATGTATATACTATTACATTGGCCTGCAATTTCGGCGCAAAATGAAAACCATATGCTCGAGTACCATTTTATTGAGGAACATGTTTTCTTGAGCTTTACACCTAGTGTTGACCCCTGGTTGACTGGAACTTGCTGCTTGATATTATTCAGGCAAAAGCGTTGATGAAGGTTCCAAGGTAGTGCCGGCTTCCATGTGGAGTCGGGGCCAGTTAAGCCCACCGATCAGTGGTGGAATGGGAGTTCCAGAATAATCGGACTCCCATTCCACCGCTGATCGGTGGGCTTCACCCGGCCCCGACATGGAAGTCGGCCCTCAATTCTTGGAATGACGCTGAGGTCCTGAAAAGTGCCAGTGATGATGGTTACGGGTTAGTCACAGGGGAAATCAGCCTTTTTGGTAGCATGTGAATCATTTGCTTAAAGAAAACCAAGAGCACTCATTGGAGGTCAAACTACTATGTAAGATCTTTCTTTTTTACATAAAATTTTAAGAATGAACATTTGCTTTTCTATTATATATAGAAGGATTCTTTGTCATCTATCAAAAATTTAGAGTCCTCAACATCCTTCTCGGGATAATTTTCAAGATTACTGTAGAAATGAAGAATGCACCTACTAGTCCATAAATCAGATCATTTATGGCTAAGTACCTTGGTGATAGGTCTTGTCCTTTGTATACATCCATGTACACTATGCCTATGACTCTCCTACTGTGGTTTGGTGTTATATTACAGTAAATCATGGATGATAATAGAATCACGAATTAAAGGTGTATGCCTCAACAGTTCAATAGAGACAGTCCCCACCACCTATACTGTACTGCCAAGGTGGACGGTGGTATATGTTGTCCTCAGTCTGGACTTAAAATTAGCGTATAGCTGAAGCCTTGTCCAGCGTTCTGCCATGGCGAGAAGGGCTCAATTTATCATCGCCTGATTTTTGCAGTATTTATTATGGACTTGCCGTGTTGCCTCTGTTGCTTGTTTGAGTATTTAGTCGATGTTTGTAGTCGTTGGCGAAATACTTGGGCACAGTGTTGAGGTTGATGTTTCGGATGTCGGTGAATTGCAAGTGAACAGTTGTGGAATTTGGAAGACGTAGAGTCGTCATACTAAATATTGGAGTACCTTAAGGTGATGATCCTGTTTGGCTCTTGAGCGCTTTGGCATGGGGAAAGGTTTCCAGGTTCCATTTGAAGTCATATGTTGTTCTTCGTAAACTCTGCTTAGATCGCAGAAGCAGTGGTTTCTTATTCTTATTTGGAAATTTGAGCAAAGGGTGTCACTCTTTCTCGACAATAATCCAGATGCCCTGTTTCGGACATGGGATAGTCTAAGTATGCTATGACTTCAAATTGACAAGTTCTGTGATGAGTTTCTGTGTTTGCGATGGTAACACTTCTCTGGGTTGTAGCACGATTTGCGAAGTAGTTGCACATTTAATTGACATCTATGATTCGAGTACTGTGCTGCTGTTGCAGATCCATCCGGTCGATCGATTGTTTTGTTTTGTTTTTTAATTTTCTAGGAGTAGGATTTGCATAATTGTTTCCTTCTCGATGAAAGCGTTTTTTTTCCATATACCATACTGCCCATTTTATACGCGCGGACGAATCAAGGTTTCCAGTTTGTTTGACGGTGGACATGGGTCTGTTATTTGCAGCGAGGTCTCGTGAGCCAAACCCCCGCGGACTTTTCACCACCGGCGAAGGCAGATCTTGTGCAGTGTGACTAAGACCTCTTCGAGATTGAGAATGAAAGTGGTGGCATGGTGTTCACGCTCCTCGAACTGCAGTTAATTTCGGTGAGTAATTTGGGTGAAATTGTATGTTAGTACACAATTATTGCATTGTCAGCTTCAATGAATCCTCATCTTTGGACTGTTGGCTTTCATGAAGACAAAGATGTTAGAGCGACTTACTACTCAAATATAGTAGAGATATTGAGATATGCTCAGCTCAATTGCATCTCCTTGGACCACAAACCACCAAGCTACTAATGTTCGTATTGCCTTGTACGTTGTCTTTCTATTCACCATAGAATAAGCAGGGATTCCAGGCTAGGCATATCGTGCACTTCTTAGTGTTGTATCCTTCTGATCTTACAGCTTCTTTATTCTCATAGTGCTCTAGCTACCTTAGAGTCGCTAGACGTTTGGTTAATTAAATTTCGTTGAGTAACTCATTCCCAACATGGACAGGTTCTCTTAAGATGTTGCTGATATCCGCCTTCTGACTTCAATGATTGACATTAGATCGCCATTCGCGGATTGCCATTTTGTCTCATCAGCACGGAGCCGACTGGACGCCTGGGTGGGACGTATGACCTCTTTACTCTCAGTTTATCTCTTTTCTCCATCCCCTGGACCAGAGGGCCCAAATTGTCTGTTTTGCAGTTCTGAAGAGGTCAACTGAGGACTTTCTTTTGTTAAATTTTGGTCACTGTTTGACCAACGCATGCAATGGTCTTCATTGATTCTGATGAAATCAAATTTGGCCGTATCTGAATTATACATTTCACCAGCTCTTCTCACACTTAAGAGTAGATATCAAGTAATCGTTTGATCGAGGTTGACTTTTGTCGGTATTCGACTGCTTACACTGGTATTTGTTTTTCCAGGGCTAGGAATACTACAAGTCTCGGAGAGCATGGAAGGTTATGGAGAATTGTGCATGAGTTTATGAGAACTTGAGCTTTTTGCATTTGAAGGCAGACCGTCGTTGTCTCTTTGGGCTGTTGAACTGTAGTATACTGCAGTTGCTTGGACTCACCGGCGTTGCCACTGAGGTTGAAGAGAAGAAGGAACTGCAGACGTACGGTTCATTGATTCGCAGAACTCTACACAATTAGATTTGCAGACCCGAGAACGTCAGCTGTTTGAATGGTGAGTAGACAAACTCCTTACAAAAATGATCACTTGCTGTCATTTTCCCTCAAAATTGGTACTATACCCCCCTGTGAGATTTAAATAAATTCATTAGGTTCGTGGAAGACTCGTTACTGCAAGCATTACACCTTGATTGGTGCAACTTTCGAAAACTCCAACATAGATTTATTGATCTGACTTCTCTTTGTGTCAACAGATGGAGTTTCTCCAGATGAACGATTCTATCCGCAAGCACGTCGTGAACAACATTTTTCTTCCCATACAACTTCCTCAACAAGAGGACCAGTCTGGTGCTCCAGGTGGGACATTTGTTCGCCTAGTGGCTGATGTGCTTGCACTTCTAGACATGGAAGAGCTCAAACAAACGAAAGTCATGATGGAGTCATGGGGGATGGTCCAACAGGATTCCATGGACTGGAATGTTGTGCTCAAAAACATCGAACGCGGCAAAACTTGTGCCCTCTTCCTGCCCAAGCAAAATGCCGGTTTGACTGTGTCGATTCCTGCCGACGGCCACAGCACACTGGCAACGCTTGCAGTGTTTCGTGTTGCCGCAAGGTCCTCCGAGGTGATGAGGGCACCTGGAGTTCTGTCGGGCATTTTCCCAGGCTGGTCCGTCACTACCGACGCGGATCGAGTGCGGAATGCCAGCTTTGCAAGACAGGTCGCAGATCTGGCAAACCAAACATTTGAAGACATGGTTCCCAAGTCGAGGAAAGCGGGGACCTCACATGCCGAGGAACGCGACGTCGTGGATGCGAGGTACCATGTTCTGTTTTAGTTTTCAATATTAGCAGTGACTGTGGCCTCAGTAACTCTTGCTAGTCATGTTGGTAGAGCCAATTGGATTCTTAATAGTTTTTCAGTGTTTTCTTTAGTAATGTTTGGCACATGTGACCAATTTCTGGTAGGCATCCTGGCACATTCTCCCAAATGCAGTATTTTTGAAATAATCCTAGAATTTAATCTCTAGCCATATAGCTAATTTCCTGCAAAAATATTCACTTCAGGTATGTCTCATTTGGACATTTTTTTTGTAGCTAACCTTTCTGGCTGAAGCTCCAAGAATTCACTGCTATTTCTATCTGGCTAAAATTCGTGCAACTTTCTTTCGCTTCAGGTTTGTGACGGAATGGCTGTTGGGAGCCGTGGCTGGAACCTCATTGATCACGGGTGCCGAGGGGGTCAAGCGTGTGCGAAAGAAAATTCGTGACGATATTTTGTGGACGGATGGATCCCGGCTCCCTTGGCGCCGATCGGGAGAATACATGGCGGCCAAGGTCGTGCTTCATAGCACACTCATGGGCGGCACTTTTGGCGAGACGGATGGCCTGCTGGTTTACAAGCTCATCATGCTCAAACTGATGTCTGTGTGCTTGCAAAACAATGTGGCCAAGATGGATACCGATGTGATTCTGCAGATGCTGAGCAAGATAGCTCGTCGAATCTCCAAGTTTGAAGAGTTAGCGAAAC
This sequence comes from Straminergon stramineum, assembly GCA_963920665.1. Taxonomy (NCBI): domain Eukaryota; kingdom Viridiplantae; phylum Streptophyta; class Bryopsida; order Hypnales; family Calliergonaceae; genus Straminergon; species Straminergon stramineum. Next base: position 13,048,673 of record OY987265.1, read on the forward strand.
AGAGTCCACCCATAAATCTTTCTCTTTATCGATGCATTGAGCGCAAGCGGAATGAAATCTCTGAATTGGTGATCTACGTCCGTGGAAAGCTTGATGAGCGGTGGCAGAGCATAGTGAATCAAGAGGAAGAGGATTCTAAAATCAATGTCGACAAAAGTAATTTGGACTTCAAGCGAGATCTCAGACATTCGTTCCAGACTGCCTGGACCCACCTTCAAGTGGCCTTGTCTCCAACATTAGCGCCGTGTAACCCAGATCTTTACGATCCACCGCGCTTTCCGAGGAACCTATCTCACGGGTGGCCTGATGTGAATCTTCTCCATAGGGCTGGCAGCTGTGATGAACTGATTCCGCTTCATGACGTCGAAGTCTGGGTGCGCGATGTTTTGTTCGTTGAGCTTCAAGACGACACCGATCGACCGGAGGCCCAGCTTTTCAAGCTCCTGGTGAAGTATATCGATCGAGCCAAGCGTCTCTACAGTGGTGATCGCCTTGGATCAAGCCGAATGGTTCTGACAGCAACCACGATTGTTGCAGTGCTACATAGATTGGTGGGGCGAGACTTCCCTCTCTTGCATGAGTATGATGCTGGGGTGGACATCGGTGTGCTGAAGTTTCTTTTATTGCCCCACCGCCAAGATATGGAGCACTTGGCCAAGTTGGAAGCGTATTTTGCCAAGCGTTTGGCCACTAGAAAGTTTGAGAATTCTCTGATCAGTGAAGACGTGCCATCACCAAACTCTTTCGCAGTACGTCTGGCGCAACAGGATCCCGAAGTCGCAAAACGAAAAGAGCAGATATTGGAGTTTGCTCGATACGAGAGGCTTAATAAGCTGGAGGAGCTTTCTAACGCTCGCCAGAAGCATGGTAATCTTGTCCTTACTGCTAGCGCTATGACTTGCGATGAAGTCATGAATGGATATGGTTACAGGTATCATAGCAGCTATTGCCAAAAGTGCAGGTTGAATAAACAAGCTGCCGACATGAGAGTGAGTGTTCTTGAGTTTCCTTTGCCGGAAGAGACGCACTTACAGGACGCTGTGGTTGGCGAGCTTGTGGCTCCGACTTCATCATGGAAGACCCTCCGTGACGCGTTACATGTTCTACATCAGGATGTGCTTGGTGCTAAATTGCTCTCTTGTGAGAAGAAGGATACATGGCGGAGTTATGAACCTCTGAGACGTTGGGTTTGCACTCCAAATGAGTCCCCATTGATCACTCTTGGCAGCACCACCAAGTTGTTCGTTGTTTCCCACTACCGCACCTTGCATCCAGACAAAAACCCAGACGATTTTTTCAAGCCTAATGGATTCAACCTCCGACTGATGGAGCAGTCCAACAACAAACTTGCTAGCACTGTTACGTACGAAAAAACTCCGGATGTGCAGTCGCTCACAACACTTGATGCTGATGGAGTTTACAAGTGTTTGCAGTGGACCCTAGGTGGAACTTCCCACACTGAAAACGAGGTACTTTGCAAGCAGGTCGATTGCCCACCGGGTCTCAACTTGCCAGAGTTTAATGCGTTTGGAACGTTGCGTGCTGGGCAACGAATCCAAATCCGCAACTTGATCCGTGTCCTTGAGATGCAGACCCTGTCATTGTCGCAGCCGAGTGTGGTGAACTTGATCTCACAAGCCCTTTGGGAGACGGGTCCACCGAATGAGGTGTGGTATCGAGATTCACACCTTGATTTACGGAACGAGAAGTTTGCACGATACACTCTTGCAAGGCTCCAATTTCTGATCAGAAACGCTGGAGACAATTGGAAGGATCACTTGACGCTTTTGAGCATCGTCATTGTCGGAGCTCGAGTGTTGGCTTTGTCGAAGCCTGATTGGGAAGTGGCTGCCATGGATGTTCTTTTCAAGTGTCGTGAACTGGCAGACAAATGGTTGAAGCAAATGGAGGAGGTTCTTAAAAGAATGATGGCATCTCCGATCCAGGAAATACAGAGAATGCGTTCGAAGCTTGTGGATGTAGCAGCCATTGCAGCATTGACTTTCGATGTGGACGATTGCCATTTGGAATCACAGGCCATACAAAGCAATGAAGATGTGATATATTGGCTTCAAATGCTTGCCCGCATTCATGATAACGTTTTGTTGAATTCAGAATCGAAAGTGAGCAGGTTTCAACTGCACCTGCTACGGCGTGTGCAGCTGACTGCCTTGCGTTTAGAGAATACATTGCAACGTCGTTTGGAGGATTGTTTGGACGACTTTGTAAGCCGTCACTGGGCAGATGCGAGTCAGGGCCACACTGAGTTACCTTGGAAGTGCTACGAATCGCCAAGGGAACATTGGTGGACGACGACATTCATGCACCGTTCTGCCAATGGACATAGGAGCACCTTGCATGTGGACACCTTGCAGGGCTCTTTTCTTGTGAATGGGCTTCCTGTGGGTCGGCTCCCCTCTACAATCACAAGTCATAGGGATTATGTTCGAGTATTTGGTTGCCATGTGTTTGAGGTGCAGCCAGCAGCAGCCAGCGCAGGCACATTTGTTTCGGTGCACCCGTTGAAAGGCTCCATCTTTACGTTTGCTTTAGATGGCAACCGCCTTGTGGTGAAGGATCGGCGTCCTGGCAACCACGAATATGAATTGTTTCCTAGTCGATTCTTCAAAAACGATCTCCCCAAACTACTCATTGAAAACTATAGTCACTGGCTCAGTCGATTCTTTGAAGACAATCTCTCCAGCCTACTCAATGGGAACTCCAATCATGGGATTCGCGGAAGGGGCATAAGTCCGCGCCTTTTCTTTCGACCTGTGAAGTTTGACGATGACCATTTTGCAGATGATGTTGTATCATTTGAGATCGATCTTCAATCAAGATGTGTACACGACACGCAAAGATACCGCAAATTAGTGGATATCCACAGCACTAGCTTCAAAGAGGTTTATGATGCAGTGCTTCATCGTTTGGAGTTGCGTTCTTATGTTCATGTGTTTGTGAGCAATAACTCTGGTGACGTCCATGCTGAAATGCCACGCATGCGCCTAAGCTTTCAAATCAGAGAAGGAGTGCTATGGTCTCGAGAGCAGCCCGGGTTTAAGGTTTCAGAACATCAGTCGCTTGGAACCTTAATTGGCTTGCTGAATGGAGTGTTGTTGACCGAAGAGAGAAAACCAGGGAAGGATATAATCCTGAGGCGTTCTGTGATCATGCCTCATACTAAGGCCTTGTCTAGCAGGATGGAAATACGACCCAAGTTTGGTCAACGTCATCCTAAGGTGGAAATTAAGGATTTCCAATTCTCGTCCCCGAGCTTCTTTGTTTACGAGTTGGATGATCGATTGCGATGTCTTCGAGCCCTGGCCAGCCAAGCAGCTTGGCTCTACCTGGCGCTCTTGCATGCATTAACAACCCATCCACTTCCGGACCCTTTCACTGGACTGACAGGAGCGGAATCAGCAATGAGGCTCCTCCAGTCTCCCCGTTGCTGGTCTTCTAAGCCGTACGACACCGTCTCCCTTTCCATACTACATGATATTGCGAAGCTCGCTCCGAGACGAGAGTGGTATCCCAAGCATCTACAATGTATGCAGAAAGTGACTTGGCCAGTAGGACTTTTTCCCTCTATGGCACTTGATGCTTTTCGTCTCATTGTGGAGAAGTTGATTGAAGAGAGCAATCAGTTAAATGTTCTCTTTCCTAGTTCGGAAAAGGCTCTCCCCCCTTTACCTACGGAGGCTTCAAATTTGCGGTGGAAATCCTACTGGAGGTCTCGTACTTTTCTGGGAATGGAGGCACTGATGAGCCCAAAAATTGAAGGCGCTCCTCCGCATCTTTGTTTACCAGCCCTGAACTTGTCTGAGGAAGAGGGCACCAACTTAAAGGAACACAGAGCAATGCGGGTCTTGGCTGAAATTGGATTCCACTGGAAGAGTGCCCAATGCAAACCATGGCCAAAGCTGGATGCATGTGGAGATCACCTCATTCTCACATTGCTGAATCGCGAGTCGTTGATTGGTGCAACGCACGAAGATATTTTTCCCGTCAAAAGTACTGTGAGCTTGTGGCGAAATCTTACTGTGAAAGACATGGTGGGGAAAGCTTTTGCTGACCATTGGATAAATCTTTATAAACAGGCGAGACAGGTCAGTGTGAAAGGTCGTCAGTTGGAGTTTACTTTTCTTCTCACACTTCTAGCTTTTCGTGATGTGGACTATCGGCTTCTATTTCCGCTACTATGTGTTGCTGTGCATGCACGCGACTTCGAAAGCATAGATCCACCAGAGTACGAAAATTATGAGCACACGAAGGAGGTTGCGTTTAATCGCACGATGGTCAAGGATGAAATAGAACGCCATAAGGTTCCTTTTGAGAATTGGCAGTCGAGTAGAGATGCTGACCTCATCAGAAGAGAACACTGTCAAAGTGTGGAAAGCTTGGATGAGCGTTTGTGGGAAATGTATTATCAAAGACTAGCAGAAGATGTTGAACGCTTGGTTTGCATTGCCGAAAGCAGTTGGCGATCATGGCCCAACACTGCGATGTCTTCATCTTTGGTGTCAGTTACTACAATTGAGCGCTACCAGGCCCTTAATGGAGTGAGAAAACTCTTCACGAGGTGGCATAATAATAAACAACTTCAGAGTTTTCTCTTGAGCGTGCAGGCGAAAATCCTTGTACTATCCAATCGCGCCACCATGACTTTGCAGCCTGGTCCGCTTGAGCTTCCTGTGGACACCGATGTAGCTAGAGAGACGATAACTTTCTCGTACAACCTTCCTATTACTCCCTCGAAGTTCTCAGCCCAAGAGTGTTTTGAGGCAGAGGCCATCTTTCAAGCAGGTCACTTCGGAAGAAGTATTGTTGTTGAGTGCCACGATGAAAAGCAGAAGTCAGTGATGCGTGACCCACATCCTTCGTTTCTGGGAGCGGACCATACGTCCTCAGCTTGCCAAGTATCCGAGGTGTTCAAAGCGGATCTGCGCCATAGCTGGGATCAACACGAAAAACTTCAGGCCCCACCTTCCCTTGTGGTCGACATCCAGGAACTTGCAGCGAAACTTCAGGAGTGTAAGAGGAAGTCCGCTTCTTTGTGGAAGGTCCTTCATGATGCTGTGATGCCTTGCGAGGAGGATTTGACATCTCGGACATTGGAAGCTGCAGGCTTATGGCGGCGTGTGACTCCCGTTGTTTTGCTCCCCTGGCTTGTAAGCCCTACAGGTGAGGCTATTTTGGGAAATGTTCGCATGGCACTTGGTGCATTGGCTGTGATTTGGACGTTGGAGCAGCAAGTTGAACGATGCCTTCGTTTCTTCGGCACCAATGACGTTGCGCTGCAGAAAGAGCTGGTCAACACAAGTCCACGGAATTGGAAGCCCAGAGATCGTCCAGAGTGGCTTCTCCTTGAGCTGGAAGGGGATTACAGGATGCGCAAGGTGCAAGTGGATGTCACCAATGCAATGCTAGAACCCGAATCCGGTGAGAACTCCGTGTTGCAACTCAACATGGGCGAAGGCAAAACAAGTGTGATTGTTCCTGCCCTATGTGCATCCATTTCGGATGGACAACAATTCGCTCGCCTGACAGTTTTGAGCTCTTTGTTTCGAATCAACTTCGATGCGTTGGCGTTGAAGCTGGGTGGATTGCTCCACCGTCGTGTGTACACGTTCCCTTCTCGTCGGGACATGAAAGTCAGTGCCGGCGAGGTGGCGAAAATGAAGATTGCTTATCTCGACTGCATTGCGGAGCGTGGTGTTGTGGTGACGCGACCTGAGCATCGACTGAGTGCGCAACTGATGTCGCTAGAGCATTGTCGATCTGGTCGTGGTGAGCTCCAGGAATTGCTGGATTTCGTGAATAGCAAGGCGGGCGATGTGCTTGACGAGTCGGATTTGATTCTCCAAGTCAAGTATCAGGTGACCACAGAGAACATTTTGGGTTCTTATTTAGTTTTTGATGTCGATGACGTTTGAAATACGTTGCAACAGGTATGGTTTTCAGGCCTGTGCATTAACTAATAACATCAATAGTTTTAGTAGACCAACTGCGAATCCATGACCACCTACTGAGTTTGAGGATAATGACTTCGATTAATGGCATACGCTTAGCTTATGTTAGGGTGTTCATTTTATTTTGTACTTACCTTTTGAGTCATTTTAGACTACACTGATTTGTCCTTGTAGGGAGAGGGGAAATTAGCTTCACCGTAAAAATTAGTGACCACAAATTTTTATTTTTATTTAAATTGGGACAGTACGGTATAATTTCAACCTTCTCTAATTCAAATTATTGTGACCCTGGTAAGTTAGTGTCACACGCACTATTAGGACAAATCAGTGTACCATTCAGACCTTGATTTTAATCATCCATGGGTAACCTAATGTTTTCAGGTCGTATATACAATTGGTGAGCAGAAGAACATTGGTGGCGGGAACTTGCGTTGGAAGTTGTCGCAGAGTGTTCTTCGCAACGCCAGACATCATTTCGGTTCCATGTTGGACCAATTCGGTTGGGACGCTATTGAGTTCAAAGAGGCCGAGGAGGGTCGATCTGCATTTCCTCACATTCGCTTGCTAAACGACGAGCTGAACGCGAGCTTGTGTGAGAGGGTTGTTGAAGACATTCTCGGTGGGCGAGATGAGGATTTGGCGATTCGTGAGCTGCAACGACATCAGAAGGAGTTGGTTCGGAAATTTGTCTTGGACGACTCTATATCGCTCGAACAAGTTCAAGCAGCTCTCCCTCAGGAAGGACCACTACTTCACATTGTCTTGATCCTACGTGGTCTTCTGTGTTACGGAGTGCTCATGCACGCGCTTCGCATGCGGTGGCGAGTGGATTATGGAGTCAGGCCTTCAGGTCACCCGAAGATGGCGGTACCGTTTTTGGCCAAGGATGTCCCAGTGGAGCGTGCAGAATATGGCCATCCAGATGTGGCGATCATGCTCACTCAACTGAGCTATTACAACAGCGGTCTCAGTGATGAGCAGTTGCTAGAGGCCTTTCAAAGGCTCGACAAATTGTCCAACCAAGACCATGAGTACAAACGATGGTTGAAAGACGGTAATGGGGGCTTGCCAGCAGCTTTGTCCGATGTCAACCTCGACGATTTCGTGCAACGGAAAGAAAAACTCTTTCCCTTGTTACGTCGCAATATGCGGGTGATCGACTTTTGGCTTTCAACAGTCGTCTTCCCTGTTGAATCCAAACAATTTGAAGAAAAGCTCGTGGCATCGGCTTGGGACCTATGTAATGGAGGTCATCCTGTCTGTGGATTCAGTGGTACTAAAGACACCCGCCTTCTACTGCCGATCTCCATAACGCAGCGTGATTTACCTGAGCTCCAAGGCACTGACGGCATTGTGATTTCCAATCTTCTGCGAAAAGAGAATAAGATGTATCGGAATCTTCCATCCCACATTGACGGGCATGGGATTCTGAAGCACGTCATTGATCACCAAGCGCGTGTTCTGCTTGATGTGGGAGCTCTTATGGTAGACCTGAGCAACCGCGATGTGGCCACCACTTGGCTTCAAATGGTGCCTGGCAAGCAGGAAATCGAAGCCGCTATTTACTTTGACGACCAGGACAATCAGATCATGGCTGTGGACCGGGACGGGCACGATGCGCCGCTACCGCTGTCGCCGTATCACCGAAAGGTGGATGCTTGTGTTGTATACCTTGACGACGTGCACACTCGTGGAACGGATTTGAAGCTCCCAGTGGGTTACCATGCGTGTGTTACGCTGGGCCGCGGGATCACCAAAGACCGCTTGGTTCAAGCGTGCATGCGCATGCGCATGCTCGGAGCTGGTCATTCCGTGAGCTTCTGGGCGTCCCATGAGGTCCATACTTCGATTCAATCGACCTCTCCTAGTTTCGATAATAGGCAGCTTACAAGCGAGGACGTGTTGGATTGGGTCACTCGAAACAGCGTCCAAGCGATCAAGGATGGCTTCCGACATTGGGGCGCACAGGGCATCACACATTGTCGCCGGCAGACAGTGGATCGCTTAGCATCGGTAGGAACCATGTCATTGCAGACAATAGGTGAGCTCAACACTCAGAAAGAGATTGTTGACCTTGTCGAATGCTATGGAAATGTACGAAGAGCGATGCTTTTACCGGAAATCATATCAAAGTGGCTATGCAATGCGGCTGGGAACATGCCAGATGGTAGTGGTCTCAAGACCTCTAGCGCCACAGAGACCATGATGGAGCTAGGCCTTCCGATTGTGAAGAGGATAAAGGAGTATGCTTCCAGTGTTGAGTGTTGTGCTCAAGTCTTGGACGAAGAGCAGGAGCGGGAATTAGAGCATGAATTGGAGGAAGAGGAAGAGAAGGAAAGGCCAGGGGCAGCCACACCACACATACCTCACGTTTCTTCTGATGTCCTTGCTTTGGCCTCGGGGCGGTTCAACCGTCGTAGCCTAGATATTTTACCTGCTTTGGAGGCGTTGCGGTCCTGCACCTCGTTGTGGGAACAGGCCGAAATTGCAGCCTGGAGTAGCCAGTTTTATGTCACGCGGGAATTTGCGACAGTGGTGTCACGGAATAGTCCGATCAGAGGAGCTGATTATTTGCGACCGGTGGCATGGGTAGTAGTTGTGGATGAGGCTATTGTGCTTTTGAGCTCATTTGAAGCCAACTGGTTGATTCCAGAGTTTCGAAGTGGAGGAGGATCTGCCCGTCTGCATATGTTTGCGCCTCGCCTTCGTGAAGGTCAGGACTTGATGCTGCGGGAGGATGCACTAGTGTTGCCTTCTGCGAGATCCGGGGAGGGTATGATTAATCGATTTCCTCTCGTTGCCCAGTTACTCGCGTTTTCAGGAAATGCCTTTTTTGCAAGCAAGACTGAAGAGTCTGCTTATTGCGACTTTTTGGGTCTGTGTCCTCGCCCTCGATGTCGAGCTCAAGAGGATGCATTTGAGCGTGGCGACATCGGTTTGGATGGCTTTGTCCTTCCAGAGAAGCGGGATGTGGTTTCTCCTTTACTGAAGGTGGCATGTGGTTTTCAGAAAAGTCCTGTTGGATTTGTAGACCAGCTGCTCTTTGCTCGTGGGTGGCATGGCTATCCGTCCTCTTCACATGTGGGTCAGATTTTGTCCATTGGGAGGTGCGCCAGTAATTTACCTGATGAAGCATTAGAGGATGCGAACAGTATTGAAAGGGCCTATGCGAGATTATCGATTCGTTAGACGAGCTTGGCGAAGTTGCACTTTCCAGGGGTTTCAATGGCCGAAGAGTCTTTTCTGCCATTGCACCTTGCGTGGGAGCAAATGTCGACTTGCCAAAGCTATTTTATCAGATCACTTGGGGTCTGTTCCAACTTGGTGTTAAGAGTTGTGTTAGCAAAGTGAACCTAGTCCAAAAGTGTACCTAAATTTTTGTCTAAATTCATGTCCAAGACCATCTCACCCTCATTAACACCGCTCGTAATGTCAAGTGAGATAAAAAATTCTCTGGTCATTTTCATGACTGTGACCTCCACATTCTTTCCTAAAATGTAGGGCCTAGGGTCGATTCGAGAGTCTATTTTAGCCATTTGTGCTTACCATATTTCTAGTCTCTAATCGTAGTTGAGTTTGTTCATCTCGTACGTTGTTTACATTTGCTGGTGCACCTGCTCCAGTCAACCATGTCAATCATTTTGAAGTCTCCTTTCTACAGTATGTAATTGCTGTTGTCTCTTCTGTGCATATGCTTCTCCATGGACTAGCCTATGTGGAATGCTTTGAAGAGCTACACTTTCTCTGGCCACCTTCTTGTGAAATGTATCCTGGGCCTAGGCAGTCAATTAAACCTGAAAATACTTACTGAAAGAAATTTTGAACCCCAAGTTGTAACCCAAAAGATCTTTCAAATTTAAGTTTTCAAAATTTACCTTATAATATCGAGATGTGCAGGTTATTGGTTTATGTAATATGAAAAAATATATCAAGTTTCACTTCGTAGAATCAAAAAGTTCATTTTGGTGAATGAATTCAATTAATTTTCATATTTTTAATATTCATAATTCTATTTAACAGTCAATAGAAAAATATTGGTGATGAATGTTTTATACTTGAATTTGCGAATATCTTGAAGAGATGAATGTAAGCATTTTTCATTTTACAAAATGTCACAGTATATAACCTTGAAGTTCACACAATAGATAATTCAAAGTCAACTCTGGGTGTTATCCATATGTATTCTTTGAACAAATCTCTAGATTATGATTAGATTTTCAAATTGAACCCTGTAAGTGGAGTGAAGTCACTGACATATTTAGACTCTAGTGAATATGATAATTTACAACAAAACTACCCACTATTCTACTCATTCTTCAACAATCTGGAGAAACCAATCTAATGTACAGGATTTCTTACAAGATGTCAACATCTAAAGCAATGAAACAATGCTGTGTATGTTTTCACTTCTATCAATGTGCCTGCAGAGGAATAATCACTGCAAGGGACAACTAGAAAACCGGAAGAGCCATGAGGGCATCCCACAAGAACTTCACTTTGCTCGTGACAACCTCAGCTGCTGGTACGTGCGAAGCAACAATACTTAATGTCCTTGCCATGGCAATTGTAGCCATCTGCATCAAGATGATAGAATATCAGTGATGAGCATAGCGACTTCATCACTGCCAATCCATGTTTCGACATACTTCCCAAAGCTCCCTTATTGCGCTGGTTATCGGTAGTAATCCATCACTGAAGGGATTAGCACTTCTTTCCAAGATTATATCGGTCGAGTTATTGCAGTCCATTTGCTTACACTAGTTTCCAAAGTGAATTCCGAACCTCACAGGCAATAAGAAAAGGTGTTTTCACTAATTAACGTAGCACCAACAACCTGACAATGAGCAGAAACTCTGCTTGCTGGGGAATTTGGAGTGCTATTCCCAAGTAACAATCTCACTCTCATATCTTTACTACTGTTTGCTCAAGAATCAAATTTAAATGAGCAACATGCAGATTATCCTAAGCCTTTTCTAAGAGTTATTAATTCATAATTTGTAGTGATCCTAGCATGTATGTAAAAGATATATAAAATCCATTACACCTTTTTTTTCGAAACAAATTCTTGAGAGAATCTACACAAGTGAACAGATAGACAAAAGGTTAAGATTCTTAGATGTTTCAAGGTCATGAGTTTCACTTACAACTTTCCATTGCCGTTCGTAGAATTTGTGAAGCTCCTCCAACACGCTGGACTTCAACTCGATGACCCTCTCCAGGTCCAAAGGGTCGACATTCACGATGCCTTCGATCGGCTGCCGCAGGTTGTGAGCCAGCCAGGAGATGGTGAACGGATCGAGTGCATTAAGAAGCTCCTTGCACTTGCCAAAGTCAGGTGGAGACGTCGCGTACACACTCATGAGGGCTTCCACGACGCGGACGGCTCCAAAGAACGCAAACGCCCGTTGCAAGTACCGAACATCGGTGGCGATCCGTGCCAGCTGCGAGTGCTGCATCGTGATCTCGACGGACGTCCATTGCGCTAACGGAGACACACCTTCTTTGACATCGAAACCGGAAACGCTCATATCCGGAACCTTGACTTCGCCGGCGTCCTCCCCTGTTTTCCAAATCCCACCGACTTCTGTAAGCGAGAAACCTCGACCGTCATCACCAAGTTTATTCAGTAACGAGTCCGTCATGGCATTGAGAGGGTTCGCATCAGGCTGCGCTTCTTCGCTGTCCGGATACTCAATAACACTAAGATCGTCGCCGTGAAGAATCACCTCCGAAACCACGGTTCTCGCCTCTTCAACCCTCGGTTCGCCTTCTTCATCACCCCTGGCGGCATCGTCACCATTTTCATCCTCCTCCTCCTTCAATGGCAGCGGCTTCAAAACAGCCTTAAGAACATTATTAGGGTTAACACCTCTCGACTCTGCTTCCCGGTGTTCGAATGCCAACAAGTGCGAAGCGGAATCCAAACTCGCAGCTCTTGGCGACGTCGGCCATCGTCCCTCTCCAATCAACAATTTCCGCAAACCTGCTTGCTTAAGTGAAATTCGAGCTACAAAAAGTGCACCCAAATGTCTCTTGATTCCCCCGTTCCGTACAAAACTCACAAAAACTAATTTAGCTCGGTCATGGTGACACGAGGGTGGTCCCGTAGCTCCAAGAGTCTGCGATTCGAGAAAATTATAAGTCTTTGTAAAACTAGAAACAGAGGCAGTCGCGGTCTCAAAACGCAGGGCCATGATTTCGGCCTGCGATTCCCGCGGCAGCACTCTGAATTTCGTTCGTGATGAAGAAAACATCACTTGAAGTCGACAAATTCTTGCTATGCAACCTCGTCACCACCAGTTTTATTGAATTTTTAGAGTAATTTTCTCATTGGCTCCGGGACATTGGGAACAGTCAGCCCTTCATTGTCCACTTGTCCTCGTTCAGGCGGTTGATATTTTGAGGGACGTGGCGGCATATGCTCAAAAATTTGGAGTTTTTTATACTACAGTACAGTACTGAGGTAGACAAGCCTATTACTACCCTGACTTGCAATCTGACTATCTTGGGCCAATTCCAAGAAGGGCCCATATTTTTCAAAGGTATGTGCTTGTTTCATGAGACAAATGCAAGTGGAATTATAATTTTCAGATTGATATTGTGATTTCTGTGAATTTTTGAAGTGTTTTGCCCTGAAATTACTGAATCGTCCATAGAGTGGAATCATAAATGCCCTACTAACAACCCATAACTGCCTTTTTATTTATCTATTAGCACTTAAGTATTCACTAATCATGTTTTGACTAATTATCCTTAATGGTATTATTTTACTGATTTTGTCAAAATCTTGAATAGATTTGGCTAATTTTTTGGACAAATTTGGATGTTTGCACATACAGAATTGGGTCCAAATGTAGGGTGACAAAACTGGTTTGTAAATTGAATTAGGCTAATCTACCTTACTATAGTGGCTCTCAGAATGTTTTGTACACTTATACAAATTGCTATAGCTAATTGAGTAATTATAGATTTTCAAAAAAATTTGGACATGTTGTGGTAATTAAAATTTCAGAAATTATAAAAGAAAAAAAATCTTTTTTAAGAGTTCAATCAAATTTTTTAGTGAGAAAAAACTTTAGTACAAGTGAATTTTTTTTCATGTGTTTTAGAAGTTTTAGTAAGAATTTTGAAATTTATTGAATGAAATATTACTAACTAAAATATACTCCAAACATTTACTATTCTTGTAATTTACTCCCAAAATCACCAAAAAATTGTGGAATAGACACTTTATGGTTTGTTGACCTAATGATTGGGGATAATTTGATCATATTTGAGTTCATATATGTAATCATAGATTCCGAAGTAGTTGCCAAATGTTACAAAAGACAAAATCCATCCATTGCAAAATTTGGAGTTTGTGGATCTAGGGGCCACAAATCTAGTCTTAGTTGTTAAAAATTTAACAATGTACAATTTAAATTGAAACAAAACACCAATATATTGAATCTTACAAAAATGAATCAATTCAAAAGACAAATGCTAAGATCTAAGGTAGGAAGTCTATTGTGGACTATTTGGTCATTGCACATAAATAAAGTTATTAGATTCACAATTTTTATTTTACAAAAGAATGCACATTCGGGTTTATTTCACATGATTGTGTTTTGGTCAGCTCATTTTTGGAAAATAAATGATACATTATAGACAATCAAATTAAAAACATATAACTTCCCATTGTGGTTTTTAGGGAGAGACTATTCTTGTCTTTTGGGATTCTAATGCAACTCTCTTACTTCCCTACATGGTTCCAGTGGAAATCCAAAAGCACCCTATGGTGCATTGAAACCATTAATTAATTTTTTTATCATGTATAGAAGTGACATAGGTGAGTTCATTGAACTCATTAAAATTGCTTATTTATAATCTACAATCACCCTTGTAGAATATTTTGGCCATTTTTACTCTTGATGTGAATTTTAGCCATAAAAATGACATTTTTTTGAATTTGAATCTCACTAAACACATAAAGCTTATTAAGTGTAGTTTCTATACCAATTGAAGTTTTTTTTAAATTCATAAAATTTTCATATTTTATAGCAATATGAATTGTAGGCCTACAACCATGGTTTCTAGATCTTTAATTTTGAAGTGATATGGTAACTTTGTTTTGTACCATACAATAAATATACTACAATATACATCTACGATGAAAATTTCAAAGTTTTTGAATACATTATGTATTTAAAATGAATTTTCAATCATTTTTTTACTTAAAAAAATTCAGAACCATTTCAAATTTTTCCCAAAAAAATTGAAAATTTCATTACTTGTGATGGACATATGATTTCATCTCTGAAAAATAAATATATGAATTTTCATTCATATAATCATATTCATTTGCAAAATGGTAGCAAATAAAGTGATGAACCAAGAAGCTTGAAATCAATTGTCATCAACCCATTCTTCCAAGGTTAACCGTAGAACATCAAGCCAATGACTAGAAATCATCCTCTTTGGTACAGCATGTGGATCATTGGCTTCCAAAACCCAAGGGCACTCATTAGAGGTCAAACTAATGAGCAAAACCTCCCCTTTTCACAAAAAATTTCAAGCATAAACATCTTAGAAGGATTCTGTGTCATCAATCGGACACTTAGTGTCTGCAGCGATGTTACAGGGTTAAACTTATTCCCATTCAAACTTTAGTAACTGCATTACCACAAAATGTGAAACCCTGTGGAAATTCTTGCTAGGGTTGAACATGATCAAATTCTGGAAGTGGAGAAAGTATGCCAGGGTTATGTAATCAATCTACGTGACATATATACATCCACAGCGCCAGATTTCCTCCCCCACTAACAAGGGCATTGAAAGGAGACATATTTACAAACCTGAGCTCTTTACCATGAGCATTCCAACTAATCTTTCCATCCGAGTCCTTATCAAAACTAAGGTTTTACACATGTCCAAATACGATCCACAGTACCGCAATTGCTTAACTATGACCTTAAATAATTACCTAAAAATTCTGATGAGGGGTTGGGGTAGGATAATAATACTCGTCCAAAACCGCACTCATACCAAAACTGTAACAGCCATGTACGATACAAAACAGAACTTTAGCAGAAGCCGCCCGAAAGAACCGGCATCTATCAGAAAGTCCTGAGCCTACCTGAACGGGCGGAGCTGATCTTCAGTATGTGAAATAATACTACGTAAATAAAATAACAAAACATGGGTGAAGATCAGCTATCATCAATAGCCATGAGCTTCACCAAAATTTCAACTCCACCATCCTTCAAATTTGCAAGACAGATTAGGCTCGGAACTCCTCCCTGAACTAAGTGCCATAAAGGGTTGATCATCCCGAGCACAATTACTGCAACCTTCCCCATAGATAGAAACCTTGCAGATCCTGGCACTCCTTGCTTAAAGATCCATCGGGTTGATATTCAGTACCTTCCAGATCATAAGCTGCGCGTTCACCAGTCTGCCCCGTACAAAAAGACATGTCAAGGTCCTGGGACAGTAGCAACTACACCGTTGATTCAGTTTAGTGTCATCCATGATTTAATGTAACACCGATTTAGTGTGCCATAGAATAAGTGAACTTATTTCTTTCAAAGATTACCATAATTTGTTAACTAGTGTACCCTTTCATTGTTTAAAATTGTCAATCAACAAGCGGCCAATCAACACATAGCCAATACGAGATTCAAAGAAAAACAAATCGAGTCCATCAAAAGGTACACTCATATGGTGTTTGAATTAGCAATAAACCCACGAAGTAATGTATCATAGACTTAAATAGAAAAAATGAGTACCTGGATTCAACGGCGTTCATCATCTTCCAAGCGTTCCTCTTCTTCTTCCGGTATATCCATGCCACGCCTTGACATCAACCGGACATATCCTCTGCCACCGAACGTGGGCCTCATGTAAGCATCGTCAAATTTCCTCCACACATGGTGGATTTTTGATCTGGGAGCTGACAGCAGCATGCTGAGTGACTGGGGACGAGGGAAGCCATTGAGGATTTGGCTTATCACAGTTCTGTTATCGATTCCATCATTGTTGTCATCTTCCTCTGTGTCATTCAGGAGCGGTGTATGGAAATCCACATCGAGGGACACTTTCGGAGAGAGGCCGGAGGCATCGCTAGCTGACCGGTAATGTGGTGGGAGTAACCACGAAATAAGGGGCTTGGTCGCAGTGCCAAACACCTGCAAATAACACATCTCAAGTGATTAGAAAAAAAACTAAAAGCAACGTTTACCAGAGCATAATTCCTATTATTACGATGAATATTCTTTAGTGGTCTACTTTGACAGTTGCAACCCCATCTTATCATGCACTATTTGAATACTGCCAGTATAAGGATGAGATCTGAATTTTCAAAGTCTGACCTAAAAGTGTACTTAAACCCCTAGGCTCTCCTATTTAGATGGCGCACATCCTCATAATCAATATCTACATTAGCCAAGATTTAATAGGGGTTGCTTTAGGGTCCCCTCTGGGTATTGCTAGCTTTGATCTTGGCAAAGTCATACTAAGGCAACAAATGTACAGATTTGTTCTTAGTAGCATGAAATGAGATGAATCAGATGGTGAAACATGTAAGTGGTTGCTTACAATGGTGCTGAAGAGGACAACACTGATAGTAATGATCATCAAAGTGGCTTGGTTAGAACTCTTGGCTTCACCACTCATAGTGAACTGCACAGAAAAAAGAATATCGCTTCTTAGAAAATGACCTCATACTAAGATCAAAGTTCTCGACGCCAATGACAAAAGGCAAGCAAACCTAATTGGGGCACTTTCAGCGCTGATCATAGTTTCTATTAACAGTGATAGAACGATCAGATTAATAGATATTTTTGTTAGCAAATCCAAGAGGATTCCGACGCACCAAATAGTGCATTATCTGGATATCATATGTAAAAGTTACAAGGGTTCCAAGTTCTATCGCTTGTGGTTAACATAAGGTTAAGAGTACCAAAAGCATCCCATGATAAGGGTAAAGTATGAGAAAATTCACCTGATTAAACGCCAGAGCTACTGTGACAGCTCCCCGCATTAGACCAGCCCACCAGATAATAACCTGTGGAAATAACATCTCAAGGAGTAAAAACAATAGAGCTACACCCACAATAAAGTTCCTTTCTAGTGGGTACAGTATTCAATTTTCCAGAAATAAGATGAACAGTCTGACCAAAGTTCAAATAGTGAAGAGGATAGAAATGGTTAGAAAGGAACCATCTGGCGAATATTAATCTTGGCTCCTGGAGACTTTGTGCTGTAATTGGACAAAGCAGAGAGAGGGAATACAAATGCAGCTCTCCCTAGAAGAATCAGCCCCAGCAGACTTCCAAAGAGTCCTGCAGATTCCTTGAAACTGTCGTTCGACAGTTTATGAGTTGAAAGCACTTTGGTAAATAATTATCCAGTGGAATATGCATAGATTATTGCAAATACCATAAAACGTCGCAAAAATGAACCTTCCTATCCCCAGGGTTAGACACACAAACACAGATATTAAACAAGAAAATCCATCCGAGTAAAATGACGAGTTATTTTATGCCTAATACAGTGACGCGGTGACATCAAAGATGCAAGCAAACAGTTTTTTTATTTGTTACCTCGATTGGTTCAACTTCCATTTGTCTAAATCAAGCGCATCCATCCCAACATACAGAAATATGAAAGTCTCTGCAATAAATGACATCGTTGCGAAAGAATGTCTGAAATAGAACAGACGGCATCAGTATCGCATTGGATGACCAAATGACTATGAAACAAAGCAACAATAAAAATCTTAAAATATAAAACACTACATGTCTTACAAGCTCATAATACAATGGTGAGCTACAGATTTAAGACAATACTCAGACCTAGATGACATAAGCCGAGAGAGCAGACACAATGGTACAATGAAACAAAGTCAATTACGTAGCAACGTACTTGGTTGTGGTTCGAGAACTTTCGGTGACGTTATGCCAAGTATAGTGGGACATTACAATGCCACAAAAGAACACGGAGAGTATTCCACTCAAGTAGAAAAGCTGCACAAATGCCATTGTAGAAGTAAGATTTTGTGAACACAAGTAGTAACAATCCTTCAAAGATGCTTCGTTCTTCATCAAACTGACTAGGAAATTGCAATGATACTCTGTTACACGGAGATAGTCAATATGGATAGTGTACCGGACCTCTGCCAAAATATAAGATAGGTACGCCATCAATATCATTATCGCTATCTCACGATCCGTGGAGTGCCTGCACATGTTCAAGAACCATACAAAGTGAGCCAAAAGATCTCCAGAAGGAAGAGGACAGACATATACTAAACCCCTAATAAGGATCAAAAAACCCAAAGAGAGCTTCATGTTTTTCTAGCAGTTTTGAGTAGATAATAAGAGAACTTTCCTTTGTTTAATTTTAATTGATTTCTTATCAACACAAGCAATGCTTCACTAATGCTCTACACTGATGTGTCCTAGTAGTGCGTGTGACACGAATTTCCAAAGTCATATTATTTTAAAATTAGTGCAGGTTGAAATATTCATACCAATTTCCACAAAAATTAAATTTTGTGGTGAAACTAGCTGAAGCAAACCCCCCACCCCCTCCCTCCTCACTGATAGGAAATAGATTCTATCACAAGTGCAAGCTAAAATCAATCTTACCTGCCGAAATACATTGTCTTGATGATGTACGCACTTATTAATCCCGACTGCAACATACAGAAAAAAGTCAAGACACCGGCATAAATTCAAGAAACACTGTAAAGTAAGGTTAATTCAGTACAAGCATTTCAAACGAAACAAACGCAAAGTTACTACAGTTAATCATGTCATTAGTCAAATGCTCCAACGCTGACCTTCTGAGACTCAAAAACAAATGTACAATCTTCAGCTTTCAATCCTCAAAAGCAACGCTTATGGACACAGACTGAACGATGTGCTCAAAACAATGGCAATAAGTCCCCGTCACAAATTAGTTCACATATCCTGTCCTAAATAACGAAAATTTCACATGTTGGCATCTACTTCAACTAACAAACGCCTGCAACCACAACTAGTAGACAGTAAGAAGAAAGTTACATCTGGCTGTGAAAACAAAAACTCCTGCCTACAGGATTAGATGGAACTGATGGGCAAAAGATGCTCACCGCAATACCAAGAACGCAACTTGAGAAGAATAAATACAAGAAACTGCCTCCAATTTGAAAGCCCTCCAACGGTGTGAAATTCTCAAAATTGTATGTTTGAACAGCCCGAAAGAGAACTACTGACGTAGCATCGTTTACAACTCCTTCTCCAAAGACAAGACTGTAGAGCAAAGGTGTCTCATCCTGATTGAGTACCTGTAACACGAATAACAATCACGTGACAGAATGTTCTTTTTTATAAACAAATTGGTTCACACAGCATAGGCACATCATCGCCTCTTGTATCTGAAATGTCGCAAAATATAACAAAAGGTGCATGAGAACTTCCTTGATATCCACCTTGTGTAACCCTCCAAAAAACATTAAGACTCTGAGTCATCATATCCAGTTTTTCGAGCATAATGAGAGAACTTCGAGGAATGGAGACACAAGTGTCCAATTATATCTTATTCATCAAAAGAAATAAATAACACAAACCATTCTTCACAAAATCATGACAACAAATTCTTTACTGCTGATTTGAAATTACTCCAAAAATTAGACAGTACTTGTTCAAGAAAGAAAAATGTCTCATCCAACTTACCTGCAACGTGCAGACAGAGTCGGTTGCAGAAAAAATGGTCCCAATGGCTGTCATCAAAATAAACAAACTGAGAAAAAAAAGAGAATATCGAGGTTGCTAACTTCTAGCTTACAAACAAAATTCATAAGACACTCCTGGTAAGCTGTACAAACCCTGTATTTAATACAAATTACATCACAAATTGTGTACAATCAAGATATCTAACAGAAGGTATCGACGTCACACCAAGGATGTCTCGTATGGACAGTTTTTGAAGCCCTAGCTTGGAGAATATATACCAAGTTCCTGCAATCAAAAACCAAACAAATAAGATGCAAATCATCCCTTTCAATTCAATCCCTGTCTCACAACTCAAAAGGATCTCTCCAGAAGGTAAACAAGGCATACCTGTTGAGATAATTGCAAAAGAAATGAACACTCCAATTACTCCAAATAACATGATTGCTATGAAGTTTCTGAAGAATTCTTTCTTCTTCACCTGGAACCTGACAATCAATCAAAGCGAAGTCGCCACAAAACGCTCAGTAAGACACAACGTAACTATCAAGCTACGGACCACTCGTCTAGTCGTCGGCACAAGCTTATCTCAAGCATGCAATGCAGAAGTCATTTTCTACTAGACATATTGACAAGAACCTGCTATCTTCAATAATGATTGATGCCAGAGAATGAAAATTGAACGTACCCAGCATTAAAGATTATAGGAGGAAGAAGGTATATGAAGAAAAGCTCTTCATCAAATTTCAGAACATGAGAACTTTGACCTTTGCTTGAAAACAAAACAATAACTCCAGTACACAGCCCCTGCACATGTAAAAGACAAGATTTGAGATCCCATTCTGGCAGTAAATTAGGCCTCCCAACCCATGATTTACCAAGAAAAGCGATCTGATCAACAAACAATATGCAATACAAACAATCCGTGTTATCCTGATTCATGTCCTGTTGCAAACCAAGAAATAATTGCTCAACAATACTGACCAGAAGAAGAGCAGTGATAGACTCGTTCATCCATCGATTCTCCTCCAGAAGGTGTCCAAGCACAATGCACGCACATAGTAGAAAAACAAAGAGGCACATTGAAACCACATGGATGTGATCTGTATTGTCTCTGAGATCTGTAGCTTTGAGTAACAGAGACTGCATGACATCACCGGTCGCCATCTTTCACCTCACTAATGCTTCTGATTCCAAACCCCTAATTCGAAGTAGCGTCTCCAGTAGAAAATGGTCCCGTGAACCACAAATGAACACAATAAAAAGGAACTCTTCCGCACACGTACAGACGTCGAAATACGGACAGAATGCAGCTTCTTCAAAAGTGATAGATACACAGCTAAATAAACACATCCAGACGAAAAAACCCTCCGGAGCGTCCAATTGATTGTTTGCAGAAACGATCGAAATCCATGGAAACAAAACCTAACCTAATTTTGCCAAAAAACAATGGAAAACGCGATTCTCTAACAATTCGACCTTAAAATAACGAGGTTCAAGAGTATAAAATCAACTATCCTTTTTGACACCGAAAACGGTAAAAACTGCTCTCAAACACTCCAGCACTCTACCGCTCCTTCAACATACAAGCATCGACACCGCCAAACCACGACGAAGCCTCTACACAACTTTCCTGAAACCAATTCCTTCCCAATTCCGATCCACCAAAAAGCAAAATCCCAAACTGGCCGCCGAAATCTCCAAAAAAAATAATTCACCAGCGAACCATGCCTCCACACAGACCTTCGAAGGTTCAAACTCACTCAAAATCGCAACTAAGAAACTTCGATGTATACCTAGACTTATGCAACAAGCTTTCAACAGAAAATGGCAAGAAAAAGCCCGGCACGGCACCAGAGTAATCCCGTTCAAGCTCGTTCAAACGCATCCGAGCGCCAAACACCGTGACGTAAGCGAATTCGAGAATTCCTAAGCAACACTGGAGCATCTTAAAACACCGAAACAGCAATCCGATCGCCAGAGTAATTCCTATTTCTTCCGAATGAGTGTTCATCGCCGTCGTCGGTCTCCTCTCCAGTTCACAGCCATGTACCTGTACCTCGAAAGGAACTTTTTTGATTCCTCAGCAGGAGCCGCCTGTGTATTCCAGGTCGTGTTCCAGGTCTTATTTTAAGTCTCGTTCCAGGTCCTGATCTGTTGTTAATATCCACGTCGTACGCCACCTCACGCAGTTTCCCAGGTTGGAGGGGGTGCGGGTTCCGCAAGAGTCGACACGTGGCATGGAGACTGTCTGAAAATTACGGAAGTGGCTTTCTCATAATTTGGACGGGGTCGTGCCGGCCGGGGCAGCTGACAGAGCAGGGCGGCCGCTGTCGTGCCCGCACCCGTAGCAGGCCGTTCAAATAGTGCGGGCCACTGTAAGGGCCACTTCAGTTGTAGAGGACGTTTGCCGGTCCCCACTCTATCACTTGGCCAACGTGGACAGAAAATTGTTCACCAATTGTAGAAGGTTCCTTATTAACCCCTAAGACGTAGGTGTAAAAGAGTGTATTACGTGGGGGAATATAGATTTACATTATTTTAGGCAACATAAATTATAGATGGAGAAGAATGTAGATATTTTTGGTAAGTTTTCCTTTTTTCCATTATTATATGAAATAATTCGAAATCATGCACCCAAATCATGAAGCATCAAATGATTGACCTATTTCAATTACTAAAGAGTAGAAAAAAATTTCCTTTTCAACATACTTGAAATGGAATTCATTAATTTTGTGTAGCTCCTACAATAAGCTCTTAAAAACATAATTCACCATGTTGATGTTGACTCTCCTAGGGAATAAAATTAAGAATGCACAAGTATTTTAGAAAAAAAAATTTTGAATAGATGAAATGTATGGTTTTCACAAAGATTGGACTAATCATTCTCTTTTAGGATCTCTTGTCAACAATGTTATAGGGTATTTGTAATTCATTGTTATAAATACAATTTTACTTGTATTTTCATTGTTGACAATTTTCTATTAAAATCTATTGCATAATAATTGGAAATTATGGACTTTCTTAAAATAAAATATCTCCACATTGATATCTATTATTTTGATTAAAGCAACAAATCTATATTGGACGATACCAAATGCCTAGTCAACAAATCCAAGCCAATAGAGAGGATACAACAATAGTAGAGTAAGTTGAGTCAAGTTGACTCAACAAGAACATCTCACACATAAACAAGATGGTGCCCAATCTAAAAGCTCATGAAACTAAAAAAACTTGTTGAAGGGGCATAACAATATACATATTGCAACCTTGCTAACGTGTTATTCTATGGGGATGACAAATGTCATTTAATCAATAATTACAAAG
Source organism: Straminergon stramineum (assembly GCA_963920665.1). NCBI lineage: Eukaryota > Viridiplantae > Streptophyta > Bryopsida > Hypnales > Calliergonaceae > Straminergon > Straminergon stramineum. The sequence goes on from OY987265.1 coordinate 13,071,663, forward strand.
GAATGCATTAACAACATTATTCTTTATTTCTAAAACTTTATAGATCAATTATAATTTAATATTAATGTTAACCTTGTACCCCCTAGTTAGGTCCAAAGAGTATTCGAAATTTTTGAAATTATAAAGATTTATTATAAAGATGAGTTTAAAAGAATATCTTAATAGTGACTTTTAAACACAAGCTATAATAAAAACAAGACTTGTAGCGTGCATCCATATAGTTGGATCCATTAATATATTATCCAATATTTATCAATCAAATTTTAACCAAAAATCTAGAATTTATCCTAAAAATATTTGTAGATTGAATATTTGTAATTTCTTTAAGAATTTCTTTTACGAATTTTAAAATGTGAATTTTTTAATATGGTATTCTTTAAAACAATTTGTTTAAGTAATTTATTCTAGTTGATTTTGAGAGGTCATATTTGGGACCAATTAAGTTACATCCTAAGGTGAAACATACTTGTATCCATTGTAATATAGAATATTAGAACAACTAAATCAATGTTGTTCAAATGATAGGGAATTATGTATTAAGAATCTTAAAAAATTGGTGGATGAAAAAATCAAGATTATGTGTACTTGAAACATGTTTGTATTCACCCATTGTTTAAAATTTGAATGCCTTGTCCATAAGGGCTTGTGTCAAGACTTAAGATTACATGTCCAAAAGTTGAAAATGTAAAAAGGAATAGCCTTATGGACTTGGATGAGATGCATTAGTGCTAGATACAATACTATTAATTTCAAATAAAAATAGAAGCTTCAAAATTAAGTCACATACATACCAAAGAAACTTAAATAATCTAAGCAAACATTATATTATGTTAAGAAGAATTATATTAATTAAATCAATTCTTAGCACTTGCATTCAATTAACAATTTTTTGCTTATGTGATTAGCCAACAATTTTTTTAAGATAGGTAATGCTATTGGTATTCTTTAATCCATATATTACAATTAAAAAATTATCAAATATGAATGTCTAAATGATTATTACAACATAAAAACCAGTAATTTTAGAAAAATAAGAAAAACTTCAACTTTACACTTTCAAGATACACTTTTATCCATAATCACCAATTTCTCAAAGATACCCCACTAACATTGGTCCCTTTCAAATCAAGGTACATGTTCATGCTTGACTATAGCTAAGAAATTTGAATGTACACATTGATTTTGCAATTCATGTTGCTCTTGAAAAAAGAATGAAACTATGTTCACTTCAAGCTCAATAAAGAATTCTTGAATAAAAAAGAAGCCCAAATTAAGTATCTTTTTTTTTTCTTCTAGTTTTAGATAAATCTAATTTGTAGTATAAAAAAATTGTCCAATTTTTTATTTTTAAATCAATATATCTAATTGATTCTAAAATTTGATTTGAGTTGAATATATCATTTTTCACAACATATTCAATAAAATTTGTAATCTTAAAACCATGAATCCTTAATCTTACAGGGATAAAAACCTTAGAAAATCCTTTACCCATAAAGAACTTGATTGTATACATCTTGCCATATGACATTTCATCCACAATAAGAAAAATTAGTTTGCAATCTCGTGAGATTCACCTAAAAAGACATCCTTACACAAATTTTCATGCAATAACAAAGATGATGATGAACTATAACCACTTCCAAATATGCTTTTTAGAAGCTCCATGGTTATTTCATTTGAAGTATAAGTTATTTTGAAATATATTTGCAATTGTTGTTGAGAGTGGTGTTAGCAAAACAATTATAGTTTAAATATGTATTTACACTCATTTCTAAAAAGTTTAATATGACCACTATTAACACAACATCAATGTGAGTATATCATAGAGATGAATGACACAAATTTGTTCTATTAGTGACAATGCATAATTCTTAGTGTCACAAAAGAAATTAGTGTCACTTTCGACAAGATACTATTTTTGTCAAAACTAGGACATTCTAATAATATTTCAACCCACACTAAATTGATTGATTCTATACATAGTGTAACTTCAAAAAATTAATGCCCCACACACAAATTAGACCTTCAATTTGGAGGGACACTAGTAGGGGGCGAAATGCACCATTTCCTAATAGAAATCTCCTTCTCACCAAATAAATAGTATTTAGTCTATTTCTATTCAAGATATGAATGAAGTTGCCAATTTAGGATTACAAGTTGCATGAATATATTTCTAAAAATAAATTTCTCCAACTAAAAACAGTCAATGCCAAGATGGCAATCACTTATAATCTAGATTTCTACATTCATCCGTCTTTTGAGGAAAAAAGAACTTACTTGAATCATGTCAAATTTTGGACTAAAATATTACTCCGTATCTTCTTATTTCCAAAATTTTCATCCATTTCGAATGTTTTCATCCAATTCTCTGAAGGCCTTTCATCTAGAAAACGATATCATTCATCGCCTCTCTCTGTCTGTATTGGAAAATTGCAGGAATAGCCCTACTTGGCACTTTCTCAAAAAGTACAAAAAAGGAAAGGCCGAATCAATGTACTGTACAGATTGAAACCGGTCACCCCGGTGACCGGTTGTAAAGGCCTACAGGTCACCCTCTTTGGGGAAGCAGGATTCTGTCGAGTCGCAACCGAAGCTGTCGAAGCTTTGTTGCCGCAGTGGAGTTTCCCATCGCGCACGCTCGTTTCCACCGTCTCCGCAATCCGCACTCTCCACCATGGCCACCAATGTACTCACCGTCTCTCTCTACCTGGAGCATTTTCCGCCTCCTCATTTGACCTCCATTCCCGATTCCTGTCGTCGTTTTGGTCCACCCGCCTCGATTTGGTGGTTCTTCTCAAGATTTAGGGTTGGGGAACGGGATTGCTTCGTTTCTGGTTATGAATAGAATCGGGGGGTTTCATTTGGAGGAGATGAGGGCTGATCTCAATGTCGAGGCATCGATCATGTCGAAAGTCGTGGTCTAGGGTTTAGGTGTCTTGAAACTCGTAGTAGCCATTTTTTTTTAACGATATGGGACTTTCACCATTGTTGTAGTGAAATATTCTGTGTGATGGTTTTATCATTTGCAGGGGCGGTTGGACTTCCTTGTCGGAGTCGTGGGCGCACTATTGCTGGCGCATGGTGCTTTTTCTACAATACAATGTACGTGAAGGTTTCGCTTCGTTCAAATTGATGTTTAATTCCCCTGTGAAGTTGTAGGAGAGGTTCTTAGGAGCATTCTTAAAATTGGATTTTCGCATTGGAGGTCTATGACATTGCGATTGATGAGTAATATATGGCTGCTATCTGTGGTCTGAAGAATTAGGGGTTTTGTTGAGTGAGTGAATTTGGGACCAGGTCGTTTAATCTACTTCCAGAGGGAGCTTTGCGTGTTTACTTGGGAAACCATCCTGAGATAGGGGAATTGAGAGAGGGTTTCTCAGAACAGTTTTTTGTTTTGTTTTGTTTTGCAGATAGGAGTGTTCTGAAGATCAGAGAAGAAGATTTCACGTATCCACCTTTGCAGGTGATAGAAATTTTGAAGGCTTTGGTCTCTTAAGGCTTATGCAGTTCTTAGAATATTTCTAGTTTCTAGTTTCAGTCTTTTTGCTTGCTTAGTTTGTACTGAAGGTAGAAGCTCAGCACACTTTAGGCTTCTTCCCTTGGCTTTGAAGACCCTTATGATGATGATCCCCAGACGTGATTGCAAGGTGCTCTTCAAAAGATCCTCCTACATCAAAAACCCTATGGAGCTGAGTATGTTGGGGTTTATGATGAGGCCGGGAATGGTCGATGTGCAAACACTCCCGCTTAGTGTCTAAATCAAAAATTCCTAAAAATGGTCCCTTAGGGTTTTGATCTGATCGACTTGTGGTTTTTATAAATACACTAGGGTCCTCTTTACTGTGGATAGGGCTTCGTCACCGTCCATACCATATCGTTTGGAATGTGGGGTCTGCATGGCAGGTCTTCTCTACTATTGTACCTCGTGGCATATACTTCGAGCGTTCGCGAGGCCTGATTAGGGTGTTGTGCCGTCTTGCTTTTCAGGTACTCGTTGAGGTTGCTTTAAGTTTGGTGCTATGTTTATGGGCTGCACTTAAAGTACCAGGCTCTTTTCTCCCGATTTTACCAGACGCGAAGGAGAATAGGTGAGTTTTTTGGAAGTCTTACTTCTTTGAGGAAATAATGTGAACTCTTTGAAGATAAATTGACTTGAGTAGTTCCAGGTTTATTCTTTATGAGAGTGATCCAAGAAGGAGGGTTCGGTAGTTCAAAAGGTGTTTAAGAGTCCAAATATTCATTTAAAGTTTTTCTTTGTCCAGCTTGTATGAGCAGGAAATCCATGCTTAATCATGCACCTGTGACCTATTGACTAACATTGACAATTAAATATGTGCTCTGTAGGGTGACAAAGCTTTCTGCAAATTCAGATTTTATGATCTTCAATCACCGCGGGAAAATTTTCCTACCCGAACTTGTGGAAGCTAACTTTTCATGAGCAGTATGCTCTTTCGAACAGGATTGACTGCGGTAGTGTCTTTGATCGGCAGCTTCTGAGAATCTCCTCATTGTCGTGAAAGTCAGATAGGTGACCTCGACAGCGGACACGAGCGCTGGAACATGGCCGAAACCTTGATGGAGTTGTCCTGTTAGAGCTTTTGCGTTGTGAAGTATTGAATAGCTTTTTATTATGGAAGAGGAAGTTCGACTGTGAGCATATCCTGCAGATGATACTCAAGTGGTTTCTTCAGAAGCAATCAAACTGGACAGTATTCTTTTTGTTGATGTGTATAATTCTTACTATTACCGAATTGATTATTCGTGCATTTCTTTTCCGCCATCATATGAGGAAATAATTAGGATGTCATATCTGAAGGTCCGACCAGGATGTTATATGGATGTGCAATCCAGATGACGATATTTTCAACAGGACATTCAAGGTTTTCCTAGGGGTGCAGAAAATTTTGCAGCTTAGAGTATGTCGACACTGTCTAGGAAGTCGTGATGCTATACGATCCTGCGTCTCTGCAATAAGCGCTAGTTAGAAGGTATACTTCGAGAGAGAAATTTGTAGTTTGTATGTTTGGATTCTTACGTCGTGCCTGGTGAAAGGATGAGCGTGGAGTATCTGGTCTGTACTGAAATGTACTGACGGTTACAAAATGAATTTTTCTTTTCAGCGATGGGTATATGAGCGTTCGTTTTTTCACCTTTTTCGCTGGTGGTGGCTTCAAGAATTTGGTAGAGACTACGAATTTTGCACAGACTAGAACCCAAATTTAGGAAAAAGCTAACTCAATGTAATATAAATTGCATGGACTATGACTTGTCAATTTTCAAACCATGAAATACATGAATTGAATAAGAGGTTAAGTGCAACTTTTATTTCAAAAAAATACAAGGACCCCCGAAGAGGGTGAAAATTCTATTGGTTATTCTTCCTAAACTTTGTACTGTAGTGAAGTCTTGTTGAAATTTTTAGATTTTCAAATTAGGGTAGAAGCTAGACTTTGCGAGCTTAGTTTTATAAATTTGACTTGATGGAAAAGAGATGCCATTGGAAGCCAAAATAGAGCATTAGTATAAAAAAATCAAAAAGCACTAAACATTTTTCATGATGCACAAAGAAAAACTAAGACAAAATGCCATATAAAAATTCAAGTATAACCTAAATATTTTGTGAATTTTAATTCAAGGACATTGAAATTCCATTGATAAACCTTCATCAAAATTAATGGATGATTTTCATATGCTTAGCACCATGAATAAGAGATGTTTGACCATTCATAAGTTACTACCCTAATTTTTAGGTGTTTGAAGGCAAAAAGACCATGATATAATAAATTTACATATACAAAATTTTATCAACTTTGACAAAAAACATAATAAAATTTGACATTTGTATATGCAAAAGTTGATAAAATTTGATTTGTTAGTACTAGTGAATAACCTTAGTACACAATTCATTTTGATGATTTTTAGGAAAGTTGATATTCATTTCAAAATTAATATATGAGTCTTATTTAAAAGTTTTTAGAATTTTCAATTGCATTTTCATATTTGAAATAAATTTAGAAGTTGTATTTACATATTTGCTTTAAGCTAATAGTTATTAGGCATTTGACCTTGGTATTCTTGTTCTCAACGCACCAAAAAACATGAATATTGGGAAACTTTATCCACTTTAATTACTAAAGGATATTTCTCGCACAATATGCAAAATAATTAGTTTGAGGCACAAGTGTATCATATGTCATGAATTTAATCTCACTAGGATTGCCTTGTGTACTTGTATTTCATACATAATAGTTCTCTTTAAGAAAAATATTGGATAGATGATTCAAGTGAAACTACTTAGAACTATGACTCTATAGAGTAATACCCCTCATCATTGAAGGCCTAAATAGGTTCAAAAATAGCTTTGCTTTTGAAGTGATATAGATATAAATTTCACTTAGTTATAGAGATCTCAACCGTACAATATTGTAGTGTACTTGTTGTAGATGATGTGCATCAAATTTGGTGTCATTTGACTTGATCAATTGCAAGATTATAATGTTTTAGTGTTGAAAAGGATGCTGAAATTTTCCTACACATTTGGAGACAAAATTCGGTTTCTTAATCTACTCAAATGAAGAAACATTAAACCATAAAGTGATTCAAAATGAGCATACAAACACATTGATGAAAAAAAATATCATTCATTTGACTCATTGTGTCTACAAAATGGCTATGGAATGTCAAAAAATAGCAAGAAACGTTGTAGAAAACAAATCAAAAACTAAACCTCCATCTACTAAATTGCTTCTCAGTCACTCATAACTTCTTGGATTCATATGAAAATTTAGCCACATAAACTAGACTAGTACGCGCAACTTTTCAACCAAAAAAATTATTGTTAAAAAACAATGTATGAAGAAGAAACAAGCCACTGAAGTTCATTGTAATCCCAAATGTTGGGATTATGAACTTCGAATTGCTCTCAAACATTCAAAACAACTTGGATTGACATGAAAATTCTACCACAATAACTAGACTTCGAGGGGAACATAATCCAACAAATTTTATTGAAAAAGAACATTGGATGAAGGAAATACAAGCTTACAAAGTTGCAACCATCAAATGTAGTTTGGTGAACTCAAATTTAAACTATGAACTTCAATTGGCTTCATAAAACTCAATACATCTTGGATTGTTCTGAAAATTTTACCACACAAACTAGAAGAGAGAGTGAAAATTTCCCAACAAGATTATTGAATTTGGAAATTGGATGCAAAAGTTACAACACTTTGAATTGGACTTGAGGACACTTTTTGTCCCCTTCAAGATGAGGGGTTAATCAATTAATGAAGATTGAGAGATGGTGACACTCTTAACCATCCATCTAAAATCCTTGAAATTAAAGTAAAAAAATTCAACAAATAATGTAGAAAAATTTCTATAGTGGTCATCCACGATGAGTCATATAACCTTTAAAAAAATCTCTAATATTGTTTTTACATACAACACTTCATAGTTATAAATGAAAATTTAAATGATTACATGTATGCATTTCATGTCCCAACCTCCATTGTGATACTAAAAAAGCCTAAATGCAATTGCACTTTACACTACAATTCAATTCTTTCAAATTTTCTCTTTTCTATATATTTTAGTAATCTATCATATTTTGTTAAGATTTAATTAGATGACTTCCACATTTCAAGTTGGGAACACAAACTATGGGAGATATATTGATTGTCATTATCCTCCGAGATGCAAGACCTACGACCCTAGAGAACTTCTTTGCATCTTCACTTAGTTGAAAGTATAAATTAAAAGAATGCAATTACATAAAATGTACATGCATTTTGGAAGTGACATGTTAATAGTAGAGTACAAAGTGATGGTTTTTAAATATTTGACATTCATTGGCTAAGATTTCAAGTAGCATTTATGTCTTACAATAATACTTCTAGGTATTCATAAACAAAATAATTTGAAGTAATGCAGGACAATTATATTCTTCCTCTTTCATTTACAATGGCCATACTTACAATACAACTATATTTGTTTGAGATTTATTTAGTGGATCGAAAAAAATAAAAATTGATATATATATATATATATATATATATATATATATATATATATATATATATATATATATATATATATATATATATATATTATGCAATTCACATTTCACAAGCAATTATAAGGTAGGAGGTCCATAAGTGTTGGGCTCTACGAGTATTTTCAAACATAAAGGTCTATTTTGCTTTCTTATTGAACCAACGATGTACAAAGAGTATACATTTCACAAAGTGAATGTTTTTAAGCGACCATTGTGTTTCAACTTCAAAATTTATAATTAATTCCACAAAGCTCTTTAAAACTATGGAACAATTTGGATTAGATGTAAATTCCATTTGTCTTTCAAGAAAAATTGATTGAGAAACATTTCAAGAAGACTAACCTTCCAAAATTAATTTTCAACTCTTAAATGGGTGCTTGGTGAACCTCCTACCTTATTGCAAGTTCTCTCATGATAAGCTAGTGAACTAACCTTACTACTATATGTGAATGATAAAAAAATGGTGGCAATGGGTGTATCCCTACATTAAATTAGGTTTGTTTTTTTTGTTTGTTTGTTATGGTCATGGATCTCTAAAACTGTGAGTTCTTGGTATTGTCGAAAAGCCCTCTTTGAGAAGGGGTGCACAAACTTTATTTTGTAGCGTTCTAACTCAAGGCAGAAAAGATATTGAAGTTTGAAGTTTTTCTAAATTTAAAAATTAGAAAATCATTTTTATTTTTATCTTATTATACTAAAGGCAACAACACATGCATACTAGTCTACCTTGGAAGCCCTAGCTGACAAAGACTCTTGTGGTCTCAAACTTTTGTTCCTTTTTCTTGGTTGCCTTACCTCCATCATGGAGAGCTTTTGTCTCAATACAAGGTACTCTTGCACATTTATCATTAGCAAATTGAATTTCTAATATATTACAAGAATATTCTTTAAAATATTCTAATGATGAATTCACTAAGTCAATGGCATTTTATTCTAAGAATAAATCTTTCAATAAAACTTGACTACAACAATTTTTATCAAATAATAAAAGCAATTACAATCTTTCTTTCAAAAATATGAATAATTCAAAACCAAAAATAATATTTTGTCTTTATTGTCGCAAACCACATTACAAATTCCCTAAATGCTACAAAAGATTAAGAGACTGGTTGATTGGTATTTATCTACCAATTAATTGATCTTCCAATAATCATCAAAACTCAATCTAATTATAATATTCATATTCATATTCTGAATAAGAAAACATCACATCAATCCCAACAAGTTAATGTTGCCCAAGATAAAGAACCAATTTACTTATTTATTGTTTCTAGTGATGAAGTGTCTAATAACTTGTTATGATGACATAAATATACCTTCTACATGGTACTTAGATTTTAGTGCCAAACAACATATGACACCAAGTCAAAATTGTTTCTTCAACTTATAAAAAGTTAAATCCTACTATAGTAAACTTGCCAATCACCGCATAGACAAAATTCAAATCTTTCTCCACATGAATGAAGAGACTTGCATGTTTTGAAATTTGGCATGATCATTAAATGCCATGTTAAGATTCACCTTCAAAAAATAGAATGTAATAATATTTCTTCCTAAACTTTTTATTGCAATCTAAAGGTGATGAAGCTAAAATCTAGTTAAAAATTCCTTACAACCCTTCACCACATAGTATGTGGTCATTAGGCAGTGATACAAAATTTTGTTCCCATGGCAATTGAATTGGTAGATGCATTGTGTGGTTAGTGTATGGTAAATGGAAATGGTTGTTGTGTGGTTTTTGGATGTGTGTGGTAAATGGCAAGTTTACTCTAGATCTGTCTTTATGGGTGATAATACATGTCATTATGCAATAGGCCAAGGTTCAATTATAGTTAAATTGCCTTCTAGTCCAACTGCAATTATTAGTGATATATTATATTTACAAGTTTAGCAAGAAATTTGTTATCTTTAAGTCAAATTTTAGAAAAAGGAAGCAATTTTACATTTACCAAAGGCTTGTGTAGCATTGAATTTATTACACCTTTTGGTAATAAAATCATCACTATATGCAAACAAGAAGGAAATTTATTCCTAGTTGAATTATGGATCTTAAGTAATTCTGTATTTTCTACTAAATCACATTCAATAATTACAAATTAGAATGAACCACTCAAATTACATTATCAATCATGTCATTTAAATAAATCTCACATTACCATGATGCAAAAGCTTAATTTAGTGATTGGCTTGTCTACATGTAAAATGTTGGAGTTACCATTGTGTGAAGGGTGTGTTTTTGGTAAACACCACATTCAACCATTTCCACGCCAATCTACACACCACTAAATCTCCTTGGAATTCATTAATTCTTATGTAAGTGGTAACATATCTATTTCATCATTGAATGGATCACATTATTTTTTTAATTATTTATCAATAATTTTTCATGATTCACAACTATCTATTTTTTCAAAAATATATTTGAAGTATTTAATAAATTTCAACTATTTAAAGCATTGGTAAAAAACCAATTTCATTTTAAAATTAAAATTTTACAAAGTGATAATAAAAGTGAATACATATCACAACATTTAAGAGATTTTTGTGTACAACATGGTATTCTTCAATACTTTACTATCCTTTATAAATCAAGTCAAAACAATGTTGCCAAATGCAAAATACAAACATTAGTAGAGAGTTCTCAGTCTATATTAAAGACATCTAACTTATCTAAAAAGTTTTGGGCTAATGCTATTGCCACAGCCTTCTATGTCCAAAACCAAAGTTTTACTTCTTCTTTACATAATTCTATGCCATTTGAGAAATGGATTGGGTCTAAACCTACATTGAGTCATCTTCACATATTTGGTTGTCTAGCATATGAACATATCCCTAATTCCCTATAAATAAAAGAACTATATGGGACTATAAAGCAAATTAATGTATATTTAGTGGTAATGGTGAGTTGAATGGCATTAAAGGTTATAGACTTTACAATAAACATTCTCATCAAATAACAACAAGCCGAAGTGTCATTTTTCATGAAGATGCCTCATTAATTACCATATTTTGTTCCTCATAATAGTACTATTACATCACTCAATTTTCCTATGATTTCTACGAAAGTCCTTAGCCACCTCAACCTCCTATTCCTATTGTATCTAATCCAATACAACAGTCTATTCCTTCCACTCCACCTCACATAGTACCAAGTACCCCTAGCAACAATGAATTGACTCCATTATTTCATTTTGACTTCTAATCTCTATGCACATCCTCTCTTATTTCTACACCACCAAATCCTTCATCACAACATTGAACTCTTGCTTCTCTTAATTCTCTTATGCAACTTAGATTGGTGTGTAATCATTCACCTCCTCCTAAATGAAGGTCTACACAATTTAACAAAGGAAACTAGAATTCTACTAAATTCTATGATTCTCATTTACATGCCTATGCATTTATGGCTCAAATAATTGAGCCTCAAACCGTTCAAGAAGCCTTGGATGGTGTTCATAAATTAAATTGGCAACATGCCATGCAATGTGAATATGATTCAATCCTAAAAAATAAAACTTGGATCTTAGTTGATCCTCCACCTAATGCCTCTATTATTAGCACAAAATGATTATTTTGTAGAAAATATAATTATGATGGTAGTCTATCTCGCTATAAGGCCCAATTTGTTGCTCGGGGATTTACCCAATGAGAAGGGTTGGATTATTTTGAAATTTTTTTTTGGTAAAGAAAATGTCTTTGTTATGTGTTTTATTAGCTTTGGCCACTCTTAACAAATATTTTATACACCAAATGGATGTTATTACCACATTTTTATATGGTGAATTAAATGAAGAAATCCACATCAATCAACCTATAAGTGAAAGAAAAGTATATTGTCTTTTGAAATCATTGTATGGCCTTAAACAAGCACCTTGTTTGTGGTATGAAAAATTAAACAACCATTTATTGTATAATGGCTATTTAAAATGTACTTTCAATCCAAATGTTTATATTAAACAATATAAATATTTTATTATTCTCATTGGCTTATATATATGTTGATGATTTAATTTTAATTTAAAATGATTTACCGTTTCTCAATGCTCGGAAATAGCTATTGTCTTCCTCTTTTTCTACGACTAACAACCTAAACTTATCCTATATGTTGAGAATTCAAGTAAGTCAAGATCGTGCTAAATTTATTTTATTTTATTTCAAACTAAATACGTTAATGATATACTACTTAAATTTAATATAGCCTTTTGTAAGCCGATACATACTTCTATTGAAGTTGGTCTAAAATATTCTAAAGAAATGATGCCTAACACACACAATGAAATACAAATTATGAATCATTTTTTTTATTCTAGTGCAATCAAGAGTCTTCAATATCTTGTTAAAAGTACCCGACCGGATTTTGCCTATTGTGTAAATAATTTAGCTTAGTTTATAGGAAACCCAGGTCATCAACATTGGTTCAACGTTAAAAGAATAATGAGGTATCTCAAAGGCTCTATTCATTTTTGTCTTATTTATAGAGCCCTATATTTGCAATCTCATTCTCTTCAGACTTGGACTTATTCAGATTGGGCTATTAATTATGATACACGTTGTTCAAAGTTCTTACATTTAGTTTTTATGTTCAATTGGCCCAATGTCCTATCTTATGGAATTCAAAGAAAGAAAAAACTATTGTACTTTCATCTGTAGAAGTTGAATACATAACATTGTTGGGTAGAGAGGGTTTGCCATGGGAAAACATTGGGTTTTTAGCTACAATTAAAATCAACTCAAGATATAAAAGATGGTGTGATCAAGTGTAAAATGACCCCATAAATATTTCAAGTCAAGTTCATACTTGGATGAACCTCATATAGTGTCATATAGGTCAAATAAAACACCATAAAATTGTAAAGAGGTAGTAGAAATTAAGTATGAACTTCAAAAATCCTTCAAAAAAATCTTTAATACTTTGTTAAATGCCACATTTTCTCCAAAACTTCACATGAAGAGTGTGATAGTTTTTCAAAAAGTTAACAAAAAATCTATAACTCCTTCAAATTTAAAATGAAAATATCATATTTTCCACCTTCCATAGCCATTCAAAGTTTCTTTTGTCCGAATCAAAGGCAGCTTCTCACTATTCTCCTTTCAAGTCCATAACTTTCACTCCCTAATTCCAAACAAAGAGTGTAAAGACTTTTTAGAAATCTAACACAATTGTATACAAACCCTCAAAATTTCAACCCAAAATATGATATTGTTGGACTTTTATAGCGGGTCAAAAAATTCCTCTTCAACTCATAAGTAGTTCTTCACTATTGTACTTCCTAACCCATAACTTTTGCATCTTAACTTCAAATTGAATGAGTGATAGCTCTTTAGAAAGTTAACAACTCAACACATATTCATACCAAATCTCAAGAAAAAGACTTTCTCACCAAAAAGCTATGAGCCCTAAAAAATTCTACCTTTCAACTCCAAGACAATAAACCTTCCTACACTCTAGTATGCATAATTTTCTCATAAAAACTCCAAATGAAGTGAGTGATAGATTTTTGGAATCACAAGAAAGAGAGGAATATACTTTCAAAATTTCATTACAACATTCTCAAAATAGAATACACTATGTCTCTTGAAACGTATGGCTCTCTCCAAACTAGCATGAGGAGGAAGAAGAAGGGACTCCACCTCATCTTCTACCTCATCTTCCATCCCATCCACCTAAACAAGTAGATTTCAGCCCCTAATGTGCTACATGGACCACATTTTATCCATTGGCTATCTCTATTTCCCCCATAATTCTATCCATATCCCCCACATGGAATTCTAACCTTTCAAAAATAAAAATAAAAGGTAAAACAAGCTTCACCTTTTGTTTCAACAACTTCTAAGATACAAATAAAGTTTTAAAATAACTCAAACTCTAGAAATAAAAAAAATTAGAATCAAATAGTTGTCTAATAGAGGTTAAAAAAACAAAGTTTCAAGAAAGTGCATTCATTTTGTTTCTTGAGATTCCATTAAAAAAAACCTCTAAATCAACTTGTCAATATAATCTACATAGTGTACGCATTCACAATGCAACAACATCTACTATATTATCAAAGAAGTCCTATGGCTTCAACATTTACTTAGTGAGATTGGATTTCTTCAACTTCATCCGACACTTATATATTGTGATAATCAATCATGCCTTGCTTTAACAAAGGATCCACGTTTTTTTTATTGTTCGAATCATATTGAACTCTAATATCATTTTTTACAACAAAAAATTGAAGACAAAGAAATTATTTTTGATTTTACACCTACAACAACTATGTGGGCTGACATCTTTACAAAAGCTTTACCTCAAATAAAATATATACTTGTGTTCTAGCTCTTGGCTTGAAATATTGAGGATTTTTTTTTTTGTCTTGTGACAAAAACTTTGCTTTGGGAGGATACCTCTCTAATTAGTATACTCAAAGTTTTTATTTTATTTTATTGAGAAAGTTCACATGAAGGGGGGATGTTAGAATATAGATGAAATCATTTATCATTATACATTTATCATTTGATACAATTGAATAGTCATTATTTATAGACACATCTTTATAGATCTCTATTAATATGCCTCTCTATTAGTGTGCTTCACTATATACAAGTACTTAAGTGTGTGATTTATTATATTTAATTATTATCAATAATATATTTTCATATATCAAGTTTACTTTAGAATATATTTTTGGAAGCAAGGATGTGATTGAATTAGGGACAACATAAAAGTCTTCTAAGTATATGAATAAACTTAAATCTAAAATTAAAGAACAATTTTAGATCATCTTGTTTTCAAAGAAAATGATGTTGTGGTTTGAAATAATGTGACAATCAGAATTCAAGGTCATTCAATTGATAAATTTTTTTTAACACCATTGGCTTCACCATAGCCAATGAAAATGCATTTTAAGCTTTTGATGTCAAACTTCTTTTGCTTTTCATGAGGTATATGAGTACAAGCTAAGCTAAATATTCTCAAGTGCAAAAGATTAGGTTGAATGCTAGTCCATACATTAGATGAGATTTGGGGAAAGAAGGGGCCGTTTCAGGCATGTTCCCACATCAGTGAAGGCACAGTTGACTACTGTCAGTTGTCATAAATACTAATTTTTTTTTTAAAAATTGGTCCTAGAATTGAAGAAAACTCGAAAAAAAAATTCCAAAAAATAAAAAAAATTCTAACATGGTCAGCACTTCACCACATCAACACTGCTACAATGGTGTACTTCAGTGATTTTCCCACTACTGGGAACTACAAAGAACTCACAATCTTCTATTTGGCCCAAATCTCATCTAATGATTAATAGGGTGTTGAATTGGTTTAAGCTTTGGTGAGGGAAAGATTTTGCAAATAGCATGCTATGGCAATTGCCTTTAGCCTAAAATGGATTGTAAAGGTTGGAAACTTTGAACATGCTCTAGGCTTATTAGACCAGGGTTTTGTTCTTTTGTTCAGAGACCCCATCTTGAGCTCGATTTTAGGAATTTGTAAATGGATGTTGGATGCCAGAATCTATACAAAACTTTTTGAAGTTATGCGAAGTAAACTCACCACTATTTTCATAATGAAGAAACAATATCTTAATGACTTGTTTGATTCTTGACAAGAGCTTTGTATTGTATAAAAATTGAGAGGACTACATATTTCTTTTGTAGAAGGTATACATTATTATATACATCATTGGTGAAAAATCATCAATGAATAAAGAAAGTAGAATATGCCTCCAAGTGAAGATGTATTCATTGGCCCACAAAGATTTGTGTTTATCAAGGCTAAGACCACAATGGCACATGTTACTAGAGTAGTTGGATAGGTTGATTTTGTTTGTTTGCTAAGAATGCATCCTTTACAAATAGAGAGACTCGATTTGATAGGAGGTATACCAACAACCATAGCGAAGGTTTACATAATACTTAAGTAGCGGACATTGATATGTCCAAGGTGACGATATCACTTCAAAATTTCTTTGTGTGTCTTTAGTGAAGTCATTGCTACATATAAATGGAAATGGAGGATTCCGTTGATGCCAATTCCCAAGGAATGTAAGTTCTCTTGTTTTTAAATATAATACTTTATAGCTAGTGTGGAATTGGATGATTTGGTCTTAATGATATAGTAGTCATGTTTGAAAATAATGATTGTGTTTCTATTCTTAGTGATTTAGGGTATGGAAAGAAGGTTTTTAGCTAAATTGGAGATATAGAAAATGTTTGTTATGAGTAGAGATTATCCTAAATTGTGAGTTGTAATAGGACTAAAGTGAAGCCAATTACTTGATAAGAAGAATTATCACTTCAAATGATTAATTTAGAAGTAGGAAGTCCTTGATTTTCTTGAAGCAGGGACATGTTTGGGGATCATATTTTGACTTGCTTTGGAATCCAAGAACAAAAAAGGTGAGGTACTGAGAGTGGTTTCAATTGCACTAAATAAATATCATAGTTCCTTTATGGTGAATTTATTAGTGTGAGGTCAAGAAGATTGACTAGTCTAATCTTGTTTCTTTTTCCAATAGCTTGCTACTTTCTGATCTGGAATACTATAGTAGCGGCAAATAATTGAATCAAATGGACAGTTATAAAGTGAGGTTGAAGTGAAATTTTTCCAATAAAAACTTGGATCTTGGAAAAATATTTTTGCAATCACATAGGGATGGTCTATTTGAAGGCAATTTTGTAAACTTGTCTTTTATATAAAAGATATGTGTAGTGGTTTTATCAAATTTGGATATTATGAAATTATTGCTATCATTTTGTTGAAGAATATTGGAGAGCAATTTCATGAAGGTGATATCTGATATTCCTCCTTGTATAGTGATAAATGAACTCCAAATGTTAGGTAAGGCTGTTAAGAGCAAGTTTACTTGTTGAAGGTCTGTAAAAATGCAACCAACAATGGTTGCTTCTTGTAAAGTGGACTACCAGGATTCCAAAGACATAATGATATCTTCATATTTAGACATAGTCATGTGGCACAATCTCTTAGGGAGATTTATTTGACTAGCCTTGTTAGATTTTTATAAATCTATTTAATACAATCCTATACTTCTTTTGAAGTTTTGAAAGGACGTAACAAATTGAGTTATTTTTCTCCACAATGAAGGAGTATATCAAACGTGCTTTGAAATCTATTGAAGCAAATAATGTTCTATTTGTAAATTACTCTTTAGTGGAATAAGTTCAAACCAAAGGAGGCTTGTCGATGGAAATTTCATATCAATAGATAATTGATAATTGACTTCTAGTTCCAATTAGGGTTCTATTTCCAACTCAATTGCTCAACACTCCAAATAGACATAATCTCCCAATTTGGAAAATAACAACAATTACCACTACAAAGACACCTCAAATTCCAATTGGGATTTGCAACTTAAAACTAACCAACTCGACACATTATTTTTTTCAAATCATGCAGGCATCCAAAATTGGTGACACACACATAGATTTGGACCGCTAATTTGTTCCAATAAATATATGCATTGTATGAACACAAACATGCACAACAACTTCCAACTAACTCACATATTAGACTTCCACACTAAATGAATTTAATCAATCAAATACACACACCCCAACTTGGAACCAATCTTCTTGATTTTTTCAAATTACATATAATCCAGTTCCAATTCACACATTCATACCACTACATTGAACACCAATTAGACATATAATTCTCATCATATTAATTCCAAATTGTTGAACAAATCACCAGTTACAACTTATAAAGTTCCTCCATCATAAACTCATGCTTCTATTATAGTTAGACTAATTAGGATATAAACATGAGTACTTCGTCACACTAATATTCTCATATTCCATATCCAATGACACATCTCACACATCAAATCACCTCAAAATCTCACAAAGACAAAAGAAACATGCACAACCAACTTGGGCCATAACTCTTAGTGGCTCTCTCATAATAGGTGACCATCACTTCAAAAATCAAAACCTAATAGGACTCAAAAACCAATGGTTACAACACCAACTCAAACTAATAGGCATACAAAATAACTACGAGCTTGGAACCACATCTTCAAACCAATTGGCTGCGACTTCAAACAAATAAAACTCCAAGTTGGAACAAATATATGTTTCAATCCAATAAGGCTACATTATCCACCTACTTAGCAAGATTGCCCCATCACCATCTAAACTTCTGTAGGAAAAACACAAAAATACAATCTTCAACTTAGTCAAATGACACCCAAAACTGCCAAATTGGACACAAAATTTATAAACAACCTGATACAATGGAATAAAAGCACCACTAAAACACATACAAAAACTCAAAAATAAACCCAATTACAAATTCTACATAATCTTTCAATTCCCAAGATGTGAGGCTTGCAACATCAAAGGAAGTAGGAGCAACTTCTATGTTGTCAACAACAAACCACAATTTCAACCATATTAGAGACATTACAATTTTGATAATCCATATAGAGTAATGAGATGCACTCAAAGGTGCAATGGAATAAGCTAGAGATGTTGAGTTTGAAGATGAAGCCATTGTAAGATTCAATAGAGTCCAAATTCTCTGGGAGCCAAATCGTTGGAAGTTTAACCATCAATGGATAAAGCCATTATTATATTTCTTAAGATTCTTGGTGAATGGTTGAAGGCTTGATGTAACTTTCTCCATCAACAAAGAATTGAAGATTGAGCTCATTGAAGTGTGCTAACACTAGAAGAAAACTATGTTTTTGTGAACACAATTTTTGTCTATTTTTTGTCAGAATTGGCAAAACTAATCAGCTCGCTCAACGTAACTACAAGGCAATTTTCTTCTAGTATAAAGTTGCAATGAAACTTACAGGTGCAAGTGGAATCCCATGTGTGGTGTTTGTGAATTCCGGTTGCTATTCACCCTATTGCTACTCTTCTACGATTTCTAGGAGTCTTGATTCAACTAGTTCAAAGGAAATTGAAAGAATTCATTGATAATCTTTAACTGATTTTCTACATTAGTTCTCTCTCCTTCTATAAAACATCTTCACTAGAGCATTCAACTCTAGGGGGCAAAGGAAAGCACATGGCTCCGATCAATTCAAATCTATAAGAACTCTAAGACCATGTGATGAACAAAATACAAGGTACACAAGGAGAGAAATGGTATATATATTAATAATATATTAGTACAAGGCATACAACCTTCTTATATTGAAGAGATGACACCACTTGAATTATCGTAATGGTGTGTGATTGCAAGTAAGTGTGTGATTCTAGAACTAACATACAAACGAGTAAGTATTAAATCTACAGTTTGACTATGCTAACAAGGGTGGATTTTCACTTTTTTAGGATTGGTCTAAAATGATTTTCTTCTTGTGTTAGGTGGAAATTGATCCATGCAAATAACATTCCTTTTTAGAAATCTCCTTTGAATTTCAACTACAAATTTCTTAGAATAGGTACATAGTGTATCCAACCTCCAAAATTGCAAGTATGACATAATTTTAAAAATAACTACTTTTTATTTAATGAAAAAATTCAACATCATATTTTTGTCATTAATTTTGAGTTGTTATATTCACCTTTATAAAGTATGGTCTCACTTGGTATGAATTGAATAGTGTAAGGAAAGCCTTAAGATTTGATTTAATTAGATACACTTTGCAACTAGATTCACTTTACTTACACCATGTCTAACACCAAATATGGACATATTTTTAACTATATTGAATCATTATATAGTTCTATTTGAAAACATTTAATCACAGAATGTAAGTTAATATTTCTTGCAATCTTAAATTAGAAGATTACAAAAATCACAAGATAGTAAAAAAATTGTGCTGTGTCAATAGATGGCCCCTTTCAATTTGAAAATAAAGGAAATGAGCTAATAAATCAACAACAATTAAGGTTCTTTTTCTATTTTGTGAGTACTCCAATTGAGATGTATATGGTAAAGGAATTTCTTAGAAGAAGGGTTATTCAATAGAAGAAAAAATGAAGTTGGAAATAACTTCTTAATATAACTTTAATATTGATAAATTTTTACTATAATATTAAAAAAAAAGTGTCAATTCCAACAAGAGTATTGTAACAAGAAACCATCATTATATATAAAGAAAAAATTAATTAAATTTCAATTAAATTTTTTTGATATTTTTGGCTTATTTTTTGCAATATAAACATCCCGTTATATCTCACTTTTACTTAATATGAGTCATAATGGAGACAATGCTTTAAATTTTTTCGTATTTTAATCCTTGAAGGACCAAGTATACCTTCAATGCACACATGATATCTCACATACGTTCACACAAAGTCAAATTCAAACAACCGTTCATAAAATTTGAATTCAAAATGTGCCATATGCCCCTTTTGCAAGAATTTCTTAAAGTTCCAATTAGATGCCCAGATCAAAATTAAGTTGCTTAGAAAAATTCAAGTAGCTTAGGCATTTTGAATATACATATGATCTACTAAATTCCTCATCAACTTCTTAAATTTGACATTTTTGTAACTAACATGACGTAGTACCAAAAACTCACTCCAAGAGGAGTCACCACTCTATTAACCCTACAAAATAAATAAAAATTCTAAGTACAAACACTACTATCTTGCAATGTTTGCTCTCCAAGTTATCAAAATTTTCTCTACATATTCTAATTAAATGTTTGTCTCTCTAAGGTATTACTATTTGGATTGAAAATTGAAAATTTCCTTATTACCAAAAAATCATATAAAAATCACTATTATATTGACTTCTTTCTATTATAGGGTGATTCAATGTAAGTGTGAGTTCTAATTTGCCTCTAAAATTTTGCCCAAGTGTACATAACAAGATGTAGTGTTCAAGAGTGTAGTACACAAGTGTACATAATAAAATGTCGTAACCAATAGTATAGTGTACAAGTGTACAATGGGGTGCTAATCAAAATGGCGTTTTTGGATTCATAATGAAGGAAATTTCACAACTGCCAACTTTGACAGCCTCCGAAGGGCTGAAATTTTTTTGATTTACCATGAATTTTTTTTCATAAGATCTTCTCAATTCCAATAACATGCGTGACGAATTTGAAGGTCAGAAGATTTATACAAAAAAAGATATCCACAATCTACTAACATGTGTAGTTGTAGGAAACAATGGGGGAAACCATTTCACTACTACCAACTTTGACACCCTCCTAAGGGCTGAGAAATTGTCTATTTTCCATGAAATTTTTGGTACAAGATGTTCTTCATGTTAGTAACCTGTGTGACAAATTTCAAGGTCAAAAAATTTAAGCAAAAAAAGATATTCATAATCTACCAACATGTATGTCCTCCATTTGCCACAATCATTGCTTCTAACCTAGAGGGCATAGAATGACATAATTGAAGGAGCTTTGTACCACTAATTAACCTTCACTCTCTTTCAATAACTAGTACCTTCAAGTCATCTAAGTTTCTTGGGCATATTGGGCTACATTGCACAACATCTTTCAAAATCTTCCAAAGGTTCTCAATTGGATTGAGATCAAGAGAGTTTGTAGGCCAATCGAGCTTCTCTGGAAGGCTTGTTTGTCTCCATTCTTCACAGAGTTTGCTATGATGGATGAGTGCGCCATCTTCCATGAACAATCCATGTGGCACTCTTCCCATGAAATGAAGCAACTCACCTTTGTAGACCACTTCAACAAAATCCTTAGCAGAGCATCAATCTTTAGGCATAAAAACAAGTTGTGACTTTTGCCCTCCAGCAAATGCGCCCCAAATCATTAAAGAAGTTCTCCCACTCTTAAAAGTTGGAACTATACAACTTAATGAATAGTACTCATATGCATTTCTCCAAATATGAACTTGTCTAGAATTTTTTCCAACTTCAAAGGTAGACTCATCTATCCAAACAACTCACTTCCATTCTTCTACACTCCATCCACAATACTTTTGAGCAAAAGCCAATTGTTGAGACATGTGACGAGGTGTCAAGAAAGGTAATTTGACTGCAATTTGACTGAAAATGCCACTCCCATATAAGACCCTTTGAATAGTTCTTCTAGACACTTGACTAGAACACATACTAGTAATCTTTGAGAGTGTCGAGCAACGATGAGTGTTTGAGACATGTATAATAGCATGAACATCTCTATCACTAAGCTTCTTAGCATGACTTCCACTACAAGGTTTACACTTGTAGGTTCCATCTTCTCGAAATTTCTTCACCAACCTTTGAACTATTCTAATAGGGACTTCAACAATAGCTACAATGTCAACTCTTGTCTTCCTTGCCTCACTCAAAGCTACAATTCAAGCACGAGTTTCATCTGAAATAGCCATCATTAACAAATTTTAGAATGCTAATTGGATCCAAAAATTTTAGTAACCAACCTAATGCACTCATTACTCAAACCTTAGTCAGTGATCACCCATCACCCATGATCCAACCCTCACTTACTTAGTCACCACATAGCCTCACTCACTCAGTCATCACATAGCCTTGACTCACTCATTTATCACATCCTTCATGCACTTAGTCATCACTTAGGCTACTCATATTCACAAACCTTCAATCCTCTACTTAGAAAAATAATCATCCATCACTTGCCGCTTAGATCATCACACATCCCACTTCCTACAATGCTCAATTCTAAATGCAAGCATTCATATTGAGAGGAAATAGCTTCTTCTTTCATGTATGGTGTTTGATTCTTGAACAAGTGCATTCTCTAAGATGTGACAAGTGCACAAATCCAGATTTGGATATCTTTAATTTTGTTGAGAAGCACTTGTTTAAGAATTTCATTAGTTGGATAATTTCAATCCGGAAGCATGAGTGTCCAAAATACTTCAACCTTTTTAGTATTTCCTTAAAATGTTTCTCACAACTACACACATTGGTAGATTGTGAATATCTTTCACTGTTTAAATTTTTTGATCCTAAAATTTGGCACACAGGTTACTATCATGAAGAACATCTTGTACCAAAAATTTCATGGAAAATAGACAATTTCTCAGCCCTTAGGAGGGTGTCAAAGTTGGTAGTAGTGAAATGGTTTCCCCCATTGTTTCCCACAACTACACATGTTAGTAGATTGTGGATATCTTTTTTTGTATAAATCTTCTGACCTTCAAATTCGTCACACGTGTAATTGGAATAGAGAAGATCTTATGAAAAAAAATTCATGGTAAATCAAAAAAATTTCAGCCCTTGGGAGGCTGTCAAAGTTGGTAGTAGTGAAATGGTTTCTCAAAGCTACACATGTTGGTAGATTTTGAATCTCTTTTTTTGTATTGATCTTTTGGCCTTGAAATTTGGAGCATATGTTGTTAACATAGAAAAATTTCTGTTCCAAAAATTTCATGGCAAATTTTTTTTTTCCAATCCTTGGGAAGTTGTTAAAGTTGGTAGTAGTGAAAAAAATTTCAAAGCTACACATGTTGGTAGATTTTTAATATGTATTTTTTGGTAAATCTTTTGGCCTTCAAATTTAGTATACATGTTTATTAACTTAGAGATGATCTTGTGTTAAACTTTTTGTAGTAAATTATCAATTTTTCACCCCTTGGGAGGCTGTCAAAGTTGGAAAATGTGAAATTTCCTTCACTACAAATTCAAAAATTCCATTTTGATTGTCATCCCACTGTACATAACAATATGTAAAAGTCAACAATGTAACACACAAATGTGTATAACACTTGGAGTATTCAACAATATAATGCACAAGTGTACATAGCAAGATGTAGTACTCAATAGTATGGAGGAAAAATCTCATTCTAAGAAGTTTGATGACCATAATTGATAGGGATGGAAAAGAATCTATTTCTCTCACTTCAAACATTATAATCATGCAATCTACACTGTCGCAGCAAATGAAAATTTTTCCCCATTTTGCCACTATGGTCTCATACTCTTTTATACGGTTGAAAATAATATTCTCATTTTCAATTTTAGCGAATGCACAAAAAAATGACAATTTTTGACAATTTCTCATGAAAAATTTCCATGATCCTTTAGATGCAGACCTATTGTTTTGATACAAATCCCTCCTTCAAAGTAATTTTTTTTGAAATCACCCAATTTTTGGAACTAATAGAAAATACCTTAGAACATTTGGTTTATAGGCTAGAATTATATGGAATCTAAGATAGCATATCCACATAATGTCCACCTCCGACATCAACTTTGGATATTTTAGTATTTTAGTGGTTAAATTTACACTAATAGAGAAACCTTTTCAATTGTCATGTATAGTCCAAGGAAGTGATCCACAAGAAATCCTACATAGTAACTTAGATAACCTTTGGGTTTTTTCATTAGTCAATTTTTTTAACTTCTACTACTAGATTTTTACCTGGTATTAATTCTTAAGGGAACAAGGCACATTTTGAGCAAAAATTGTCAAAAAATATCATTTTTTAAGGCATTAAGAAAAAAATGAATTTTTCAAAACAAAATTATCTTTAGAAATTAGTACTATAATACTATAGAAATTTATGGAAAGAATTTCAAAAAATTTGACCACACAAATTAAAAAATTATAACGTTGGAAGTTAGGTATTCTTTTTCCAATAATATCAACACAATTTACCTCCTTCTAGAGTGAGAATTTTGCACTATTGATGGATGTATTTATAATTTCATCCTATACCATGTTAATTACAAATTTGGAAATTTTCAAAAGGAAAGAATTAGTTCACATGCTGACCAAAGTTGTTTGAGTTGCCCAAAAGGTTCAATCCAATATAACTTTTGATTTAGACACTAGATTGGAAAATAAATGATACTCCCACTAAGGGGATACATATATGCCTTTGAGGACCTCTCAAAAATAAATTATTTGCCTTTTTCATTGAAAAATAAAAGTTTTCAATAGTTTACCTTTGAAACTAACAAATTGTCCATACAAAAATGTCAATCAGTCAAAAGAATTTAACTGACCATATTAAAACGAGCTTGAAATTTCACATCAACTATATATGGTTGGTTGGATAGTTAAGGGTTAAAACTCCAATAAGACTTTTGCATATCGAAAAATTCATATCAATTAGCAATGAGTTTGGTCTACTTTGGAGAAAGATTCACAATTCATGTACAAAGGGATTTTATTTGTACCCATTTTCCGCTAAGGGGTGATAGCAAGAAACACTTGCCCTATTATTTTCTTGTTTTCTTGCCCTTGGGCAGGTGGTTTTGTGCTCATAATTTTGGCATCGTTAGTCCATTTGGTGTGAAATATAGAAAGAAGGTAGATGCAACAATTTTAGACATTTCATAATTTTTTCAAATTTTTTCAAATTTTTTTACTATGTTTAACATACCCCCTATTGGATGTCTATTTTGGCCATTTTTTTTGGGGGGGGGGGGGGTAGTACTATTTTTTACCCAAAAATGAAAATTGGAAGCCACAAATTAGATATGTTTGAGGTGTACTAACTTTTCAAGGATTGATGAAGAATTTTTGTGAAAATAGCAACATGTCAATTGCGCACATGGGGTCAAAGTGACCTTCCTTTGTGCGAAGGCTACAAAGAGGGAAACATTTTTCTACCTGAATTTTTTGGTGCAATGTGAGCACAATCTTCTCTAGCAAAATAGATTTTCTTATGGAATTTTTTTGAATTTCTAAAAATGAAAAGGCCCAATGACCCCTTTTTGCTATTTTTTGCTCCAAGTGGCTTTTGTAGTACTTTGTAGTAGTCTACAGTACTATATAGTATTGAATTGATGGTTTAGATTTGGAGGTTCCTTGAATCAAGAGTTCAAATTTGCATGCTCATTGTTGACACTCATAATTAATAGTTCTACATAGTACTTCAAGTCCTACTGCCACAAATTGTGTTTTTGACACAAAAATGTGAAGTGTTTCTTGCAATCACCTTGAATTGCAATTTAGGGAGAAAAAAAATTGGAATATATGGTAAAATACTTTGGAGTTGTAAATGGATGAAAATTGCCAACAATCCCCCCCAAAATTTCAAAATAAGAATAGAATTGCCACATTTATAGTTGAAGTTTCATTAACAATTTGATGCAATATTTATGAAATAAATATGAATTGCTTTCCCATTCTAAGAAGTTTTTTTCCATGTTTTAGGCAATGCAAAAAGCAATTATCAATGGAGTGATCAAGCTATTTTCATCTATGGAAATGGATGAAAACTACAATACATGGATGAAAACTTATTTATTCATCCAAAAGAGTGTACATTCATCCAAGTAGAGCAATACCGTCCCAAGATTTGGTAGCATTTTGCTATTTCATCCTCTAAAAAAAGGAAGAATTCCTCACCAAATATTTCCTATAAAATAATTTGTATTGCTTTTAACAAAATTCGCTCAAAAAAACACCCTGCACTCCACTCCAGTTAGTAACTCACCGCAAAGTTACACGTCCCTGTGGACATTTGAAAATGAAAATGCCTGATTCCTTATTTCTAGCCGTTTCGAGTTCTTGTCGTCAAAGGAAGCTCCAAGTTGCCATCTTCTTCGGAAGGTTTGCTTCCAAACTGGTGGGTGGTATACCACCTTGACGGTTCAATTGTTGGAATTGTCGTGTAGTTCCGCACCCTTGGTCAGACTTGCTTCGAGAATCTGCTCTGATTCAAGGGTGTACGTCCTTGCAATTGCCCTCGGGCCTTCAAGTTGTCTTTGCGAGCAAGCCAAAGTACACTCAGATGATAATGACTAGCTCGAGAAAAGGAATCCTTCAAGTTGGTGTGGTGTGTCGTCTGACAGACTGCAGCATTATAAGGCACTCATTAACAAAACTCCACAACACATCTAGCTGGCGTGCACCACGGATTTGGCCGCGTCACAATTATCAGAAGAAGGCGATTGCATCATCATCTCGCTCCCCGGCCGCTGGATAACTTACTATCATTGCGCGTGGTCACGCTAGCTAGCTTTAATTTCTCCCATTTAAAAAACTCTCCCAACCGGCACACAATTGACGGTTCCCTCGTCGGAAGCTCCAATTGGGATATTTTTCTCTTTCCTCATCCACAAACAAATTGGTTGGAATTCGTCACGCTTGAATGTCAAGTGACTTTTCCGAACCTAACCTGGCAAGTGAATTTTTGACTAGTGTGTTTCTCAAAGCTCGTACTAGCTAGTTACAACATCGACAGCATCTACGGCATTGGAATTTGGAGTGATACGGTAATGTAAGAAATTAATTCAGGTAGCAGAGCATGACTAAAAACATCTGCCAGCTGATCGATCCCGGACGGCGCCTATACTGACCTTCGTTACCAATACTGAGCAGTTGACGCAAGGATTCATACATTTGATTGGGCTTTTTGATTCTTCCACGCCTTGTCTCAATGTCTGTAACCACTAATCTTTGAATGAAAATGGGTGGTCTGTTGCCTCTTATATTAGTTAACAGACTCCCAGTTCGAAATTGCATATCAAATTCATGTGTAGTGACAAGAATTTGATCATGATCACATCGTACTTGATTCTATCTAGCAATCCCTCCACAGCTCTATGTTGATCTCCTAAAATCTCAGTCCTACAAATTGGTTAAATTGCCGAAAGCGATGCAAATTGTATCGTTTTTAGCTTAAGTTAGTGTACCTAGCCTCTGCATGATAGGAAAGATATGAAGCCGGTTTTCGAAGAAACTAATCAAACGACTTTCTTTTGGAAACTTATTGCTGCAAAGCAGACAGTGTGTTCTGACATTTTTGACCAGACCTTCGTTTTGGAAAGGCCCCACAGTGAGAAACGGCAAAGGAGACGTTGAGAACGAGGAAAATGGACTGCCAAAGGCTTGTTATGAACTCGTGGAACTGGCAATAATATGTATATATGTCAGCTCCTTCAGAACCTGGTGCAGGCCCTGCCTGACCTGAAATTGCTGCAGGCCAGGAGCTTCTGAATGCTTCTTATTTCTTGGTTTTATATAAATGAAAGAGTACATTTCCTTGTCATTGCCAATTATCAAAACACAAGCCCCTCATCAACCAGGAGAAAATTAGGTGAAGAGGGAGGCCAGCGAATTTTAGAAGACAGAGAGGAAGAAGAAGAAGAACAGAAGAGATGAATAGGAGAGCAGTTTGACTTCTATGGAGGTTGGTGTACAGTACGTGGGTAAGGTAACAACACTTAAAATTGACAAAATAAGCAATTGAGTATGGTGCCAAGGGGGGATGGAGACAAGTGGATAACTAGGAAGACTTCACCAAACTTGTGGGAAAATATTTCACAAGGGCAAAGTGGTGAATAAGGCTTTCCTAGCTTGATGAATTTTCTGAACTTAGGGTGATTTTCCCTATTATTGAATTGTCTGAGTTTTTGTTGGGTCTTGTTGGAAGTCAATTTGACCATTGGAAGGTCAATTTCTCAAAGGCCTATTTGTATCAATATTGAAAAGCAAATTATTTTGTGAACTTTGTTCAAAATTAAGCAAAAATGGACTCACAACAATGAAAATTTTGCCTCCATGAAAACATCTGAACTTGTCAATCCTCTTCCAAAGCTTGCAAAGAGGCTTATTTACCTTTGTGAACAAGACTACCTACAAGAAATCATTGCCAATATGCACAACTTCAAGAACATGCAAAGATATGAAAGTATTAATGAATAAAAGGAAGAAAAAAGTTGCAAGAAATGAAGTTTTGGGACTCATGTATTTATCCTTTGGGGAACTTTGTAGCATTTTAGATATTTTGTCCACTAAGAAAGGAAGAATCTATTGACAAATATTCTCTTCAAACATTTTGTATTGATTTTGAGCAAACTTTTCACTAATAAAAAAACTTATAGAGTACACTCAAGATAGGACAATCTCTAGTGTAGAAGATTCACTTTGGTGTATAAGGTCATCAATAGATTCTAATTGATTCTAATTAAAGTTGTGACACTAATTAATCACAATTATACTATTTGTTTTTTATTTTTATCAATGCACTCTAAATTAGAATTGTTCTCTTTTAATTCCTAAGGAAATTGAGGAAGTAAATAAATCTTTGGTGTGCTATAGCAATTTTGCAATGCCACTAATTTTTTACTCTTCCTAGTGGGTTAAATCAATTTTATGATTTTTCCCATAAAATTCTCTATGTCATTGAATGAATAAAAATCTAGATCAGTTTGAGAATAGGAGCCATGCTCAAATGTTACATAGGATCAATTTGACTTGTATTTATCTCAATTTATCTTATACAACTCTTCGTGGATCACGACTACAATGTGTGCAAAACTTCAACATTCACATTCAATTCTTCATTATCTATTCATATGTTGTGTAATCAACACTTTTAATCACCATGTGTTCAAAAGTTGTCAAATAAAATCACGATAAGAAAATTTGAAATAAACTTTCATTTGTGAGCACATTCCACCATGATTTTTCTTAAAGTTTCCTCAACAAGTATTAATTGGAAGAAGTGCACTTTCTAAAAAATTCATCATCCACTAATAACCTGGGTTGAACATTTCAGATGGGTACATCCCAAATTGCACCTAGCCTAAAACTGTCATCATCACTGTATGTACACCTCCCAAATCAGTATGTACATATATTGAAGAAACGATTTTAGAACCTCTACCCCCCCCCCCAAAAAAAAAAATTTGACCCTTCCTAACTTTTGCATAGAGTATCTAAATGTCACATTTTTTGGTGCATTGCACCCCCTCCCCTCTCCCCCCCTCTCCCCCCCTCTTTGTCACTTGCCAACAAGACAATATGTATTTGATAACCGATGAGCTGCACTAGCGGCAAATAGGTTATCATACATAATTGGTTGTACATTTTGAATTACAACCTTTGATCTTCATGATCCAAGGGTGTAAGAAGCAAGTTGAAAGGAAAGAAGGTTATGAGTTGCAACTTGTAATGGCAGTAGTGACGAGTTGCGAATGGGATGGTCCCACGTTCATGTTGAAAAGCCAACAACCAGTTATGAAAATTTAACCATTCTTATAATAGTAACTAGGCACAGTGGCCAAAAGTGGCAGTCTGTTTACTGATACTCACCATATAGGGATTAAACTGACAAAACTGAGAATAGCATAATTATTACCATTCTACAGTTCTACCTATTTATCACAGTATTTAGTAAGATAGGGGAGCATCCCATCATGCTCTTGGATAACGTTCCTGTATATTCTCAATTGTTGGATCATGGAAGACCTTGGATCCTGTTCAAAATTTGTTTGTCCCTGACTGACACTTCGGATTTGAAACAATCATTTTGAACTTGAAATTTCCACATTTTGACTTGTTGCAAGTGAACACCATTATTTTGCAGGTGCAATTGGGGGGTGGGGCAAAAGGGAGAGGGACATGACATGAGATGAGATGAGGCCCACATACGGTAACCCCTTTTTCCTTTTGCATACCTTTAACTTAGTCTGGGTCCACGAACACAGGACAACGGCCTACTCATCTTGTAATAATGCATTATCCAAATAATGTCAGGGGTGGTGGTCAGTCAGAGGGATTAAATGTTGTGTGTGTGGGGGGTGAAAATCTGCAAAATGTCTCAAATTTAGCGTTCCGTAATACCACCAAGTTCACATCCACTTTTTATGACTGGAATCCAAGGTGAAAACACCTAAAAAGTTAATGTTGAAAGAAGCAATTCAGCATAGTTGGAGGCCCTTTTCTTGGAATTCTTTTGGAAGCATTTGCAATTGAAAATTATGTATTATTATTAAAAACAAAAATTAGAATTTTTTTGATGAAGCATGTAATTTCTATGAATTTTACAAGTTGAACTCCCTCGGCCACTGCAACCATCACATAGCTTGGGTCCGAAACGGAAATCTAAAGAAATTGAAGTCAACCATTGTAGTTGAATATGGGAACAATTTAATAAACTTTTGGAGGACATGATTTAATGGAAGTCCACTTATTAGGAGTAGGTACAAGAATATTTTTGGGTGTTTTCACCTTATATGTTTTGATAAAGAGTATTGTTGTCAAGACAAGTATTGAAAATTTTGTTTTATAAAACCCATGTCTTGGATCTTAGTAAAGGATTAAAGTGGGTCTTTTTAGTAACAAGTTAAACAAATTAGATGTACTCTACTTCATATAAATGCACTTTGAACCCTATCTAATTGCATCACAACATGTGCCTTATTTTCATTTTAAAACTTAAATCTTTGGTTGTCATTTTATCTTATTCAAATGCAACAAATCTTGTGAAAACAAATCATGACTATTTTAGATTTAAGTTCTCAAAGAAAGAGGAGGTATATATTGCAAGTCAATTAGGTAGGGATTGCGATGAAGTAGTCACTTTATTAGGCTAAAGGTTTCCACAAAATTTTGAATGAACATTAGCTATTTTACATACAAAAGTGTAAGTTACACTACATCACTATATATGTTGATGAGAAGATTACTCTAACAATGGACCATACATGTACGAAGGCAAGCTTCTTCACTCTTGAAGGACGTTGAGGACCCAAAGTGTTTGATAGATGACTTCATTGTTCACTATAGAAACAAAGAACGCATCTAAACATTGGTCCACTAATCAAAGTATTTGGGTGACTACCTTGGTCATGAGGCCTACATTCTTCAAGCGTTAACATGAAGGATCATTTAATGCTAATTAACAAATGACCAACCTATAAGGTAGTCTGCTCATAAACCATGCGTTTAAGGGCTGGTCGGCCTTTTCGATGGTTCTTCGATGCACGAAAATATTTTTCCTTATTTTTCACTCGAAGAAAAATTGATGTGAAATCTAACTCAAGTGGTTTCATATTTTTCGGAGCAGTTTTGAATTACTTATGAATTTTTAAAGAATTCTGCCATAGGTATCTATTTCTTGATCGTAGGCCTTACAAAACCCACACATGTGTCGTCTGAAAAACAGATATTGCTTCACCAAAAACAAGCACAACAGCATGTAGAAAGTAATAGACAGGGTTCCAAAATGCGACCTTTACTACACTAAACTCCTAAAGGACCAAGGCCTATTTTTGACAAAAATCACTCGAAATTGTCATTTCTACTGAGTTCTATTAGGAAAGAAAAAAAATTCAAAAACCAAAAATCCAACCGTAGGATCTTGTACTATATTTGTATGAGATCATGTGATAAAATTTTTATCAAGTTTGACCATACAGATTGAAATATATTAGCATTCAAAGTTGGGGGAGAAAAGTTTTTTTGAACACAGGTAAACATTTCAGAAATGGACTCACCTTGGCTCTTATTCCATCCACTAGCAAAGTATAAAGGAACGTTTAACAAATTTTAAACCGCTCTGACACATTTACAAAACATTCAATGCTTTACACATTTGCATTTTACAACTTGTTAATGTCCATTTCAGAACCTGGCTAGGGACAGTCTTTAGAAGAAGAGCGGATTTAGAGCAGTACCATATGTGGAAGTTCATTGACAATCATCTTCATTCTGACGTCTCTGTCTCCATAAGTTTTTTCTTAACCATCGAATCAGCAGCAGCACCAAAGTTTGAATCTGCTCCAGCAGTTG
The DNA here is from genome assembly GCA_963920665.1 of Straminergon stramineum. Classification (NCBI taxonomy): domain Eukaryota; kingdom Viridiplantae; phylum Streptophyta; class Bryopsida; order Hypnales; family Calliergonaceae; genus Straminergon; species Straminergon stramineum. Next base: position 13,104,096 of record OY987265.1, read on the forward strand.
CCTACAACACAAAAGAGAAACACAGAAACATACAACCCCCCCCAAAAAAACAACAGTATGCGTAAATGTAACCACAACATCCACAGCCTTCACTGCCTGTTGCTTTGGAATTCTTTTTTCTCGATACTCTCCCTTTCCCTGAAACTTTCCTATCAGAATAATTCCTTAGTTACTACGAACTTCAAAAGAAAAAGCTTTCAATCTCCTTGGTGGGGTACTAGCTAGCTCTTTTTCATCTCCACTTTCGAACAAAGATTTTGGCTATGAAACTACTACCTCCTGCTTTCCCCCCCTTGTTGTAACACATTTATGGATGTTCGTTGTTTGAGACCGTTACGAGAATCGGTATCAAATGTACATGAAGAGGAACAAAATCATGCTTTTGGAAAAAGAGTTTCCGAAAGTGAATAAAAATCTCAGCATTCCATAGATAGAAAGGCTAGAGAGTTTGCTACTGAAGCACATAACTTAAGTTATCAGCATGATGTTGGATGCTGCCTTTTCTGGTACTAAGAGAGATTCCAACTATTAAAAAGCACGTGCTAGTTCGTTAGACCCCCTTTTCTTGCTTTCCAAAATTGAGAGTAAAAATGGAGTTTGTCATATTGACAGTGTCCTGCTGCCTCAGCAGAGAAGTTAATATGATTAACCAGAGATGGGCATTCCCCAAAGCTTGTGAGTTATTACGAGTTTACAAGTCAAGGAATCTCAAATTAGCCTTTAAAATAAAATTTAATCTCCAATCTCCAAATGAGGTCTGGAAGAGACTACAATACCCAATTATGGTATAACTTAACTTATATAACAGTCTTGAGTTCATCACTCATCTGTCCTAACTTATATGGTCCCCCTTAACTTATGAGAAGCCTGGAATCCTGAAGTTATCAATAATAAAGTTTGGAAGAATATACATAGAATAATAATTGAACTCTTTTTTTTTTTTTGAATGCTCCCATTGTCACTCACATCACATCAGTCACCCAATGCTCTACCAAATTTGGAAAAGTTGATTATGGAATAATGCCAAGCCTTTTTTCCTCAAGAATTTACCTGTAAGATATATGATGCAACCCTTTTCTCTTTTTCTTTTTTTCTGTTATTGGCCAGTCAAAGATATATCCATGAGCCCACATAGCTGAAGGTGGGACATCCACAACATCACTGAATAATTCTAGAATAATAATCCCAGCCCAGCTGCGCATGCATCCATTCGTAGGTCAAAAAGTTAAAACTCGTTGTCCACCAATGTCTTTCATTTCCACTGCAATAGAAAGTTGGTCCAATATGAATGTGTTGGTGTGCGAACAAAATCACACATGAATTGGGTGCGTGGTGGTGCATAAGTGAAACCTTCCTCCTATTGAATGAATGTAAATATTCCATGCTCTTATACCTGCGCTGCTGTCACTCAATACTGATTTTGCAATGAATATTCTGGGTTTTTTTTGGCGAGGTCAGAGTATGGTAAAGTTCCTTCCTGGACCTGTATTTTCTGAGATATTTTGGCAGTATTTGAGGTGCCATGTTTAGGGTGAAGTTCCTTCCACTACAGAAAATAGTGAAATTAGGTTGGCCCTCACTGATTTCTTGACATCTTACACTATATGAACATTTACTAATATTGTCCAAGGATAAATGCGGTAATTTTCATAAGAAAATCACAGGGTTGCAGAAGCCTTGATTGTTAAGGCAACCTAATTTCACTAATTACTGTAAGTAACTTGGGGTGTGAGTGAGGTAGGAGGTCTATGAAGTGCCTTTTGAAGAACTAGAAGTTCATTTGGGGAGGTGAAGCTTCTTGAAATTGATTTTTCAATAAAATTTCTGGGAAAGACAAATGAAATTGGCATCTAACCCAAGTTGTTTCATATTTTTTATGGAGCTTCATGGAATTAGTTATGATTTTTTTTTTATTGTGCAAGACCTCCCCTATTCACATAAATTCTAAGGATGAGCATTTTGTACTTTTGTCTTGCATTGAAGGATTCTTTGCCATCCATCATACACTTTTAGGCCACTGCACTTTTACAAGGGTAACCTCTAAATGTTCAACCCTTTATTGGTGGGTGATGAATGTTTTGAAAAGAGCACTTTTGTTAGTAAAAAGTTGTTCAAAAGCAATACAAAATGCTTGTATGTCAATATTTGTAATAGATTCTTCCTATCTTAGTAGATGAAGCAACTAAAATGCTACAAAGTCCCCAAACAAAAATGTTAAATCAGAATTCTCATGTGTATTCTACTGAATTTTTTTTTATTTAGTGAAAAGTTGCTTAAAAGTGATACAAATTGTCTTGAGATAATATTGGTCAATAGCTTCTTCCTTTCTTAGTGGACAAAACAACTAAATGCTACAAAGTCCCCGGAAGAATGAGTACATGAGTCCCCAAACGCAACCTTTTTCTTTCTTTTACTTGTTAATGTTAACTCTCTGATATCTTTGCATGTTCTTGAGTTCGTGTATGTGGGTGGTAATTTCCTGCATGTAGCGTTGTTCACAAAGGCAGATACAGTTAAGCCTCTTTGCAGGCTTTGAAAGAGGATTGCCAAGTTCATGTTTCCACGGAGGCAAGGATTTTGTTGTTGTGAGTCTATTTCTAATACTTAATTTTTAACTAAGCTCATTAAGCTAATTCGCTTCTCAGCATTGCTACAGATACTGTACGCTTTCAAGGAACTGACATTTCATTGGTCAAATTGGCTACTTCCATTTCCTTCCATTTCAGTTTCCTTTCTCTGAAATTTCTGAGCTTCAGTTATACCGCAGCGCTTAACGATCTGTACGACCCCATTCCATTCAACTCTGGAACATCATGTGTCGTAGTAGCCCAGTTCGGTGTCATTCCAGCTATACATACTACGCCTGTGTAATTGCGTAAAGGTCGACACATCCGCCTTGAATTTTTACCGCAAGCTCCGAGCTCCCGCCAGCAATCATGTAAGCAAATCCTAACGCTCCGATATCCCATTGTTGCTGATGTTCCACGGTATCAAATCTTACTCTCGGTGAATATTTTGCTTTGCACCGAAACCAAACGAGGTACTGTAGCTAAGTTCTACTGTAGGCCTGAGCGGAGGTTGGTGAAATGCACGGGAATCTCCCCGCCTGTTCCGAAGATACGGAGCATTAAAGCCTCAGATATATATATAACTTAGTTCGTCTCGTCTTTCCTTCTCCAGGCTTCTCATGCGATTCTCAAAGTACAAGTTTATGAAAAACAAAAGGTTTGAATCAACTCTTGGAATCTTGGTTAGAACCTCCAACTGGCTGTTTCATTTCGGTTCAAGACTTTGTTTTTGCAGATTTGATCACTCGGGTAGAGGAAGTGAGTGTGATAGCCGGTTGGCAGTAACAAAGTTCACACAAAAAGAGCTCGACGCTACTAGTGTCTTAATTTTATGAAACCAAAGGAAGATAAAGGCAAGAGAGTATGTTCCTTCTAAACCTGATACTGAGTGATGTTATGAATTAAACTTTCAGCAATCTTGTCTCTTTACAAGACTCGTCACCTTATCGGGTGGTCAGGGTCGTCCATAAATATTTCTAAATAACAGATGCATATTTTTGAGGAAATTCGTTTTTCAAATTATTATTTTTTGATTAGATAAACATATATGTTCTCTTTTTAGGCATTTGCTGAATAACTTATTGCAACTCTAGTGAATTATTCAATAAGAAATGCCCAAGCATAAGAAATTCACATGAGATAATTTGTTTTTAGTGAATTCGAATTGTCTTGGAAAGGGGGATAAGATTCGTATGTAAAAAAGGAAAAGAAGGAACAAAGAAATCCACATGGTCTTTTCTCTCAAAAATGTACTTGGGATTTTCCAAGTTTGCTTGGAATTCTACTTTTGCACAAAGAACATCCCTTTGAAATTCTTAGCTTCTTTGGAATGGCCTTCATCTTCTATTTGATTGGAAAGGTTGTATATTGTTGTGTTTTATGTGTTACAAATGCAAAGTTAACCCTAGAAGAAGGCATTTGATGTAGTTGATGGATGACATTCAAGATTATTGAGAGATGAAGAGTGGCAAAGTACCTTGGTAAGAAGTCTCGTCCTTTCAGGATTAAGTAGTTTCAACACTATATGATGATATAAATAATGTTTCAAATATATTGAAGCAAGTTCTCTATAATATATGGAAGACCACATATTCATAGATTATTGGATTTGAAATGAATGCAAGGTACCATTTATCATTTGGACAAAATTGGATTAGGATTTATGTTATGCAATATAATACTATAACTATAGCCAAAGATTGATAACCCTTCCTAAATTCCATGTCAGTCATTGGCTAGGGGAATAGCTTTGCATCGCAAAAATGAACCCACTAGAAAAATTCTGAGCTCTAAACAAGGCTGCTAGTATTAGATTTTCGGCACCCCATGGTGCAAGTACAGAAAAAAAAAAAAAAAAAAAAAAAAATCTTATTTTTGGAAAATAAATATTATATATATATAACAGAGAATCTGACATGGCGCTGATGTGGCACTAGTAGTATTACATTAGATTCCAAATTTTTTTAAAATTAAAAAAATTAAAAAATTAATTATTATTATTTTTAAAATTTCCAAATTTCCAAAAAAATAATTAATTTTTTAAAAAAAATTTAAAATTTTTCTGTACTTGCACCATGGGGGTGCCGAAAATCTAATATTGGCAGCCTTGTTTAGAGCTCAGAATTTTCCTAATGCCATGGATTGGGTGCAAGGACAGAATAAGGGGACTTTTTTTAGTGACCACCAATAACATTGTATAACTAGGCAATGATCCTCTCATGTTGGGAAGGTATTATGCTTTGCTAAATGCGTGGGAGGAACTTACTAATTGTTAATTCCATAATGTTGTATAACTAGGCAATGGTAAATCCTCTCATATTGGGAAGGTATTATGCTTTGCTAGATACTTGGGAGGGACTTATCAGTTAATAATTCAAGGATTGGGGTTGGCGGAGAAGCCATATAAGACAATTTTGTTCACTGTAGGATTGGTTCCTCTTTTGAAGGATGCAAAAGGAACCCTCCGTCATTGGTAACTTAAACAATGGCATGAGGAGGGCCATCGTCACCAACTGCCACGGCGACCTCGTTGACTGGCCTACAACCCACTTCAGCTGGCATGGCGGTAACACGTCCTCCACGTCCCTTCCAAAAGCATTCCTCACAATTCTGCTTGCAACGGAGTGGCCGGAAACCCACAAAATTCCAGTATTCCACCTCTTGAACCCAATAATTTCACCTTCGGTCCTTCAATCATGAGGGCGGCGAACCCCACTTCCCATCTCATTTGCACTCAAATTGGGCCCCAAATCACACTCAGCCAGTCTTGGAAGTAGCTCCCCGCAACGTACCTTCGGGAGCAAATTCACTTCCTCCAGAATTCGAAATCCGAATCGGGGTTAGCAGGGGTTTAGCGCGCAGGGTTTACGAAGGTAATGCTCCCCAGCAAGTGACACCGTTAATACTGGTGATGTCCACTTTGAAAGAAGCTGGTGGTGATGATGATGAAATTAATGTGAATTCTGGGTTACTTTGTTTTCTCATGGTGGGGGAATAATGAAGGTTTGCGCTGAAACTGTTTTTGATTGAAATGGAACTTTTTATATGGTAGTCATGACTTTTTTGACATATGCCGGTTGGTTTTGTGAAGTCGGGTTGAGGAATTCTGCTGGGTCCCGCTGGGTAACTTCCACCCTCTGTAATTTGTATTTCGATGTGACGAGTGAATCATGCGGGGATTTGGTTGCGAGTGAGAGGCGGTGCAATTGATCATGGTGTGCTCATTGAGTGCGTGCGCTTTTGGTGGTTTGGAGTTTGCGCTGTCGTCTTAGTTGACCCCAGTTGTGTGCATCCTGTCTATGCAGCTTCAAAAAGAGGACTCTGGAGGCAGACTGCAGTGTCAGTAGTCTGCCATCACCTATTTGACGTGTGGAAATTCCCGCTTGGCTCATTCTCTACTCCATTGCATGTCTAGCATTTCGGCTCGAGCTCGATGATGCAGTAGAGCTCTGGACACGATCGAGACTTCGAATTCTTGGGATACAGCACTAGAAATCCCAGTTTCTGTAGAGAATTTGCAGCAGATTAGAGAATTGAGTGTTCAATTCGGTTTCGAATTCCTGTGAGTTTCAAGCAACGATGCCTCCCCAAGGGATGACTTCGGATTTTGTGGAAATGCCTGCGGGCAAGTTGATGAAGACGATGACGACGACACCTCCCACGACACCGTCCCGCGAGGACGCGGCCGCGGCGTCGGTGGAGGTCGCGAAGTCGCGATCGTCGTGGAAGACGTCCTCGCGCAAATCCTCCTCGAAGATCACGCCGCGGGGCGAGTCGGAGTCGTCGCCGCCCCCGAGCTCGCCGCCGCCGCGACCATCCGTCGGCGGTGACGCCGACCCGGACGCCGCCACCAATGTCGAGATGACCTTCCTGCATGATGAGCGTCCCGAGGACCCCGTTTCGCCGCCCTGCGAGGATTCCGACGACGCCGCGGCGGACAACAACGGCGAGATTCCGAATTCGAATGCGATGGCGAAACCGCCGCTTGTTCCAAGAAGGCCTGGCATTCCGGTGGCGTTCGTGGAAGCTTTCAACCGCGACGAGGCGTCCGTCGCGGACAGTCCCCACATGGGCCCTTACCTGCTCAAGCTGGCGAAGTCGTACGCCACGGGGGAGAATCCCGTGAAGGCGCTGGAGTATTGTATCCGCGCCGTGAAATTCTACGAACGCCACTCGCAGCAGGAGAATGTGCTGGAGCTGGTGATCAGTTTGCATATTTTAGCTGCGTTGCATTGCCACTTGGGGCAGTACGAAGACGCGGTGGGGTTGCTGGAGCGCTCGCTCACGCTTCCGGACCTTGATTGCGGGGCTGAGGATCACTTCCTGGCGGCGTTCAGTGGTCACATGCAAATGGGCGATACGTTCAGTATGGGAGGCAAATTGGCACCCAGCTTGCAAGCGTATCACCGTGCTCTGGAGATTCAGAAATCGTTTCTGGGGGAATTCGACCACCGGGTGGCTGAGACGTGCCTATATATCGCCGAAGCCCACATGCAGGTCAAGCCCAAACGGAGCACAACATTCCTGATCATATTCGAGTTCTTAGACTAACCAATTCGTCACCTTTTTTCAGTATCATATATTTTTGAGAAATTTGTATCCATGTGGTGTGTGAATTGGTCCATTTATTGACGTGGTGCAGGCAATGGAATTTACGGAAGCCAAGGAGCTTTGCGAATACTCTTTAGTGGTTCACACCAAGGGTAACAATGACCCCGGGTCAGTGGAAGAAGCGACAGACCATCGCCTGCTCGCTATCATCTACAGCGCGCAGGGCGAACACAACAAAGCCTTGGAGTCGCTGGTTCACGCCAACGAGATCTTCGTCAACTTCGACAACGAGGTATTTGCACATGATCATGTCAAACCTCGAGAGAGTCTCCAAATGTTCACGAGCAGCAAGGTTATGCACAACAAGAATGTGAAAGTAGAGCCCCGTTCTGAGAAAAAACATGCTAAGACTCAACTTTTACGGTACCGGACATTACCGAACATAACTAGACTTTACCTCAACGACTGTATCATGTGAAAGGGTCTAAAAATGGTTTTCTTGGGATGGTAAAGAAGGGCAAGATTATGAGTTGCCGCCAGATCCGTTGAGGTTACGATTTATGTGTTTTGACGTTGTTTTGGTGGTGCTCTGGCCAGTTTGATGTGGCCACTGGGAACCAGGCCATAGGAGACGAGCTGCTGGCACTGGGCCGGGATGCGGAGGCTTTGGTATGTTTTGGAAAATGTGTGGAGGATTATAAGATGCTGCGAGGAGAGCATAACGCTCTTGTAGCGTCAGCTTACACAAGCATGGCGGATCTGTTCCTTCGCACGAACAATCCCAAGGAGGCGAAGGCGCATTGCCAGCATGCCCTGCAAATCTACGCCAAGCAAGGAGTCGGACATGTTCCTGGTGATGTGGCCTATGGGCTGGTGAACATTGCCAGCATTCTAGTGGAGCTCAACGAAAAAGAAACCGCTCTCCTTCTTCTCAAACGGGCCTTCAACATCCAAGACAGAATGCCAGGTGAACAAAAGATCAAAATTTTGTAACTCTTTTGAACTTGAAGAAACCTGCAAATTACAAACCCAGAAACTCTGGAAGAATCTGGTAACTCAGTAGTACACGTTGAACTCCCTGAAACCTTCTGTTTTTACACTAATTTAGGTGGCCCCCAGGGGTTCCAACCAATCAGATATGGACATCTGTCCTTTTTGTGTGTGTGTGTGTGTGTGAACGTGCATTTTTCTGTGACTGTGTTTCTTACTTGTGCGAGCGTTTTGTGTCCCCAGGTCAGCAACCCACGGTAGCAGGGCTCGAGGCTCAAATTGGGATCCTGCAGAACATGCTAAGGCAATTCAAGCCGGCACTGAAGTCGCTTCAAAACGCCTTGGAGAAGATGAAGAGCGGGACCTTGCGAAACTCGCCACTGGTGGGCTTGGTCATCAATCAGATGGGCATCACCTCCATTGAGCTTGGAGACATTCAGCAAGCAGCGCGGTTCTTCGAGGAATCGAGAAGCTTCATGGAGGGCACTGTTGGAAAGCAGCATCTTGATACCTTGGATGTCTGCAATAACCTGGCTTGCACTTACGCCAACCTTGGCAGGTAATTTTATTATTATCCATTATAACACTAGCTTCTTCTTTAGCAATCAACGGGCTTCGTTTTGTTTCTAAGAATATTTAAAATCTATTATAATAGACGTTAGTAACTTGCCAGCAAAAGCGTCTGTCTACTCAACTCAACCACTTCAGGACCAAATTGGGCTTACTGAAATTTTAGCAGTTTTTTCATTATATTTCACATATAGATATTTTCATTCAGTCCAAAATGTACTTATCTTTTGACTTACACAAGCAATGCTCTCTAGTAATTCTGGTGAAGCAAAAATTAACTCCATCTGAAACATGCTCAATCAAACCGGCCATTTTAAAACCATGAAGCTTTTTTTGTAATTCTTTTCAGAGAATGTTCACTTCGTTTTCTGCCAATTAAGATTCATGTAACAACAATCCATGTACATAAAATAATTTTACATGATTTGGGTATGTAATGTGTCCTGATTTGGTGGTTCTCGAATTGTGAGCAGATTGGAGGAAGCGCACAAGCTATTAGAAGAGGTGGTGCAATTGAAGGAGAAGAAGCTGGGCGCTGTGCACCCAGATGTTGCCGAAGATCGAGCTCGTCTTCAAGCAATAATCTCCGAAACAGCGGGGCATCCAGCAACGTACAAAAAGTCGCGAAAGCTTGTGGAAATGCTCACGTCCGCAAGGAAAGCTTTCCACACGTCCAAGTAAGGTAGCTAGATGATTGGGAGCGTGGCATATTTGTTTAATTAATTGATTGTACTGTATTGTACAGCAGGAAAAACTATCCATAAGTTGAGCTTGCCTGGACGCACCGCAAGCTGTACAGAGATGTCAAAGCACTACCTTAGAAGTTTTGTGGTGTTGGCATGGTGATCAACCTTGACCGGGTTTTTTTGATTCTGTGGATTTTTCTCCTTTTCAACCATATTTTTGAGTGAAATTTATGTCCATGATAGAGGTCACACCTTGGAGCGTGGTGGTAAAAGCAATGTATTATTTGGTAGATGAAGTGTCCTGGGCTGGCTAGCTTGCAGCGATGTAAGAAGCTCCAATGTATTATCATGTTCAATTTTGAGTTAATTGTCAAGCATTCAGAGGAATGCACTGAAGTTTGAGCTTGCTTTGGTTTTCTTTTCACAGATGACTCGACTTTCACGCACTCTAAGTTTGGGTCACAGGCAACTGAAGTTTCTCACAATTCCAGTAGAAAAAAACCCCTTTGAGGATTCATTGGGTTCCTGAGTTAAAAGTGACTACACCTATGATTGTCCAAATACGTTTCAAAGCATGGTTCCTATTCTTGAATTATCTTAATTTTTGTTGGGACTTGTTAGTAAGCGAAAGAGGATTTCAAATTGTCTTTACTTATATTTTTTGGACCCTGTTATTGAATTATCTTAATTTTGTTGAGACTTGTTAGTAAGTGAAAGAAGATTCCAAATTGTCTTTGCTTATATTTTTTGGACACCGCACAAATAAACTATGACTTTTCAAAGTGTTGATTATTGTTGCATTTAAAATGGAACCTAGGCTTTTATATTGAGAGGGTCTACATTTCATAAAGGAAAGAATCTATCTAAATCATGTTTCAGTAATAGGGTTGAAAATAGGTGTATTTGTTTTATTGAATTCTATTCTAGTTATAGGGTAGGATTGGTGGAAATTAAATTCATAAATAAATGCCAAAAATTTTGGAAAATCTTTCTTGTAGAAGCCACAAAAATTATTGTAAAAAAAGAATATTGGCCAAAAAAATTTAGTTTTACAACATCTAAAGAATCCTATTTTCAAGGGGGGGGGGATATATGGCAATGAGGTGTTGCCTTGCTCTACACTTAGGGAAGTTAGTTTCAAATAGTTGTTGCCCTTCCATTCCATTCATCCATGAATCAAATAATTGTTCACATATAAAGATTGAGAGTTTTTGTGACAAAGGTACACTTTTTATCACATAAGGCACAAGTGCATCTAATTCTAGGATCATATTGACTCTAGTATAGCATATTTTTCTTATGGAACAAATCACACCACTATCTAAATGGAAATGATTTGTTTAGATTTTGTTGATAAATCGGTTCAACCAAGAGCTGAAGCAAGTTAAGAACAAGTAGTTAATGAAAGTCAATAGTAGTCTTCATTTTCATTATACATATAAATGTGCTTTTTTGGTGTTCATTCAAGACCAAAAATGATGAAGGATTATATGTAAGAACTTTGATTTTCTTTAGAGGTTAAATTATTACTTCTTTTATCCCCAAACGATCTTGTGGTTGAAAAAAATGTTCAAAATCTTTTGCTAAAAATAACTTTATTTCATTTTGTTTCAAGTTGTAGGTAGAATTCAATGCACTCCTATTGTTTTGAAACTTTGAGTTTTAAAGCCCTTTCCAAAGTGTAGTATTAAGCTTATTGCAATAAAATGAAGGGGAACTAGAAAATCATTTTGAAATAGAGGGAGTACTACTTATGCAAATGGAGAATTTTCTTCTCTCTAAATTCTCATCTTAAGTTATGTCTTGAGTTATATCCAATTGAACATAAGAGAAGATTTCTTAAGGATTCATAGACTACATTTCATCTAAAATTATTAATTCTCTATGTTATTTCATATCTCATTTATCTTGACTCTTCGGCTCTTTCAACTTTTTGTTTCCTTTGATATCTAGCAAGCTTCAATTCCCATTTTCTTTTGAAAACTATCACTCATCCAACTTACTTTGACCTATACATTACATTAAAGTTTGACAACAAATCTCTTAATTTTAACATCTTATGCACAAGAACTAAAAGTCAATCACAATATTTTCAAGGATTCAAATGAGTCTATATGTTCATAAATAGTCTATACTAATCTCCTAAGTGACAACTATCACGTATTTATGTCCTTGCAATATGTTATAAAAATGTCATGTTTTGATAAATTGAATACTATTTGCAAGAAAAGTTTTCAAGTTGATGATACAATGTATCAACCATTAATATTACAAAGCATTAAGCTATTTAAGCTCATTTACTTAATTTATATCTTTTTATTAGAAATGAGTTTTCCAAGCTAGCATTTATGGAAGAACCATGAAAGATCCATAATATTTTTGATAAGGGTCACCTTTTATAGTCTTACAATTTTATTATATGAGGATATGAGGTGGTCAACTATATCAAAATGGAATTCATATTGCTAAAAGAATTAAAGTTGTGCTCTTACAATAAAATATCATCTACAAGTTTGAGCTTTGCATTGTAAAATTTTCAAGAACAAAATGATATCTTCAAACAACATATAAGTTTCTAATGGATTATTTCACACGTCATATTGTGAATCACCTTACAAGTCATATGGAAATAGAGTCTTCGGAATCATGTCCTTCAAAATCTTTTAGCAATTCTAATAGTGCTAATAGTAGTGTACAAGATGACATTTGTCGACTTGAAAATGTACTAAAGACATATTCATATGAACCGGATGTAAATTCCAGAAATTACGACATGCGAACTCTTCTTGAGATGACTCATGAGGAATTGATAAACATGACACAAGAAGAAATAAAAAATATTTTCCAAATGCTTTGTCGAGAACTGACAACAACTGACTATTTTTGTGTCAAAGTTGGTTCTAAAAAAGACATCGTGTCAAATCTTCATACCACAGGTAGGATATTATTCAAAAAGGCATTTTTTTCAAAAACACAAATTACTATAAATAGTGGAATGGTTGAAGACGTGCAATGATAAAAATTTATTTAGTGCCACCATTTCTATTGATTTGTATAGAATTAAATATAATGAAACGATTTCACATGTGTATTTAGAAACATAATGTTTTTAGGTCAAACAATTTGAATAAGTTTAGTTTGCACACAGGATGCAATAAAAGACTTGTAAATTTTTACTAAGCACTTTATAAGATTGTTTTTAAGTAGTACATACAAAAATCAACTTTGGTTAGAGATCATCATTGCAAATGACTTTAGTTACCAAAACCTATGCACCTTGGAAACTTTGAATCTCGTGTTCTAAGAAAATCATAACAAACAAATAGTATTTAAATTGGAAAATTTTAAATGATCAATATCTTGAAAGTTTTATAATGTAGGTACTATATTAGAAATAAATTGTATCTCTTCTATGAAATAATAATTAAATTTACTATTCAATAATTGATTTAATGCAGAATCACACGACTTCACAACTATGCCAATTATTACAACACCTATTGCACAAATGGAATTGAATGGAGTATTGTGGGGAACTTTACCTGAACCTTTGATTGACTTGATTCTAGCTCATCTCTCTATTCCAAATTTATTTAGCATGCGTTTAGTATGTAAACGATGGAACAATCTCATTCACTCAATAAGATTTGTTAAAAGTCAAGCAGAAGTTACTTTTGAACTTCCTTATTATGTTCTTTATGGAATGGAGGACCATAGGGTACAAATTGGTCCCACTCTCTTTACCTTTGCATATTTTGCACGAGATGCATCAATGTATTGTTCAACAACCAATAAATGGTATACTTTATCATTTAATTTTCTACCATTCACAGATTTTTATCTCATTTTAACAAGTGGGGGCTTATTATGCTTTGCTATGTACAATTCTGATGATGAAGTCACATTAGGTGTATGCAATCCCATAACTAAGACTTGGAGGGAACTTCCTCCTTGGTTACCTTTACGTGGAAAAGGTTTGCCTGATTTCATGGCTATGGTTGTTGATAAGTTACAAAATTCATATAAAATCATTGTAATTGAAGAATCAGATTTGATAACACGAGTATATGAATCTACTACAAAGAAGTGGAAAGAAACAGGGATAATTCATACTTCTGATGGTTTACCTTATCTCATGAATAGACCATGCCAAGCTGTTGTAAACAATGGATTTATGTATTGTTTGTCCCAAAATGTTTCACATATTGCAACTTATGATTTGGAAAACGGAAATTGGAATAGAATACAATTACAAATACCATCAAACCATGCATTTTTGAATACACGGACATTAGGTCTTGTAGAAAGTAATGGTCATATTCTTATATTGACTAGAAGTGTAATTGGTGCTAATAATTATATATTAGAGCATTTATCTAATGACCAAGGGTGTTTTCAGGTATGGGCTATTAATGATCAAGGGGGTTTAGATATTGTAGTTGTTGGAGAAGTACCTTATAAACCTTTTGATATTGAATATGATTTTGATTCTTTCAATATCTACACCTTTACTACTAAAGATCACAAAGATGCCCTTATATTTTCATCTCCTGAATGGGAGTATACGTGGTTATTTGATTTGTCCCATGGTACATGGCATGTAGTACCTGAATGTCCTCGTAACATGTTTGGACCAGATGGAGTTGAAGGATTTCCTATGGAGCTTAGATTAGATGTTATGCCATGATAGCGAATTGGTAAGACTTTTTGAAGTGTCATTGTAATTGAGTTTATAGAAAAGAAACTTAGATAGATATTGTGTTATACACTTTTGGTTTCACCATATTTGAAAGGTATACATTGTGTTGTTGATTGTAACATAAGATTTTTTTTTCTTTTGCACATTTGAATAATTGCATTATTTTCACAATAGCAAAACCATATTTATTTATGTATGTACGAATAATGTGATAATTACATTTATGGACATGTTTCTAATTCTTAAATTAATGCCCAAGTGTCCAAATGTGTCAACTTTCATATCTATGGAAGCTAAATTATAATTCCAAGTAGTTGTGTTAAGGAATGTTACAAAGTATACTATGGAAGTTGACTTAATTAGTGAAAAGGTTTGAATAGTGAAAGACTTCCTCACACTATGAATACATGATCTATAGTTAAGGTAGCAACACCATAACCATCATTGTACCCATACTTTGAGTATAGAGTTCCCTTGAAGTGTCTCCAAGAGTACTTTGAAACCATCTCCATGCTTAAATTGTGGTTGGTGGGCTTTGATTTTTTTAGATTTTGGTGCACAAACTAAGGCACTTTTATTAAAGTGCGGTTTAGGGTGCCCTAGGGAGTTCTACTTTGAGAATTCATAGAAATTAGATGCCTTATCCTAAAATTCTATTTTTTTTAAGTTCATGATTTTCAATACTGAAAAAATATTTTTCCTAGAAAAAGATGCCTCCAACTATGCTGCATTGCTTAAATGAACAATTATGAGTGTTGGTACCTTAAATGTGATTTAATTAGTGTTAACATTTTGATGAACATTGGAAGAACCTTGGAAGAGCATTCTATTAAAAATAGATGAAAGTAGATGAAAGTAGGATGAAATCACACTATTTGTGTAATAAAAAAAATTCTAGACCGCACTATATTGATTTTATCTAAGACTTTGTAAACTACTATATTATTGTGCCTCATAAATTTGCATAATTCCCAAAGTAGTTGAAGGTATATGGGGTGTTTCACACTACGTCCCAAGTCCCAACTTTTTAAGTCTTGGTTCAAGATCCAATCCCACCTTCAATGGATTATAGAGGGTAAATAAAAATATCAAATATGGAACTTGGGACTTCTTAGTGTGAAGGCCAAAGTCCCAACTTGACTTTTATATAATATTTTATAGCTTTTTTGAAGTGCCCCTGAAATGGGTCAACAAGTAAAAATCTCATGTTCAAAGGCACTTTTAGCATCAAAATAGCTTTGCATAGATTTTAATATAATTTCAATTAGTGAGGGTGAACCATATGGGTTTTTTTTTCCTAATTTTTTTTCAAAATAATAGTTAAGATTTGGAGGTTGAGTTGGGTCTTGACTTTTACTAAACTCGATTTAGCCTCCATGACCCACTCACTTGGCACCAAAACCCCTTCAAAATGTAGCCATATAGATGTCTTGGAGTGATATGGACTCTTTGAGACTTAGGACTTAGTGTGAAGCCCTAAATCTCAAATTTTAGCTCTCCACCAATTAGATTTGGAAAATTTAGTGAAACTTGAGACTTGGGACTTGGGATGTGGTGTAAAATGGCACTAAATAATTCATGCGAAGGTGCCCCCCAAAATACATTACAAACAATTTGTGTGAACTTATATTCAAGTAGTGAAGCTTAAAAAACAAAAATTAAGTCATATAGTCATCATAAATTACGATTTCTAAATTAAATAATCCTCCTTGAAATATTGCTTCTTTCCTAGGCTCCAATCAAAACACCTGAAACTCACTTCCTGAGCAAATTGATAATCCAATAGAAATTTCATGCAACACCGTGTCTCCAGTGTTTGCCAAATTCGTCTCCGTTGCCACTTTAGCCGTGGCTATGGCGGACTCTGCCAAGCCCTCTCAGTCCGTCGCACGACCGCTACTCTCATTTCTCACCAATCCCTTCCTCTCCGCTCCATCGCCTTGACCGCGTCCCCTCTCCCTCATATCCTGAAGGCAGGATCTGTAAGGCAGGATCTGTCGAAAAAACCGCATCATTCGCAACACGGTGTTTTTCTATCTGGCAGTCCGCAATTCGCATCCCCGCCATGGCTACCACGGTAGTCGCCTCGCTTTGGATCGAATCCTTTATCGATCCGGATGCGCAATGAGGGCCTTGCATGCCAAGTATTAGGAGTTTGCATCAGATCGCTTGCATTTTGCCGATTGCTTACACTCTGTTTTCGAGGGTTTTGTTTTCGATTTCTGAAACTCTGTTTCTATTTTCGAGGGATTGTCGAGACTTTATTGAGAGGGATTATGTGAAACGTGCTAAGTTTGTCTCAGTATTTCGAATTTATCTTAATGTCAATGGTCGTGCTCAAGGGTTTATAGCCTTCGGATGGGCAGATGGAAGTAGGTGAAATTTTAGGGTTTCGGGGAAGGGGATGGAGAGGGGATCTGGTTAATGTAAGAGGTGAATTTTGAAGTTGGAGAGTGGCTGGTGTGCAGGAGGACGTGGAGAGTTTGGGAGATCTGTGAATGGCGGGATGAGGGATTGATTATATTCGAGGTTGAAGGTGGATGTAGATTAGGGGAATTGATTTGGAGGTTTGGGTGGTCGGTAAGAAATGGATGCCGCAGGGACGGCTCTGGCGCAGCTGATGCGGCAGCGCATGAGCCCTGTGGTCATGGTGATGGCCACCCCCCATGCCGAGGCGACGTCGCGGAAAAATGAGCTCGGCGTCGTGGACCTTTTGCGGCCATTCTGCGTCCTTAATCAAATAGATGGTATAATTTGTCGAACTTGAGGCTCAGATGCATCCCAGTTTTAAATGGTGCATGATTATTCTTGCGAGAATTGCGAGCAATGTAGAATGTGGGAAGTATTTATTCGGGATGTGAGAATTTTTTCTGACTGAAATTGCGGCTTCAGTTCCTGTGCGGACGGCCGGTGAACTGCCTTACAGAATACAAGATTTTGAGCTTCGGATGTTTTATGCTGCCGACATTGCCCAACCTAGTGCTGAGGTAGGAATTCAGACGTTTTTACAGAAGAATTTTTTGATTATCTGCAAGCATCCTTGTGGGAAATTGGAGTAGTGGAGACCTTGTTGACACTTCTATTTGGTCGCTTAAAGAAAACCGTCTTTTTTGTTTCATCCAATTCGTTTAAGTTCATCATGTCGGGTGAGTAATTATTGGCAATGTCGATGAAATTGCTACTTGTTATGACGCTGGTTCTGTTTGCTTCTGTACCAGGTAGCTGAAGAGTATCTTGTGGAATGTGTTGGTAACGCTAGCGACGAAGCTGCTGCAGCTCTTTTGGGAGATCCGAAGGACATTGATGTTGTGAAGAAAAGTGAGTGGCAATTGAACATAGATTTTTGAGGAGAGGAGGAAAGTCTTGGCCAACAGCGAACCATTTTGTTTTCTAGCTTGAGGCTTGTTTCTATGAATTGCCATAATGACGCTTCCTTTAAGTTGTATAAAAGTGAGAGCTGGTCTAACTTCTATTGAATCATCACTTTGCTTTTTGGTTGGATGGCAGTGGTTGAGTCTGAAACACAAGCATCTTGGTTTCAACGGTATTGCCGAGAGTACATGCGAACTCTGGCGTTCTCAGAACACGAAGCCATCGACCATCCTATAGCATGTCAGTGTTGCTTTCATCTGCTATTTTACCCTGTTGTGCTCTCATTTCTGGTTAATTTTATCAGACCTGTACTTGGCAATGCCCTCTGTCGACAGTTTGTTGATGTACGATCACTTTTGTGGGATGCCAGGTCTTTTGGTGGTATCATCCAAGGACGAGAGCCCGTTGACGCAGTTTGTGGATCTCTACAACCCAGATTGTCTGCCTACTCTCGTGAAGGATGGTGCAATGGACCCTAAGGTCTTGAAGCATTACGTTCTGTTGCATGATGTTCAGGATGGTCCATTGGATGAGTAAGTAACTGTTAGATTTGGTATTGAACATTTTTAGTCGCTTTACTGAAGTACGACATCATATCCATGAATAGCTAGTTTTGGAGCCAGTTCTTGAAGTGCAGGTTCCAGGGTTTTGACCATCGGGTTACTCTAATTTCTATGTGCACTGAAATTCTGCTGGAATTGCGTGCATGTGGCATTCAATACTTGTCACTATCCGGGCATATTTTTAGTTTCACGAGACTAGGTTGAGTGTTGTCGGAGTCATCTAATAAGTAGATCTGTATGGCAACGCTTGCTTGGCAAGATCCATTTGTTCTTATTTTCCCTGCCTTCCGATTGTCTTTGTGTTTTGCCGTTTCAGTTCTACGTTAGAAGCGAAACTGTTGGCTCATTCTTAATTTTTCGTGAGTGCAGGCCCAACAATATTTTGTTGGAGATGCGAGGTACTTTTGGAGTGAACAATTGTGGTATTCTGAGTATTAACTCTGGTCCAGTTGATTCTGATTCACCTCCTGATGATATTTGGACTGGGTGCTTGCTGCAACCAATTGTGCCTAGTCCCGCTGAATCAAAGCAGGTATAGTCAGTTAAGTTTTATGCCCTTGTTAAGGCTGCATTGCCTTGAGGGTCTTAGACTATTTTCACTTGGCTCTTGACTTTAATGTTCCAGAATGCTGTTTTTTCTCCTAAACATGCTCTAATGATATGACTAGGATTCGTTTTTACTTGAGCTTTCGTAATCAGTAAGCACAAGTAAGTCTATGACTAGGTTCTGTTGCAGATAGATAATATGTGATCATATTGCTATAAAATCGAAATTTGATTGAAGTTTACATATGGGTTATGCGTGTATGTTTTTTTTAAAGGTGGGCGACGCTGAAGTGTCAAAAAAGAGACCAGGCTTGTGTTTGAGCAAGGGTGATGTAGCAGAGGTAAACTTGTACTGCAATCCGTGTAGCCTAAAGCCTGTCTACCGGCATTTGGGATAAATTAATGCTTAAATTGTCTTTTTCTGTACTTATGCGGTTTTACTCTTTAGGTAACCTCGTTTTTCTTCCTGCTTGTTTGAAGTCTTGATAATACCATCATACCGTTCTGTGTGTGCTCCAAGGGTCAATGTGAAAAACAAATAGAATTTGGAACAGGTTTACTCTGTCCTCTTTGTTGTGTTTGTTTGTACTGATTCTGTAGATTTTCTTGTGCTTTGGCAGCTATCAGATTTTGTATTAGATTTGACATTGAAGCAAATCATTCCGCATATGGAGCAGAAAATTCGAATGCTTAATCAACAAGTAAGACATACAATGTTATCTTTGTGATGGAATTTAAAGAGCTCTTGCGTAGTTGTCGATCTAGTGTCATACATGTTCAATCCTTGTCAGAGTACTTGCCTTTTTGGAACGAGCTGACTTACTGTTGAGATAAGAATGATCTCCTGCCAATTTTTTGGAGATGAGTCTTTTGATTCAGCATTTACATTATCTATTGGTATCATGATGTGAGAATGCAATGAGATGATTTAATTGGTTATATGGTGTTATTTGTTCAATTAATACTCTGGGTTTTCCTGGTGCTGCTTATTCTGAAACCGTGTATCTGTCAGGTTTCAGCAACCAGAAGAGGTCTTAAGAATCAATTAAAGAACTTGTGGTGGCGGAAGGGTAAAGAAGAGACCTCTGATGTTCAAGCTGGTGGCCAGTGAGTTTGACTTTAACCTTCTGAATTTGGTGCTTCAGTCTCGACATGATAGCGCTGTTTTGTTTTTTTCTATTCTGGATTTGATAATATTGAATCAATACTGAAGACATCGGTCGATCTCTGTACATCACTCGTACTGGAATGTAATCACAATTTGAAGGTATCTTTAACATGTCCTTCCGTTCCTGGTTTGAAATGGTTTGCTTAGGTACACATTTAGCAGTATGGAGTCACAGATTCGGGTCTTGGCTGACTATGCCTTCATGCTAAGGGACTACGACCTTGCACTTCAAAATTACCGCTTGCTTTCAAGTGACTATAAAACCGACAAGGCTTGGAAACGTTATGCAGGGGTCCAGGTCAGTGACCGTCTTTAACGAATATCGCTACTGTAGATTCATCTATGTCACTTCATTTTGGTATCTTGGGTGCAGCCAAATGTTGTTCCAATTTTCTTTCTATACCAGAAGTTGGTGGAAGTGAAGTTAAGTTTATTTAATCTTTTTTTGCGGACAATTAATCCTAATGGCTTGTCCGTGCTTCTGTAATAGGCTCATCGGGAATTTTATGAGGTAGATGTGATCTTTTGTTTAAACGCTCTGCCAACGTGTGCGATCAACGTTAGATAACAAGCCGACGACTGTTTGGCTAATCAATGTAGCTTGCTTCTAACGAAGGTCCTTTTGTTATGTTTTCAGGAAATGATAGGGTTGTGTCTCTTCATGATGGATCAATCCCGAAGAGAAGCAGAAACCTCTTTGGAATCTGCTCTGAATGTATATCAGGTAATAATCTTCAATTGACGTTTTCATGGGTGGTCCTTTGACGACAACCAGAGGTATTTAATTGCACTGAGGGTTATCTGCTGCAGCTACTCTCTATAAAGTATAACATTCTCATTCTATTGATGGCAGTGAGGCTATCGCATTCTTCGCTTTGTTTTGAATGTCTCCTGTGAACTTCCTTGTGAAATGTGGATGCGGAGAAGCTGCTTGATGTACAGAACTGACAGGATGTACGTGCTTTTGAAATGATGGGTCCCATTGGCCGGATTTCATGTCAGTGGTTTGCTTGAGGCTTTGTTGTAGATATACTTGTTTATTTCAATATTCTATGAATATAACGATGACATTTTTTAAATTTCTTGAAACAGAAATGTGGGGGTGTTACTACAAAGTATGCAACACGGACATCAATTTGGCTGACAGAAATGCACAAAGCAAGGGGTCAGTTCCGGGAGGGTGCAAATGTGCTATTTCGAGCTGCCATGTTGAAAGTTGAAGGGGGACAAGGTGTGAGCTTGCGTGCAGGGGTACTTTTGGAGCAAGCCGCTTACTGCTACTTAAGGATTTCCGCACCTATGCTACGAAAGTATGGCTTTCATATGGTGCTGGCTGGCAATCGATATACTGTATGTTCCCAGGTATGCTCAGGTCTATATTTTCTCCTCTTTTAGTTTACAAATTCATGGTTTAATACTTGAAAAGCTTGTTGCACAAGGTCACTTAGTCCAGCTGTGCTAACGTATCGCACTTCAATTATTCTATCTTGGGAAGATTACACGATTATTATAGGACATTATTTCTATTTTTGAGACCTGATTTTGGATGCAATTTATAAGAAGGTGGATTCTTGTGCAGCGGAAGCATGCTATGCGTGTTTATAGGAGTGTTCTGAGCATCTTTGAAGGTCAGGGTTGGAAATACATCAGCGATCATGTCCATTTTCATCTTGGCAGGCAATGAAATGACTGCCTTTCGCCTTTTTTTTCCTCTTTTGTATTGATTTTTAAATCTGCATCTAGATTTGTACATCTGATAGTCTCAAGAATCATGCTATCATAGATCCGATCATCCATTGGCCGACATGTATTGCATCCCTTTCTTTGGTACATCCGAGCATTCTGATTTCGACGTTCTAGCTAAACCCTCTATAAGCATGTCTGACGATCAATATTCACCAAAATGCAGGCTTTCACACTTTTTGGGAAATCACGATCTTGCAATTTTTCATTTTATGAAGTTGGTGACATGTAGTCATCAGTCACCTGCAAATCAATCAAACTTTTTGAGGGAGTTTCTTTATATTGTCGAGGTGAATCCCTGAGACTGATATTATTCTGTATAATGTGAATCATTTCGCAGAATTTTAACTCGCAACTGGAACCGTCATCGCCTTGTGATTGTTGTGTTTTAGAGCCATTTTTTTAATCTTTAAAGGCTTGGTAAATCTTGTGTTTCGCTGAAGTAGTGTGTTGATGATGTTCATGTGCATGTAGGTTAGATGTTGCCGATTGATGTTGGTCTGCGAAGTAAGCTGAGTGCGTGGCTTGTTGTAGAACACGGTAGGGAAGGACCAAGTTCTTGACTTGGAGTTGCCGACTATCGATGCTGAGCACGTGCATGTGCATTTTGAGGACCATAGGACCTATGCGTCATCTTCTGCTGTA
Organism: Straminergon stramineum; assembly: GCA_963920665.1. Taxonomy (NCBI): domain Eukaryota; kingdom Viridiplantae; phylum Streptophyta; class Bryopsida; order Hypnales; family Calliergonaceae; genus Straminergon; species Straminergon stramineum. The sequence continues at coordinate 13,126,196 of OY987265.1, forward strand.
CGTAGCACCACTTTCTGACTTGTTAAATTCAACTGTAGTCAAGTAGACGTCAAATATATTATCATGGTGGACTTCATTCAGGGTGTAAATTCCGGTTTGTAATTCTGTAGCCAGGAGTCAGTCATTATACTGTTGAATTTTCTTTCGGGTGATTTTCCGTACATTTATCTCGTTTTCAATCTTCTATCTAGACGAGGTAATTTCATCTTGGGGCGGAGTGCAGGCGGCAAAAGCGGAGAATGTATGGTCACCGGTGGAGGAGGGGCTCACACCTTCTGTTGCAGTTCCATTGCATACATGGTTGGATGCTCCCAAGTCTTTGACGCAAGCCATAGACTTCAATGTTTGCATTGCTGGCGGTAAGTCGTGAGTTTGCACTTCCTGTGACATATTTACGCCTCTGGCAGCGTATATGAAAATGCAGGCAGATGTAGCTATTCAATTATGAACTAGGCCTGAATTTTCAGACTATGTCAACTATATTGATATAATTATTCATTGCATGGATCTTTACAATCCTTAGAATTCTTTTCCAAGGCTAAAGAAATCGATTTCTGGGATCCTAAGCCCTCAGTAATCTTTAATTTGAAATTAAATAACCCGTTGCATTGTACCACATTGCAGAGGAAATCGGGGTGGATGTGGATTTCAGCAACCCTCTTCAAATTCCAATCGATGTCTCTTCCGTTTGTCTAACTTGTGAGTTCGACGACAGCAACGCAAACAAACCTGGTAAACTACATCACCTGGAGTTTTGTCGGACATAAAGCTTAAGAATATACCAAGTACTCAAGTAAACTGCGGAGCTTGTGCTTTTTCGGTTTGTTGATTATGCGTGGTTGTTACTATGGTGTGTTTTCAGTGCCGTTGTTGACTGCTGTTCTCTGCCTTGAAGTTTTGTACTTCCAGAAATCTGTTGTATTCCTCCATTTCCTGACTGTCTTTGACAAATTCGATTGTCTCTGTCATGCAGAGTTTCCCGAAAAGCCTGGTCGAGCAGACACCGAGAATAGCACCGGCGGATCAAGGTTGATAGATTATATTGCCTTCCGTGAGCAGATTTGTTGGAAACCTAATTCTCTACTGCCAGCGGAATTCAAGGAATCCTTAAAGTATTCCATTGTTGCTTGAATACGTTCCTATTCGTAGAGATCAGAATCTGGTCTGTAAGTTTTCCAATGTTTCTTGGAGTGGAGTTAAGGTGCTGATATAATTATTTGATTATTTCAGTGACACAAATCCAATATTTTTCATGATACCTTAGTTCTGATTCGATGTTTTGACTCGCAGTGAGGACCAAAGTTCAAACCACATTGAAGAAAATTCTGTGAATTCTACAGTGGGTGCTATGACTGTTGATACAACACCTGCCGTTCTTCTTCCTGAGGAATTGTTTCAATTGCAAGCTGGGGAAAAGAAAGTGGTATGTTTTGTTAATATTTTTGATGCTCGGGTGTCACTGTTGCAATCTTCAGCAAGCGGAATTTCCCTGGTGGCCTTGTGTCGTGTTCTGCAGATATTATTTGCGAATTTCATTTCTAGTGGGTGCAAGAATTTTTAATGGAGTTTTCGTCTGCCCATGTTTGGTCCAAATTGCAGGTCCGCTTAAAGGCAAAGCCATTGAGAGAGGGTGTGCTGAAAGTGATCGGCGTGCGATGGTTATTGGCGGGAATAGCAACAGGGCATCGGGATTTTGCAATTTCAGGACCTCAGATCTCGACATCCAAGAGTGGAGCCCGGAGTAATCCACCACCTAATCAACGCCTGAAATTCCATATTCTGACGGTACGATTCTCTCAGCTCTGAAGTCTAGACTTATTCGAAACATTATGCTACCATGCCGAGGGAGAAATGGAATCCTTAACACTAAGTCTTTTGTTGCCAAGTTATGAGGGTGTCATGGACAATGTTCAAGTTGCAATAGCCATCATTAATAAGCATGTGATTTAATCGTTACATCTTGTCCTTCCGACCTCTTATTTGTGTATGCAATGTAATAAGCGTGGGATGTTCTTGATTAACGCAGCATATGCCAAGATTAGAGGTATCCATGCACGAGCTTCCAACGAAAGTCAATACTGGGGAGCTTCACCGTGTTGTGCTGGAACTCTACAACCCCTCGAAGATTTCTGTGAAAGTAAGTCGAATGTAAAATGAGAGTCAATTGATTGCAATACAGACTCCGACTCCGTTTTTGGAGTTGTTACGTCTTTTACTCTAGTACCTTTTTCACTACCCTAAACCTGATACAGTACAGCTTCTTGCTGTACATAATCAACGACAACTACTGATTTTATCAAGCTCATTGTAACGTCTAGTTCTGCACTGTTCCGCAATTTTATCAAGAATGTGGTTGGCCCTCGTTCTGTATAAATGTTGAATAATTTATAGAATGGTTTAGCAGGATCATCCGTATTCTGAATTCTTCACCAATATCATTGAAAAATTTTGTAATGTCTAATCATGATTTGCATCCTGCTACAGCTGTTGATGACAAGGAGGATATGCAATAGTTCTGTAGGCTGCAGTGATTGTTGTGCTTACAGCAGTGAAGTTTGTCATAAATACTGTTGTATATCCTTGGATCTCTAGATCTGTCTCAGTCAATGTCATTCAGCACCAGTTTGACACACTTTGACCAAATGTTGAATGTACAGAGAATCAAATTCAAGACAAGTCACCCTAACGTTCTCCTGGTCGGGAAAGCCGGGGACTTGGATATGGAATTTCCGAGTTGCCTGGAAGTGCAAGCAGGCAAGGATGGTGAACATGAGTTGAAGCAGGTGGATATCGCTGAATTTAAGAACGGACCTTCAGTGTTTTCATTTCCTGAGGTCAGTCCTTGTACAACGTGCAACTCCAATCTATACTGTGTATTCAATCAGAGGGTATTTCTGGAAGTTTTCGATCATCTAAGTTGTTTGATGTTTGAGTCACACCTTTCAAGACTTGCATCAAGTGACTCAGGATCTTTTGAGTCATGAACTGCTTGGATAGTTTCAAGCATGTAAATACGGCATTAACTCCTGTTTTAGTATTCTATGTTACATACTTGAGTACTGTCTACAATGTGCATGAACACTTCCAGCAGTAGGCTATCGTTCTTTCTTTCTTTTTGGTATCCTTCCGCGGGATGCCATGCTACCATACTAACTTGGTTGTGGAACAGGATACATTGCTGGAGGGGGGTTCGACAGTACTATGGCCGTTGTGGCTTCATGCTAGGCAGCCGGGCACACTGTCCCTCAACAGCATTATTTACTATGAATCTGAGAGTAATAGTGTGGGTCTGAAGTATCGAACTGTGCGAATGACAGAAAGCATCCAGGTACGTGTTCACATTTGTATTTTTGTTTGACATGGTGTGATGTCTTCACCTGTGTCTGCCTTTGTGTTGGATCAACGCTTGTTTCTTGCTTACCGTGGTTTAAATTTACAACTTTGAAAGGTCTTTGGCTGCGTGGGAATTTCTCTATTGATACATGAACCTCCAGTTTGTACATAGTTTGGTCGATCCGAGATTAATGTAGGCAGACATATTGCTTATTTTGGGGTTATCACGAGAATTTCATTGTTCCTTTCTGCAAACTCAGACGCATTATATTTGCACAGGTGGTTCCTTCATTGAAAGTTTCCGTTCAAATCTCTCCCTCGCCACTCCATCTTCAACAATTTTTGTTACGCTTGGATGTGAAGAACCAAAATGCTTCAGAAAGCTTTTGGTTGCGCCAAGTCTCTTGCACTGGAGACCGTTGGAGTTTGGCACCTTTATTACCCCCTGTGTTAGATAAGGAGGCAATCTCTGGCAGGGACTCGGAAGATAAAGCGGCCTTTCTGTCCTCATCAGTTACTGCTTCACAGCTCTTGCCCGCTAGTCAGACCTTGTCTCTCTTTTTCAAGCTGAATGTAAGCGATAGCATTGCCTGTTCCTTCTTGCTTGAATCTGCTTAATGCTGTTACGTCCCATATTACTTGCTAATTGCATCCTTCTCAGCATCTTTGTACTTCACAAAACATAGCATCTGAGAGTCATTAGCTTTACATCGCGATCTTCTTGGTTCCTGTCTATGGGTTTCTCATGCTTCGAGTTTACAGCGTTGAATAGTGATGTATTCTTCATTGCTTTTGTTTAATGAATGATAAAGTTCTAACTGGTTTACAAACTGACGTGCATAGGTGGCACAGCGTGTGGGAAAGTCAAACACTGATGAAGTGAGTAACATAATTTTGGGACCTCCTAGCAGCAGGGAGCCACTTATTGATATAGCAGCAGGTCCACTTGCTGATTTCCATTTGCTTGAAAAACTGCACCAGCCTCGAACGCCCCTCCCGTACTTCCTTCAGCAGAAGGTTTGTCACCACACCTTGTGTTAATCTGCAATTTGAGACAGTTCTTGCAAGGCATTCTGTTTACGCGGATTGCAATTTCATCACTCGTTTTTTCGTCATTTCTAAGCCTGAATGTTATAATAAATCGATTCCTGCAAATATTTATCCAAGAGAATTGCTTTTATATTTCATGACATTCCACCTTTTGGATTTGTCTACTTTGAGATGGTTTTATTACGAATCTTGCACGGTGGGATTTCATGGAAGCAACTCTAGCTTATTAGTATTACAGCATTTGCTCTAAACGTGAACTAACGAGGAAACGATTTTATTTCAGAGTGATTCGGTTGAAGGCTCGTCAGGCTCTTTGAATAACCTATCAGGTGGTGGAGAAGTTGACGTGGTATTAATATCTGAACAGCAAGAGGTTGAAGGTGACGTCGCAGTGCAAAACTCAGGCCTTCGAGTTGGAGCGCACCACATCTGCCATTGCAGGTATTTGCAAAACTTACTATCTCAGTTAGTTATTTCTGGCCATGAAAGGATCTTGTTTGTAGTATTTCTGGTGATACCAGGGGATATTTCATTTGCCAAGAATTAGTTTGTTACAAAGAGGAACGTTATCTCACCGTTTGTAGTCATTTTCAGCTTAAAGATTTATTTTAGTAAGTCATAGAGACCTCTTATATGTTGAACTGTTCTTTTAGGAATTTCTGCTCATTAGAAGAGATGTCGCCCGATATTTGTCAAGCACTCGGGTTGAGTTCAGTAGGTGTTTCCTGCAGGATGTGTGCAATGCCTGGTTTTTCACCTGTTCTGCTTGTATGTCCTAAACGCTATCATGTCTCATGCTGTTCTTGCAGTGTTCAAGGTGCCCAACCATTTGTGTGGGTGATGGAAGGACCGAGCTCTGTTAGCCATAATTTTCTGAATCAACCATTTTGTGAAGTGTCCATGCTGCTTACAGTTAGGAATTGCTCCATTTACACCGGTTCTATCAAAGTAGAGACCCAAGACTTGGTTACCCCGCCTAGTACACCCACATCCCCCCAGGAGACAGAGTTTGGATGGACACCTTTAAGCACCTCAACTTTGCCGACAGTAGATCCTGCCGAAGCCAACGTTGTAACAGATCCTGCTCCCAGTGACCGTATAGTACATAGAACTCCGACTCCTCCATTTCTTTGGTGCAATATGCGATCCACCTCTATCAATTCATTGGCTCCTGGTGCGTCTGCGAAGGTATCTCTTCGTGTTGCTTTTCTAGCGCCTGGTATCTACGATCTTTCTCGGTACAGGATAAGTTGGACTTTGCTGGAACTTCTCCAATCTACAGAGGCGGTGGAGTTACCGGAGATGTCGGAGCTGCATTTGAAGACTACATCAGCCACTTATTCAGCGGGGTACGCGCCACCGGAGAACTCCAGCTCGCAATCAGGCAGACATGATTCTAGTGATGTTAGTGCATCTGGTGTCGGATCTGGCCATCCTCTTCTGTTGTCTGTTGTCCAATCAAATACATGATATATTGTTGTCCTCCGTGTGTAGCCATTCGATTTGATCATCATTCTTGCTCGCTTTTGAATACAATTTTGATTTATTTTAGAACGCTTGTGCTTTGCTGTGCGTAAAAGTATTGGTAGTAAGAGCATCTGCAGTCTTCACCGCTAAACAGCCCGGCAAGTATAAAAATTAACTTTTGATTTATGTGGATTAGAATTTGGGAGTACTATCATTAGAAGTGCATCCCAAAATATTTGAAATAAGCATAAGAATGATCCATATTTAGATTTTGGACAGATTCAATTGAAAACAAGCAAAAAGACAAAAATCATCATCATCATCAAATCATAACTATGGCTGCAAATGATGCTTAGGAAAAAATTCATCATAGAAAAAAAATCAAAAAGTGGTAAATATAACAAAAAGAATCCAACTATTTTAATTCATAAAGGAGTCCATTTGGGGTTTTTTGAAAACTTGGGTAGACTCTATTGGTTTCATAGTTTGGAATTTTTCCATTAATTTTTTAGGACAAATGCTACTCATCATAATCTATGTGTGAAGTTTTGTTATGTGTCACTTCAAAAAAATTTGCATAACTAAAAAGGATTTTTCAATGTCAATCCAGGCAGCAAAAAATATATTCTAAGAAAATATTAAAAATTCGGGGGTGGGGGTATAGCCTTAGAAGAACAGGCAAGTCACCATGGAAATCAACTTTTATGATACCGTGTGATTCATTTGTATAGAAAATCTCAGCAACACTTAGTGGAGGTCAAACTATTCCAAGGATGAACAGCCACACTTCTATCTTATATGGGAGGATTCCCTATCATCCGTTTCATACTTAGTGTCCGCATAATCCTTTTAGGGATAGATTGATATCTTACTCAATAAAATTGAACCATTGAATTTTGAATAATAAAGTAAAATTTTTAAGGACTTTTATTTTGCATGAAATGAAGGTAGAAAAAACATATGAAGTCATCTTTTGCTCTCAATTTTGAAAATTTTAAACATAAAAATAAAAATTAAGGATATTAACTGTAAATTAGAACATTCTTAGCATTGGGATTAAAAATTCTCAAATTCTTCCAAAAATTATTAGCATCTTAGTTTTATCTTAGTTCATTCAATAACACCTTCTACTTTACATATTTATTTTCTTTAAATATGAAAGTTCTTTTGGTTAAATTTTTTTAACATATATTCTCAGTCCATTTTCCAACTTATTGACTAAAATGCACAAGTTATAGGACTTATGTGTTTTTTCCTAAAAATGTTGAAAGACAAAACTTCACCTTTGGGAAGTGCTAGAAAAGACCACATTTTTTTTCTACCTTTGTTGTCTAGGGAGCAATGAAGAGTTGTGTGAAAATTTCTTCAATTGCAAGGTAGAAAAGTTCTTCGATTGCAAGTTCAATATAAAAATTTATGATCTTACAAATTGCCTAAACAATGCAAGGTAGACAAGCCTAGAAGAGCAATGAAGAATTGTGTGAAAATTTCTCAAATAATTATTTTTATTTACATCCAAACACCCTTGGCAATGAGCTTCAACAACGAAAGTTTTTCAATACTTCTTAATATTTTCAAAATTTTGGTAGGAAAATGAAATCATTGTGATTTTGAAAAGTGTGATATACAATTAAAATTATGCTTACATAAATAAATATTAGAAGAATGTGAGACTTTTTTCTTTTCTTTTCTTTTTGAAATGTGAGACTTTTTTTAACAAATGGATATCAGAATGGGAAATAATAATTGGTGGTTGAAATTTCAATTTTCTAGGCATAAATTAAAATATTGAATGTATATTAAATAATTTGATTCCTATAGACAAACTTTGCAATTGCAAAAATTCGTTGAATTTTTGTTTTTTTTAACAAAATGAAGATGCCATACAAAAAAACTTTCCAAAGCTTCATTTTCTTGGTTTAATGGCATTTAATTACCCTCCAAAAGGGCTACAAAAACACTTGGAGGGGTTGAGAACTCAAGCTACAATACCTCTACTAACTTCATAATTTGAATTTTTTGCATTAATTTTAGGATGGATGCTAATCATGCTAATCTACATGTGATGCTTGTTCCACATTATTCCAATAAAAGAATTTGCAAAAATCATAAGTTTTTTTCTCAATTCAATTGCAAAGTATGTAGTTAATAATATATTCTAAAAAATTATGAATTAATTTTATTTAATTGTTTGGATTCTTATTCTTAAACCATGAAAAGATGTACTTGAACAATCTAACCAAAGTATCCTATGGTTGGATTTCTTCAAGAAGAAATAAGGATGAGGGTTTTAGCTTTGCTTTGGTTCAAGTATTTTGAAGCATTTTTAGTCCTTAAAACACTTGAGTCCTTTATAGATTAATCCTTCAAAGACAAAGGGTATTTTTCAAGAAAAGCTATCAAGAACTTCCAATTTTTGATGCATTGAACCAAATTGATTTTTTTTAAACTTCAACAGTACAAACTCAGTGGAAAAGAAATTTAACATGATGGACAAGAACAATAGACAATAGACTTTGATCCCTCTTGTATTATCTAGAATCTTTTCTCCACACAAAAATAAGGATTTACACCATTCATTAGTAGATGGCTTGTTGGGTACACTCGTGCAAAATTCTAGAAGCAAGTAAAGGGGCTACCTTACTCTAAATCATCATACATGGAGATCAATAATTAGGCAATACACTAACCATTTTTTGATAATTTTTCATGCATTTTGGAATTGAAAAAAACAAAAAAAAAACAAAAAAAAAACATGAAAACATAAAGTCAAACATTGGGAATTGGGAATTGAGAATATGTGGAAAACACTACAAGAAAATAGTGTCCAAATCAACCCCTCCAAATTGACAAAAAAATGTTTGAAATGACAAAAAATTGACAAAAACTTTCCAAACAACCCCTCCGAATTGACTCAAAATGTCTAAATTGACATTGCTCTCTTGTATTTCAAAAATTCAAAATATGGCAACATAGAAGTCAAGATTATATTATTTGAAGTTAGAAGAATTTTTTTTCAAAATTTTCCAACATAATGAATAATATGTATGACTCTTGGAGTATGATTTTTGGACTCAAATTAGTTAGTTTTTTTAACAATTGCATACTTTTGAAATTTGGCATATATCATGTAGTTACATATATGCAAAATTTCAAAAGTAGGTGAAGGGTTTAGCAAAAGATTCCCAAATTGCCCAAATTTTTGGTATAGCATAACTTTTCACCCAAGCATCCAATCAAAGATTTTTTTTCCTTCTTGCAAAGCTTTTTAGTGTGTGTACCTTGCATCAAAATTTCATAAACATTTGGTCATAATTGACTTTGTAGAACCTATCCAAACACTCAATTATTTGTTCAACAAACAATTTTTCTTTGGAGGTCAAGGTATAATCCACCTACACTATTAGTGCCATGCACCACACTACTAGTTTATGACTAGATAATAGCCAAGACAAGATAATTTTAGTTTCCTAAATTATCCTTTTGTTTCAATGTAGATCCAAACTAATTCAAAGTCTCTCACGAAAATGATGAAGCATTGTGTGACTATGCTAGTCACAATGCTAAAAAATCGGCAAAATTTTCTTGATCTTCATACTTGAATGACCATAAGTTGTTTCCAAGGTTGTTTCAATGAGCTCCCAATGCACAATGTAAGCTCTTCACAACATCCATCACCCATCCACCAAATGACAACTTTCTTAGCCTTGAAGGATCAAATGTTTAAACTTCAAACAACAAATGAAGGCAAACATGTTCCAAGCACACAAAGTCTTGGTATTTCCATCCATCTAAATATTTGCATATTCTTGTGTTATTTCTTTTTACATTTATATGGTATAGATTCTCAAAACTTTTCCTTACAAATATAGTTGAAGGGATATTAGTATGTTTGACCTCAAAGTGTAATTGTTTCAGTTCAAAAATTACCCATCACAAATGACTTGAATAAATTAGTAAAAAAAAAATCTTTACAAAACACCACAATGAGAACTTTACATTTAACCTTAAAGGAAATAAATTCTTGTGAAATTACCTACATTCAATATAAAATGAACTTTTGAAGGAGTTTTCATTATTGAATTTTAAAGTTTATTGAAAATGATTGTTTAGTTAAGTAGTACATTCAACCATGTGAAATTGATTGATATATAGATCACATTTTACAACTTTTGCTGAAAATTTGTAATTAAATTAATTATTCTCAATTGCATTACATAATACCTTAACAATTTTGGAAATCTAAACTACCCTTGGTCCTTAATGGTTCAAATGCATCAATTTGATTACCACTACTTTTATTCCAATTCTTACCTCATGTATCAATTATAATTACAATTCCACACTCGTGTGTCAATCTTGTAGATTTGTGTACAAGAATGCTCAACCTATGTTGTCTTTAGTTCCCAATAGGGTATTTGAAAGAAAATAACATTCAAGTGCAAATTATAGTGAGTACTTCCACAATCAACGCTACCAAAAAGAAAGAAAATTGCAAGACATTTCTTCATTACAAGTGACTCTAATCTCCAAGTTCAACTTGACATGTATCTTGTGTTTTTGAATAAATAGTCACTTTGTGTCAATGTTTTTGGATTAAAGCCTCAATCAATAAAAATAAAGTTAGACACCTACAATAGTCCAATTTTTTAATTATTTTTTCAAAGTATTAGTATCAATTTAGTTTGTTAACAAGAAACATGGGATAATCCACATATGTGTCAATGGCCATGTACATGCCTATATATGTACAAATGAATTGTGTTATTCAGTATGTATGCATATTTCTATCATTGGATATGGATACAAATCTAGCTAGCCCTTGCTACATATTGGATTTTTATTTTAATATTTTTTTTTCTCAAATAGTTCAATTTTTGAAATTGTTTGGCTAGTGTTTTTGAAAGGCATAGTAGTGATTCAAATCTCTAAATTCAACAAACTTCATTTGTAAAGAAAAACTTTAAACAAAGGTGACTAATTATAAAAAATTACATGCTATCCATAATATATATAGTCGTAAAAATAAATGATTATAAAGATAGGTGTTTAGACAAATTATTCTCAAAGACACAGATTAAACCAGGATTACAAGTATTAAGACACTAAAACAATGACTTGAAATTGAATAAATTCTTCAAAGTCACGTCAAATAAGTTGCAACATTTGAAATTATTGATGAAACTAAAGTCACCATATTAAATACAAATAAAGAAATGTGTATTTTTGAAAATTTTAAACAATTTGCTATAATATTTAAGAAAAAAGGACACACATCAAATCCACTATCGAATGCACAAATGTTCTTCACTAATATTCATTGTGATTGTTGGTCATAATGACTAACAATTGATGGGATTTTCAAATTCAAACAGCAGTGGACTATCTAAAAATTTGACCCTACATTGTCAATTCAAGCAAACATTGTCTCCTTCATTATTTGTATACAACAAAAAGAATGTATTAGTCATGAGTCATAGGTACTGCGATTTCATTGAAAGTCAATGGCCAATAATGACTGAAAGTGGGTGGTATTTTGAAATGGTGGAGGTTGGGGTGTTTAATTTGAGATATGACCTTATGTTGTCAATTCAAGTAGGCATTGTCTCTCATTGATTGTCTACAGCAAAAAAAATGCATCAACTGTGAATCATGGGCACCATGTTTTATTGAAAGTCAATAGTGACCATGCAAACATTAGGAAAATTTTGAAAAGGATGGGGCATTTGAAGAAACAACTTTAGGTTGTCAATTCAAGCGTACAATGTCTATCTCATTTTCTATCTACAACCAAAAAAATGTATTAGTTGTGAATTATAGGCACTACATTTTTATTGAAAGACAAAGAATAGTTGCCATCCCTTTTGCATCTTAAATTTTTTAGATTTGACAAGCACAAGTGTTTCAATATCCAATCAATCATATACACAATGCAACTAATTCTAAAAATATTTACGTAGATAATTTTCTAGATTTGACAAATGCAATTGACTTTGACTTTCTTAGTATAGTTTGAAAATTATAATAACAATCACAATAGATTATTGGTCATTTCATTGAATGAAAACATTTTTAATAATAAAACATATTAACTATTGCAAATGAAGCATTTAAAATTAAAAAAATTTAACTACCATTTATAATATTTTAGTAATTTGGAAAGTAGAAAATTGTTGATATTTTGAAATTATAATCAAGTTTGACCACAAACCATGAAGTTTATGTATACAAGAACTTTTGAGGTTCAAAGGATTCTAGCTAATTGTGAGTTGTTTCTACCGTAAAACTGTCACTTACAAATTCTTGCCTCAAATGTGCAATCTCTTTTCATGATAGTTTAGGGGCCATTCTAAGTACATCTATTTTCAATCATTTTTAAATTAATCTTTTTATTCGTTCATTATCCATAAAATCCATAATAAGAGAATCTAAACTCACGTGCTGACTCCCAATAAGAGCTAACAAAACCTTAGATAGTTTAATAATAGGAACCATGACCAAATAAAAATTTAGATGGTTTAGGTTGTAGTTACCTTTAGACAAGAGTTGAAATTTTTCCACAATATTTGTACAAAATAATATAAGACTATGTTTTTGAAATAAAATTTGTACTCATCTCCTTAGGATCACTTTGCAGCCTATGATGTTTCTTAGTTTGCTCTCTATAGCATCTCTTCACAGCTTGCAATGTTTTTTGGTCTCATGGAGGTGGGGTCTCATCTAACATTTCATCCAATGCCTTCAAGAATCATCCAATTTTGCATCCATCTAAAAAGATCAATGACTGTCACAAAAGTTCTTCCTTATGCAAAAAGGTTCATCCAAATGCATTCCTTGTTCGTTTTGGGCATTCCCATCGTTTAGGGTATTCCCGTCATTTTGGATGTTGTTCCGAAATTTTGGAAATTGAGTGGTGAGTCTCCATTCAATATCCAATTTTACGCTCCATGCGGTCATTGGCACATCTACCTCAGTATACACGATGTAATAAAACCCAATTTACTTCAAAACCATTTGCTATAATTTCCAACATGCCTCAAAATGGTTGGATTCACCATCCTAAAGTGATTATAATTGAGCCAGAACTTGCACAATTATAATTGTTCTTGTGACCAATACTTTCACCATCGGTTACAAACATCATTCCCCATTCAAAAGTGAAATAAAATCCTTTAAGGGAGGAGCATTCAATGGCATCCCTGTACCCAATGGCGTCCGATTCTACATAGCATAATTCTTTCAAGTTGTAAATGTAAGTGGACAGTAGAGAGCTTATTTTTTTGACCTAAAACGATAAGTTATCTACAGTCCAGCTACATTTATGTTCTAGAATGAATTCATAATCTAGAAAGGAAGGTCATTGGGTACAGGGATGCCATTGGGTGCTCCTCCCATATTTCTCATACCTCATGATCAAACAGCTTTAACTACATAAAATTATTGTTGCATTCCGTTGAATTTGTAACAGTTGGATTGTTGATGCAATTACCAGTAGTACCCAGAGTACCTGTGAGTGGGACAAATTTTGTCAAATTTTCTACAAGTTTTCTGCTACACGCTATCACTTTAGTAAGCAGCAATCCTCTTTAGAAGCAACATACATCAGAATAGTTGCCTGTAAGGTCCCAGACATCCCAACTCCCAAGAATTAAACCTTGAACTCAGTATGGTACCCCTGAGTCTACCGTAGGTGAATCAGCAACTTTTCTTCCCAAAAAAATCGTTCTGAAAAACAGAATTGAAATCCATGATTTGCACCTTCTTTTTCAATAAAAATTTATATTTTACAGATCACAAGAAGGGATTTTAGTTAGAAAATACGGTACCCAAAGATGTGAACTTCATTACCCCAAAGAAATAGTTACTTGTTCAATGCAGATGTAATGAACACCTGATGTTCACCTACGGTGGTTGTTGCCTGGCATCTCCTCTACGGGTAGTCTGCTCTTAAAGCAACCATTTAAGAGTTTATTCCTTTTTCAGGAAGCTAAACTCTTTGAAACAATTTTCAGTAGATTTTCATAGGAAGAAGAGTGGATTTGGCATCAAACCCAAGTTGTTTCATATTTTTGGACTTTCATGGAATTAGTTACAAATTTTTGAAGTTGAAATGCCAGTCATTGGAAGAGATCACCTCCTAAAATGTACATTGTTAGTATATTGAAGAGAGAAAAATGTATTGTCCTTTGTGTCATGATCACTTAAGGTAAAACAACCCATTATGGACCAAATGGGGGGTTTGCCCTCTTGTCATTTCTGAAATTTTCTAGTTTTTTTTCCAGAGAAATTCAAGTGATAGAAATGGCAAGAGCATTGGAAACTATATTTTTTTGACAAAATTTGAATTTATTATGAATTTTTGAAGTGTTCAGCCCATCACAACCTAAAAGAGTTTGTAGACTACCCCAAAACCAACAAAAACTAATCCATAATACTCATCTTATTCACCTATTGCAGTCACAATATTTTCTAATATAAAAGACCTGAAAAAGGCACTTCCTACAATGAACTAACACTAAAAAACTGAAAGTTCCTATTGTGGTCACTAATTACTCCATTCTAGTTAGCTAAGACATTGAATGTGGCCCAAATCCCAATAACTAAAAGAAAACCATAATGGGTCATTCTTAGGAGTCTACAATGGGTAACAAGTCCGTAATGGGCTTTTTTACCTTATAGAGCAAACTACCTTACACAACCAAGGGACTTGAGACAACACTTGACTAACATTGGTGGAGTACAACCTCGTTTTTTCCCAAAATCTTTCTTGTTTCAAGCATCACAGACCATATGAAATATGAGGTCCAAAAAGCACTCATTTTAGATCTGAAAATTAATTTGGGGAGGTTGAAGTATTTATAATGTTTTTCAATAAAGTTGCCTTGAAAGACAAATGGAATTGGCATCTAATCCAAGTCGTTTCATATTTTTTGAAGTTTTGTGGAATTAGTTATGAATTTTTGAAGTTGAAACATAGTAGTCTCTAGAAGCATCCACTTCTTGATGAAATTGGATATTATATGTATGTTTATGTTACCACGGAAAAAAAAAACATGTATAAATAATGTGCATTTCAAGATGTATGAAACTTTTTGAGTCTGAGTGCTTTACAGACCTCCTAACTTATATGACCAAAATCTGGTTATTCTGAAAAACTGGCTGAAGAGTAGTTTCTTAAAGATCAACAAGGAAACAACTACTTGAATGTTGCTTAACTCAAGATTATAAAAAAGAGCCAACATGGCTGAGTGCAAAAGAAGTATATGTTTTGTTTAACCCCTAATGGACCCAAAACAATGTTTTTTTGGCAACATAGTGATTTTGGGTAGCTCAATACAAATGTATTTTTTTTCTTTGAAATTTTCATACAACATATGGATGAGGAATAGCTTTAAGTTGCAAAAAAATTCATAACTTTTGACTACATGGTAAATATTTTTGTATAATATGTGCACTTTTTTCATAACCAAGTATAGTAAACTTGCCAATCACCGCACAGACAAAATTCAAATCCTTCTCCATATAAATATAAAGACTTGCATGTTTTGAAATTTGGCATGATCATTAAATGTCATGTTAAGATTCACCTTCAAAAAATAGAATGCAAAAAGATTTCTTTCTACAAATTTTATTGCAATCTAAAGGCGTTGAAGCTAAAATCTAGTTAACAACCATTCACCACATGGTGTGCGGTCATTGGGTGGCGATACAAAATTTTGTTCCCATAGCAATTGAATTGGTAGTTGCATCGTGTGGTTAGTGTATGGTAAATGGTAACCATTGTTGTGTGGTTTTTGGATGTGTGCGATAAATGGCAAGTTTACTCTAGATGGGGCAACTCAAAAAAATCATTTTTCCAAGAAACAAAATTTGGAAATTGATTTTCTCTCTCTACATATGTGGAAAGTTTTGAATCATTCCATTTTGATTAATGAGATGAAAGTTATGAGGATTTTTTGTTTGCGGGCACTTATGGAATCTCTATTCTAAAATAAACTTTGGAAATCCTTCATTTAACTCAATTTTCAATATTTTTTGCAAAAAACAAAATCAGAGGATGTAGATTGTTTATTATAACATTACAACCATTGGGATTGATATTCTTCAATTCCATAACTAAATTCTTAACAAATTAGTATCTTAAATCATTCTCTACTTCTTTATACTTACTATTTTTTTCAAGTATGAATGTGAAAGTTATTTTTTAATTTTTTAATATTTATTCCAAGCTTATTTATTCAATATATTATGTAGAGTTTCAAGTTGTAGGAACTACACATTTGGGGGTAAAATGTTTGAAAGATGATATCTAACCATTTGGGAAGAGTTGAAAATACTTCTTGAAATCCAAATATAATCTTGAAATTGTTAAAACTTTTTTATCTTGAAATTTTAGGAGGGTAAAGTCAAAAAAGTTAACAAAAGGATCGTATGGTTGGATTTGTTAAAAAATGAAAATAGATATAGACTAGTATTTTGAAATAGATTTGGACCTCTAAATATGAAAGAATTTGGGGAGGGGTAAACATAAATGATTTTACTAAAGCTTATTGGAAATTAGAAGAGGATTTCATAGCACTTCATCATATATTATTTGGACACCTTGTGATTACTTTATGAAATTTCAAAGTATTGTTTGCATGTATATCCAAAATTGACACTAGGCACTCCTAGGCTCTCACGTTCTCATTGTATGCATCTTGTGTCATTAAACCTTCTAATCCCTATAGGACCAAGTGTCAAAGTACACAAGAAATCTTTGGTAGGTTCCTTCGAAGTCATTTTGGGTCAGGTGTTCATGAAATTTGGACACAATGTGTAAACATGTACTTCTTTGGAAAAAAAAATTGTTTTCTTTTGTTTGGGTGTTTGGGTCAAAAGTTATGCAACCCTCAACTTTGGGGGCAGCTCATGCAATTTACAAATCTTTTGGGAATATTTGGCAAAAAACTCATCAATTTTTGAAATTTGGCATAAATGTAACTAATAAAATATGGCATACAATTTTCAAAAAGAAATTAATTTTAATCCTCAAATCACATTCTAAGAGGAGTCAAACTTTGTTAGGTATATTGGGGCAGTTTCAAGAAAAAATATTGTCTTCTAACTTCAAGTTTTACTAAGGTAGGAGGCTCATAAACCATGCATGTAAGGGCTGATTGCCTTTTGGGGGAAGCTAACCTCCTTAAAACAATTTTCAGTAAATTTTCCTAGAAAGACAAGTGAAATTGGCATCTAACCCAAGTCGTTCCATATTTTTTGGAGCTTTGTGGAATAAGTTACGAATTTCTGAAGTTGAAAAAAAGGGGTCTTTTGTGGTCATCAAAAGCAACCACCATCTGAAATGTGCAGAGCTGGTACATTGCAAAAAGCAAAATGTACCTTTGAGTCATGATCGCTTTTAATGCCCAGTCGGAGTTCGAGCCTCCTACCTTAATGTACCTTGTCTCGTTGCCACAACTAAAATAAAAGTGAAAGTAATTTTTTATTTTTTAACTCATGAATACTTTGAAATTCAAAAACTTTCACACTATAGGTCAAAATACCACAAAACAAAGCCCTTGCACCACTCCTTTATGAGGGCTTTCCGACAGTACCAAGAATGCAACCAGTGGATGTGCGGTTTGGGAGTTCTCAACGTAACAAACAAAACAAATAGCCTAACTTTAAGGCATGGAATATCTTGGAATCTATGAACTCAAAATTCTTGAAATTTTAAAATTTTCTTCCAAATATTTTCCTCTAACTTTCACCATTCGTATTTTAAATTTAAAAATGACTAGACTGAATATTGCCAATTTACTTATTGTCCTTGCACTGTAGGGTGATTTAGAGTAAGCTAGACTCCACATTTGCTTCTAAAATTTTTATTGAGTGAATGTAACATCATATACTTGTGACTAGTCAAAATCCTCATTTTCATTTAGAGTAAAAATTTTACTCCAAAAGGGTTCAAAGTTTGCTGACCTTGTTTCGTAGGAATGAGCAAAAGTGTTTTTTTTACTTCAAACTTATAATCTATCAATCTGCATAGTCAAATGGGCTGAAATTTTTTCACACTCTAGTAAAATATTTTATTTTAGTTTCATACGGTTGAAGTTTCAAAAAATAAATTCAATTTTCATTTTTTAATAAAATACCAAAAAATCGCAATTTTTGACAATGTCTCTCTACCCCCTCCCCCCGTCCTTTAAGTTTTAGAATCATTTTTGGATCCAAATGTAGGGGTTGCATTTTGGAAAACTATAATTATGGGTGCACATACTTTAGTCTACAATTGGTTCACATTGTCTCCCTAACAATGATCTCTACATTGAAGGCATGCCTACCAAGTTTTGAACGAAGCTTCCTAACTTTTGAATATTATCATTCTTTGATATGATGGGCTTGGGAATCAAAACAATGATTTACAATTCAAGTATGAAATATTTCATAATTCGATGTAATGATCTAAGTTGTTGCACAATTATATGATTTTTTGCAAAATATAAAAATACTTGCAATCAATAATACTAACGAGAGTGACTTTTGATACAAATTTGATGGCCAAAAATGTTCTCTATACATTGATGAGGATCTAAAATAAGAATCTAAATTTTTAGTTTATCACCAAATGTTTTATCAAGTCATCCTTTAAAAACTAATAGTATATATGCGATATATTTAATTAAATAAAATGGTTTATGATTTTATGAAAATGAAACAACATTGCAATATGATGCCATGCAATCAATGAAGATTTGTCATTAGCATCTTCAAGTCAATGGGATCCATGCCATTATGAATTTTATTTAAGTATTTTATAAGTATTACTCAACACTTTGAAACCTAAAACATATACTAGTTTAACATTGAAAATTTGAATAATGAAATTATATATATATATATATATATATATATATATATGTCTATAATAATAATAATATTATTATTATTATTATTATTATTATTATAGATTATAAAATTATCTTTAATAATGTAATGTAATATTTTTTTATCAATGTTTGAATAGACGTCAAGGCAATTTTGCCTTTTCCTAATGAATTTTAAGACAAATGGGAAAGCACATTCGTGGAATCATTGATGGAAATGATTACCAAAGAAAATTCAAAATTTTGCAAACTTTTGTAACTCTACTTAATTTTCCATTATTTGAGCTTTGGTGAAAATAATGTTTACTTTGTATATGCACACTTTAGCATGTGGATTGTTTTCTAACTACATCTCTATGATTGCATCTTCAACAAGGTATAAAGACTGTAGCCCAAGCTCTTTGCAAGACTTTTATTAGGATCTTCTTTCTAGTGCATTAATTATTTTTAAATCTTTACTTTGCACTAAAGACTTCAGAGTCAAATTTTGATACATCTATAGACAATAATTTGGAATTTCACAACTTATATATTGATACAATGTCCAAAAAACGCATGCGAAAAAGTATTGGAATTCCCTTTCACTTGCTAATTAGATTAATAAAAAAAAAATATGTTCTTGATAATATTGACTTAATTCACTCAATGTCTATCAAGGCAAAGATATCCAAATCTATCAAATAGCTCGGTCTTAATATTGAAACTAAAGAATCAACAATCAACTAATCACAGTTAACCCCTAAAGGACCAGATAGTGTTTTTTGGCAACATAGCGATTTCGGGCAGTTCACTACGAATGGAATTTTTATTTTTTTTCTTTGAAATTTTCACACAACATGTGCCCAAGGAGTAGCTTTAAGACCCAACAATTTTCATAACTTTTGAATACATGGTTAAAAAGTTATTGTATGATATGTTGTTTTCATTGCTCGGCGGGCAACTCGGGCAGAAAAAAAAACTTCTTTAAAAATCACTTTTTTTTAAAATAAAAATTTGAAATTTATTTTCCTGATTCTTATATTCGTGGAAAGCTTTGAATCATTACATTTTGATTTATGAGATGAAAGTTATGAAGGGTTTTAGTTGTGGGTAGTTTGTGGGTAGTAATGGAATCTCTACTCTAAAATAAACTTTGAAGACCTTTATTTCACTCAATTTTTAATATTTTTGGAAAAAAATAAAAACGTGAGGTGTAGATTTTTTATTACAACAATTTCACCATTGGGATTGTCATTTTTCAATTCCATAAATAAATTATTAACAATTTAGTATTTTGAATCATTCTCTACTTCTTTCAACTTACTATTTTTTTCCTGTACGTTGTACAATTCCAAATGATCTAAAAATTTTCAAGCTTGTAGCCAACATGACTTGAAGAATGAATCCAAAGAGTTACAACCATTTTGGACATTTTTTCATAATGATCTGACTTTGTGAAGTACATCTGCCCGGATTTTTGCAGGGCCAAAAAATGGCTTTTTGTCACTGAAAATGCTTATATCTTGCAATTTAAACGGTGGAAGTTTCTGAAAATTTCTCCACATCTTCCCAAACCAAATTTACTACAAGATCCTACGGTTACATTTGTCCAAAAATGTTTTTTTTCTAAAATTTGGTATTTGTACCAGAGATGACAATTTTAGAGCATTTTTGGTGAAAACGTAGTCAAATACCTTTAGGGGTTAAGTATAGGAACAATTTAATTGCATGTTTGGGGACACTTTTCAATAGAAGTTTACTTGAATGTCAAGAATGGATATGTAAACAATTATGTGTGTTTTCACCTTAGTGGCACTCACCTAATAAGTTTGTTTTGATGTTTTTATGCTAGAGGCTTTAACCCCTAAAGGCTCATTGTCCCTTGAAGGGGCAAAATGGATTTCGGGCAAGTTTCTATAACCTCAAATTTTAGAGAATTTTTTTGAAACTTTCTCAAAATATAGAAAAACTTATTAGCTTTGTAAAAATACTATTTTTATTTCAATTGGTGCCTAGGAGCAAAAGTTAGGCCATCTTAAATTTAATTTTCACATTGCCAAGCAAAAAAGAAATCCACAAAAACTTGAAATTAAAATTCTTAATTTTTTTCTGATAGATCATTTTTTTCTTACATGTGAAGCTTTAATTCATTCCATTTGGGTTACTAATGTGAAAGTTATGAACGATCTTGTTTTTTGGGCAATCTAAGCATCTTTAACGAAAAAAATAATACATAGGATTCATTTATGAATGCAATTTTCAATTTTTTTCTTAAAGGTTAAGTTTTCTTGTTAGAACAATCTCACAAGTGGGACTATTGTGTTTCAATCTCATTTTAGAGCTATTAATGCTTTAGTTTTTCTTTCAATCTTCAACCTTCTTCCTCTTAATAATTTGTTAAAATATGAAACTCAAGTGTGTGTTTTTTGAATTTTTTTTCTTAGACTTTCAAGTTAATGCTTCAACACAATTTAAAAAAAATTCAAAGTCTATAGTGCAAAATATTCCACAAATGTCGGTCAAAAGACATCTGAAATTGCAAGCCAATGTTCAAAAAAACATTTTTTTTTCCAATTTTGAATGCTAGTATCTTCTAATCTTTAGAGTCAAACTTCATTAATTTTTTACCACATGACCTTAGACAAGTAAAGCACAAGATCCTTTAGCTAGATTCTTATTTATTTTATTTTTTGGAATGAATCAAGTAGAAATGGAAATTTTAAGTGTTTTTTGCTCGGAATGTGGCCTTGGTCCTATAGGGGATAAGGTAGTATGCTTTGAAACCCAGGGGGGGCAATTAGAATTTTTTACCAACCAACATGCGACATAATATAGGGAGGCATAAATTCAAGGTGTTAAAAAATTAGAAAAAACTTTGAGGTAATATATGGAGTAAAAATTACTATACACTCACTTATAAATAAGATACACATGTAAATAATACATCTGATTTTGTTTTATTTTTCCTAAGATAGCATGGGAGTTATTGGTCCTGAAAATTTCTTTTAGATAGGTTCAATTTAGGATACTATTGACCTGGTTTGGATGGTTGAAAAATTCTGTAACAATTGTCTAACATGAACATTTTCTGTTTTGTCCCTGGCATAGTCTTCTCTTCTCTACCAGTGCACATTATGGGATTCTTGATGTAGGATGTTGTAACCTTAATTGACCTTGGATGCTATGAATTGATGGTCACTCTTCATAGTTGGAGCTTCATGTGTTCAATTTCTGGTGCATTGAATCATGTTTCCTGTTATTGTTTATGGTTCACATCCCACTTTGAAATGAATGCTCTACATGTGTTGTCTATGCAACTCGTCTATTTGAATTTTAGGGGTTTTCAAAGTCATAGCAGCTTCAAGCATTGATTTCAAATCATCTCCATACTTTACCCCTATGAGATCTCAGTGCTGGTGAGTTAGAGGAGCTCTGTGATCTTTTTGTGTTGTAGTTGGGAGCCTTCTGAGGTTAATGTCACGCTAGGATCAAATTGGCAAAGTTCATCTCTCATCTGGGTGCCCCCCGTAGCTTGAAGGTGATATAGTTCAACATTATGGTATAGCCTCCTAGCTTGGTGCATTTTTTTGTTTTTGATTGTTGATATAGTGTATGGAGATTTTTTGATAGGCATGAACTTCATGTATTTTGAATTGTGTTGTTTGAACACATCTTATGCTTTAAAATGACATAGTTTTGTATTTATGTTGTGGTTGCATCATACATGCTTAAGTATGTGCAATTTAGTTTTGCATTTCTCATTTTTGAAGCTCTACACATGTATATTTTTTGAGGAAGTTGGTTGAATTTTAGTTTCCTATTTTTTTTACCAATTGTGTTTGTCTTTTGAAAATGTTGGTTCTATTTTGCTTTTCTATTTCTTTTGGTCAAATGCGTTTCTATCTTCCAACAATGTTGGTTCTATTTTGCTTTTCCATTTTTCTTGGCCAATTGCATTTCTATCTTCTGACAATGTTGGTTCTATTTTGCTTTTCCATTTTTTTGGGCTTCGCTAACTTCCTTGCATTTTCTTCTCTATGGTTAGGTATCTAAGAATGTCATGGCATTTTTGTTATTGAAATTGTTGATCATGCTTGTGATCATACATGGTCGTGGATGTTAATGTTGCCAATTTGTGCTTCATATGTTTTCATTTCTACCTTTCTTTAGCATTTGGTTTTTGACTTTAATGTATGTGTTGTTTGGATTTTTGTCACTAGTAAATTGCATACACATTTCTCTTCATTTCACTCTTTTGTGTTTTGTTTTCTTCTTTTCTAATTTTAGTCTATGATTTCAAGATTTCTATACATGTATATTTCATATGTATAGCAAGGTTGAGTGCTTATTTTTTGTCTTTTCTTTTTTCTATGTTCATCTCACTCTTTCTTGCACTCTTATATTTTTGGGTTTTGGCTTTGTTGAAACAAAGGTTTATGAATTATAGATTCCCTACATAAAACATATAGTAAGGTAATTTAGGCAACAACGTATCGTAATTGCTTGAAATTGTATGTAATGAATGTTGTGTAGTAAGCTCATGTGCTCTCCCCTTATCTTTAATCTTCGCATTTGCTTTTTCTTACTTCACTTTTTTTCTTTGTAAGAAAGTAAGGGAGCTGAAAATTGACCCTATTTTAAAATTCTGAGTAATTGTAGGGAGGCATAAAATACCAAGAATAAGGAAATTAGGTAATAATAGGGACCATTCAATTATTCATGGTAAGCTAAATACCCCCCAAAATAAAAAACCGAGTCGCATGTGATGTACAACCTCCACAATGAGTGACCCCCCCGAGCTTTGAAAGCAACCATGCTCTAAAAGTGACCACTATTACATAGTTACATTTTTCTTCAATGTACCCATAGCATATATTTCAGGTGGTGGTTGCATTTAGTGACCACTATGTTTCAACTTCAAAAATTTCTAAGTAATTCCACAAAGCTCCAAAAAATATGAAACAACTTACATTAGATACCAATTCCATTTGTCTTTCAAAGAAATTATATTCAAAATGTCTCAAGGAGTTTAGCTCCCCCCCCCAACAAAGGCAATCAGCTCTTTTAATAGGTCACATTAAGAGTGTAACTACTACCTTAGCCTTCTTTGTTTCAGTGTGTTACTGCTTCCATATTGGTTTTTAGTACAACAAAATAGCCCCACACAATTCACAAAATAAAATAAAATAAAATAAAGTAAAGTAAATAAATAAATAAAAAATTCATGCCTTAAATTCTATCCATGAGGGGCACCCCAAGCCCATCATTTTCTTCCATCATTATTGACCCAATATATATAATGCAGAGGAGAAAGCTTGAAATAGTTGATTTGCATCATTGGAGGCACAAATAAGGTAGCCTGCTGCCATAGTCAACAACAGATACTACAACAACTGTTGCATCCATCATGCAAACTCCTCCTGCTGCTGCTGCTGCAGCAGCAGTTCTATTATGAGGTTTGCACTCCCAGAGTCTGGGTCTCAACTTATGGGCATCTATCTACTGTACGTATGATTGTCCATCTCCTCCACAAACTGAAGCCACAGAACGCAGCAGCAGCAGCGGCGGGAGAGATGATGTGCCCTGTGACCACTAACCAAGAAGTTTCATTGGGACGCAATGAATCTCAATTGCCCAGCAGGCAAGTGCCTGTGTTTTGCTGCAAAGGGCTAGCTGGAGACTTTGCTCCCTAGCTTGCTTGCTCACTCTCTGCCTGGCAGCAGCATTCTCATTCCCAGCTGTAGTACGTACACGATGAACTGAACTGAACTTAAGTTACTGTCTGGGAAGAGCTAGTCTGCTGCCCCTCTTCCTCCTCCCCCCCACCCACTGGAGGTCTGGACCTGGACTGGTAGTCTGGTCACCTTTAAGGACCTTCTTGCAGTGGACAGCTAGTACGGTAAGCTTAACTTACAGCCCACTCTCTCTCTCATGGCTCTCACTGCTGCAGCAGCAGCCCCTTTTTTTCTTCCCCTCCCTTCCCTTCCCTTCCAATTGCTGGTCTGGGACTATGTGGTAGCTGCGATCAGTGCAATGAGTCACCCTCCATATATTTAACTTATCCAGACTGATCTGAAGAATTGCACATGTTGGCAGGGGGGTGTTGCAGGGACTGAATAAGTTATGGAGGAAGAGAGATAAGTTAGATAAGTTAGCCAGGGATCGATGGACACCTGGAATCATCACCATTTACAAAATAATGAGCACAGCTACTATTGTTATATGCATACAGTATTATTAAGATATTTGGATAGAATTGAATTGGCAACTCAACTCAACTCAATCAAAGAGTCTGATTCCAATGCAGTTTTATTATCTTAGCATGCATGCATGCATGATTGGGAATGCACACCTTGTGAACAAGTATCTTATTGTCTCTGGAGTATGTGGGTGTCAGTACCCACCCAAAACCAACACATATGACAGATTCTCATAAATCTACTTGTGGATTGATTTGTGTATAATTACCTTACCTATTTGGTGCACCCAGATGAATCCTCTTGAACTCTATACAGTAAGCTTACTGGTAACTAAGGCAGATGGCATGCATTCTTTGGAAGTTGAAGATTCTGAGAGCATGGATACTTGATTTGACATAAGCTTAGTCTGGATGTTTTATGCTGTGTTGGGTACATTGAATTATCATATTAATGAGTGCAAAATGATTGTCACACAGAAGAAAAAAACCTTGCAAATAAATGATCACAATATCCTAGCTACTATTCAAAAATGCATAATTTTAAAATAATACAACTTGGGTAAATTGATGTCTCACACATCCCAATATGATATCAATTACTACAGGTGAATAATGTATAGTAAACTTGTCAATCGCCGCACGGACAAAATTCAAATCCTTCTTCATATAAATATAAATTCAAAATTCAAATCCTTCTTCATTTCTCGTTTTCTTTAGAAATGGAAAAGGAAAAAAAGGAAAAACAAACAAACAAACAAACAAACAAACAAACAAACAAACAAGAGCTGCACTCACTCATTCAGGCTGCTCTGGTTTCCTAAAATTTTCTTCCTCTCCATGTGCCCACATGGACCCTGCCTGGCGGGCATGTCTGCCGAAGTTGTGGTCAAAGATTCCCTTTGTCCTACCACACCCATCAAGTGTTGGTAAGGTATCCTCACATGGCTAATGCCTGGCATCAGGGAGATGATGACGACCGAGGAGGAGGAGGCCTACTAACTGAGAGTCCTACTAGCTGAGTCACTATGTTTGCTCTCCCTCTCCACCTTCTTCCACCAATTTTCATAGCCAAGCAGGGTGTGCATAACCTAAGTTAGGTCAATGATGCAAAGTAGCAAACACATAGTTACAGTATGATCCTGCAAACATAATGAAGTATCTTTTTTTTGCTCTATTTCAAACTCAAATGAAGTTAAAAGATTTCATATCCAAAACACTCTGAGTTCCCCGCCTCCTCACACTCACATTCACACTCACAAGGAATAATAATTATGTAACTTATGTTCGCGTTCAAGAATGTCAAGCTTAACTTATTATCAGCCACTCTGTCTTCAATCCAAGGCTGAGAACCACTGAAGGTAAGGTAAGGTAAGCAAGTACTCCTTAAGTTGCTGCAGATTTGCATGCAAGGTTCGAAATGCGGTATGTGGAATTCTTAGTGGTGATTGATTACCAGTAGTACGGTATCAATGGATCTGCGAGCTGTGTGGACCTAGAAAGTCAAAGCAAGCAAAAACGGAGGGAGGGTAGACCAACTGAACTGTTGATGATGATTATGTGAATTATATTACCTCCAAATCAAGATTGGTAACTTAACCCCTACACAATGCAGCAGACATTTTTTGTCCGGTGAATTACAAGAAATTTTGTTGTGTAGGACAGAAATGCAACTATTCATCTTCGGAATTAGGGGTGGAAAGGAGAGATCTTCTACAGTAGTTTGACTCCCAATGACTATTTTTGGATTTTCTTAAAGTAGATGATGTCACATGGTTCTAAAAGGGTTGATTTCCACAGCCACCAGCCGGGCATTTAAGGGTTAAACTAAGCAAAGTATGTTTACACTTGATACTAAAGAGTGTTGTTAAGTTTCTGAAGGTCTTAGGAATGAATTTAGACGTATTTCTGGACTAGATTCACATTGCAAACATCACTCCTAACACTAATAAGTGCCAACATACTTTTATTAAGCGGCTCAGGTAAGGAATTCACCTGCAGACTGAGCAGCAGGGTGTGTGGCAGCCAGCCAGGGCCCAGGGGTAAGTTAAGGGATCTGCATGATGCCATGATGCCAGCCACTGTCAAAATTGTAACAACAAGTCATGGCCCAGCTGGCTCATGGACAAGAAGGGGAGCATTTACTCTCTCACTGGCTGTTTTTTTTTACATTCAATGAATTAATGATGGAAGCCACTGCATTTACTCATACATTTATAGGTGCATTTACTAATGCCTTGGGTCCATCGGAAAGGGAAGACTTATTTTGTGTAAGTGGAGTATATTGATGGGTACGCTTGAGTTCAGTTGGGATGCCCAGAAAAAGCATCATTTCATCTATGTAAGCACTGATCAATGCAGATTTTTCAAAGGGGGGAGCACACCAATCTCAAGACATGATCAAGTTGAGACAATTTCCTTGAAAGGCAAAATAGAAGCTGCATCTGACCCAATTCATACAATTTATGAACTATGTAAGATGAAATAATTGCGCTTCTTTTGCAGGGCTTTATTTTTGCATGTAAAAGCACTTCAATCAACTTGTCAAATTTAATTTCCACATGAGCTTATCATAGTTGCTGACTGATCGAAAAAATATGTCACATGGCACTTGGGAAGGAGAAAAATTATCACTCTATCTTTAACCCCTTGATCAAGGCCCAAGCAATTTCTGTACTTTTTTACAAGTTTGAACTTTGATTGATAGTGTGTATAATTGTACATCAAGCTTGTTACATGATGTCAATTGTACTATAATTCTCCCCCCTTCAATATGAATATCATAATATGAAATTCATTTAGATATACTTCTTAGGATGTAAGAATATGATTGAAGTTATAACATTGACTTGTTGAACAAGTGAGAGGCTCAAAAATGGCTCCTTGGGCCTTGAGGGGTTAATTGAATAAGGTCAATATTCAAACCCCATTGAATTTTCCACTCAACGTATATTTCTTACTCTTAGAAATTAAAAAGATGTAATGCTTTTGTATAAGGTTGACATACCCATTACCACCTGACACTCAATTCTACCCTCATGTATAGGAAATGTACATACATTCCTTAACACACAAATGTACACCTCTGTTACGTGAAGGTGGAATTGTTCAATGGATGGCAATAAGTATGTCTACCTTGGTTATTTATTGATTTGAGCCATACAGTTGAGCTACATAGAATACTGCCATCCAGGCCAAGTACACAAATCATGTAAGGTCATGAGTAGTAGAGGTAGTACATTACTTTCAAGTGAGGTTTTGCTCTTCTCCAAGGGCCAACAACAATGAAACTTGAAACAGAAGGCCCTGTTTAACCTAATAACCCCTTCCTAGCATAGAGGTGTGGCAGTTTAGCCCAGCTGTTATTGTTACCAGTAACACAAGAACTTCTGTATAGTAGATGTAATGAATTCAAACAGCAAAATCTGGTTGATCCCCAACATATACAGTACATTACATTACAAATTTAGAAGTAAAAATTTCTTCTTTTCAACATGATGGTTTCAACAATTAAAAGTGTAGCATTCACTGAGGGTGGAGTGTATTAGGAGCTCACTGGTAAGACCCTTGACTTCCCTGTATATGCTCAACAGCTTGAACATTCCAAGCATATGGTGAAAATCTGTCATGGTGTGTAAAGCACACATGTTAACGTACTGGAGACCATTGTTCCTCAAAAGTCAATACAATTAGAGCAATTAATAACATTCCACAGATTAACCTCTAACAATCTTTTAGGTATGATTATACTTCCAAAGATTTGTTGACAGGTGTAACCCTGGTACCCTCCACCTTCTGTAACTGTAAGCTTAGTTGTTGCACTATCATCAGGTAACTTATCATAACCTGCATTCAGGCTTGCAGTCTCATGAGACTTAAGCTTAATGCAAGTTATGCAGTGCACACTTGTCACCAGCAATGTTGAACAGAGCCTGAAACAATTGATCAGAGTATTGTGTGCAGGTTGTTAAACAAAGTGCTAACTTAGACCATTTAAGACAAACTTGCCTTCATGACCACCACCCACTAAGGTACTGATTTATGGCCAAGCCCATCCTTGCAGTGAGAGACAGAACAAGTGGCAGAAGGGAGGATTTTGTATCCTCAATTTATTTCTTACAAAAAGAATCGGTGCTAGTAGATATGTACATAAGCGCTGGGTGAGCAGAAGCGGATTTCCTACTGTAAACAAAGGCATTACAAGCTTTGAAGGAAAGCCTGCACTTTGGAGGAAGTGCTACCTCAATCACATTCTACATACGACCAATAGTGAAGACTGATCCAAGAAAAAAAAATGCATCTGAGGACAGAAATAATAAAGGAGAAAATCAAGCGGCCACAACAAAAAGTTGCCAGGATCCCATGATCACAGAGCAAGAAGGGCTTCTCAGGAGGGAAACAATTATGCGGATCCACAGGCGGGGTCGCAACAGATTGGTCCTACCTTGAATCGACTTCAACAACAATGGTTTGTTGCAGTAACCCAAACTTATTTTGCTGACAAACGAAATATTCTGGGTCAAATGTTTTGTAAAGAATGGCTGATAACTACCTAGTGACTAAAATGGCTGACAACATGCTCCAGAGTTTCTTGACTGGGACCTTGTAACTCCTTCACCTTGTAGCCATTTTTGTAGATCTTGAACGTTGGAACAAATTCCACAGACTCAGCTTTTGCCAAGTATTCATTGGCTTGAACATCCACCTACACGCAAACAAGACAACAAACTTCAGATCTAGAAGTCACAAGGGCCTGCTGGAATGATATGTTCTTTCACTACCAATGTCAGCTTGTAGATAAGATGCAAAGTATTTACCTTGAGAAAGTTTACAGTAGGATTCTTCTTGCAGAGTTGCTCCACAGCTGAAGTTATTTGCCTTGATCGCTCACTCCACATTGAACTGAACAGCACTACTGCAACGCCTGATGACATTGATTTGGGGGTATTTCAGCTACATTCAACCAGAAAATAAAAAATAAAGAGCATGATTTTGTATCCACGCAATCAATGCAACCAACTGTGTCATTCATTCTACCAAATGGTACACTCGTGTAAAAATGCAGACGAGGTGTTCGGAGAGAGCTTCATAATTTGTACCTGGATGTGAGAGAGACTCTCGCAATTGATCATTGCTGGTAATATTCTCAATTTCGCCCCCAAACCACTTGGGAAGTGTACGTTCACCGAGCTGCTTCTTGAGAGACACTTGAGCATCGAAATAAGATCTTGCAACATCAGCATCACCAGGTAACTCCCTTTTCAATCTCTCATAATCTCGCAGAGCATCCTTCCACCTCTCCAACTGCAATACCAGGTAAGTGCAATATATGTCAGACAGGAATACGTACTGAACCATTTACAGCAGAAAGTATGATGACTGCAAGGAAAGCATCCAATGGAAACTTGGATTCATAAGGAGGTACCTTGGAATTTGAATGAGCTCGCCTTAGTAGAGCTTTCAAGTGATTAGGGTGAGCATCGAGTGCTGCATTACAGTCTTCAATAGCCTTCTCATACAGGCCAAGTTTCGACCTG
Organism: Straminergon stramineum; assembly: GCA_963920665.1. Classification (NCBI taxonomy): domain Eukaryota; kingdom Viridiplantae; phylum Streptophyta; class Bryopsida; order Hypnales; family Calliergonaceae; genus Straminergon; species Straminergon stramineum. The sequence goes on from OY987265.1 coordinate 13,156,630, forward strand.
CAAAAGAAACAAAGACAACCCCCCCCAGAATTGAGACAAACGGTTGACTAAAGTTATACACTCTATACAGAATTACTACCCAAACGACTTTGAACTTTTCTAATATTTGTACCCACAACAATACAGAATTAGTTCTGGCTACAGTGAATACGTGTAGCTGTTGACCCAGAACTGACCTGCAGGCGGCTCTATTGCACAGCAACACTGCGCTGGTGGGGTTGTATTGTAAACCTTCACCATAAGCTACAGCTGACTCCAGCCATCGTCCTGCTTTAAACAAATCGTTTCCAGTGGTTCTGGCGATGGCCACGGCTCGCGCCTTTTTGAAAAGGTCTGCCAGTTCTAGATTGTGCGGCTCCAGACGGACTGCTTTTTCAGCAACTATGACTGCTTCATCGAACCTTTCAAGTGCCATGTCAATCTGAGCCAGGACACAGAGGATGTTCGTGTCAAGAGGGGTGCTACTCGACTTCCTCGTCAAACACTCCCCCTTCAGAGCACAGTGTAACACGGCATTTGCTTCCTCGGGCTTTGAAAGCTTCACCAAGGCCTCCGCTTTCAGAGCCACAATCTGCAATGAAGTAATCAAATCGTGAGAAACGAAGCGATGATCCTCGATCACCTCAAATGACTTTTACAAACAATACTCGTGCACACACTATTCAACGCTACACCTAACATGAGAAACCACCCATCCCCTGCATTGATTCCAGTACTTGTTGAAAGTGAAAGATGCGCCTAGGTGTGGCGTCTGACCTGAGGTGCGGAATCTGCACCAGCCACTACAGCACCTTCGCTTTCTCTTATCACGCTGATCCAGTCAGAAGCTCTCTTAGCAGACAAACAACTCATCAAGTGCTTCTCAATTTTATCCAACTTCTGAATGTCGCCGATTTCAATGTGTTGACCATTGGATTTAATTATCTTCCTCGCTCTCTCTACTCGACCTAATCTGCAAGTATCAAATTTGACAGGGGTTAACATCAACATTTGAGTGACCTGGTCATGCAAATCTTAGACAAATGAGAGATTAGTTCAGCAAGAGTAGTGGAGTCGCTTCTAAGTGAAGTACGACTCTATAAATGCGGTTGCAGGATAAAGAAATTCCCAGACGAGTCCAACTTTCATGGTGAAATCGTTACCTTATACATAAAGACACAAGCCGCTGCTGCGCACGGACGTACAGGGGATCCAACTTTAATGATTCCTCGCACTCCTGATAAGCCTCCGACAGTCGCCCAAGACTTATGAGCGTCGCTGCTCTGTTACTTCTATAAGAAGCACGATCTGGAGCTAAAGAGACAGCGCGGTCGTACAGAGAGAGCGCCTCGGCAAAATTGCCTTTCTTATACTGATCGTTACCGGTGTTCTTAACTTCCTCGGGGTCACAACTAGCTAACATTCTTTTGACCAATAGGCTTTCTCCCACAGCAATGATGTTCCCACTCCCGGCTGGTGCAGAAGCTCGTAATCCTTCTGGCTTCACAGGGGAGTAAGACGTTTTTCCAGGCAAGCCAGTCGGCCTCCCGCCGTTTTCTGTGACTCCTCCAGACGAAGATCTCGAGTGATTGGGACCGCAAATGATTCCGACTGGCGCAGCAAACCCTCCGTTCAGGGCTGCCTTATTCGGCACGGTTGACTTCGTGTTTCCACCTGTAACACCAAATCACAGAATCCTCTAAGCACACAATCACAAAGCCAAAAATGAATGGCAAATTTGGAAACAAACACCTTATAATCATAGTTGTCGACAGCTGTCATACTTGCAGTTGAATCGGGTGTCAGAAATAAAATTCATGACACTCATCGTAAGGCGGAGGACAATTTACCTGAAATCGAAAGCGCTCCTACTTTACACAAACCTCCATCGTTGGAATTGCTGCTTCTAGATGCAGAACTGGTTGTAAAGGCAACTTCTGATGGTGCTGAACTTGTTGATTTTGAAGTCGAATTTCCAACTCTACTGGTTCTGCTCACAGTTGGACTGCCAGCAACTGAGCTCCCTCTCGAGCTTCCTCCACTTGAAGAAGTGCTTGTCCTTGGGCTAGGACTGTCCGCAACGGGGCTGCTACCGACTTTCAGATTAAGAACAGAGGGGCTGTCGCCACTAGAGGAGGTGCTCCACGAACTCCCCTCTTTGGTTGAAAACCGACCACTGTCACTCCAACTCCAGTAAGGAGAGCTGTCACTTCCTACTCTGGGAGTGTTTCCACCAGTACTGCTTCCGCTTGAGGACATTTCCCCACTTACGTTTCTTCGAGGCTCTCCGTTATACATTGAATCCACTGAAACGCTCCCAACATCAGACATCTGCCGTCTGTGTGTCTTGCGGTGCTCTTTATGCAAATTGTCATCATTGGAACTACTCCTCTCATGAACAGCCAGGTCTGGCGAGGTTGCATTACTATGGTCTCCAGCTCTCCCATTGGCTACTATGCCTTGTCTGCAGGCGCTGGGTGACCCTCCAGCTAGAGGAGGCACACCACATCCACTGCCGCGCATAACTCTGGCATCTGAAGCAGGAGTATCAACAATTGCAATCACATGCTCAGGACTGCCACAGGATGCTTTAGAACTATGTCTCAAACCAATTCTTGTCGTATTTCCATTACCGGCGCTCATACTGCTCTGCTTCGGGACGTCTCTTTTCACGTTGTTATCGAGGAAGCTCTCTTTGTACAGAGAAGCATACGATATGGAATCTTGCTTTGAGAAGCTACTGATCCGAGACTCGTCGAGCTGGGCCCCATTGAACCTAGACCATCCCTGAAACTGATCTATCTTCCCGGACTGAGTGGTTCCAGGAACTTTCCCTCCGTTGAATAGACTGAAACTGCCGGGGCTGAGCTTTTTCTCTGAATGAAGCTCCGCCATGTCGCATCTGATGTATTAATAGTTTTTGTGAAATCAGACATCAGACGGCTCACCACCGATGACCCAGCTGCGTCCGGACCTATAGATTTCAGTTTATATAGGTATCGACCAGGTCTCTGCACATTCGAACAGAGGGAACAAGGAAAAACTATCCAGTTAGGTCACACGGACTCGTAGATCGATAGAATTAAAACGTAGAAACTATAAGATGGGACCCAACATGACCTGATTCCATTATAGAAGGACACCGATTTTCTTCATTCTTGTCATCCCATTCTCCTCAACAAATAGAATAATCAAGATGAGGAACGGAGAAGTCAGAACACTTGTGATTATAAAATGAAGAATTTTCCCAAGGTAAATTCATGACATTAACATAGACAATTTCTTCACCCCGTGGATCGGAGAATAACAGAGCTATTTCATCTCAGTCATTTAGACGTTACCGTACCTCACAAATGCAAGTCGCACCAAGTTGTAGAGTTGCTGAGAGATATCAGATTTCGGAATGATTGGGATAGATACATTAGAAACACTTCACAAGTCCACCATCTTCCGATCACACCTCCAATATCTTCAGATCACAGTCAGCTCCAACTTCTTCTGATCCTGCATCGTTGGTCGCATGGGCAAGTTCCACAGTTAGTGACGCAGGTCTACGTGGATACAGGTAAACAGATTCTACGACAAGATCGGACGCAACTCCCAATACTTCCATCAGCTCAACATAGTTAATTATTTGCAGATCGAAATCACGAGAAACCGCAGAAAGCTGGAACAGTCACCTGCTAGCAATTAACCATTCACATGATTCTTAGAAATATTAAGAGTCGTCAAGTCAACAGTGACATTCTAAAAGTTTCAAGATAGCATTCATGAATTAGAATCATCGTAGAAAAAGACGAAACTTAAAAAATTCAGACTCTTCGATTCAGAATTCAGGTCTTAGATGACTTTTCAACTTGGTTCCGACAATGCCATCATTATGGACTTCAAAGACAGCCCGTTCGATTTCACAAGCAGATGAATTGCAACCAGCGACATTCTCCATGGAATAAAAAGATGACAAAACAAATTCACTCAAACAGAACGAGCAAGATCTGTTCGTCAAGATCCGGGTAAATCAAGTAGATACACAGCATTCCAATCCTTCGCAAATTGCAAGGTGAAAGAAAACGGATGAAAAAACAATTCAGGAAGCGAGCTTGACAGATAAAAGAAATGAGCTGAGTAACTCGCTGAAGTGCAGATCTCGTCAGCACTTCCAGTGACCCCGGGGCTGGTACTCGGACACTATCCAACGTACCGCCAGAAACATGATACTAAAACATACTTGCAATTATAATACCCCACAAAACGCGATGACTTGCAACTACAACTTCGGCTTCCAGCAGCTTGGATGCTTAGCATTCAAGATGCACAACCCTATCTTCACCAAGTACATAAAAGTTCAATATGTAATATCGATCTCTAGTGTTTTGGTTCTCGAAAGGTTTCTCAAGATGTTTCAGAGTTTGAAAAATATGACAACCCAGCCAAGCTCAACAAATGACACACAGACGTCTTATGCGTAACTTACAGGTAATGGAATAGGAAGATTGAGAACAATCGATGTCTGAACAAGCCTCATGATCACATTTTAACAAATAATGTTGATCTTCAGGCTATAGAAAATGCTTGTTCTCAGTCTTCAGGAAAAAGAAAAAGAAAAAGCATTTGCTCATGTTCTTTGAAGTATCAACCAACAGTGCACTTTCGCAGCAACAACGCTATGTTAACGACATCCCACAGTGCGAAGAGAAACTCCACGTCAATGAAAGCAAGAGTGAAAATTAAGTGAGCCGGAGAATAGATATGTGATTGAACTTTCCAGACAAATATCCATGAATCACTTACCACAGCTGGTACTTGCTGTTAGATTGGCGCCGTCGAATTTTCAACGAGGACACTACTTATAAGCACAAGCCGTTCGCCCGGATGGTACATCCACCTTAGGAGCTCTTAAACCGTCTCTTACGTATCCGATGCTGATTTTCATTTACAGATTGTTCGGAGTGCTGCAGTGAGCCTTGCGTTCTCTCCAGTTCAAAGAGGAATACAGAAACACAAGTCGCTCTACCCGCTACAATCGTAGCGCACAATGCAGGAGGTTCTTCCACCCTACAGGAAGGGCTTGAGCGGCTCCGTCGCGTCCAAACGTCACAAAAGTCCACTCCACCCCGGATCGGACACTCTCCCACGTACGCTTCAATACCGCATTTACAAGCTCTCCTCCATCGCTGAATGCACCAGGAGCGCAATGGCTTAGAAGGTGATCCAAAACATAATCTCCAGAGCAGAGAACTACCGGTACACACGATGTACAGAAGATAAATGCTTTCGATCAGTCTGTGGCGTTACGACGCTAACTGCAGTAAATGCGACAACTCGTTTTTCTGATTTTCTTAGTAATCCCCCGAACCCCAGTATCTACACCCTATCCATCCGAATCGCAATCATGAATCAACTTCCCCTCCCCTCCCCTCCACTTCTCCCTCACAGAAATTGCAGCTCAGCAGTCTCCCTCCCCTTTCCATGCGAGACGACGACGACGACCGACCGCAACGCAATACCTCACCAACGCCGAATTGCGCATGAATTTCGTTCCATTCTGCACCTTCCCAAACCACTTCAAACGCCTCTCTACACTCCCGAAATTATAACCACTATAGACACCACCACCTGCTCTACCACCTCTACTACCAGCGCGCGCTCTACCACCACAAAAATGGCAATTAAAAATTTACAAAAGAGGAAAAGACAGAATCAGGACGAGAGAACACGATAGCAATGAGCGCATCGGATTGCGGTCCTGGAGCTATACAACTAATAATAAGAGAGGAGGAAGTCCAGCCGGGAAGGAGGCCTGCTCGCCATAGCCAGGCACAGGCTGAGCAGCAAAAAAGAGGCGAAGGGGGCGGGCCTTGGGAAGCAAAGAGCAGCTGCTAAACTAGTCTAGCTAGACGGAGGTTCGGCCGGGCCGGGTGAACTGCTGCCTGATTTCTTGCATGGCCAAGTACTGGTTCCCGCCCGGGCCGGGTCGGGCTCGTCTTGGACAGGGGGGGAAGGGATGGATGAGAAAATGCGGAGGACAGCCAGGCAGACAGAGGGACGGATGGATGGATAGAGGGGGGGGGGTCATCCCCATGTTGGAATTCGCTTTTGGTGGCTGTCTGTGAGCTGTATGAAGTGTATGGATGATTGATTGACCCTTGGAATGCATTGGGACTCGGGAAGCGTGTGAAGATTGCCACAAACTTCACATCAGCATATGGAACAGTGCAACGCTGCTGCTTCACATGAGAAGTTTCATTGCAAGCATTTTCACAAGGAATAAGCCTATGCAGTACCTTTAAATTAGCTTAAGGAATCCAAGTGCCTAACTTATTACAAGAGAAGTGACTCCACACCCATTTTTTTTAATAGGCTGGTGTAAATTAAGTGCCCAAGTGCCTAATAATTAATTGTAGTAAAACAAACAGTTTCAGAAATAATAATAATAAAGCAAAATATTTTATACTAATATGTAGGCAACTTTTCAAATCAACATGAAATAGAATTGTGTAGAGAGGAAATGGAGAGCATAGGGAGACCATGAGGTTGCTGAATCGGAAGCCTACTCAATTCTTTTTTTGGCTTTCAAAATTTTGTACCCTACAATTTATACTATTATGTAGGCAACTTTTCAAATCAACGTGTAATAGAATTGTGTAGAACTGAGAGAGGGTGCAAGACACAACCACTCCCTATTAGAAATGAGTGGTACAAGGAAATGGAGAGCAATGGGAACCCTTGAGGTTGCTAGATCAAAAGTCCATTCAATTCTTCTTTTAGCTTTTGAAATTCCGTACCCTACAAGAAATCTAATTATTTGATCCACAGATGAGACGTATGAGATACTAGAAAGGAGTACTACAATTTGTAGTTGGTCAATTACTAAATTAGAAATCCAATAGATTCTTCATTCAATTATTGATATATCGTACCTTACAAACAGTTGGAACATTCAACTACCTAATATTCAACGCCTAAGAAGATGTTTGACAAGATTGGAAGACGTGTCATAATGTGAAGGCACAATCAATTGTTGTCAAAGATCTGCGATGTGGGGTGATAGATTCTGAAGTTGACCTATTACCAAATCAGAAATCTATTCAATTATTCTTGAAACTTTCAAACATATTGTACCTTAAAAGTAATTGGAGCATCTACCTATGTAATTTTTAATTGCAAGTTTAAAGAGGTTCAACGAGATTAAAAAATACATTACCAATGGTATGAGAAGACACAATCAATCAAATCCATAAAGGACAATACAAGGTATTCAATATTTGTGACTAAGTAGAGGTTGCAAAGCCAAAATTAGTCTCACAGTGTTGCAAAATGTCAATTTGAGTATACATAATGCATTGTATTAGGTTTGGGTGTCAACTTCAAAACTAAAAGTGTCAAAGTACGTCAATTTTAAGATTTAAAAAAATTATGGACTAGTGTACATATAACTGAGAGCTATAAATTTTTCAACTTACAACAATATTTAGATCTTTAATCTCTTATGCAAAAAATATGAGGTCTTTTCTACATCTTTGCTTTTGAAAGTCTTCGACGTATTTCGATTATGGAGTGTTTGCTTGTAATTGTCCATGTTCACATCTACTCATGCAACATCAAATATGAAACAAAGATGTACTCATCAAGGAGGTGTTAATGTAAGTAATTTTTTATCATTGAAAAAATTTAGACACAACAAAAGCACAATTTTGTTTATCTTAAAGCAATTATAATCTTTGATTAGTCAATGTTGTACCAAATTTTAGGTATCATCTTTACATCATATGTGAGCATGTTTCATAATAATTTCCTACTTCAATCACATGATATTTTTTTAATGATAGTTGGCAAAAGTTCAATTAAGTTGGTTTTATGATTCTAGTCTTCACATTATAACACAACAAGGCACATGTATACACATTAATTTTTATTTATTTTTGGCTCTCTTACATTGTATTTTACAAATCTTTTATGCTATTGAAAAATATGATATTTTAATGTGGTCAAACATACTTTGATCCAACATAAGCAAACATTGCCTTAAATGTACACCCTCCATATGAGAGGGTTTAGAGTTTAAGGTTTAGGATTAGGATCTAGAGAGCTTTTGGCTTCAAATATTCACAATTATCACAAATGTTCCCAAAGTATGATACATGTGACCTCATGTGATTTTCATAAGTTTTTCTTGTCTCTCTCAAGAATTTTTTTAAAGAAATACTTCTAAAATGCCTAATAAAAGCAAACAACCCACAAAGGATGTTTGCATTTATGTGCAATTAAAAGTTTGCTTTAGAAAGCTAACTACCTCCAATTGGAACAATTTAAGTATTGCAAAAAACATTTATCATTAGATTGGCTAATTTATTTTTTATTCTCATTGACCAAGAATTAGGAAGACAAAGAGATTCAAAACTAGGCTAGGATTGAAAGAGTGCTAGTAGACAACAATTGGAGCATCATTAGATGCATTCCAATAATTGATTCTTGAGATTGAGGAATATTACTAATAGATCTTCAAAATGGATTGCTTGTAATTTTTCAAATCAATCTAACAGGATAAATTACACTCAATAAAATTTGCTTCAAGTTTTTGATAACATATACTTTCATATTAAATTTGGCCATGTAAATTTACTAAAGCATCTTTGAAAAAATTCATGGTTAAAACTATATGTTTTATTCAAGTCTCAAAATTTACATATTTTTTTGTAACAATGTGAAATTAGTTTATTTTTTGAAGTTAAATAGATCATTGTTTTTTGGTAGAAAAATCAAATGAAAGTAATTTTGAATGTAAAATTTAGGTTTAACCCTTCAATGCTCGTGTGACTTTATATAGTCACTAGGTGCTTAGAAATCAAGTTGGTGTAAAATCCATAAGGATCTAATTTCTTGAGTATGAAGTTCAGATTTTTGCAATCTTTGTCAATATACAACTGCAAAATCAAATTGTAATTAGGACTTATAGAACCCTCAATACATGATTTTTGAGAGGGTGAAAAATATCTTGCCTTATCTACATACAATGTCATAAGAAAGAAATTGACCAACAATGTAAAAGAAATGATGTTCATGAAAAAAAAAATATTATTTGGTCAACTTTGTAGTATGGAGAAGATAAAGAAATGAAATGTGATTGAATTTCTTCACAAATGATGATCACCAAAGGAAGGTGCAATATAGAAATCTATAACCATGTAACTTTCAATAGAGTGTGGTACCTCATAGTTTAATATTGTTTTTTTTATCAAAAAATTGACTGGGAAGATATTATATATTTTCATATCTTTCATTTCTCATACCTTGATCTTCATCAAAAATCATTTCTAACCATGAGTTGTCAAGTGCACCTATAGCTAAAACAATTTGTAATTACTTTTCAATTATTTCCCTCACACTTCTTATTTGTTGAAACATATCACTTCAAATAATTTTCAATTCTCAATTTTGATATGTACACTTTATACAAACATTATGATTGTTTAGATGCATTGTCCAATGATCATATAAATTAAAAGGTCCATGAAGAGCTCACACTCTAAGGGTGTCCACCTCTTGAAATGTACATTATTTGTACATTTTGCTTTCTAATTGCACCAACAATGTACAAATAGTGTACAATTCAGGAAGTGTATGCTTTTGATGTGACCACCATGTTTCAACTTCAAAAATTCATAACTATTTCCATGAAGCTCTAAAAAATATGAAACGAAATGGGTTTGATGCCAAATTGCCAATTCCATTTCATTTTAAATGAAATTTTATTGAAAAATATTTCAAGAAGTCAACCTCCCCAAATTAATTTCCAGATCATATATGGGCATTTTATGGACCTCCTACGGTAATTTCTTTTATAGTTTTCAATCAACATGTCAAAAAATCTGGCTACTTCCTTTGAACACTAAAGGGTTAACTTAATTTCAAAAAGCTTACCCTGAAAGGATTAATAATGCCATGATGTATTTCAGGCTTACAGCTGGCCTGTAATTACTACCAGTAATTAAAATATTATCTGACTTCCTGAGAATATCTAGAGTAAAAATTTCTTCAGTCTGCCATGCACAGACTACGGAAAGAGGTACAGTATACTGGTACATGGGGACCCCTGAATCCTATCTTACTGTGATTGACCTTGTTTGGGAACCCTAAGTTAGGGCTTAGTATGTACAAACCCTAAAATAATAAAAGTAAAATCCTAAAGTATTCTGATTTGGCCGTCCTGTCAGCATTCTTTTTTGGAGCGAATTTTTGCTAAAAATTAATGCATTGTTTTTGGTAGGGAATATTTGGCAAAATATATTCTTGCTTTGCAATGGATGAAATCACTTATTTCCTACCAACTCTTGGGATAGTCTTGTTCTATTTTGGATGAAGAAATGAAACTTCATCCGCAAATTGCAAGTTTCATTCATTTTAGTGGCTATAAAGAGCTTCATCCTTCTAGTCATTATTGCTTGTTGCATTGCCTAAAATAAATGAGAAATAAAATTGTATCTTGTTAGTGAGGGTGTAAAATGAGTATCTCATAGAGAATTAGTATCAAATTTTTTTATGGGCAATTATTATGATGTCAGTGTAATATATTGAACCCTTTCTAATTTATTTCCTAGTCTATTAATATAGTTTATATTTTAAATTGAAGTTTTTTAATGGTTTAATTCTAATTTCATGAATATAAATATGGTAATTTCAAATCATAAATCTCCAACAACATTTGCAAATACAAAATGGATCAAAATACTGGTCATGTATAAGTTAGATAAATACATGATAATTTATCCACAATCTACATATTTAGGTATGAAAATACCATCATTACTCTAATGAAGATCTTCATTAACACAAATTAAAAAAAAAAAAAACTTAATTATCCTTCACTATTACTCATATAATACTTGGAAATTTGGAAAATGGCTTCAATATGTTTTGAATCAACAACTTTGCTAAATAGTAGGTTGACAACCTACTAAAGTGACAACACATAAAATCAATTGATTGATAATGGCTCATGTTATTGGAGTATCTATAATTTAGTTTTTTTTTGTCATGTTGGAAGTTATGGGGATTCTAGATTATCTTAGTATGCATTATTTGGTCTAAGTATGGACAAATGATGAATTTTTAAGTATGTAAACTTTTGAAGCAAAATAATGTTTTGCTCTCACCTACCCAAATTTAGAGGTAAAAACAAAAACAAAAACAACCTTTTTCATCAACTTTTGGATCATTGTAAAAATAAGGTTCTCTAGAAGGTCATTTGATTTTTCAATCCTTAAAAAAAATGAGAAAAAAAATCCAAAATATGATACTTCACATTGGATGTTTAAAACATTTTGGATTTACAATAGCTTTCAATTAGGGGTTAACAAGGAAGGAGAGTATCCATCCCAAGTTAGAGGAGAGTCACCAATGAAGTACATATTGCTTCATGAATTATAGGTTGTTGATTTACCCCCTTAAGTGTTTTTAACTATGTTTTCACCAAGAACACTCCCAAACTACCATTTCTAGTACAAGCACCAAATTTTAGAAATAAAATATTTTAGACACATGTAACCATAGGATCTTGTATTACTCTAGTTTGAAAAGACTTGGAAAAAACTTCAGAAATTTCAATCAAGACTGTAGTCAAAAGTTATGAAAATTGGTGTGCCTAAAAGCTACTCCTCGGGCACATGTTGTATGAATATTTCAAAGAACAAAAAATTCCATTCATAGTGACCTACCCAAAATCACTATGTTTCCGAAAAACGCAGTTTGGGCATTTAGGGGTTAAGGAAATGGCCCATAACCATTTCAAAACTCATGTTTTGGCCTCTCTAGTGAGTATAAATAGGAAGATACCTCCTTTTCACTTCAAGAAACCATAAATAATTCTACGTAGCTCTAAAAATTACGTAACAAAGTCTTGTCTTCATCATTTTATTTTCTCTTCCAACAAAAATTCACCTCATATTTTTTCCTACTACCAGACTGCAAACCCAAGTCACTTAGCTCCAGCTGTTTAGAAGGTCAATTTGAAGTTAGCATGGGTTATTACCATCTAACTTATTGTACAGGCACCCATCAATTCCCCCTGTACCCTCGACTCCAGAGTTGCCATGACCCCAGCCTATCTTCTCAACTAAATTGCTGCCAACATGCCAAATCCAGTTGACTGCCTGCCATTTGTTAGTAACGTCTCTGCTTCCATAGTTTCATCGAGTCTTATCGTAACGTAGTTGGTCTGCCAATTCTATCAAGCTCTGCAGGGGTCACCCAGCTCAGTCTGCAGAATGTGCGTTTTGAAATTGGGTTGAAAAACGGAGTCAACACATGGTCACTACTATTTTAATTTATGTCCTAGAGCTCGCTCGAGAATCAACATTTGGGAAATCAATGTGAATTAAACTTAACTCCCATCGTAATGACCCAAGTGACCATTTTCTAGTTGCAGACCCTCTTTTTTGAGCTTCCCATTCTCAAATTTCGAGTTTTTATTTATTTAATACACACATTATTTTGAAAAAATAGATTGCATTACTAGTGTGTCCTGTGCCATTGCCACAATCAAATTAAAAGTAAAAGTATTTTTTTAATTTTTTTGTTAAAAAAACCTTCAAACTTCAATAACTTTCACATTGTCAGTCAGAATGCCACAAACCAAAGCCCGTGCACCCCTCCTCACTGAGGGCTTTTTGATGGTACCAAGTATGTGGCCGGGGGATGCACGGTCTAGGAGATCTCAACGTAACAAACAAAACAAAATGATCAAATAACTTAACTTATGAATCCAATGGTGGTAGTTTCATCAAATTCTAAGTTAAACTCCACCTTGTGGAATTTTTTAAGTTGAATGGTATAGTGTGGTTCATGGCTCATGTTTTTTTTGGTTTAGTTTGGGCATGGATTGAAAAGTCAGCCAACCAATGCAATTATTGCCCACGTCAAAAAGGTAGTTGATCTCTAAGGGGTCAAGAAAGAAACAAGTGTACCCATTATTGTTTTTGTTATAAACACTACTCTCATTTCAGTTACCACCGTGCATTGCAAGCTCCTCTAAAAATTGTGAAATTATCAGAAGGTTGTGAAATTTTAGATGAGTATTTTCAACTCTCTTGTCTTTCATTGAGCATGAAAAGGTCATCATTATAATATATTCTCACTAAAATATGCTCCTTCAAAAAGTGTTGCCTTGTTTTTTCATTGATCTGATGAAAACTTCAAACTTAAATATCTACTAAACTATACAATCATATAGTTTGAATTTTTTTTAGGTTCTTACTCTTAATGTGAACTACAAGATACTATGGTTACATTCTATCTGATCTCAAGAAAAAGGAACAAACAAAATTGCTCAAGTTCTTGGTAGCTTTTTAGCCCATTTTGAAAGTACACCCCTTTGGATCATTAGGGGTTAAGAGAGACAAACCCATTTCCATTTGCTATCTCATTCCATCATCCTACTTTGGGCCTCAATACTATCCAAAAGATCATCCAACTTTGTTTGTTTGTTGATCAAATCACTATAGTGACTGCATGATTTAAATAGGACATTAGCAAAATATTCTTATACTTACAAAAGGGTGGTAATAGAGATTTAGGTGGCGGTTATAGATACATTTGATTCAAGGCCAATGGATTTGGGTGGATGTGTGCATGTTGGAGATAGAATCATTTCTCTCATTAAGTTTTATGGTTAACACTTAAGTACCATTGGATACATGAGAGTCATTATGGGTTGTTTATAGATTGTTTATAGGATGTTCATGATGATTCCACTATGAATGGTTTTGTAATTTCAAGGCAAACTATTTCAAAATTTCACAAAAAATAGAAATTTCATCGAAAAATTATAATTCTATTTGGGGAGTTTGATTTGTGAAACAAGAAGACACCTCTAAAAATGTACTTCTCTTAGATTTGGCCCTAAAATATTTAGATTGATAGTTTTCATGGTAATAGGCTTGTTTACCTTATTGGTAATGTAGAGGGGCCTTAGAGCATCAACAATGTTTTAACACTATATAGTCACACTATGTAGCCTCAAGGGGCTTGCATGTCGCCCTTCCAAAGTGTTGTTCATTTTGAAGGTTGGGTTGCTTCAATGGCCAACCTCCATGCATAACTCTAAAAGTGAAAAATGAACTCATAGCAAATAGTGTTGTCTTGGCACAAATAAAAACTTAGAACATTGTAAGAGTCTATATTTTTTCATTTAAAAAAATTTTCAATAGTGCACTTGGTCAATATGGCATTGGCCAAACAAATGAGGTGCTAGGTAAAGGCCACGACAAACCTCACAAATGTGGCGCCAGGGAAGGGAAACATAGCACAACCTTCATCAATATTTTACATGGTTTTTACTTTAACCATTGTGGCACTTGTTGGATCCTTTTTTTCAATCTTTATGCCAATAGTACTATTGGTGGCCCATTTGGCACCACAGTTGCTAGCATGTGAGCCTAGGATCTTGAGCTCATGAGCTTAGGAGCCTAGGCTCTTCTATTATTGCTACCTATATTATAGGTATCTTTTATAGTTATAGGATGCTTATAATTATAGGTATCTATGTTGTAGGTACCTATGTTATAAGCACCTTTCATGTTTAGAGGATGTTTTATATAATAAATGCCTAATTATATTATGGGTGTCTATGTTTTAGCTAGGGACCAATGTTATAGACATCCTCCATGGTTATAGTATATTTATATTATAGGTACCTATGCTACATTGAAGAACCTTACATAATTATAGGGTATTCATATTATAAGTGTGTATGTTATAAACACCTTCAATAGTTGTAGAATATCTATCTACACCTAAGCTCAAAGCTCATAGGCTTGCATTTCTAGGCTCGCAATTCTAGAGTCGTTGCATTTGGCACCAACCATTGGCAATGCTCTTAATCCTTTCCTTACCTTGAGCACTATTATAACTTATATAGTGCACTTGAACCAAACCTTTGAAGTTTCTTCCAATCCAAAATCCAAATGCATTTGGATCAATTAGATTACTGATTTAGGGTCATATTTAGACATCCCTTGAAGTTGATTGAGATGGTTGGTTATATATATACTCAATTCTTAATAATATTTTTTAAATGAATTTCTTGAATTCCCTTAAGTGAAAGCGAATCATTTCTAACCTCCTACACTATCTAATATTCCCTTCCTTCCTCCCTTAAAACAAATTCACTATAAAAAACCTTAAAGGTTCAAAATTCAGTTCTTATATCCAATGAGGACATGCAACATGTCATAATAGGTGCCAAGTTGCTCATATTTAAGAAATATAGTATGGAAGTACATTAAATCATAAAAGCATTGTAAAAAAGGAATCATGGGCTTTAAGGATGCACAAATACTTGGGTTGAATGATACTAAATCTAATTCATCAAGCATCCAATGACCATGGCCATTCTTTCTATCCTCACCAAAGGACTCACTTAAGCTTAGGAAAATCCCAATGTGTATTTCATCAACTCATTTTGGGTATTGCATCTTCACTTTAGCCACCACCAACTAATGTGAATACATGTAAAATCTTCACAAAAATATGGTTAAGTTGAAGTTGTTTTGGTCACCAAATTTGTTTAAAGTAGTGACCCAATCTACCAAGTCCAATCCACCAGTTTCACTTGTCTCCTAAGTCCCAAATGATAAGGTAGAATTGTAAAACTATGTAAGGTAAACCAACCTATGACAAGTAGAATGACTAGTTTGCCAAGTTGGCATTGTTGAAGTTTTTAAATTTTTTCCATAAATAGACAAATGTGATAAATGGGGTTAGTAATTGAAGTATTATTATTTGTTTGACAAAGTATGAATTTGTTATGAAATTTTGAAGTATTTTGACCAATTGGCCCAAAAGAGTTTATTAATAGCTAGAATATCTCCAAACCAACAAAAATGTATCCATAATGGTCATCTTATTCACCTGGTGCAATCAAAATATTTCCTAATGTAGCCATACTACATGAAGGCCTAAAAAATTTACTTGTAAAGAATACAACTAATGCTCTAGGATCCATGCATCTTCAAGTCCATAGTTCCTTGCGGCTCCTTTTTGAAAGATTTGGCATCTTTCAAAATGGACGGCATACCAATTTTATTGCACATTATTGATTGGACATATTTACCTTCCTCATATCTATTGTGTACTCTACAAAGACTGGAGAGGTTTGAATTCTCTCCCTAATGGCACCTTTACTACAAAGTAGTGTAGTTATACGAAAATTGATTGGATGTTAAAGAGATAAGGTCAACAATGCCTCTTTTTCTAGAGTACACAACTAATATTCTTGGAGTCACACATCCACCCAAATCCATCTAGCTCATGATTAGACACAACAAGTAAAAAGCCTCTTGTTTTTCCTAAAGATAGAAGTAATGCTCCAAGAGTCACACATCCTTGTATCCATAGTCCCTTATGTCTCTTTTTGAAAGATTTAATTTGTATTTTTCAAAGCTAATGGAAAAATACTCTATTACACATCATTGATCAAACATATCTACACTCTTCATAATTACATCCAATGTGTATTTTACAAAACCTATCAAGGTTTGAATTATCACCCCAATGAAACCATTCTTGCAATATATTTGTAGCTACATGAAAGCAAACTTGATGTTAAAAGAAACATGGCAAGATTAACCCCTAAAGGACCATTGTCCCTTCGGAGGACAAATGAGATTTTGGGCAGGTACCTACGGTCTTAATTTTTGTCCTGATTTCTTGAAACTTTTTATGAAGATATAAAATCTGATGAGCTTCATGGGAATATAATTGTTTTTGAATTTGGTTCCCGGGAACAAAAGTTATATCCAAATAAGCTCAAAACAGGGGAGAGGGGGCAGCAAAAAAAAGTTTCAAAAATTTGAATTTTTTATTTTTTTCCCTTATAGATTATGTTTTTGTCTTCACGGAAAGCTTTGATTCATTCCATTTGGATTTGTTATGAGAAAGTTATAGACAATCTTGTTTTTCAGGCAATTAGAGCATCTTCTTGAAAAAATAACTTGGAAGATTCATTTCTGAATGCTTTTTTAATAATTTAAAAAAAAAAAAAAAGGTCCATATGTTTTTATTTTCTTTCTATAACAATCTCACCATTGGGATTAGTGCATTTTAATTCCATCTTAGAGATATTAATAATTTAGATTTTCCTTCTATCTTGTACCTACTTCTACTTAACAATTTTTTAAAGAATAGAAATTAATTTTTTTTGTATTTTCTTTTTTTCCCTAGACTCTCGACTCAATTCTCCACCATAAAGATTTAAAGCTCAAAACTCTGTAGTGCAAAAAATTAAAGTTAAGAAGGTTCAAAGTCAAATAACCTAGTCCCACAATGTGTGAAAAAACTTGTTTTCTTCACTTTAAACACAGATATCTTGCAATCTATGCAATCAAAATTTCTGAAATTTTTTCCACACATTTTAATACTTTTTAGGTATAAGATCCTACTTTTAGATATGCCAAAAATAAGATTTTCAATTTTTTTTACTCTTTGCTCTAAAAATGGCAGTTTTGAGTGTGTTTTTTGCAGAAAAAACACCTTGGTCCTTTAGAGGTTAAACAAGACAAGTGCATGCCTAGAATACAACTAGTATCCTAGGAATCATGCATTTTGCATCTACTTGTTTTTAGTTCGTTGTAGGCAATGGCTCTTTTTCCAAAGACTCAATGTCTTTCAAAGTTGATAGTCATTCTATTCACTCTTTTGCAAATCAATAATCATACACATCTACTCCTCTCATATCCATTCTATACTTTACAAGAGCATGAGAGGTTTGATTTTTTGTCCAATGGTTCCATTTGTGAAAATTGATTGGAGATTGAAGAGACTTGGGATGATTAGACAAGATGAGCCCATGCTTGTTTTCTTTTCAAAGCGTACAACTAAATAACAGTCATGCATCTCCCTATCCATAGTTCCTTGTCTATAGTTTCTTGAGTACCTTTTTGAAAGATTTGGTATCTTTTAAAACCAGAAGGCCAATCTAGTCTATTCAATATATTGCAGTTAATCTAGTCTATTCAACCTGGTCTATTCAGTTTGCTCAATTCAATCTATTGCAATCAATCTAGTCTATTCAGACTACTGTAGTCAATCTAATCTATTCAAGTCTATTCAAGTCTATGCAATCAATCTAGTCTATTCAATCTGTTCAATTCAATCTATTACAGTCAATCTAGTCTATTTGGACTATTGCATCAATCTAGTCTATTTGGACTATGGCATCAATCTAGTCTATTCAGACTACTGTAGTCAATCTAGTCTATTCAAGTCTATGCAGACTACTGCAATCAATCTAGTCTATTCAATCTATTGCACATCAACAATCGGACACATCAACTTCCCTCATGTCCATTGGGTATACGACAAAATGGAGGGGTTTGAATTTTTTCCTTGATGGAAACATTCCTATGAGGGAATGTAGCCACATGACAGTTGACTAAATGTTGAAGAGATGTGAAATGATTCAACAAGATGAGGACATGCCTTTATATTGTAGAACACAATTAGTGCTCCAAGCTGGAGTCATGCATCTACCTTTCCATAGTTACTTGTGGTTTCTTTCAAAAGATTTGGTATATGTGCTAGTTGACGACAAACCAACTTGATTGTACATTATTGATTAGTCCACTCATATCCATTTCAAAATGTGGTCTCTATTGCACCCCATTGTAACCATTTACACATACTCCTTTAAATGCAACTCTTGAAAAATAGAGACTTTGAAAGGGCATTTGCACAATATGGTATGCTAGTTCTTAAATTGCAAAGCATTTTTTTAATATATTTTTGATATTTTTGAATTGTGTAATTCTTTTATTTATATATGATATTATTCATTTGATATTTTTTCTTTATTTTCATATTTTAAATGAACCCTTCATTGAAAGAACAATGCACAATCACACTACATCCTCAATGCACTCCAAAATTTAAAAAAAAGAAAGAAAGAAGGTTGTAATATCATTCCATATTTTTATTTTTATTTTTGATATTTGATATTTTTAGCATTAATATTTTTTTTTATAATTCATGATTTAAATTTAATTAATTATTTCAATTTTTCTTGGATGTGATTTAGAGTGAAAATCCTTAGGTGTTTTTTGCAATGAGAATTCAAATCACAATTTTCTTAACCTCAAAAAAATCTTCAATGAGAGGTTTCAAACTTTTATATCTTCAACATATAACTTAAAACTTCAATTTTCTCTTTTTATACTAAAAAATCTAAAACTTGGTTCTTTGATTTTTGTAATAATTGAATGCTAAACACTTTCTTAATGGGTTCAAAATCAATATTCCATATAAATGAACAAAAGTGCACAAAGAGCTTGTCTATGAATTAGTGGACCATAGTTTGCAACCACCCCCAAAATAATTATCCATCACCACCAAATGATGATTCAACTCAAGTCCATTAAACAATCTCATAACAACATCATCTGCTAGCTTAGACTCACCTTTAGTAGGCACTAGTATAGTTGTATCAAAGACATTGTTTTTTTCCACAATAAATTTTGAAATGATGGACATATACATCAAGTTTGCTAGGCATAGACTCATCTCTCAAGCCCTACTTGTAGACAAGTCTACAAGAGAAAGGTGTGTTTTAAGTATAGTCCTAGACATATAGTCCTATAAGTAACGACCTCAAAGGGGCATTTTCAATAAAAATTACTAAACACACATGTATTTCTAATAAATTTTTACTGAAAATACCCCTTTAAGGTTGTTACTTATAGGACTATATGTCTAGGACTATACTTAAAACACACCTTTCTCTTGTAGTGAGAACTTTTTTAGCATATACTAGTGGGACATAGGGTTGTATATTCCATTGTACCTAATTGTCATCTCATAAATAGTCAAGTTCTTGCAAAGATTCCAAGGCGCCTTCCAATTACCTCTAATTGAAAGTACTAACTACTATGTGATGGATTTTGTCGATCATACTCAAAATCTTTGCTTCCAACATTTTCATATTGGTCCCGGTTTGTAATGTGCAAGCATCTTCTCAATTTTTGGTATCATATGCTAAAGAAAAGTTTAATGTCACCGGGTAGTGGAATAATTACCTTCAGTCATCCCTTCCATTAAGCCCCTCATCCACCATTTGGCATGAAATCTCCCTTGTCTACTTTACCAATAATAGAGGGCCATCTTCCAAATTTCCAAGCCCATCTATAACTTCACAAAAAGCATCTCCACCTTTGTTGAGCTTATTTCAATCTTGTTTCCAACCTCACCAATTCAACTTTGTTTTGTGCTCTGTCCTTTGCTAGGTTGAGTGATGAGCCATTGCAAGGTTCAATCTTCCTTGATCCATCTTTCACTAGAAGAAATCCATGTTTTTTTGATGCATTTTAGGTGACAACCACAGTAATGCAATTGTTCTTATGTTCACAATGACATCAAGACATCATCTTTGATGTCATACTAGTGTTTTCTCTTGATTCCAATGCTCATTTTGTAGACATCCTCCATAGCATGTCCATTTCTACTTAGTTGTCACCCTTACCTTAGTCTTCCTTTGTACCCTTCAAAGGTCGCTTGGGATTAACTACCTCCCATACTACTTAGATGAGAGGAGCATTATTTGGGTCAAATCATGTTGTCCAAACCATTGTTGCATGATATATCCACTTCATCATGATGATCATTTGTGGCCTCTTCACAACTCAAGAGAGGGTTGTCACGCATACAATTTTGTAAATTAAGATAGTTAGAGGTCCTTATTGTCATGAAATTTTGCTAGAGCAGGGAGAGGAGCTAGCAAAGGACCCTTTCTCAAAGGAAAGGCAACATCCTCATGGTTTTGGTTTGAAGTCAAATAACTACTTGCTCATGTCTATAACTTATGTATGTACGTCTTCTCCTCTGCAATGAAAAGCTTCTAAAAGACCAAATACAACAAAGAAGAATGTTCATTTTAAAATCATGTTATCCCTCTAAGCTAGCTACATTTTGCCAATTGATCTTACCTCTTTTCCCTTCTGATTATTTTTTCGAGGGGCATTGACTTTGCTATCCAAGCTTCTTGTACTATGCACTTAATCTCCCTATCAAAGGTTTGTATCTCTTCCACTATAGCACAAATGTAGTTTGGCAATAAAAGTAATAGATGTTTGTAGGAAGGTCAATCAACATATATTCATCATATTCCCTTCTTCACAATTGTCTACACAAGTGTTGTGGATCCAACATTGCCACCAATAATTTAGTGGGATCTACCTTGAATTCAATAGTATGAGCCTAAGCCACAATTGGTCAACAATTGATTTCTCCTCCTTCATGTTGCCACTTCCTTCCTTGGCCACCCCTTACTATGTCTCCTTCATTGATTTGCATCACCATACTACTTAGGTGTTGGGCCCAATTGTAAGCGCCTCCCCCCCCTAATTTATTCAAATCTTCAAGCATGTCCTACATTGCAATGATATTTAGCTCAACCATGGTACATTTTTTTTATTACTTGAATGCATTATGTGGCTTATAGAGGCAAACATATAGGGAGGATTTATGTAGTGTTGTTGTTATGCTTGGTGCCTAGTTGTAGATTCTCCTTAGTAGAAGATAGATCGTCTAGAGAATTGAGTTATACTAAATGTAGAGTGTTTTTACTTATTTTAGGAGACTAAATCAACAACTATCATCTTCTATAGAAGGGCTTGATTTCGTGTTGATGTAAGCATCACAAGACATCTTGATTTGATGAGGGAATATTTTAAAACATTTCCTTGATATCCCTTGCACTTTGTTTTTTGCACCTCTTTGGTTAGAGTCTTGTCCAAGGAATCATAGAATTGTTGGCTCATTGGAGTTTAATCATATATTGGCTACACCCTTCTCAACATACCACTTATTTTGTTGGCATTTTTTGGGTAGAATAGAATAGGTGCATATGTTTTTTATCTTCTTATTTTTGCTCTAGATTCTTTTGCATACCTACAATATGGATAGTAAAGCCCCTCTCTTGGCACTAGAGTAGAACTTTACCTAGCTGGCCATAGTTGAGATCTTAATCGTAAAATTACCATCGATAATTCTTTCATTGTAAATCTGAATTGCGTAAAAAATTATATTCCCTTGAAAGTACTTTAGTTTTCTAATTCCTTTGGAAGAAATTAGGTCAAAAAAACAATTTTTCTACTATACTTCAAATGACCAAAAGAGTCCATAGTTGCATTAGATTTAAAAGAGCTTTAGGTGTTAAGGCTTCAAATTTTATATGAGGATTTAAATCAATCCAATATTTCACCTACTCATATTTACCAACACTACTTAAATACATGCAAGACAGGGCTATAGGATCAGATTTGGTGGTGTAATTTTTCTATAATTGAAAACCAACTATTTTCATCCAAAAAAATTCACTAACCTAGCATCCCAATCAATTTGATGATTCTTTAAAGATCTTTAATTTCATGAGATTATGGATCATCTTATGCCTAAGCACTCTCTTTTTTCAAATACTCAATGTGAATGGCCCATAAAGACCTAAAGTACACCTTTCTTGAAGAGTTTTAAATATTTTAAATTATTTTAAAATATACTTAGGAATTAGAAGACTATGATTACAATGTATTTCTCCACTTCATACCCCCCCAAATAAAAGAGTTTGATCCCTTGACTTGTCAACATAGGTTGAGAAAAAAATGGCTTATCACAATTTATGTTGGCTAGCTTTTTATAAATACATTTTTTTGTTTATCCATGAGTATAGTTAAGATCTTCAAGTTGAGATTATTCTTGAATTTAGTATTGCAATTTATGAACAAATTTTTTTCAACCCAAGTGATATTTTCTCCCTATGCTAGAAACTAGCTCCTACACTATTCCAAAACTTGGATCCAACAAAGTTAGAACTTAATTGATTGTGTCCTCACTTTTGAATTGCATATTGGACTCCCAATAGAAAAATATGAGGAGAGAGCTTGTTGCAACAAAATAGTGATTTGACCTAAGAAGTCATGGTTTGCATCAACTAATGAATAACTCTATTTTTGGATATAAAAATTTGGATGAAAAAATGATTGATTATGTGACAAAGGTCATGACAATATTCACGTATATACATAGATAAGATTTAATTTATAGTGGTATGAAGAAAAAGGCATGAATTTTTCTTTTGAACTTATTGTATTGAAGTTGGATAGAAGACACGATTTCTAACAAGTTCACCCATTTTATTTGGGTGTAGGACTTTTAATTCATAAAAAATTCAAAATAGACACAAAATCCCCTTTCTAAAGTAGAATTACCTCAACTCTATAAGTACATTGAAGACCTAAGAGTTTCGATGGATGACTTCATTGTTGATTATAGAAACAAAGAATGTACCTATTGGTTCAATAATTGGAGTATTTTGGTGACTTCCTTGCTCATGGGGTCCGCATCCTTCTCAGGTTAAATCAACTTGAACCATAAACTAACTTGAACACATTTAAGAGGTCAAAAAGTGTTCTAAATGGGTACATGAGTGCAAAAACCCATACTATATTTAGACAATTCAAAACTTCCATTGTACTATTTTTGATGCAATGATGTTCAATTGCCAATATATTATAAATAGTTTCATGTGTTGATTTCCATGAGAGTATGCAAAATTGCTTAAGTGGATTCTAATAGGCACTTCCACCTTACCCACTTTGAAAGACTTTTAGGGACGCTTAATTTACACCTAGAGAGCATGCCAATTTGTTGTGTAAGAGGCCCCAAATCCTCACTTATGATTGGGCAAAAGGTTGAAATCGGTCAGATCTCTTTTACACCTAGAAGCCAAGCCTATTTGGTGGAATGAATTTGAGTTTATCCCCAAAAGACATGGTCTAATATAGCCCAAGCTCTATTAATAAATTGGGTGCACTAAGAATGCAAGGTCAATTCTTGGCCTCAAGGTCAATGACAAATTTCAATTAAAAAAGCTTTTTTAACAAATCAAATCCATTGAATTTTGTGTAATTAGCCTCAAGGAGAATTGACCTTGTTTCTAGATGTAAGGCATCTTTGAAAAGCACGAGAGACAAAGGGGCTGAAATTTTCTAGGTTTTATTGAGTTGGCCCAACTTCTTAGCCTCAAGGCTATTACATATGGGAGAATTGGCTCCCATTACGATCTTCTTATTCGAATGAGTAGTTGAAGATGGCCTTAACCCTTAAAGGACACTAGTTGATGGATGACATCATTTTTCATTGCCGAAACAAAGAATGTACGGATTGGTTCAATAATGCGGGAACAAATTTGGTGACTACCTTGGTCATGGGAGCTGTGTCTTTTAAACCTTAAACGTTGATATCGGCGTTTTGTGTGATGGATGATAGAGAATCCTTCTAGTACTAAGACAAAAATGCAACTATTCATCCTTGGGATTTTGTTGTGAAAAGGGGAGGTCTTCTACACTAGTTTGACCTCCAATGAGTATTTTTTTTAAAAGTAGATGATGTCACACGTTTCAAAAGGGATGATTTCCATGGTCACCACTCTGTCCATTTCTGGTTAAGCTAGAGGAGGGGTGTGTGTGTGTGAAATTTTGTGTAATCCTCCTCAACGGGAATTGACCCAGAATCTACAGTAGGTGTAATGTGGCCCACCTTAGTCCATGCCAAAAATGCCAAAAATGCCAATGCCAAGCCCCCCCCCCCGCCCCTTTTTTTTCTGTTTTTTTTCCCAACTTGTTGGAAGCTGTCATATTTTTTGGCTGCGAATTGAACGTGCCGAAGTGTCCGCCAGCCTGGATAGTTAGTTAGGTGCCTGGAACCCCCATGGCAGCCCAGCTCAGCGCAGCTCAGTGGAGGCTAGGGAAGGGAAGGAATCCATCATGGTCTGCTGCTGCTGCTGCTGGAGTCCCCTCCCTCCCCCCTGGGGTTGGTCAAATTCTATTCTATTATATGGTCATCCCCCAGACAGCCAGGGCCCAAGGCACATGTGAACTCCACCTGTTGGCAGCCCTGGCCTGGCCTTCCAGCTCCTGCACTCCACTCCACTCCACTCCTCCAGGTTGCCAACTACTTGCCTTGCCATGCCATGCCATGGCCCTCCCTGCTGCTGCCCCCTGGCCTCCCCCCCTCCCTGGCTCATTGTCCGTCCTTCCGTCTGGCCAGCCGCATCAATGCAATTGCCTGCCTCCATCCCATCCCTTGGCATCTCTCCGACCAAACCATATGATATAACTTATGCCAACCTTGGCATTTCAGGACTTTGATCAGTTCACCTGAGTGGCCAGGGCAACTGAACTGCCTGATTGATCCAAGTCCCCACCCCACCCAGGCAGTATTCCAAATGACTTAATATTATTATTATTATTATTATAACTTACTTGGCATGCAAATCAATGATCAATGGGATCGAATCATCCTGCCTCCTCTGAAATGGGCTGGGCTGCCTGGGGTTCCATTCCACCTACAGTAAGGAACTTAACTTAACGTGTCATGAGGGATTCATTCCTTGGAGTGACGATTCAATGCGACGCAACCTAGCTAACACAGCAACGAACCGACCATGTACAGACAATTGAACTTAACCGATGAGAGGGTTGCCAGTCTACATAACTTACATACTCGTCCCGGATGGAGATGGATCCATCGTTGGCCGGGTGTCTGCAACGCAAACGGCTTAATTTGCTTGCATCTGAGATGCATGTATGTACTGAACTGCGTGCAGCACAGCTGACCAGCTTCATGCCTATCATTCAATGTTATCTTACAGCTAATGAAGTTCAGAGAAGGGAACTACAGGAGGGAACTAGGGAAGGAAAGTCTCTGCCTTGCTGAGACAGTCAGCTGGGTGGGAAGCTTCGACCTGGGTATGGGATCTTAGTGTGATCAGCAAAGGGATTTAGACTCCCGGCTCCGGTGTCACTCCCACACTGAAAAAAGCCCCGAAATCAGACAAATTGGACATACATTAGATAGTAAGTGTGGACCACTACTGTAGTCAGTAAAACTGGTCACTCCATTTCTTGATTTGGGATCATTGAGCCAAATGAAGGAATGATGTGGAATTCAAATCATGTGCATGTATGTATCCACTTCCTCTGGAAGTTCTACATCACTTGTTCAACGATCAAAATCAAGAAATGGAGTAGTTTAACCTAGTAGTACAAGCCCTATTTTTGATTCAGAGTTTTTTAGTGGGATAACTTAGAGGGAGTTAATATGTCAAGAAAGTAACTAAGTAAGTACTCTGAATTAATGGACACCCTTACCAAATTGAAACTCGGCCTTGCTTCCACCTAATTGGGTCTCAGTCTAAACTTGCTCTTCATTTCATAACTTGAATGATCTAGGATAGTTATACTTGTTACGAGTTCCAAGAGTTGTGCCACATAAATCAAAGAGGAATGACAACTTTGGAATTCATTTTTGAAATGAAGAGGGGATATGTATTGTGGTTCAAATAGGTGGATGTTACATTTAGGTATATATTTTATTACCTTAAGTTTGAAGACAACAATTATATTACTACTTTTTTTTTAATTGTAATTGTCAAATCGTGATAATAATCCATAACCCTTGTGCTCAATGTGAGCCCTCTAATTTTAACTCAAAGATCAAATCTTGATGTTTTAAGATTAAAAAGGATACCTTCGCATGTAGGTTTATTAAACCACAAAAGAACAAAAAGTAAAGAGTAACGTTGATCCACTGTAAATAAAATTTTTTTTGTTAGGAGTAGTGGTATTGACTTCACTGTGTATGTATTTTGTGCTACGGACCATTGTTTGTCATAATTGTCAAACCTATGCAGAAAGCAACCATGCTCTCTCAATTGTTTATTACAATCATGGTGGAAAGTGTAGAAAATAAAAGACCATATGTATGAAAAACACAAATAGACATGCTAATGAGAGACTGATCGAGCATGTGTAATGCTTGCTCGCCTTTCTGAACTAGTAATGTCCTCCTCCTCAAACTTCTTCACACAAACAAAGCTTTTGAAAGAACAAAAACTCATCCCCTTTGTTTTTGTTCCAGATTCCATAGCCAATAAACATGAGTGACTAAGGAAGTTTTCCATAGAGTTTTCCTAGACAAACTTACACAGCTATGGATTCGCGTCCCCTTGAACGAATTAAAACAGGAATGAATCCCCGCCATATGTTCGTAACGTACTACTCGTGGGGTTCTTCTTCTTTTCATGTGTACACAAACCCTTCCAAACTAGGCCTACTGCCCACCGATAACAAGGAGCAGCAGACCCGAGGAGGAAGAACCCCGGCCCCGTTTTCCATGTGCAAAGTTCTCCTCGAGCCGGTCTGCTCACCCTCACCCCGTGCCCCGAGCTCTTGCATAATGGAGTTGTAATAGTTTTGGGTGACCAGTCAAAGGGCCTCCGAAATGGATGAGGCTTGAAATTGTGTAGTAACCCAATTCAATCTTCAAGCCATGACTGGACTCGCTGGCCGGGGATCATAATTCCAGTGTAAGTTATAATGCCATGCAGGGGTTGGGGTTAGGGTTGGGGTTAGGGTCGGGGTCAGGTCCGGGAGGCAGTCTGTTTGGGGTGGGCCACCTCCCTTACAAGAGCATGTGTGTCCATTAAGTACCGTCATGAACGTGGGAAAGGCTTTTGAGACCTGCTGCACATGAGGGGGAGTTTTCCTGGCAAGCCCTGATTACTACGGACCTCCTCCCCATCCCGACGGATATTGGAGGAGTCAGGAATTTTCTTACTTATTTTAGTATTGTTTTTATGTAGTTTTGGCATAGTCAGAACTTTCCACAACTTCTTTTTTTCCTTCCTAGAGTGGCACTGGAGTGGCAACCAATGATTTATTGATTTGCAGTCAATTATAGAGGATGGAGATGAATTTGGAAAGGAAATGGATGAAAATTTGAGCATTCAATGATTTGTTAGCTCCATGTTTTGAGGATACACATGATTTCGCTCTCTTCAGAAAATTCAAAGTTTGTTCACCAGAAAGTGCAATCTGTGTTTACTCCTGAGCAAAAGGACAACCTTGAACGAAGGATGCTTGGCTTGCACCTCAGAGAAAGGAAAAGAAAAGCATTCTGTGTCTCAAGGAATGGATTTGTTTGCTTGAACATGGTGTATCTTATGATTGCTAACAAAAGGGGGCTTGGATGAACTGAAAGCCATAATACAAAAATGGACCGTTGAAGTTACTCTAAGTAGGAGCTTTAGTTAGCTGATGCAGGCTGAGTTTGGTGACCACCCAGGTTAGTTAGTATATGTTTTGGGCGGATCAACTGCAGCTTAGGTACAATCAGCTTTGGATTGAGATTGGGTCACTCTGGTCTTCAAGTAAAAAAATGACCCTTATTTTGTAACTGACTGATTTTGTAGGCTCAAACTTCCCTTCTTTGCTTCATCAACCCTTCAACCCCAAAGATCCTTGGCACATTAACCCCTAAAGGACCAAACTACATTTTTGACAACATAATAATTTTGGGTAGCTCACTGCGAATGGAGTTTTTTTGTTTTGTTTTGAAATTTTCACACAACATGTGCCTGAGGAGTAGCTTTAAGGCACAACAATTTTCATAACTTCTGATTACATGATTAGAAAATTATGGCATGATATGTAGTTTTCATTGATCTTTGGGCAACCCCAAAAGTTCTTAAATATGTAAAGCTTTGAATCATTTCATTTTGATTAATGAGATGAAAGGTATTTGGGAGTTTTAGTTTGCAGGCAATTTCAGATTCCCTACTCTAAAATAAACTTTGAAGTCCTTTATTTAACTCAATTTTCAATATTTTTGGAAATAAAATAAAATCATAGGATGTAGATTGTTTATTACAATATTACGATAATTGGGATTGATATTTTTCAATGCCATGACAAAATCCTTAACAATTTAGTATTTTGAATAATTCTTTACTTCTTTCTACTTACTAATTTTTTCCTATATGTTGTACAATTCCACATGATCTGAATTTTTTCAAGCATGTAGCCAACTTGCCTTGAAGAATGAATCCAAAGAATAACCAACATTTGGGGATTTTTTTCATATAAATGTGGCCTTGTGAAGTGCAGCTGCCCGTCTTTTCATAAGGCCACAAAAAGGATTTTTGTCCATTCAAATGCTAATATCTAACAATCTACATGGTGGAAATTTCTGAAATTGTTTGTACATCTTCTAAAATCAGCTTATTACATGCTCTTACGGTTACATGTGTCCAGAAATGTTTTTTTCCCTAAAATTTGATGCTTGTACTAGAAATGACAATTTTGGAGCATTTTTGGAGAAAACATTGTCCAAAACATTTAGGGGTTAAAAAAACAAAACCCGCCTTCTACCTTCTTCAATATATTGGCACTTCCAATTCCATAATCATGGTCCAATACTCCAAATGTGTGATTACATGTGCGTAAGTATACAAGGTTGAGTGTATGAGAGTCTACTTTCAATTATAAAGTAAACCTGCCTATTACCAAGCAAATTTGCTACCTATGTATCTTGGAGAGGCTATTTATCAACTCACATATTTTTCCAACATTCAGAAGTTTGTTTTTTCCTCTTGAAACACATGGACGATTTCCATTGTACTGTACATTCAGAAGTTTGAGAGAAGCCATTTACAAATAGAATCACAGCATTCCCAAACACAAAAAACAAATTTTCTGTGATTTTTCAAAGTTATGTGGAACTAAGTTAAATTGGTCAAGCATGCCTGACCACCCATGCTAAACCACCCACTGACCTGTCCCCTCTCCCAAGTGCATTGTCGTGATGCTACATGCAGATTTCTAAGATTGTGGTAATGGGAATATCTAGTAGATGACGCCATTGAGTGACTGGCAGATGGAATTAGGCAGGCTTACCTTGCCTTGCCTTGCCTTACCTCAATCAATCAGTGCGCCACCTAGCAAAATACTTGATGCACAAAAGAAGTTTCGTGGAAAACAAAACACACTCATACCCAACATGGCTTTCAAAAAACGGAAACCCAGCTACGCCTAATAAGTTACGTCCACTTCCAACTAGGGGTTATGGATTGGGTTCGAATGGCCATGTGAACACGTGAATCCCTGACTTCACAATTGCGGAGCCCTAATGAGTACCGGCAGCGCAACCCAATTATTTTGTCAAAACATTCAAGAAATGGAACCTCCCCTCATCAAATTCCCGGGATGACGGGACGACGTCTTTATATTTGCTGACTGGACTAGACTGGCAATGGGCTCATCAGGCTCTGAAAGCCCTTGTCCCTCATCATTGAGAGATGGAGGCAATGTCAAGGCACAGGGCGACAGAATAATTCGACTTCAGGAGATTATTAACGGGAAAATGGAGCTGCTGGGATTTTAAAAAAAAAAAAAGCAAATAAAAATGGGGCTTTTTATTTCACCAAGATTATATATGTTGCTGAACCCCAGCACCTGAGTCACAACTTAAAGGGGTGCTCATGACTCACAGTAGTTTATAAATTAACCCTTAAAAGGATGGACCAGTGACTGTGGAAATCCTCCCTTTTGGAACTGTGTGACATCATCTACTTTGCAAAAACTGAAAATATTCACTGGAAGACAAACTACTATAGAAGACCTCCCCTTTTCAGAAAAAAATTCCAAAATTATGAGGATGAATAGTTGCACTTTTGTCCTACTAGAAGGATTCTTTGTCATCCGTTGGACACAAAACATCCATGTCAATGTTTAAAGGTTAACCTTTGAATGTCCAAGGCCATTTTTGAGCTTCAAAGAATTTGCTCTAAATTGAACAAAAATCCATCATTTTGATAAGTTGTATCAATCTTTTTATTTATTTGTAATTGTGCAAATTCAAACTACACGTATTAGAGATCACATGGGAAAAGAAAATACAACAATATCACATACAGATTGAAAGTTTATAATGTTTGATCGTGAAGATGCTAAAACTACAAAAGTGATTTTAAGTCTTTCAATCCTCTTTTCACATGTCAAATCTATAAAGTTGGTGACCAAAACACTACAAGGTTAAAGGGCCTAACATGTATAACCCCGATCAATTTATGGCTTCTCAAAATCTACTCTACAATTTTTTTAAATGAATTTCAAATGTGATTTTTTCTCCAAGATCTAGTGTATTTGAGGCTCATTTCCACGAGCCTTTAACACTACAGAAAGTCAAGATTGCAATGGACACCCTTGCACAAAATCTTAAATAGAAAAATTATAATCAATCATTTTCATAATCAGATTTTTGATGCTAAAATTAGACTTCAAAAAGAATTTTTCAAAAATATAAAACATTAAAAATAGCAACTTGGTTAGGTTTTATCTAACTTCAAATATTGTTGCCACCAGAATTTGGTAGCTTGGGCATTTAGGGGCTAAGAAGGAATCTCAAGGGTTTGGGTCTGAGTAGCAATTCAAAAGCTAGCCATCAAATGGAAATGGTCCATGTGTTTAAAAACAACGTCGTGATCAAAGTTTCTTGATTGCATATGCCATTTGGGTCACTTGTAATTGGGCAATGGAGAAGTTAGAGAGTTCAGTTTGGGGAGATTGGGGAGCTTTGCCAACAATTATTGTTCATTTCCCATATTTTGTTCATGTATTCTTCAAAAGTTCAATTTTTAAAAAATTTTGTGTCAATTGATAGTGCAACCCCAAAGTGGAAGGTTTCATTTGTATGAAAAAAAGTCCAAAACAATGGTGCTTCTTGGAATTCATTCTTCAAGGCAAGTTGGCTACATGCTTGAAAATTTTTCAAACCATTTGGAATTGTATAACATATACAAAAGGAACAGTGAGTAGAAAGAAGTAGAGAATGATTCAAAATACAAAATTGTTAAGAATTTTGTTATGGAATTGAAAAATGCCAATCCCAATGGTTGTAATGTTGTAATAAACAATCTACAGCCTATTCTTTTATTATTTTCAAAAATTGCTGAAAATAGAGTGAAATAAAGGACTTCAAAGTTTATTTTAGAGTAGAGAACCCATAATTGCTTGCAAATTACAACTCTTGATAACTTTCATTTCATTAATCAAAATGGAATGATTCAATGCTTTCCACATATACATAAATCTACAAAACCAATTTCAAATTTTATTTCTTTTAAAAAGTGATGTTTTTTATCTACTCGGATTGCATGTCCGAGGAGAAAAAACAAATATCATACATTAACGTTTTAACCATGTAGTCAAAACTTTTGAAAATTGTTGGGCTTCAAAGAAAAACCCGGGTCCCCATGTTGTGTGAAAATTTCAAAGGAAAAAAATAAAAATTCCATTCATAGTGAGCTACCCCAAATTGCTATGTTGCCAAAAATGCAACTTGGTCTTTTAGGGGTCAATTTAAGGATCTTGAAATTTTGTGTTTGTAAATGCCACAACAATATGAGTGATAAAAAAATTCTCAAAGTCCTTAAACTATAGAATATTGACCTTGCACATCACTTGCATGAGCTATTAGAACCTTCTTTCTCCAAATTCTAAACATGGAAGAAGAAGGCTCATTGAATAGTTGAGATGGAAAGGTAGAAGGTTCATAAGAACATGTACCTACAAAGTTGGCCGAGCATGTAACTATTGAAGCTAGCAATTGAGAAAGTACACCCTCTTGTCCATCTCTTTGAGTTTGCTCTACCCTTCTCTAAACCATCTTCTTGATATTCTTCATGGTGGCAACCTACTCAAGTTCAAATGTAAGTGGAAAGCGCTTGTCAATTTTCTTAATTACACTCTTTTAAATGTCTGTCAAGTCCAAATAACTAGTATCTTGCGGGGACTAGCTCTTTTGAGTGTTACTATCCTTCTTGAGCATGCTCCATAGTCCTTGCCTTGCCGCTATATCTCAATCATAGCCATTGTCTTTTATTTTGTTAGTGACAAGTGTCAACCATGCATGATTGCTTGGGCAAATTTTTTGTTATACTTTTGTTTAAAAGAGTAGTCCTGCTCTCGAGTCTACCTTTTGACATCCCTTCTCGGTTTCATCTTCCAAATATTCTCTATGGTGACAATCCACTTGGGTTTGAATGTAAGTGGAAAGCGCCTATCAATTTTCTTAATTGCGCTCTTTTAAATGTCCATCGAGTCCAAATAACTAGTATCTTGTGGGGACCAGTTCTTTTGAGTGTCACTATCCTTCTGGGGGGAAATTGCTTGTGAACAAGGCCCCAAATTCCAGCACTCTAGTCGGGCATTTCCATTGGGCCCAACTAGTATGGAAAATGAAAACGAAGCTCTTGGACTTCAAGGCTTCTCTATGGATTTGAGCTTCTTGAATGAGGAATACAAACCAAGAAAAGACCACACCGTGCTGATTAGTCGCGTGAACTTCCATCGAAGAGAATCCGTAGTCCTGGTTTTGAAGCAAATGCAAATGGTTTGTTGTCGCGGTTCAAGTTAGAATTTCTCGAAGACCCGGCCAATAAAAGTTAGTCTCATTCATGCTTGTTGTCTGTCATTAGAAAAATGAAAGATAATGGCTATGATCAAGATCCAGTAGCATGGCGAGGATTGTGGGACACACTTAAGAAGAATCGTACTGCTATGAGAAGGTGGTTTCCACAAGATACCGGTTATTGGGACTTGACGGAGGTCGAAAAGAGTGCTATTAGGCAAATTGACAAGCGCTTTCCACTTACATTTGAATCCAAGTGGATTGTCGCCATGGAGAATATCTCGAAGATGAAATCAAGAAGGATGCCAAAAAGCAGACACTCAAAAAGATGGACAAGATGGTGTCTCTTTCTCAATCATTGACTTCAACAATTATAGGCTCGACCAACTTTGTAGGCAGAGGTTCTTCGGACTGCCAACATTCAAGCTTTAGTGCAACACCTTGGATAGGCCAATGTTCAAGGAAGTGATGAAGACCTACTTGGGAATTCCCAAAGACCTGGGGCTCCTCCATCTTTATCCAAGATTACTTATCATTCGTCCCATAACCTGAGGGAGAACGAT